>OU696532.1:69377495-70577495 GCA_916048285.2 Bellardia pandia
TTTCATACTGGAAATTGCTGAAAAAATTAAATGTTTGGATTTCATGCTGGAAATTGCTGAAAAATTTAAATGTTTGGATTTCATGCTGGGAATTGCTGAAAAATTTAAATGTTTGGATTTCAAGCTAAAAATTGCTGAAAAATTTAAATGTTTGCATTTCATGCTGGAAATTGCTGAAAAATTTAAATGTTTGCATTTCAAGCTAAAAATTGCTGAAAAATTTAAATGTTTGCATTTCATGCTGGAAATTGCTGAAAAATTTGAATGTTTGCATTTCATGCTGGAAATTGCTGAAAAACTTAAATGTTTGGATTTCAAGCTAAAAATTGCTGAAAAATTTAAATGTTTGCATTTCATGCTGGAAATTGCTGAAAAATTTAAATGTTTGCATTTCATGCTGGAAATTGCTGAAAAATTTAAATGTTTGCATTTCATGCTGGAAATTGCTGAAAAATTTAAATGTTTGCATTTCAAGCTAAAAATTGCTGAAAAATTTAAATGTTTGCATTTCATGCTGGAAATTGCTGAAAAATTTAAATGTTTGCATATCATGCTGGAAATTGCTGAAAAATTTAAATGTTTGCATTTCATGCTGGAAATTGCTGAAAAATTTAAATGTTTGCATTTAATGCTGGAAATTGCTGAAAAATTAAAATGTTTGGATTTCATGCTGGAAATTGCTGAAAAATTTAAATGTTTGCATTTAATGCTGGAAATTGGTGAAAAATTTAAATGTTTGGATTTCATGCTGGAAATTGCTGAAAAATTTAAATGTTTGGATTTCATGCTGGAAATTGCTGAAAAATTTAAATGTTTGCATTTCAAGCTAAAAATTGCTGAAAAATTTAAATGTTTGGATTTCATGCTGGAAATTGCTGAGAAATTTAAATGTTTGCATTTCATGCTGGAAATTGCTGAAAAATTTAAATGTTTGGATTTCATGCTGAAAATTGCTGAAAAATTTAAATGTTTGGATTTCATGCTGGAAATTGCTGAAAAATTTAAATGTTTGGATTTCATGCTGGAAATTGCTGAAAAATGTAAATGTTTGGATTTCATGCTGGAAATTGCTGAAAAATTTAAATGTTTGCATTTCATGCTGGAAATTGCTGAAAAATTTAAATGTTTGGATTTCATGCTGGAAATTGCTGAAAAATTTAAATGTTTGGATTTCATGCTGGAAATTGCTGAAAAATTTAAATGTTTGGATTTCATGCTGGGAATTGCTGAAAAATGTAAATGTTTGGATTTCATGCTGGAAATTGCTGAAAAATTTAAATGTATGGATTTCATGCTGGGAATTGCTGAAAAATGTAAATGTTTGGATTTCATGCTGGAAATTGCTAAATAATTTGAATGTTTGGATTTCATGCTGGAAATTGCTGAAAAATTTAAATGTTTGCATTTCATGCTGGAACTTGCTCAAAAATTTAAATGTTTGGATTTCATGCTGGAAATTGCTGAAAAATTTAAATGTTTGCATTTCATGCTGGAAATTGCTGAAAAATTTAAATGTTTGCATTTCATGCTGGAAATTGCTGAAAAATTTAAATGTTTGGATTTCATGCTGGAAATTGCTGAAAAATTTAAATGTTTGCATTTCATGCTGGAAATTGCTGAAAATTTAAATGTTTGCTGAAAAATTTAAATGTTTGCATTTCATGCTGGAAATTGCTGAAAAATTTAAATGTTTGCATTTCATGCTGGAAATTGCTGAAAAATTTAAATGTTTGGATTTCAAGCTAAAAATTGCTGAAAAATTTAAATGTTTGCATTTCATGCTGGAAATTGCTGAAAAATTTAAATGTTTGCATTTCAAGCTAAAAATTGCTGAAAAATTTAAATGTTTGCATTTCATGCTGGAAATTGCTGAAAAATTTAAATGTTTGGATTTCAAGCTAAAAATTGCTGAAAAATTTAAATGTTTGCATTTCATGCTGGAAATTGCTGAAAAAACTTAGATGTTTGGATTTCAAGCTAAAAATTGCTGAAAAATTTAAATGTTTGCATTTCATGCTGAAATTGCTGAAAAATTTAAATGTTTGGATTTCAAGCTAAAAATTGCTGAAAAATTTAAATGTTTGCATTTCATGCTGGAAATTGCTGAAAAATTTAAATGTTTGCATTTCAAGCTAAAAATTGCTGAAAAATTTAAATGTTTGCATTTCATGCTGGAAATTGCTGAAAAATTTAAATGTTTGGATTTCATGCTGGAAATTGCTGAAAAATTTAAATGTATGGATGTCATGCTGGGAATTGCTGAAAAAGGTAAATGTTTGGATTTCATGCTGGAAATTGCTGAATAATTTGAATGTTTGGATTTCATGCTGGAAATTGCTGAAAAATTTAAATGTTTGCATTTCATGCTGGAACTTGCTCAAAAATTTAAATGTTTGGATTTCATGCTGGAAATTGCTGAAAAATTTAAATGTTTGCATTTCATGCTGGAAATTGCTGAAAAATTTAAATGTTTGCATTTCATGCTGGAAATTGCTGAAAAATTTAAATGTTTGGATTTCATGCTGGAAATTGCTGAAAAATTTAAATGTTTGCATTTCATGCTGGAAATTGCTGAAAAATTTAAATGTTTGCATTTCATGCTGGAAATTGTTGAAAAATTTAAATGTTTGCATTTCATGCTGGAAATTGCTGAAAATTTTAAATGTTTGGATTTCAAGCTAAAAATTGCTGAAAAATTTAAATGTTTGGATTTCATGCTGGAAATTGCTGAAAAATTTAAATGTTTGCATTTCATGCTGGAAATTGCTGAAAAATTTAAATGTTTGGATTTCATGCTGGAAATTGCTGAAAAATTTAAATGTTTGGATTTCATGCTGGAAATTGCTGAAAATTTTAAATGTTTGGATTTCAAGCTACAAATTGCTGAAAATTTTAAATGTTTGCATTTCATGCTGGAAATTGCTGAAAAATTTAAATGTTTGCATTTCATGCTGGAAATTGCTGAAAAATTTAAATGTTTGGATTTCAAGCTAAAAATTGCTGAAAAATTTAAATGTTTGCATTTCATGCTGGAAATTGCTGAAAAATTTAAATGTTTGCATTTCAAGCTAAAAATTGCTGAAAAATTTAAATGTTTGCATTTCATGCTGGAAATTGCTGAAAAATTTAAATGTTTGCATTTCAAGCTAAAAATTGCTGAAAAATTTAAATGTTTGCATTTCATGCTGGAAATTGCTGAAAAATTTAAATGTTTGGATTTCATGCTGGAAATTGCTGAAAAATTTAAATGTTTGCATTTCATGCTGGAAATTGCTGAAAAAATTAAATGTTCGGATTTCATGCTGGAAATTGCTGAAAAATTTAAATGTTTGGATTTCATGCTGGAAATTGCTGAAAAAATTTAGATGTTTGGATTTCGAGCTGAAAATTGCTGCAAAAATTTAAATGTTTGGATTTCATGCTGGAAATTGCTGAAAAATTTAAATGTTTGCATTTCATGCTGGAAATTGCTGAAAAAATTAAATGTTTGGATTTCATGCTGGAAATTGCTGAAAAAATTAAATGTTTGGATTTCATGCTGGAAATTGCTGAAAAATTTAAATGTTTGGATTTCATGCTGGAAATTGCTGAAAAAATTAAATGTTTGGATTTCATGCTGGAAATTGCTGAAAAATTTAAATGTTTGGATTTCATGCTGGAAATTGCTGAAAAATTTAAATGTTTGGATTTCATGCTGGAAATTGCTGAAAAATTTAAATGTTTGCATTTCATGCTGGAAATTGCTGAAAAATTTAAATGTTTGGATTTCATGCTGGAAATTGCTGAAAAATTTAAATGTTTGGATTTCAAGCTGAAAATTGCTGAAAAATTTAAATGTTTGCATTTCATGCTGGAAATTGCTGAAAATTTTAAATGTTTGGATTTCAAGCTGAAAATTGCTAAAAAAAAATGTAAATGTTTGCATTTCATGCTGGAAATTGCTGAAAAATTTAAATGTTTGGATTTCAAGCTGAAAATTGCTGAAAAATTTAAATGTTTGGATTTCATGCTGGAAATTGCTGAAAAAATTTAGATGTTTGGATTTCAAGCTGAAAATTGCTGAAAAAATTTAAATGTTTGGATTTCATGCTGGAAATTGCTGAAAAATTTAAATGTTTGCATTTCATGCTGGAAATTGCTGAAAAAATTAAATGTTTGGATTTCATGCTGGAAATTGCTGAAAAAATTAAATGTTTGGATTTCATGCTGGAAATTGCTGAAAAATTTAAATGTTTGGATTTCATGCTGGAAATTGCTGAAAAAATTAAATGTTTGGATTTCATGCTGGAAATTGCTGAAAAATTTAAATGTTTGCATTTCATGCTGGAAATTGCTGAAAAATTTAAATGTTTGGATTTCATGCTGGAAATTGCTGAAAAATTTAAATGTTTGGATTTCAAGCTGAAAATTGCTGAAAAATTTAAATGTTTGCATTTCATGCTGGAAATTGCTGAAAATTTTAAATGTTTGGATTTCAAGCTGAAAATTGCTGAAAAATTTAAATGTTTGCATTTCATGCTGGAAATTGCTGAAAAATTTAAATGTTTGCATTTCAAGCTAAAAATTGCTGAAAAATTTAAATGTTTGCATTTCATGCTGGAAATTGCTGAAAAATTTAAATGTTTGCATTTCAAGCTAAAAATTGCTGAAAAATTTAAATGTTTGCATTTCATGCTGGAAATTGCTGAAAAAATTAAATGTGATTTCATGCTGGAAATTGCTCAAAAAATTAAATGTTTGGATTTCATGCTGGAAATTGCTGAAAAATTTAAATGTTTGGATTTCATGCTGGAAATTGCTGAAAAAATTAAATGTTTGGATTTCATGCTGGAAATTGCTGAAAAATTTAAATGTTTGGATTTCATGCTGGAAATTGCTGAAAAAATTAAATGTTTGGATTTCATGCTGGAAATTGCTCAAAAAATTAAATGTTTGGATTTCATGCTGGAAATTGCTGAAAAATTTAAATGTTTGGATTTCATGCTGGAAATTGCTGAAAAAATTAAATGTTTGGATTTCATGCTGGAAATTGCTGAAAAATTTAAATGTTTGGATTTCATGCTGGAAATTGCTGAAAAATTTAAATGTTTGGATTTCATGCTGGAAATTGCTGAAAAATTTAAATGTTTGCATTTCATGCTGGAAATTGCTGAAAAATTTAAATGTTTGGATTTCATGCTGGAAATTGCTGAAAAATTTAAATGTTTGGATTTCAAGCTGAAAATTGCTGAAAAATTTAAATGTTTGCATTTCATGCTGGAAATTGCTGAAAATTTTAAATGTTTGGATTTCAAGCTGAAAATTGCTGAAAAATTTAAATGTTTGCATTTCATGCTGGAAATTGCTGAAAAATTTAAATGTTTGGATTTCAAGCTGAAAATTGCTGAAAAATTTAAATGTTTGGATTTCATGCTGGAAATTGCTGAAAAAATTTAGATGTTTGGATTTCAAGCTGAAAATTGCTGAAAAAATTTAAATGTTTGGATTTCATGCTGGAAATTGCTGAAAAATTTAAATGTTTGCATTTCATGCTGGAAATTGCTGAAAAAATTAAATGTTTGGATTTCATGCTGGAAATTGCTCAAAAAATTAAATGTTTGGATTTCATGCTGGAAATTGCTGAAAAATTTAAATGTTTGGATTTCATGCTGGAAATTGCTGAAAAAATTAAATGTTTGGATTTCATGCTGGAAATTGCTGAAAAATTTAAATGTTTGGATTTCATGCTGGAAATTGCTGAAAAATTTAAATGTTTGGATTTCATGCTGGAAATTGCTGAAAAATTTAAATGTTTGCATTTCATGCTGGAAATTGCTGAAAAATTTAAATGTTTGGATTTCAAGCTGAAAATTGCTGAAAAATTTAAATGTTTGCATTTCATGCTGGAAATTGCTGAAAATTTTAAATGTTTGGATTTCAAGCTGAAAATTGCTAAAAAAAAATGTAAATGTTTGCATTTCATGCTGGAAATTGCTGAAAAATTTAAATGTTTGGATTTCAAGCTGAAAATTGCTGAAAAATTTAAATGTTTGGATTTCAAGCTGAAAATTGCTAAAAAAAATGTAAATATTTGCATTTCATGCTGGAAATTGCTGAAAAATTTAAATGTTTGCATTTCATGCTGGAAATTGCTGAAAAATTTAAATGTTTGGATTTCATGCTGGAAATTGCTGAAAAATTTAAATGTTTGGCTTTCAGGCCTGCTTTGCCGCGGTTTTACGCACCTAAAGATATTTTTAAAATCGTTGTGCTAAAAATTGCTAAACAAAATTCAAATGTTTGGCTTTCAGGCCTGCTTTGCCGCGGTTTTACGCACTTAAAGATATTTTTAAAATCGTTGTGCTGAAAATTGCTAAACAAAATTCAAATGTTTGGCTTTCAGGCCTGCTTTGCCGCGGTTTTACGCACTTAAAGATATTTTTAAAATCGTTGTGCTGAAAATTGCTAAACAAAATGCAAATGTTTGGCTTTCAAGCCTACTTAACCGCGGTTTTACGCACTTAAAGATATTTTTAAAATCGTTGTGCTGAAAATTGCTAAAAAAAAATTCAAATGTTTGGCTTTCAAGCCTACTTAACCGCGGTTTTACGCACTTAAGGATATTTTTAAAATCGTTGTGCTGAAAATTGCTAAAAAAAATTCAAATGTTTGGCTTTCAAGCCTACTTAACCGCGGTTTTACGCACTTAAAGATATTTTTAAAATCGTTGTGCTGAAAATTGCTAAAAAAAATTCAAATGTTTGGCTTTCAAGCCTACTTAACCGCGGTTTTACGCACTTAAAGATATTTTTAAAATCGTTGTGCTGAAAATTGCTAAACAAAATTCAAATGTTTGGCTTTCAGGCCTGCTTTGCCGCGGTTTTACGCACTTAAAGATATTTTTAAAATCGTTGTGCTGAAAATTGCTAAAAAAAATTCAAATGTTTGGCTTTCAAGCCTACTTAACCGCGGTTTTACGCACTTAAAGATATTTTTAAAATCGTTGTGCTGAAAATTGCTAAACAAAATTCAAATGTTTGGCTTTCAGGCCTGCTTTGCCGCGGTTTTACGCACTTAAAGATATTTTTAAAATCGTTGTGCTGAAAATTGCTAAACAAAATTCAAATGTTTGGCTTTCAGGCCTGCTTTGCCGCGGTTTTACGCACTTAAAGATATTTTTAAAATCGTTGTGCTGAAAATTGCTAAACAAAATGCAAATGTTTGGCTTTCAAGCCTACTTAACCGCGGTTTTACGCACTTAAGGATATTTTTAAAATCGTTGTGCTGAAAATTGCTAAAAAAAAATTCAAATGTTTGGCTTTCAAGCCTACTTAACCGCGGTTTTACGCACTTAAAGATATTTTTAAAATCGTTGTGCTGAAAATTGCTAAAAAAAATTCAAATGTTTGGCTTTCAAGCCTACTTAACCGCGGTTTTACGCACTTAAAGATATTTTTAAAATCGTTGTGCTGAAAATTGCTAAAAAAAATTCAAATGTTTAGCTTTCAAGCCTACTTAACCGCGGTTTTACGCACTTAAAGATATTTTTAAAATCGTTGTGCTGAAAATTGCTAAAAAAAATTCAAATGTTTAGCTTTCAAGCCTACTTAACCGCGGTTTTACGCACTTAAAGATATTTTTAAAATCGTTGTGCTGAAAATTGCTAAAAAAAATTCAAATGTTTGGCTTTCAAGCCTACTTAACCGCGGTTTTACGCACCTAAAGATATTTTTAAAATCGTTGTGCTGAAAATTGCTAAAAAAAATTCAAATGTTTGGCTTTCAAGCCTACTTAACCGCGGTTTTACGCACTTAAAGATATTTTTAAAATCGTTGTGCTGAAAATTGCTAAAAAAAAATTCAAATGTTTGATTTTCAAGCCTACTTAACCGCGGTTTTACGCACCTAAAGATATTTTTAAAATCGTTGTGCTGAAAATTGCTAAAAAAAAATTCAAATGTTTGATTTTCAAGCCTACTTAACCGCGGTTTTACGCACTTAAAGATATTTTTAAAATCGTTGTGCTGAAAATTGCTAAAAAAAATTCAAATGTTTGGCTTTCAAGCCTACTTAACCGCGGTTTTACGCACTTAAAGATATTTTTAAAATCGTTGTGCTGAAAATTGCTAACAAAAATTCAAATGTTTGGCTTTCAAGCTTACTTAACCGCGGTTTTACGCACTTAAAGATATTTTTAAAATCGTTGTGCTGAAAATTGCTAAAAAAAATTCAAATGTTTGGCTTTCAAGCCTACTTAACCGCGGTTTTACGCACTTAAAGATATTTTTAAAATCGTTGTGCTGAAAATTGCTAACAAAAATTCAAATGTTTGGCTTTCAAGCTTACTTAACCGCGGTTTTACGCACTTAAAGATATTTTTAAAATCGTTGTGCTGAAAATTGCTAAAAAAAATTCAAATGTTTGGCTTTCAAGCCTACTTAACCGCGGTTTTACGCACTTAAAGATATTTTTAAAATCGTTGTGCTGAAAATTGCTAAAAAAAATTCAAATGTTTGGCTTTCAAGCCTACTTAACCGCGGTTTTCCGCACCTAAAGATATTTTTAAAATCGTTGTGCTGAAAATTGCTAAAAAAAAATTCAAATGTTTGGCTTTCAAGCCTACTTAACCGCGGTTTTACGCACCTAAAGATATTTTTAAAATCGTTGTGCTGAAAATTGCTAAAAAAAATTCAAATGTTTGGCTTTCAAGCCTACTTAACCGCGGTTTTACGCACCTAAAGATATTTTTAAAATCGTTGTGCTGAAAATTGCTAAAAAAAAATTCAAATGTTTGATTTTCAAGCCTACTTAACCGCGGTTTTACGCACCTAAAGATATTTTTAAAATCTTTGTGCTGAAAATTGCTAAAAAAAAATTCAAATGTTTGATTTTCAAGCCTACTTAACCGCGGTTTTACGCACTTAAAGATATTTTTAAAATCGTTGTGCTGAAAATTGCTAAAAAAAATTCAAATGTTTGGCTTTCAAGCCTACTTAACCGCGGTTTTACGCACTTAAAGATATTTTTAAAATCGTTGTGCTGAAAATTGCTAAAAAAAATTCAAATGTTTGGCTTTCAAGCCTACTTAACCGCGGTTTTACGCACTTAAAGATATTTTTAAAATCGTTGTGCTGAAAATTGCTAAAAAAAAATTCAAATGTTTGATTTTCAAGCCTACTTAACCGCGGTTTTACGCACTTAAGGATATTTTTAAAATCGTTGTGCTGAAAATTGCAAAAAAAAATTCAAATGTTTGGCTTTCAAGCCTACTTAACCGCGGTTTTACGCACCTAAAGATATTTTTAAAATCGTTGTGCTGAAAATTGCTAAAAAAAAATTCAAATGTTTGATTTTCAAGCCTACTTAACCGCGGTTTTACGCACCTAAAGATATTTTTAAAATCGTTGTGCTGAAAATTGCTAAAAAAAAATTCAAATGTTTGATTTTCAAGCCTACTTAACCGCGGTTTTACGCACCTAAAGATATTTTTAAAATCGTTGTGCTGAAAATTGCTAAAAAAAAATTCAAATGTTTGATTTTCAAGCCTACTTAACCGCGGTTTTACGCACCTAAAGATATTTTTAAAATCGTTGTGCTGAAAATTGCTAAAAAAAATTCAAATGTTTGGCTTTCAAGCCTACTTAACCGCGGTTTTACGCACTTAAAGATATTTTTAAAATCGTTGTGCTGAAAATTGCTAAAAAAAATTCAAATGTTTGGCTTTCAAGCCTACTTAACCGCGGTTTTACGCACTTAAGGATATTTTTAAAATCGTTGTGCTGAAAATTGCTAAAAAAAAATTCAAATGTTTGATTTTCAAGCCTACTTAACCGCGGTTTTACGCACCGAAAGATATTTTTAAAATCGTTGTGCTGAAAATTGCTAAAAAAAATTCAAATGTTTGGCTTTCAAGCCTACTTAACCGCGGTTTTACGCACCTAAAGATATTTTTAAAATCGTTGTGCTGAAAATTGCTAAAAAAAAATTCAAATGTTTGATTTTCAAGCCTACTTAACCGCGGTTTTACGCACCTAAAGATATTTTTAAAATCGTTGTGCTGAAAATTGCTAAAAAAAAATTCAAATGTTTGATTTTCAAGCCTACTTAACCGCGGTTTTACGCACCTAAAGATATTTTTAAAATCGTTGTGCTGAAAATTGCTAAAAAAAATTCAAATGTTTGATTTTCAAGCCTACTTAACCGCGGTTTTACGCACTTAAAGATATTTTTAAAATCGTTGTGCTGAAAATTGCTAAAAAAAATTCAAATGTTTGGCTTTCAAGCCTACTTAACCGCGGTTTTACGCACTTAAAGATATTTTTAAAATCGTTGTGCTGAAAATTGCTAAAAAAAATTCAAATGTTTGGCTTTCAAGCCTACTTAACCGCGGTTTTACGCACTTAAGGATATTTTTAAAATCGTTGTGCTGAAAATTGCTAAAAAAAAATTCAAATGTTTGATTTTCAAGCCTACTTAACCGCGGTTTTACGCACCTAAAGATATTTTTAAAATCGTTGTGCTGAAAATTGCTAAAAAAAATTCAAATGTTTGGCTTTCAAGCCTACTTAACCGCGGTTTTACGCACCTAAAGATATTTTTAAAATCGTTGTGCTGAAAATTGCTAAAAAAAATTCAAATGTTTGATTTTCAAGCCTACTTAACCGCGGTTTTACGCACTTAAAGATATTTTTAAAATCGTTGTGCTGAAAATTGCTAAAAAAAATTCAAATGTTTGATTTTCAAGCCTACTTAACCGCGGTTTTACGCACCTAAAGATATTTTTAAAATCGTTGTGCTGAAAATTGCTAAAAAAAATTCAAATGTTTGGCTTTCAAGCCTACTTAACCGCGGTTTTACGCACTTAAAGATATTTTTAAAATCGTTGTGCTGAAAATTGCTAAAAAAAATTCAAATGTTTGGCTTTCAAGCCTACTTAACCGCGGTTTTACGCACCTAAAGATATTTTTAAAATCGTTGTGCTGAAAATTGCTAAAAAAAATTCAAATGTTTGGCTTTCAAGCCTACTTAACCGCGGTTTTACGCACCTAAAGATATTTTTAAAATCGTTGTGCTGAAAATTGCTAAAAAAAAATCAAATGTTTGGCTTTCAAGCCTACTTAACCGCGGTTTTACGCACCTAAAGATATTTTTAAAATCGTTGTGCTGAAAATTGCTAAAAAAAAATTCAAATGTTTGATTTTCAAGCCTACTTAACCGCGGTTTTACGCACTTAAAGATATTTTTAAAATCGTTGTGCTGAAAATTGCAAAAAAAAAATTCAAATGTTTGACTTTCAAGCCTACTTAACCGCGGTCTTACGCACTTAAGGATATTTTTAAAATCGTTGTGCTGAAAATTGCTAAAAAAATTCAAATGTTTGACTTTCAAGCCTACTTAACCGCGGTTTTACGCACTTAAAGATATTTTTTAAATCGTTGTGCTGAAAATTGCTAAAAAAAAATTCAAATGTTTGGCTTTCAAGCCTACTTAACCGCGGTTTTACGCACTTAAGGATATTTTTAAAATCGTTGTGCTGAAAATTGCAAAAAAAAATTCAAATGTTTGGCTTTCAAGCCTACTTAACCGCGGTTTTACGCACTTAAGGATATTTTTAAAATCGTTGTGCTGAAAATTGCTAAAAAAAATTCAAATGTTTGGCTTTCAAGCCTACTTAACCGCGGTTTTACGCACTTAAGGATATTTTTTAAATCGTTGTGCTGAAAATTGCTAAAAAAAAATTCAAATGTTTGGCTTTCAAGCCTACTTAACCGCGGTTTTACGCACTTAAGGATATTTTTAAAATCGTTGTGCTGAAAATTGCAAAAAAAAAATTCAAATGTTTGACTTTCAAGCCTACTTAACCGCGGTTTTACGCACTTAAGGATATTTTTAAAATCGTTGTGCTGAAAATTGCAAAAAAAAATTCAAATGTTTGACTTTCAAGCCTACTTAACCGCGGTTTTACGCACTTAAAGATATTTTTAAAATCGTTGTGCTGAAAATTGCTAAAAAAAATTCAAATGTTTGGCTTTCAAGCCTACTTAACCGCGGTTTTACGCACTTAAGGATATTTTTAAAATCGTTGTGCTGAAAATTGCTAAAAAAAATTCAAATGTTTGACTTTCAAGCCTACTTAACCGCGGTTTTACGCACTTAAGGATATTTTTAAAATCGTTGTGCTGAAAATTGCTAAAAAAAATTCAAATGTTTGGCTTTCAAGCCTACTTAACCGCGGTTTTACGCACTTAAGGATATTTTTAAAATCGTTGTGCTGAAAATTGCAAAAAAAAAATTCAAATGTTTGGCTTTCAAGCCTACTTAACCGCGGTTTTACGCACTTAAGGATATTTTTAAAATCGTTGTGCTGAAAATTGCTAAAAAAAATTCAAATGTTTGTCTTTCAAGCCTACTTAACCGCGGTTTTACGCACTTAAGGATATTTTTAAAATCGTTGTGCTGAAAATTGCAAAAAAAAAATTCAAATGTTTGGCTTTCAAGCCTACTTAACCGCGGTTTTACGCACTTAAGGATATTTTTAAAATCGTTGTGCTGAAAATTGCAAAAAAAAAATTCAAATGTTTGACTTTCAAGCCTACTTAACCGCGGTTTTACGCACTTAAGGATATTTTTAAAATCGTTGTGCTGAAAATTGCAAAAAAAAAATTCAAATGTTTGACTTTCAAGCCTACTTAACCGCGGTTTTACGCACTTAAGGATATTTTTAAAATCGTTGTGCTGAAAATTGCTAAAAAAAATTCAAATGTTTGGCTTTCAAGCCTACTTAACCGCGGTTTTACGCACTTAAGGATATTTTTAAAATCGTTGTGCTGAAAATTGCTAAAAAAATTCAAATGTTTGACTTTCAAGCCTACTTAACCGCGGTTTTACGCACTTAAAGATATTTTTTAAATCGTTGTGCTGAAAATTGCTAAAAAAAAATTCAAATGTTTGGCTTTCAAGCCTACTTAACCGCGGTTTTACGCACGTAAGGATATTTTTAAAATCGTTGTGCTGAAAATTGCAAAAAAAATTCAAATGTTTGGCTTTCAAGCCTACTTAACCGCGGTTTTACGCACTTAAGGATATTTTTAAAATCGTTGTGCTGAAAATTGCTAAAAAAAATTCAAATGTTTGATTTTCAAGCCTACTTAACCGCGGTTTTACGCACTTAAGGATATTTTTAAAATCGTTGTGCTGAAAATTGCAAAAAAAAATTCAAATGTTTGGCTTTCAAGCCTACTTAACCGCGGTTTTACGCACGTAAGGATATTTTTAAAATCGTTGTGCTGAAAATTGCAAAAAAAATTCAAATGTTTGGCTTTCAAGCCTACTTAACCGCGGTTTTACGCACTTAAGGATATTTTTAAAATCGTTGTGCTGAAAATTGCTAAAAAAAATTCAAATGTTTGGCTTTCAAGCCTACTTAACCGCGGTTTTACGCACTTAAGGATATTTTTAAAATCGTTGTGCTGAAAATTGCTAAAAAAATTCAAATGTTTGACTTTCAAGCCTACTTAACCGCGGTTTTACGCACTTAAAGATATTTTTAAAATCGTTGTGCTGAAAATTGCTAAAAAAAATTCAAATGTTTGGCTTTCAAGCCTACTCAACCGCGGTTTTACGCACTTAAGGATATTTTTAAAATCGTTGTGCTGAAAATTGCTAAAAAAAATTCAAATGTTTGGCTTTCAAGCCTACTTAACCGCGGTTTTACGCACTTAAGGATATTTTTAAAATCGTTGTGCTGAAAATTGCTAAAAAAAATTCAAATGTTTGATTTTCAAGCCTACTTAACCGCGGTTTTACGCACTTAAGGATATTTTTAAAATCGTTGTGCTGAAAATTGCAAAAAAAATTCAAATGTTTGGCTTTCAAGCCTACTTAACCGCGGTTTTACGCACCTAAAGATATTTTTAAAATCGTTGTGCTGAAAATTGCAAAAAAAATTCAAATGTTTGGCTTTCAAGCCTACTTAACCGCGGTTTTACGCACGTAAGGATATTTTTAAAATCGTTGTGCTGAAAATTGCAAAAAAAATTCAAATGTTTGGCTTTCAAGCCTACTTAACCGCGGTTTTACGCACTTAAAGATATTTTTAAAATCGTTGTGCTGAAAATTGCTAAAAAAAATTCAAATGTTTGGCTTTCAAGCCTACTTAACCGCGGTTTTACGCACTTAAAGATATTTTTAAAATCGTTGTGCTGAAAATTGCTAAAAAAAATTCAAATGTTTGATTTTCAAGCCTACTTAACCGCGGTTTTACGCACTTAAAGATATTTTTAAAATCGTTGTGCTGAAAATTGCTAAAAAAAATTCAAATGTTTGGCTTTCAAGCCTACTCAACCGCGGTTTTACGCACTTAAGGATATTTTTAAAATCGTTGTGCTGAAAATTGCTAAAAAAAATTCAAATGTTTGGCTTTCAAGCCTACTTAACCGCGGTTTTACGCACTTAAGGATATTTTTAAAATCGTTGTGCTGAAAATTGCTAAAAAAAATTCAAATGTTTGATTTTCAAGCCTACTTAACCGCGGTTTTACGCACTTAAGGATATTTTTAAAATCGTTGTGCTGAAAATTGCTAAAAAAAATTCAAATGTTTGGCTTTCAAGCCTACTCAACCGCGGTTTTACGCACTTAAGGATATTTTTAAAATCGTTGTGCTGAAAATTGCTAAAAAAAATTCAAATGTTTGGCTTTCAAGCCTACTTAACCGCGGTTTTACGCACTTAAGGATATTTTTAAAATCGTTGTGCTGAAAATTGCTAAAAAAAAATTCAAATGTTTGGCTTTCAAGCCTACTTAACCGCGGTTTTACGCACTTAAGGATATTTTTAAAATCGTTGTGCTGAAAATTGCTAAAAAAATTCAAATGTTTGGCTTTCAAGCCTACTTAACCGCGGTTTTACGCACATAAAGATATTTTTAAAATCGTTGTGCTGAAAATTGCTAAAAAAAATTCAAATGTTTGGCTTTCAAGCCTACTCAACCGCGGTTTTACGCACTTAAGGATATTTTTAAAATCGTTGTGCTGAAAATTGTTAAAAAAAATTCAAATGTTTGGCTTTCAAGCCTACTTAACCGCGATTTTACGCACTTAAGGATATTTTTAAAATCGTTGTGCTGAAAATTGCTAAAAAAAAATTCAAATGTTTGGCTTTCAAGCCTACTCAACCGCGGTTTTACGCACTTAAGGATATTTTTAAAATCGTTGTGCTGAAAATTGCTAAAAAAAATTCAAATGTTTGGCTTTCAAGCCTACTTAACCGCGGTTTTACGCACTTAAGGATATTTTTAAAATCGTTGTGCTGAAAATTGCTAAAAAAAATTCAAATGTTTGGCTTTCAAGCCTACTTAACCGCGGTTTTACGCACTTAAGGATATTTTTAAAATCGTTGTGCTGAAAATTGCTAAAAAAAAATTCAAATGTTTGGCTTTCAAGCCTACTTAACCGCGGTTTTACGCACTTAAGGATATTTTTAAAATCGTTGTGCTGAAAATTGCTAAAAAAAATTCAAATGTTTGGCTTTCAAGCCTACTCAACCGCAGTTTTACGCACTTAAGGATATTTTTAAAATCGTTGTGCTGAAAATTGCTAAAAAAAATTCAAATGTTTGGCTTTCAAGCCTACTTAACCGCGGTTTTACGCACTTAAGGATATTTTTAAAATCGTTGTGCTGAAAATTGCTAAAAAAAATTCAAATGTTTGGCTTTCAAGCCTACTTAACCGCGGTTTTACGCACATAAAGATATTTTTAAAATCGTTGTGCTGAAAATTGCTAAAAAAAATTCAAATGTTTGGCTTTCAAGCCTACTTAACCGCGGTTTTACGCACATAAAGATATTTTTAAAATCGTTGTGCTGAAAATTGCTAAAAAAAATTCAAATGTTTGGCTTTCAAGCCTACTTAACCGCGGTTTTACGCACTTAAAGATATTTTTAAAATCGTTGTGCTGAAAATTGCTAAAAAAAATTCAAATGTTTGGCTTTCAAGCCTACTTAACCGCGGTTTTACGCACATAAAGATATTTTTAAAATCGTTGTGCTGAAAATTGCTAAAAAAAATTCAAATGTTTGGCTTTCAAGCCTACTTAACCGCGGTTTTACGCACTTAAGGATATTTTTAAAATCGTTGTGCTGAAAATTGCTAAAAAAAATTCAAATGTTTGGCTTTCAAGCCTACTTAACCGCGGTTTTACGCACTTAAGGATATTTTTAAAATCGTTGTGCTGAAAATTGCTAAAAAAAATTCAAATGTTTGGCTTTCAAGCCTACTTAACCGCGGTTTTACGCACATAAAGATATTTTTAAAATCGTTGTGCTGAAAATTGCTAAAAAAAATTCAAATGTTTGGCTTTCAAGCCTTCTTAACCGCGGGTTTACGCACTTAAAGATATTTTTAAAATCGTTGTGCTGAAAATTGCTAAAAAAAATTCAAATGTTTGGCTTTCAAGCCTACTTAACCGCGGTTTTACGCACTTAAAGATATTTTTAAAATCGTTGTGCTGAAAATTGCTAAAAAAAAATTCAAATGTTTGGCTTTCAAGCCTACTTAACCGCGGTTTTACGCACCTAAAGATATTTTTAAAATCGTTGTGCTGAAAATTGCTAAAAAAAATTCAAATGTTTGGCTTTCAAGCCTTCTTAACCGCGGTTTTACGCACTTAAAGATATTTTTAAAATCGTTGTGCTGAAAATTGCTAAAAAAATTCAAATGTTTGATTTTCAAGCCTACTTAACCGCGGTTTTACGCACTTAAAGGTATTTTTAAAATCGTTGTGCTGAAAATTGCTAAAAAAAATTCAAATGTTTGATTTTCAAGCCTACTTAACCGCGGTTTTACGCACTTAAAGATATTTTTAAAATCGTTGTGCTGAAAATTGCTAAAAAAAATTCAAATGTTTGATTTTCAAGCCTACTTAACCGCGGTTTTACGCACTTAAAGATATTTTTAAAATCGTTGTGCTGAAAATTGCTAAAAAAAATTCAAATGTTTGATTTTCAAGCCTACTTAACCGCGGTTTTACGCACTTAAAGATATTTTTAAAATCGTTGTGCTGAAAATTGCTAAAAAAAATTCAAATGTTTGATTTTCAAGCCTACTTAACCGCGGTTTTACGCACTTAAAGATATTTTTAAAATCGTTGTGCTGAAAATTGCTAAAAAAAAATCAAATGTTTGATTTTCAAGCCTACTTAACCGCGGTTTTACGCACTTAAAGATATTTTTAAAATCGTTGTGCTGAAAATTGCTAAAAAAAATTCAAATGTTTGATTTTCAAGCCTACTTAACCGCGGTTTTACGCACTTAAAGATATTTTTAAAATTGTTGTGCTGAAAATTGCTAAAAAAAATTCAAATGTTTGATTTTCAAGCCTACTTATCCGCGGTTTTACGCACTTAAAGATATTTTTAAAATCGTTGTGCTGAAAATTGCTAAAAAAAATTCAAATGTTTGATTTTCAAGCCTACTTAACCGCGGTTTTACGCACTTAAAGGTATTTTTAAAATCGTTGTGCTGAAAATTGCTAAAAAAAATTCAAATGTTTGATTTTCAAGCCTACTTAACCGCGGTTTTACGCACTTAAAGATATTTTTAAAATCGTTGTGCTGAAAATTGCTAAAAAAAATTCAAATGTTTGATTTTCAAGCCTACTTAACCGCGGTTTTACGCACTTAAAGATATTTTTAAAATCGTTGTGCTGAAAATTGCTAAAAAAAACTTCAAATGTTTGGCTTTCAAGCCTACTTAACCGCGGTTTTACGCACTTAAAGATATTTTTAAAATCGTTGTGCTGAAAATTGCTACAAAAAATTCAAATGTTTGGCTTTCAAGTCTACTTAACCGCGGTTTTACGCACTTAAAGATATTTTTAAAATCGTTGTGCTGAAAATTGCTAAAAAAAATTCAAATGTTTGGCTTTCAGGCTTGCTTTGCCGCGGTTTTACGCACTTAAAGATATTTTTAAAATCGTTGTGCTGAAAATTGCAAAAAAAAATTCAAATGTTTGGCTTTCAAGCCTACTTAACCGCGGTTTTACGCACTTAAAGATATTTTTAAAATCGTTGTGCTGAAAATTGCTAAAAAAAATTCAAATGTTTGATTTTCAAGCCTACTTAACCGCGGTTTTACGCACTTAAGGATATTTTTAAAATCGTTGTGCTGAAAATTGCTAAAAAAATTCAAATGTTTGGCTTTCAAGCCTTCTTAACCGCGGTTTTACGCACTTAAAGATGTTTTTAAAATCGTTGTGCTGAAAATTGCTAAAAAAATTCAAATGTTTGGCTTTCAAGCCTACTTAACCGCGGTTTTACGCACTTAAGGATATTTTTAAAATCGTTGTGCTGAAAATTGCTAAAAAAAATTCAAATGTTTGGCTTTCAAGCCTACTTAACCGCGGTTTTACGCACTTAAAGATATTTTTAAAATCGTTGTGCTGAAAATTGCTAAAAAAAATTCAAATGTTTGATTTTCAAGCCTACTTATCCGCGGTTTTACGCACTTAAAGATATTTTTAAAATCGTTGTGCTGAAAATTGCTAAAAAAAATTCAAATGTTTGGCTTTCAGGCTTGCTTTGCCGCGGTTTTACGCACTTAAAGATATTTTTAAAATCGTTGTGCTGAAAATTGCAAAAAAAAATTCAAATGTTTGGCTTTCAAGCCTACTTAACCGCGGTTTTACGCACCTAAAGATATTTTTAAAATCGTTGTGCTGAAAATTGCTAAAAAAAATTCAAATGTTTGGCTTTCAAGCCTACTTAACCGCGGTTTTACACACCTAAAGATATTTTTAAAATCGTTGTGCTGAAAATTGCTAAAAAAAACTTCAAATGTTTGGCTTTCAAGCCTACTTAACCGCGGTTTTACGCACCTAAAGATATTTTTAAAATCGTTGTGCTGAAAATTGCTAAAAAAAATTCAAATGTTTGGCTTTCAAGCCTACTTAACCGCGGTTTTACACACCTAAAGATATTTTTAAAATCGTTGTGCTGAAAATTGCTAAAAAAAACTTCAAATGTTTGGCTTTCAAGCCTACTTAACCGCGGTTTTACACACCTAAAGATATTTTTAAAATCGTTGTGCTGAAAATTGCTAAAAAAAACTTCAAATGTTTGGCTTTCAAGCGGTTTTACGCACCTAAAGATATTTTTAAAATCGTTGTGCTGAAAATTGCTAAAAAAAATTCAAATGTTTGGCTTTCAAGCCTACTTAACCGCGGTTTTACACACCTAAAGATATTTTTAAAATCGTTGTGCTGAAAATTGCTAAAAAAAACTTCAAATGTTTGGCTTTCAAGCCTACTTAACCGCGGTTTTACGCACTTAAAGATATTTTTAAAATCGTTGTGCTGAAAATTTCTAAAAAAAATTCAAATGTTTGACTTTCAAGCCTACTTAACCGCGGTTTTACGCACTTAAGGATATTTTTAAAATCGTTGTGCTGAAAATTGCTAAAAAAATTCAAATGTTTGGCTTTCAAGCCTTCTTAACCGCGGTTTTACGCACTTAAAGATGTTTTTAAAATCGTTGTGCTGAAAATTGCTAAAAAAATTCAAATGTTTGGCTTTCAAGCCTACTTAACCGCGGTTTTACGCACTTAAGGATATTTTTAAAATCGTTGTGCTGAAAATTGCTAAAAAAAATTCAAATGTTTGGCTTTCAAGCCTACTTAACCGCGGTTTTACGCACTTAAAGATATTTTTAAAATCGTTGTGCTGAAAATTGCTAAAAAAAATTCAAATGTTTGATTTTCAAGCCTACTTATCCGCGGTTTTACGCACTTAAAGATATTTTTAAAATCGTTGTGCTGAAAATTGCTAAAAAAAATTCAAATGTTTGGCTTTCAGGCTTGCTTTGTCGCGGTTTTACGCACTTAAAGATATTTTTAAAATCGTTGTGCTGAAAATTGCAAAAAAAAATTCAAATGTTTGGCTTTCAAGCCTACTTAACCGCGGTTTTACGCACCTAAAGATATTTTTAAAATCGTTGTGCTGAAAATTGCTAAAAAAAATTCAAATGTTTGGCTTTCAAGCCTACTTAACCGCGGTTTTACACACCTAAAGATATTTTTAAAATCGTTGTGCTGAAAATTGCTAAAAAAAAATTCAAATGTTTGGCTTTCAAGCCTACTTAACCGCGGTTTTACGCACCTAAAGATATTTTTAAAATCGTTGTGCTGAAAATTGCTAAAAAAAATTCAAATGTTTGGCTTTCAAGCCTACTTAACCGCGGTTTTACACACCTAAAGATATTTTTAAAATCGTTGTGCTGAAAATTGCTAAAAAAAACTTCAAATGTTTGGCTTTCAAGCCTACTTAACCGCGGTTTTACGCACCTAAAGATATTTTTAAAATCGTTGTGCTGAAAATTGCTAAAAAAAATTCAAATGTTTGGCTTTCAAGCCTACTTAACCGCGGTTTTACGCACCTAAAGATATTTTTAAAATCGTTGTGCTGAAAATTGCTAAAAAAAATTAAAATGTTTGGCTTTCAAGCCTACTTAACCGCGGTTTTACGCACCTAAAGATATTTTTAAAATCGTTGTGCTGAAAATTGCTAAAAAAAAACTTCAAATGTTTGGCTTTCAAGCGGTTTTACGCACCTAAAGATATTTTTAAAATCGTTGTGCTGAAAATTGCTAAAAAAAAATTCAAATGTTTGGCTTTCAAGCCTACTTAACCGCGGTTTTACGCACCTAAAGATATTTTTAAAATCGTTGTGCTGAAAATTGCTAAAAAAAACTTCAAATGTTTGGCTTTCAAGCGGTTTTACGCACTTAAAGATATTTTTAAAATCGTTGTGCTGAAAATTGCTAAAAAAAATTCAAATGTTTGATTTTCAAGCCTACTTATCCGCGGTTTTACGCACTTAAAGATATTTTTAAAATCGTTGTGCTGAAAATTGCTAAAAAAAACTTCAAATGTTTGGCTTTCAAGCCTACTTAACCGCGGTTTTACGCACCTAAAGATATTTTTAAAATCGTTGTGCTGAAAATTGCTAAAAAAAATTAAAATGTTTGGCTTTCAAGCCTACTTAACCGCGGTTTTACGCACCTAAAGATATTTTTAAAATCGTTGTGCTGAAAATTGCTAAAAAAAAACTTCAAATGTTTGGCTTTCAAGCGGTTTTACGCACCTAAAGATATTTTTAAAATCGTTGTGCTGAAAATTGCTAAAAAAAAATTCAAATGTTTGGCTTTCAAGCCTACTTAACCGCGGTTTTACGCACCTAAAGATATTTTTAAAATCGTTGTGCTGAAAATTGCTAAAAAAAATTCAAATGTTTGGCTTTCAAGCCTACTTAACCGCGGTTTTACGCACCTAAAGATATTTTTAAAATCGTTGTGCTGAAAATTGCTAAAAAAAACTTCAAATGTTTGGCTTTCAAGCGGTTTTACGCACTTAAAGATATTTTTAAAATCGTTGTGCTGAAAATTGCTAAAAAAAATTCAAATGTTTGATTTTCAAGCCTACTTATCCGCGGTTTTACGCACTTAAAGATATTTTTAAAATCGTTGTGCTGAAAATTGCTAAAAAAAACTTCAAATGTTTGGCTTTCAAGCCTACTTAACCGCGGTTTTACGCACCTAAAGATATTTTTAAAATCGTTGTGCTGAAAATTGCTAAAAAAAATTAAAATGTTTGGCTTTCAAGCCTACTTAACCGCGGTTTTACGCACCTAAAGATATTTTTAAAATCGTTGTGCTGAAAATTGCTAAAAAAAAACTTCAAATGTTTGGCTTTCAAGCCTTCTTAACCGCGGTTTTACGCACTTAAGGATATTTTTAAAATCGTTGTGCTGAAAATTGCTAAAAAAAAATTCAAATGTTTGGCTTTCAAGCCTACTTAACCGCGGTTTTACGCACCTAAAGATATTTTTAAAATCGTTGTGCTGAAAATTGCTAAAAAAAATTCAAATGTTTGGCTTTCAAGCCTTCTTAACCGCGGTTTTACGCACTTAAGGATATTTTTAAAATCGTTGTGCTGAAAATTGCTAAAAAAAAATTTAAATGTTTGGCTTTCAAGCCTACTTAACCGCGGTTTTACGCACCTAAAGATATTTTTAAAATCGTTGTGCTGAAAATTGCTAAAAAAAAATTCAAATGTTTGGCTTTCAAGCCTACTTAACCGCGGTTTTACGCACTTAAAGATGTTTTTAAAATCGTTGTGCTGAAAATTGCTGGAAAAAATTCAAATGTTTGGCTTTCAAGCCTACGTAGCCGTGGTTTTACGCACCTAAAGATATTTTTAAAATCGTTGTGCTGAAAATTGCTAAAAAAAAATTCAAATGTTTGGCTTTCAAGCCTACTTAACCGCGGTTTTACGCACTTAACGATATTTTTAAAATCGTTGTGCTGAAAATTGCTGGAAAAAATTCAAATGTTTGGCTTTCAAGCCTACTTAACCGCGGTTTTACGCACTTAAAGATATTTTTAAAATCGTTGTGCTGAAAATTGCAAAAAAAAATTCAAATGTTTGGCTTTCAAGCCTACTTAACCGCGGTTTTACGCACTTAAAGATGTTTTTAAAATCGTTGTGCTGAAAATTGTTAACTGTAACATAAATTTGTTAATATGATTGTTTCTAAATATTTACGTTGCCAATACTTACATGAAATACAAGTTTTTTATTTAATTTCAATTTTTTTTTAGTTTTCACAACTTTAAATGTTTGGCTTTCAGGCCTACTTTGCCGCGGTTTTACGCACTTAAAGATGTTTTTAAAATCGTTGTGCTGAAAATTGTTAACTGTAACATAAATTTGTTACTATGATTGTTTCTAAATATTTATGTTGCCAATACTTACATGAAATACAATTTTTTTATTTAATTTAAATTTTTTTTTAATTTTCACAACTTTAAATGTTTGGCTTTCAGGCCTACTTTGCCGTGGTTTTACGCACTTAAAGATATTTTTAAAATCGTTGTGCTGAAAATTGCTAAAAAAAACTTCAAATGTTTGGCTTTCAAGCCTACTTAACCGTGGTTTTACGCACCTAAAGATATTTTTAAAATCGTTGTGCTGAAAATTGCTAAAAAAAACTTCAAATGTTTGGCTTTCAAGCCTACTTAACCGCGGTTTTACGCACTTAAAGATGTTTTTAAAATCGTTGTGCTGAAAATTGTTAACTGTAACATAAATTTGTTACTATGATTGTTTCTAAATATTTATGTTGCCAATACTTACATGAAATACAATTTTTTTATTTAATTTAAATTTTTTTTTAATTTTCACAACTTTAAATGTTTGGCTTTCAGGCCTACTTTGCCGTGGTTTTACGCACTTAAAGATATTTTTAAAATCGTTGTGCTGAAAATTGCTAAAAAAAACTTCAAATGTTTGGCTTTCAAGCCTACTTAACCGCGGTTTTACGCACCTAAAGATATTTTTAAAATCGTTGTGCTGAAAATTGCTAAAAAAAACTATAAATGTTTGGCTTTCAAGCCTACTTAACCGCGGTTTTACGCACCTAAAGATATTTTTAAAATCGTTGTGCTGAAAATTGCTAAAAAAAACTTCAAATGTTTGGCTTTCAAGCCTACTTAACCGCGGTTTTACGCACCTAAAGATATTTTTAAAATCGTTGTGCTGAAAATTGCTAAAAAAAACTTCAAATGTTTGGCTTTCAAGCCTACTTAACCGCGGTTTTACGCACCTAAAGATATTTTTAAAATCGTTGTGCTGAAAATTGCTAAAAAAACTTCAAATGTTTGGCTTTCAGGCCTACTTTGCCGCGGTTTTACGCACTTAAAGATATTTTTAAAATCGTTGTGCTGAAAACTGCTAAAAAAAATTCAAATGTTTGGCTTTCAAGCCTACCTAACCGCGGTTTTACGCACTTAAAGATATTTTTAAAATCGTTGTGCTGAAAATTGCTAAAAAAAATTCAAATGTTTGGCTTTCAAGCCTACCTAACCGCGGTTTTACGCACTTAAAGATATTTTTAAAATCGTTGTGCTGAAAATTGCTAAAAAAAATTCAAATGTTTGGCTTTCAAGCCTACTTAACCGCGGTTTTACGCACTTAAAGATATTTTTAAAATCGTTGTGCTGAAAATTGCTAAAAAAAACTTCAAATGTTTGGCTTTCAGGCCTACGTAGCCGTGGTTTTACGCACTTAAAGATATTTTTAAAATCGTTGTGCTGAAAATTGCAAAAAAAAAATTTAAATGTTTGGCTTTCAAGCCTTCTTAACCGCGGTTTTACGCACTTAAGGATATTTTTAAAATCGTTGTGCTGAAAATTGCTAAAAAAAACTTCAAATGTTTGGCTTTCAGGCCTACGTAGCAGCGGTTTTACGCACCTAAAGATATTTTTAAAATCGTTGTGCTGAAAATTGCTAAAAAAAAATTTAAATGTTTGGCTTTCAAGCCTTCTTAACCGCGGTTTTACGCACTTAAGGATATTTTTAAAATCGTTGTGCTGAAAATTGCTAAAAAAAAATTCAAATGTTTGGCTTTCAAGCCTACTTAACCGCGGTTTTACGCACTTAAGGATATTTTTAAAATCGTTGTGCTGAAAATTGCTAAAAAAAATTCAAATGTTTGGCTTTCAAGCCTACTTAACCGCGGTTTTACGCACCTAAAGATATTTTTAAAATCGTTGTGCTGAAAATTGCTAAAAAAAATTCAAATGTTTGGCTTTCAAGCCTACTTAACCGCGGTTTTACGCACTTAAAGATATTTTTAAAATCGTTGTGCTGAAAATTGCAAAAAAAAATTCAAATGTTTGGCTTTCAAGCCTACTTAACCGCGGTTTTACGCACTTAAAGATGTTTTTAAAATCGTTGTGCTGAAAATTGTTAACTGTAACATAAATTTGTTAATATGATTGTTTCTAAATATTTACGTTGCCAATACTTACATGAAATACAAGTTTTTTATTTAATTTCAATTTTTTTTTAATTTTCACAACTTTAAATGTTTGGCTTTCAAGCCTACTTAACCGCGGTTTTACGCACTTAAAGATATTTTTAAAATCGTTGTGCTGAAAACTGCTAAAAAAAACTTCAAATGTTTGGCTTTCAAGCCTTCTTAACCGCGGTTTTACGCACTTAAGGATATTTTTAAAATCGTTGTGCTGAAAATTGCTAAAAAAAACTTCAAATGTTTGGCTTTCAGGCCTACGTAGCAGCGGTTTTACGCACCTAAAGATATTTTTAAAATCGTTGTGCTGAAAATTGCTAAAAAAAAATTTAAATGTTTGGCTTTCAAGCCTTCTTAACCGCGGTTTTACGCACTTAAGGATATTTTTAAAATCGTTGTGCTGAAAATTGCTAAAAAAAAATTTAAATGTTTGGCTTTCAAGCCTTCTTAACCGCGGTTTTACGCACTTAAGGATATTTTTAAAATCGTTGTGCTGAAAATTGCTAAAAAAAAATTCAAATGTTTGGCTTTCAAGCCTTCTTAACCGCGGTTTTACGCACTTAAGGATATTTTTAAAATCGTTGTGCTGAAAATTGCTAAAAAAAATTCAAATGTTTGGCTTTCAAGCCTACTTAACCGCGGTTTTACGCACTTAAAGATATTTTTAAAATCGTTGTGCTGAAAATTGCAAAAAAAAATTCAAATGTTTGGCTTTCAAGCCTTCTTAACCGCGGTTTTACGCACTTAAGGATATTTTTAAAATCGTTGTGCTGAAAATTGCTAAAAAAAACTTCAAATGTTTGGCTTTCAGGCCTACGTAGCAGCGGTTTTACGCACCTAAAGATATTTTTAAAATCGTTGTGCTGAAAATTGCTAAAAAAAAATTTAAATGTTTGGCTTTCAAGCCTTCTTAACCGCGGTTTTACGCACTTAAGGATATTTTTAAAATCGTTGTGCTGAAAATTGCTAAAAAAAAATTCAAATGTTTGGCTTTCAAGCCTACTTAACCGCGGTTTTACGCACCTAAAGATATTTTTAAAATCGTTGTGCTGAAAATTGCTAAAAAAAATTCAAATGTTTGGCTTTCAAGCCTACTTAACCGCGGTTTTACGCACTTAAAGATATTTTTAAAATCGTTGTGCTGAAAATTGCAAAAAAAAATTCAAATGTTTGGCTTTCAAGCCTTCTTAACCGCGGTTTTACGCACCTAAAGATATTTTTAAAATCGTTGTGCTGAAAATTGCTAAAAAAAATTCAAATGTTTGGCTTTCAAGCCTACTTAACCGCGGTTTTACGCACTTAAAGATATTTTTAAAATCGTTGTGCTGAAAATTGCTAAAAAAAAATTTAAATGTTTGGCTTTCAAGCCTTCTTAACCGCGGTTTTACGCACTTAAGGATATTTTTAAAATCGTTGTGCTGAAAATTGCTAAAAAAAAATTCAAATGTTTGGCTTTCAAGCCTACTTAACCGCGGTTTTACGCACCTAAAGATATTTTTAAAATCGTTGTGCTGAAAATTGCTAAAAAAAATTCAAATGTTTGGCTTTCAAGCCTACTTAACCGCGGTTTTACGCACTTAAAGATATTTTTAAAATCGTTGTGCTGATAATTGCAAAAAAAAATTCAAATGTTTGGCTTTCAAGCCTACTTAACCGCGGTTTTACGCACCTAAAGATATTTTTAAAATCGTTGTGCTGAAAATTGCTAAAAAAAAATTTAAATGTTTGGCTTTCAAGCCTTCTTAACCGCGGTTTTACGCACTTAAGGATATTTTTAAAATCGTTGTGCTGAAAATTGCTAAAAAAAAATTTAAATGTTTGGCTTTCAAGCCTACTTAACCGCGGTTTTACGCACCTAAAGATATTTTTAAAATCGTTGTGCTGAAAATTGCTAAAAAAAACTTCAAATGTTTGGCTTTCAAGCCTACTTAACCGCGGTTTTACGCACCTAAAGATATTTTTAAAATCGTTGTGCTGAAAATTGCTAAAAAAAAATTTAAATGTTTGGCTTTCAAGCCTTCTTAACCGCGGTTTTACGCACTTAAGGATATTTTTAAAATCGTTGTGCTGAAAATTGCTAAAAAAAAATTCAAATGTTTGGCTTTCAAGCCTACTTAACCGCGGTTTTACGCACCTAAAGATATTTTTAAAATCGTTGTGCTGAAAATTGCTAAAAAAAATTCAAATGTTTGGCTTTCAAGCCTACTTAACCGCGGTTTTACGCACTTAAAGATATTTTTAAAATCGTTGTGCTGAAAATTGCTAAAAAAAAATTCAAATGTTTGGCTTTCAAGCCTACTTAACCGCGGTTTTACGCACCTAAAGATATTTTTAAAATCGTTGTGCTGAAAATTGCTAAAAAAAATTTAAATGTTTGGCTTTCAAGCCTTCTTAACCGCGGTTTTACGCACTTAAGGATATTTTTAAAATCGTTGTGCTGAAAATTGCTAAAAAAAAATTCAAATGTTTGGCTTTCAAGCCTACTTAACCGCGGTTTTACGCACCTAAAGATATTTTTAAAATCGTTGTGCTGAAAATTGCTAAAAAAAATTCAAATGTTTGGCTTTCAGGCTTGCTTTGCCGCGGTTTTACGCACTTAAAGATATTTTTAAAATCGTTGTGCTGAAAATTGCAAAAAAAAATTCAAATGTTTGGCTTTCAAGCCTACTTAACCGCGGTTTTACGCACTTAAAGATGTTTTTAAAATCGTTGTGCTGAAAATTGTTAACTGTAACATAAATTTGTTAATATGATTGTTTCTAAATATTTACGTTGCCAATACTTACATGAAATACAAGTTTTTTATTTAATTTCAATTTTTTTTTAGTTTTCACAACTTTAAATGTTTGGCTTTCAGGCCTACTTTGCCGCGGTTTTACGCACTTAAAGATGTTTTTAAAATCGTTGTGCTGAAAATTGTTAACTGTAACATAAATTTGTTACTATGATTGTTTCTAAATATTTATGTTGCCAATACTTACATGAAATACAATTTTTTTATTTAATTTAAATTTTTTTTTAATTTTCACAACTTTAAATGTTTGGCTTTCAGGCCTACTTTGCCGTGGTTTTACGCACTTAAAGATATTTTTAAAATCGTTGTGCTGAAAATTGCTAAAAAAAACTTCAAATGTTTGGCTTTCAAGCCTACTTAACCGCGGTTTTACGCACCTAAAGATATTTTTAAAATCGTTGTGCTGAAAATTGCTAAAAAAAAATTTAAATGTTTGGCTTTCAAGCCTTCTTAACCGCGGTTTTACGCACTTAAGGATATTTTTAAAATCGTTGTGCTGAAAACTGCTAAAAAAAAATTCAAATGTTTGGCTTTCAAGCCTTCTTAACCGCGGTTTTACGCACTTAAAGATATTTTTAAAATCGTTGTGCTGAAAACTGCTAAAAAAAAATTCAAATGTTTGGCTTTCAAGCCTTCTTAACCGCGGTTTTACGCACTTAAGGATATTTTTAAAATCGTTGTGCTGAAAATTGCTAAAAAAAATTCAAATGTTTGGCTTTCAAGCCTACTTAACCGCGGTTTTACGCACTTAAAGATATTTTTAAAATCGTTGTGCTGAAAATTGCTAAAAAAAATTCAAATGTTTGGCTTTCAAGCCTTCTTAACCGCGGTTTTACGCACCTAAAGATATTTTTAAAATCGTTGTGCTGAAAATTACTAAAAAAAATTCAAATGTTTGGCTTTCAAGCCTTCTTAACCGCGGTTTTACGCACTTAAGGATATTTTTAAAATCGTTGTGCTGAAAACTGCTAAAAAAAAATTCAAATGTTTGGCTTTCAAGCCTTCTTAACCGCGGTTTTACGCACTTAAAGATATTTTTAAAATCGTTGTGCTGAAAACTGCTAAAAAAAATTCAAATGTTTGGCTTTCAAGCCTTCTTAACCGCGGTTTTACGCACTTAAGGATATTTTTAAAATCGTTGTGCTGAAAATTGCTAAAAAAAAATTCAAATGTTTGGTTTTCAAGCCTACTTATCCGCGGTTTTACGCACTTAAAGATATTTTTAAAATCGTTGTGCTGAAAATTGCTAAAAAAAATTCAAATGTTTGGCTTTCAAGCCTTCTTAACCGCGGTTTTACGCACCTAAAGATATTTTTAAAATCGTTGTGCTGAAAATTGCTAAAAAAAATTCAAATGTTTGGCTTTCAAGCCTTCTTAACCGCGGTTTTACGCACTTAAAGATGTTTTTAAAATCGTTGTGCTGAAAATTGTTAACTGTAACATAAATTTGTTACTATGATTGTTTCTAAATATTTATGTTGCCAATACTTACATGAAATACAATTTTTTTATTTAATTTAAATTTTTTTTTAATTTTCACAACTTTAAATGTTTGGCTTTCAGGCCTACTTTGCCGTGGTTTTACGCACCTAAAGATATTTTTAAAATCGTTGTGCTGAAAATTGCTAAAAAAAACTTCAAATGTTTGGCTTTCAAGCCTACTTAACCGCGGTTTTACGCACCTAAAGATATTTTTAAAATCGTTGTGCTGAAAATTGCTAAAAAAAACTTCAAATGTTTGGCTTTCAGGCCTACCTAACCGCGGCTTTACGCACTTAAAGATATTTTTAAAATCGTTGTGCTGAAAATTGCTAAAAAAAATTCAAATGTTTGGCTTTCAAGCCTTCTTAACCGCGGTTTTACGCACTTAAGGATATTTTTAAAATCGTTGTGCTGAAAATTGCTAAAAAAAACTTCAAATGTTTGGCTTTCAGGCCTACGTAGCCGTGGTTTTACGCACTTAAAGATATTTTTAAAATCGTTGTGCTGAAAATTGCTAAAAAAAAATTTAAATGTTTGGCTTTCAAGCCTTCTTAACCGCGGTTTTACGCACTTAAGGATATTTTTAAAATCGTTGTGCTGAAAATTGCTAAAAAAAACTTCAAATGTTTGGCTTTCAGGCCTACGTAGCTGCGGTTTTACGCACCTAAAGATATTTTTAAAATCGTTGTGCTGAAAATTGCTAAAAAAAAATTTAAATGTTTGGCTTTCAAGCCTTCTTAACCGCGGTTTTACGCACTTAAGGATATTTTTAAAATCGTTGTGCTGAAAATTGCTAAAAAAAAATTCAAATGTTTGGCTTTCAAGCCTACTTAACCGCGGTTTTACGCACCTAAAGATATTTTTAAAATCGTTGTGCTGAAAATTGCTAAAAAAAAATTCAAATGTTTGGCTTTCAAGCCTACTTAACCGCGGTTTTACGCACTTAAAGATGTTTTTAAAATCGTTGTGCTGAAAATTGCTGGAAAAAATTCAAATGTTTGGCTTTCAAGCCTACGTAGCCGTGGTTTTACGCACCTAAAGATATTTTTAAAATCGTTGTGCTGAAAATTGCTAAAAAAAAATTCAAATGTTTGGCTTTCAAGCCTACTTAACCGCGGTTTTACGCACTTAACGATATTTTTAAAATCGTTGTGCTGAAAATTGCTGGAAAAAATTCAAATGTTTGGCTTTCAAGCCTACTTAACCGCGGTTTTACGCACTTAAAGATGTTTTTAAAATCGTTGTGCTGAAAATTGCTGAAAAATTTAAATGTTTTCATTTCATACTGGAAATTGCTGAAAAATTTAAATGTTTTCATTTCATACTGGAAATTGCTGAAAAATTTAAATGTTTTCATTTCATAGTAGAAATTGCTGAAAAATTTAAATGTTTTCATTTCATACTGGAAATTGCTGAAAAATTTAAATGTTTTCATTTCATAGTGGAAATTGCTGAAAAATTTAAATGTTTTCATTTCATACTGGACATTGCTGAAAAATTTAAATGTTTTCATTTCATACTGGACATTGCTGAAAAATTTAAATGTTTTCATTTCATACTGGAAATTGCTGAAAAATTTAAATGTTTTCATTTCATAGTGGAAATTGCTGAAAAATTTAAATGTTTTCATTTCATACTGGACATTGCTGAAAAATTTAAATGTTTTCATTTCATACTGGAAATTGCTGAAAAATTTAAATGTTTTCATTTCATAGTGGAAATTGCTGAAAAATTTAAATGTTTTCATTTCATACTGGACATTGCTGAAAAATTTAAATGTTTTCATTTCATACTGGACATTGCTGAAAAATTTAAATGTTTTCATTTCATACTGGAAATTGCTGAAAAATTTGAATGTTTTCATTTCATAGTGGAAATTGCTGAAAAATTTAAATGTTTTCATTTCATACTGGACATTGCTGAAAAATTTAAATGTTTTCATTTCATACTGGAAATTGCTGAAAAATTTAAATGTTTTCATTTCATAGTGGAAATTGCTGAAAAATTTAAATGTTTTCATTTCATACTGGACATTGCTGAAAAATTTAAATGTTTTCATTTCATACTGGACATTGCTGAAAAATTTAAATGTTTTCATTTCATACTGGAAATTGCTGAAAAATTTAAATGTTTTCATTTCATACTGGAAATTGCTGAAAAATTTAAATGTTTTCATTTCATACTGGACATTGCTGAAAAATTTAAATGTTTTCATTTCATACTGGAAATTGCTGAAAAATTTAAATGTTTTCATTTCATAGTGGAAATTGCTGAAAAATTTAAATGTTTTCATTTCATACTGGACATTGCTGAAAAATTTAAATGTTTTCATTTCATACTGGACATTGCTGAAAAATTTAAATGTTTTCATTTCATACTGGACATTGCTGAAAAATTTAAATGTTTTCATTTCATACTGGACATTGCTGAAAAATTTAAATGTTTTCATTTCATAGTGGAAATTGCTGAAAAATTTAAATGTTTTCATTTCATACTGGACATTGCTGAAAAATTTAAATGTTTTCATTTCATACTGGAAATTGCTGAAAAATTTAAATGTTTTCATTTCATACTGGAAATTGCTGAAAAATTTAAATGTTTTCATTTCATACTGGACATTGCTGAAAAATTTAAATGTTTTCATTTCATACTGGACATTGCTGAAAAATTTAAATGTTTTCATTTCATACTGGACATTGCTGAAAAATTTAAATGTTTTCATTTCATACTGGACATTGCTGAAAAATTTAAATGTTTTCATTTCATAGTGGAAATTGCTGAAAATTTTAAATGTTTTCATTTCATACTGGACATTGCTGAAAAATTTAAATGTTTTCATTTCATACTGGACATTGCTGAAAAATTTAAATGTTTTCATTTCATACTGGAAATTGCTGAAAAATTTAAATGTTTTCATTTCATACTGGACATTGCTGAAAAATTTAAATGTTTTCATTTCATACTGGAAATTGCTGAAAAATTTAAATGTTTTCATTTCATAGTGGAAATTGCTGAAAAATTTAAATGTTTTCATTTCATACTGGACATTGCTGAAAAATTTAAATGTTTTCATTTCATACTGGACATTGCTGAAAAATTTAAATGTTTTCATTTCATACTGGAAATTGCTGAAAAATTTAAATGTTTTCATTTCATACTGGAAATTGCTGAAAAATTTAAATGTTTTCATTTCATACTGGACATTGCTGAAAAATTTAAATGTTTTCATTTCATACTGGACATTGCTGAAAAATTTAAATGTTTTCATTTCATACTGGAAATTGCTGAAAAATTTAAATGTTTTCATTTCATAGTGGAAATTGCTGAAAAATTTAAATGTTTTCATTTCATACTGGACATTGCTGAAAAATTTAAATGTTTTCATTTCATACTGGAAATTGCTGAAAAATTTAAATGTTTTCATTTCATACTGGACATTGCTGAAAAATTTAAATGTTTTCATTTCATACTGGACATTGCTGAAAAATTTAAATGTTTTCATTTCATACTGGACATTGCTGAAAAATTTAAATGTTTTCATTTCATACTGGAAATTGCTGAAAAATTTAAATGTTTTCATTTCATAGTGGAAATTGCTGAAAAATTTAAATGTTTTCATTTCATACTGGAAATTGCTGAAAAATTTAAATGTTTTCATTTCATACTGGAAATTGCTGAAAAATTTAAATGTTTTCATTTCATAGTGGAAATTGCTGAAAAATTTAAATGTTTTCATTTCATACTGGACATTGCTGAAAAATTTAAATGTTTTCATTTCATACTGGACATTGCTGAAAAATTTAAATGTTTTCATTTCATACTGGAAATTGCTGAAAAATTTAAATGTTTTCATTTCATGTGGAAATTGCTGAAAAATTTAAATGTTTTCATTTCATACTGGACATTGCTGAAAAATTTAAATGTTTTCATTTCATACTGGAAATTGCTGAAAAATTTAAATGTTTTCATTTCATAGTGGAAATTGCTGAAAAATTTAAAGGTTTTCATTTCATACTGGACATTGCTGAAAAATTTAAATGTTTTCATTTCATACTGGAAATTGCTGAAAAATTGAAATGTTTTCATTTCATACTGGAAATTGCTGAAAAATTTAAATGTTTTCATTTCATAGTGGAAATTGCTGAAAAATTTAAATGTTTTCATTTCATACTGGACATTGCTGAAAAATTTAAATGTTTTCATTTCATACTGGAAATTGCTGAAAAATTGAAATTTTTTCATTTCATACTGGAAATTGCTGAAAAATTTAAATGTTTTCATTTCATACTGGAAATTGCTGAAAAATTTAAATGTTTTCATTTCATACTGGACATTGCTGAAAAATTTAAATGTTTTCATTTCATACTGGACATTGCTGAAAAATTTAAATGTTTTCATTTCATACTGGAAATTGCTGAAAAATTTAAATGTTTTCATTTCATAGTGGAAATTGCTGAAAAATTTAAATGTTTTCATTTCATACTGGACATTGCTGAAAAATTTAAATGTTTTCATTTCATAGTGGAAATTGCTGAAAATTTTAAATGTTTTCATTTCATACTGGACATTGCTGAAAAATTTAAATGTTTTCATTTCATACTGGACATTGCTGAAAAATTTAAATGTTTTCATTTCATAGTGGAAATTGCTGAAAAATTTAAATGTTTTCATTTCATACTGGACATTGCTGAAAAATTTAAATGTTTTCATTTCATACTGGAAATTGCTGAAAAATTTAAATGTTTTCATTTCATAGTGGAAATTGCTGAAAAATTTAAATGTTTTCATTTCATACTGGACATTGCTGAAAAATTTAAATGTTTTCATTTCATACTGGACATTGCTGAAAAATTTAAATGTTTTCATTTCATACTGGAAATTGCTGAAAAATTTAAATGTTTTCATTTCATAGTGGAAATTGCTGAAAAATTTAAATGTTTTCATTTCATACTGGACATTGCTGAAAAATTTAAATGTTTTCATTTCATACTGGACATTGCTGAAAAATTTAAATGTTTTCATTTCATACTGGAAATTGCTGAAAAATTTAAATGTTTTCATTTCATAGTGGAAATTGCTGAAAAATTTAAATGTTTTCATTTCATACTGGACATTGCTGAAAAATTTAAATGTTTTCATTTCATACTGGAAATTGCTGAAAAATTTAAATGTTTTCATTTCATACTGGACATTGCTGAAAAATTTAAATGTTTTCATTTCATACTGGACATTGCTGAAAAATTTAAATGTTTTCATTTCATACTGGACATTGCTGAAAAATTTAAATGTTTTCATTTCATACTGGAAATTGCTGAAAAATTTAAATGTTTTCATTTCATAGTGGAAATTGCTGAAAAATTTAAATGTTTTCATTTCATACTGGACATTGCTGAAAAATTTAAATGTTTTCATTTCATACTGGAAATTGCTGAAAAATTTAAATGTTTTCATTTCATAGTGGAAATTGCTGAAAAATTTAAATGTTTTCATTTCATACTGGACATTGCTGAAAAATTTAAATGTTTTCATTTCATACTGGACATTGCTGAAAAATTTAAATGTTTTCATTTCATACTGGAAATTGCTGAAAAATTTAAATGTTTTCATTTCATGTGGAAATTGCTGAAAAATTTAAATGTTTTCATTTCATACTGGACATTGCTGAAAAATTTAAATGTTTTCATTTCATACTGGACATTGCTGAAAAATTTAAATGTTTTCATTTCATAGTGGAAATTGCTGAAAAATTTAAAGGTTTTCATTTCATACTGGACATTGCTGAAAAATTTAAATGTTTTCATTTCATACTGGAAATTGCTGAAAAATTGAAATGTTTTCATTTCATACTGGAAATTGCTGAAAAATTTAAATGTTTTCATTTCATAGTGGAAATTGCTGAAAAATTTAAATGTTTTCATTTCATACTGGACATTGCTGAAAAATTTAAATGTTTTCATTTCATACTGGAAATTGCTGAAAAATTGAAATTTTTTCATTTCATACTGGAAATTGCTGAAAAATTTAAATGTTTTCATTTCATAGTGGAAATTGCTGAAAAATTTAAATGTTTTCATTTCATACTGGACATTGCTGAAAAATTTAAATGTTTTCATTTCATACTGGAAATTGCTGAAAAATTTAAATGTTTTCATTTCATAGTGGAAATTGCTGAAAAATTTAAATGTTTTCATTTCATACTGGACATTGCTGAAAAATTTAAATGTTTTCATTTCATACCGGAAATTGCTGAAAAATTTAAATGTTTTCATTTCATACTGGAAATTGCTGAAAAATTTAAATGTTTTCATTTCATACTGGAAATTGCTGAAAAATTTAAATGTTTTCATTTCATACTGGACATTGCTGAAAAATTTAAATGTTTTCATTTCATACTGGAAATTGCTGAAAAATTTAAATGTTTTCATTTCATACTGGACATTGCTGAAAAATTTAAATGTTTTCATTTCATACTGGAAATTGCTGAAAAATTTAAATGTTTTCATTTCATACTGGAAATTGCTGAAAAATTTAAATGTTTTCATTTCATACTGGAAATTGCTGAAAAATTTAAATGTTTTCATTTCATACTGGACATTGCTGAAAAATTTAAATGTTTTCATTTCATAGTGGAAATTGCTGAAAAATTTAAATGTTTTCATTTCATACTGGACATTGCTGAAAAATTTAAATGTTTTCATTTCATACTGGAAATTGCTGAAAAATTTAAATGTTTTCATTTCATACTGGAAATTGCTGAAAAATTTAAATGTTTTCATTTCATACTGGAAATTGCTGAAAAATTTAAATGTTTTCATTTCATACTGGAAATTGCTGAAAAATTTAAATGTTTTCATTTCATAGTGGAAATTGCTGAAAAATTTAAATGTTTTCATTTCATACTGGACATTGCTGAAAAATTTAAATGTTTTCATTTCATACTGGAAATTGCTGAAAAATTTAAATGTTTTCATTTCATACTGGAAATTGCTGAAAAATTTAAATGTTTTCATTTCATACTGGAAATTGCTGAAAAATTTAAATGTTTTCATTTCATACTGGAAATTGCTGAAAAATTTAAATGTTTTCATTTCATACTGGAAATTGCTGAAAAATTTAAATGTTTTCATTTCATACTGGAAATTGCTGAAAAATTTAAATGTTTTCATTTCATACTGGACATTGCTGAAAAATTTAAATGTTTTCATTTCATACCGGAAATTGCTGAAAAATTTAAATGTTTTCATTTCATACTGGAAATTGCTGAAAAATTTAAATGTTTTCATTTCATACTGGAAATTGCTGAAAAATTTAAATGTTTTCATTTCATACTGGACATTGCTGAAAAATTTAAATGTTTTCATTTCATACTGGAAATTGCTGAAAAATTTAAATGTTTTCATTTCATACTGGAAATTGCTGAAAAATTTAAATGTTTTCATTTCATACTGGAAATTGCTGAAAAATTTAAATGTTTTCATTTCATACTGGACATTGCTGAAAAATTTAAATGTTTTCATTTCATACTGGAAATTGCTGAAAAATTTAAATGTTTTCATTTCATACTGGACATTGCTGAAAAATTTAAATGTTTTCATTTCATAGTGGAAATTGCTGAAAAATTTAAATGTTTTCATTTCATACTGGAAATTGCTGAAAAATTTAAATGTTTTCATTTCATACTGGAAATTGCTGAAAAATTTAAATGTTTTCATTTCATAGTGGAAATTGCTGAAAAATTTAAATGTTTTCATTTCATACTGGACATTGCTGAAAAATTTAAATGTTTTCATTTCATACTGGAAATTGCTGAAAAATTTAAATGTTTTCATTTCATACTGGAAATTGCTGAAAAATTTAAATGTTTTCATTTCATACTGGAAATTGCTGAAAAATTTAAATGTTTTCATTTCATAGTGGAAATTGCTGAAAAATTTAAATGTTTTCATTTCATACTGGACATTGCTGAAAAATTTAAATGTTTTCATTTCATACTGGAAATTGCTGAAAAATTTAAATGTTTTCATTTCATACTGGAAATTGCTGAAAAATTTAAATGTTTTCATTTCATAGTGGAAATTGCTGAAAAATTTAAATGTTTTCATTTCATACTGGAAATTGCTGAAAAATTTAAATGTTTTCATTTCATAGTGGAAATTGCTGAAAAATTTAAATGTTTTCATTTCATACTGGAAATTGCTGAAAAATTTAAATGTTTTCATTTCATACTGGAAATTGCTGAAAAATTTAAATGTTTTCATTTCATACTGGAAATTGCTGAAAAAATTGAAATGTTTTCATTTCATACTGGCAATTGCTGAAAAATTTAAATGTTTTCATTTCATACTGGAAATTGCTGAAAAATTTAAATGTTTTCATTTCATAGCGGAAATTGCTGAAAAATTTAAATGTTTTCATTTCATAGTGGAAATTGCTGAAAAATTTAAATGTTTTCATTTCATACTGGAAATTGCTGAAAAATTTAAATGTTTTCATTTCATACAGGAAATTGCTGAAAAATTTAAATGTTTTCATTTTATACTGGAAATTGCTGAAAAATTTAAATGTTTTCATTTCATACTGAAAATTGCTGAAAAAATTTAAATGTTTTCATTTCATACTGGAAATTGCTGAAAATTTTAATGTTTTCATATCATACTGGAAATTGCTGAAAAATTTTAATGTTTTCATTTCATAGTGGAAATTGCTGAAAAATTTAAATGTTTTCATTTCATAGTGGTATTTGCTGAAAAATATGAATGTTTTCATTTCATACTGGAAATTGCTGAAAAATTTTAATGTTTTCATTTCATAGTGGAAATTGCTGAAAAATTTAAATGTTTTCATTTCATACTGGAAATTGATGAAAAATTTAAATGTTTTCATTTCATACTGGAAATTGATGAAAAATTTAAATGTTTGGCTTTCAAGCCTACGTAGCCGTGGTTTTACGCACCTAAAGATATTTTTAAAATCGTTGTGCTGAAAATTGCTAAAAAAAAATCAAATGTTTGGCTTTCAGGCCTGCTTTGCCGCGGTTTTACGCACTTAAAGATATTTTTAAAATCGTTGTGCTGAAAATTGCTAAAAAAAATCAAATGTTTGGCTTTCAGGCCTGCTTTGCCGCGGTTTTACGCACTTAAAGATATTTTTAAAATCGTTGTTTATAAAATACCATGTAAGGGGAATGATAGTGGACAGTGTAATAAAGTATATATAGGTACAACGAAGAATAAACTAAAGACTAGGATAGCAGGACATAAATCAGATCAAAGATATAGAAATATATCACAAAAAAACAGCTTTATCAACTCATTGTGCTAATCTAAACCATTATCCAGATTTTGAAAATACAACGGTTTTAAACACAGAAAATAATTATAAACGTAGATTTATGTTAGAAATGTTACAAATTATAAAGGTTCCGACAATTTCGAGAATTAATTTTAAGTCAGACAATGAAAATGTAGCACAAAATTATAGACACTTAATTTATAAAAATAGAAACGGAAGTTAAAAAAATAATTTATTTACATATAGATCAAGTTTAATTTGAAAAATATTTCTTTGTTTTTTGAATTTAAAAATTTTTTAATTTGCAAGTTATTATTAAATTTGTTAAAAATTTGTAAAATTAAGAAGAAAAAAAAACCCTGACGAAGGCACGCAAGGAAGTGCAGAAATATTGGTTTTAAATAAAGTTAAAAAGTTTTTATATTTAAAAGAAAGACCTTAAGCTTGGAAAATTAGTAATAAAATAAATAATAAAGGTCGAATAAAAATACATATTCGTAATATAAATTTGTTAATATGATTGTTTCTAAATATTTATGTTGCCAATACTTACATGAAATACAATTTGTTTTATTTAATTTCAACTTTTTTTTAACTTTCACCACTTTAAATGTTTGGCTTTCAGGCCTACTTTGCCGCGGTTTTACGCATTTAAAGATATTTTTAAAATCGTTGTGCTGAAAATTGCTGAAAAATTTAAATGTTTTCATTTCATACTGGAAATTGCTGAAAAATTTAAATGTTTTCATTTCATACTGGAAATTGCTGAAAAATTTAAATGTTTTCATTTCATACTGGAAATTGCTGAAAAATTTAAATGTTTTCATTTCATACTGGAAATTGCTGGAAAATTTAAATGTTTTCATTTCATGCTGGAAATTGCTGAAAAATTTAAATGTTTTCATTTCATACTGGAAATTGCTGAAAAATTTAAATGTTTTAATTTCATAGTGGAAATTGCTGAAAAATTTAAATGTTTTCATTTCATACTGGAAATTGCTGGAAAATTTAAATGTTTTCATTTCATGCTGGAAATTGCTGAAAAATTTAAATGTTTTCATTTCATACTGGAAATTGCTGAAAAATTTAAATGTTTTCATTTCATAGTGGAAATTGCTGAAAAATTTAAATGTTTTCATTTCATAGTGGAAATTGCTGAAAAATTTAAATGTTTTCATTTCATACTGGAAATTGCTGAAAAATTTAAATGTTTTCATTTCATACTGGAAATTGCTGAAAAATTTAAATATTTTCATTTCATACTGGAAATTGCTGAAAAATTTAAATGTTTTCATTTCATACTGGAAATTGCTGGAAAATTTAAATGTTTTCATTTCATGCTGGAAATTGCTGAAAAATTTAAATGTTTTCATTTCATAGTGGAAATTGCTGAAAAATTTAAATGTTTTCATTTCATACTGGAAATTGCTGAAAAATTTAAATGTTTTCATTTCATACTGGAAATTGCTGAAAAATTTAAATATTTTCATTTCATACTGGAAATTGCTGAAAAATTTAAATGTTTTCATTTCATAGTGGAAATTGCTGAAAAATTTAAATGTTTTCATTTCATACTGGAAATTGCTGAAAAATTTAAATGTTTTCATTTCATACTGGAAATTGCTGAAAAATTTAAATGTTTTCATTTCATACTGGAAATTGCTGAAAAATTTAAATATTTTCATTTCATACTGGAAATTGCTGAAAAATTTAAATGTTTTCATTTCATAGTGGAAATTGCTGAAAAATTTAAATGTTTTCATTTCATAGTGGTATTTGCTGAAAAATTTAAATGTTTTCATTTCATAGTGGAAATTGCTGAAAAATTTAAATGTTTTCATTTCATACTGGAAATTGCTGAAAAATTTAAATGTTTTCATTTCATAGTGGAAATTGCTGAAAAATTTAAATGTTTTCATTTCATACTGGAAATTGCTGAAAAATTTAAATGTTTTCATTTCATACTGGAAATTGCTGAAAAATTTAAATATTTTCATTTCATACTGGAAATTGCTGAAAAATTTAAATGTTTTCATTTCATAGTGGTATTTGCTGAAAAATTTAAATGTTTTCATTTCATAGTGGAAATTGCTGAAAAATTTAAATGTTTTCATTTCATACTGGAAATTGCTGAAAAATTTAAATGTTTTCATTTCATAGTGGAAATTGCTGAAAAATTTAAATGTTTTCATTTCATACTGGAAATTGCTGAAAAATTTAAATGTTTTCATTTCATAGTGGAAATTGCTGAAAAATTTAAATGTTTTCATTTCATACTGGAAATTGCTGAAAAATTTAAATGTTTTCATTTCATACTGGAAATTGCTGAAAAATTTAAATATTTTCATTTCATACTGGAAATTGCTGAAAAATTTAAATGTTTTCATTTCATAGTGGAAATTGCTGAAAAATTTAAATGTTTTCATTTCATAGTGGTATTTGCTGAAAAATATGAATGTTTTCATTTCATACTGGAAATTGCTGAAAAATTTTAATGTTTTCATTTCATAGTGGAAATTGCTGAAAAATTTAAATGTTTTCATTTCATACTGGAAATTGATGAAAAATTTAAATGTTTTCATTTCATACTGGAAATTGATGAAAATTTTAAATGTTTGGCTTTCAAGCCTACTTTGCCGCGGTTTTACGCACCTAAAGATATTTTTAAAATCGTTGTGCTGAAAATTGCTAAAAAAAAATCAAATGTTTGGCTTTCAGGCCTGCTTTGCCGCGGTTTTACGCACTTAAAGATATTTTTAAAATCGTTGTGCTGAAAATTGCTAAAAAAAATCAAATGTTTGGCTTTCAGGCCTGCTTTGCCGCGGTTTTACGCACTTAAAGATATTTTTAAAATCGTTGTTTATAAAATACCATGTAAGGGGAATGATAGTGGACAGTGTAATAAAGTATATATAGGTACAACGAAGAATAAACTAAAGACTAGGATAGCAGGACATAAATCAGATCAAAGATATAGAAATATATCACAAAAAAACAGCTTTATCAACTCATTGTGCTAATCTAAACCATTATCCAGATTTTGAAAATACAACGGTTTTAAACACAGAAAATAATTATAAACGTAGATTTATGTTAGAAATGTTACAAATTATAAAGGTTCCGACAATTTCGAGAATTAATTTTAAGTCAGACAATGAAAATGTAGCACAAAATTATAGACACTTAATTTATAAAAATAGAAACGGAAGTTAAAAAAATAATTTATTTACATATAGATCAAGTTTAATTTGAAAAATATTTCTTTGTTTTTTGAATTTAAAAATTTTTTAATTTGCAAGTTATTATTAAATTTGTTAAAAATTTGTAAAATTAAGAAGAAAAAAAAACCCTGACGAAGGCACGCAAGGAAGTGCAGAAATATTGGTTTTAAATAAAGTTAAAAAGTTTTTATATTTAAAAGAAAGACCTTAAGCTTGGAAAATTAGTAATAAAATAAATAATAAAGGTCGAATAAAAATACATATTCGTAATATAAATTTGTTAATATGATTGTTTCTAAATATTTATGTTGCCAATACTTACATGAAATACAATTTGTTTTATTTAATTTCAACTTTTTTTTAACTTTCACCACTTTAAATGTTTGGCTTTCAGGCCTACTTTGCCGCGGTTTTACGCATTTAAAGATATTTTTAAAATCGTTGTGCTGAAAATTGCTAAAAAAATTCAAATGTTTGGCTTTCAAGCCTACTTTGCCGCGGTTTTACGCACTTAAAGATATTTTTAAAATCGTTGTGCTGAAAATTGCTGAAAAATTTAAATGTTTTCATTTCATACTGGAAATTGCTGAAAAATTTAAATGTTTTCATTTCATACTGGAAATTGCTGAAAAATTTAAATGTTTTCATTTCATACTGGAAATTGCTGAAAAATTTAAATGTTTTCATTTCATACTGGAAATTGCTGGAAAATTTAAATGTTTTCATTTCATGCTGGAAATTGCTGAAAAATTTAAATGTTTTCATTTCATACTGGAAATTGCTGAAAAATTTAAATGTTTTAATTTCATAGTGGAAATTGCTGAAAAATTTAAATGTTTTCATTTCATACTGGAAATTGCTGGAAAATTTAAATGTTTTCATTTCATGCTGGAAATTGCTGAAAAATTTAAATGTTTTCATTTCATACTGGAAATTGCTGAAAAATTTAAATGTTTTCATTTCATAGTGGAAATTGCTGAAAAATTTAAATGTTTTCATTTCATACTGGAAATTGCTGGAAAATTTAAATGTTTTCATTTCATACTGGAAATTGCTGAAAAATTTAAATGTTTTCATTTCATAGTGGAAATTGCTGAAAAATTTAAATGTTTTCATTTCATACTGGAAATTGCTGAAAAATTTAAATGTTTTCATTTCATAGTGGAAATTGCTGAAAAATTTAAATGTTTTCATTTCATACTGGAAATTGCTGAAAAATTTAAATGTTTTCATTTCATACTGGAAATTGCTGAAAAATTTAAATATTTTCATTTCATACTGGAAATTGCTGAAAAATTTAAATGTTTTCATTTCATAGTGGAAATTGCTGAAAAATTTAAATGTTTTCATTTCATACTGGAAATTGCTGAAAAATTTAAATGTTTTCATTTCATAGTGGAAATTGCTGAAAAATTTAAATGTTTTCATTTCATACTGGAAATTGCTGAAAAATTTAAATGTTTTCATTTCATACTGGAAATTGCTGAAAAATTTAAATATTTTCATTTCATACTGGAAATTGCTGAAAAATTTAAATGTTTTCATTTCATAGTGGAAATTGCTGAAAAATTTAAATGTTTTCATTTCATACTGGAAATTGCTGAAAAATTTAAATGTTTTCATTTCATACTGGAAATTGCTGAAAAATTTAAATGTTTTCATTTCATACTGGAAATTGCTGAAAAATTTAAATGTTTTCATTTCATACTGGAAATTGCTGAAAAATTTAAATGTTTTCATTTCATACTGGAAATTGCTGAAAAATTTAAATGTTTTCATTTCATACTGGAAATTGCTGAAAAATTTAAATGTTTTCATTTCATACTGGAAATTGCTGAAAAAATTTAAATGTTTTCATTTCATACTGGAAATTGCTGAAAAATTTGAATGTTTTCATTTCATAGTGGAAATTGCTAAAAAATTTAAATGTTTTCATTTCATAGTGGAAATTGCTGAAAAATTTGAATGTTTTCATTTCATACTGGAAATTGCTGAAAAATTTGAATGTTTTCATTTCATACTGGAAATTGCTGAAAAATTTAAATGTTTGGATTTCATGCTGGAAATTGCTGAAAATTTTAAATGTTTTCATTTCATACTGGAAATTGATGAAAAATTTAAATGTTTGGCTTTCAAGCCTACTTTGCCGCGGTTTTACGCACTTAAAGATATTTTTAAAATCGTTGTTTATAAAATACCATGTAAGGGGAATGATAGTGGACAGTGTAATAAAGTATATATAGGTACAACGAAGAATAAACTAAAGACTAGGATAGCAGGACATAAATCAGATCAAAGATATAGAAATATATCACAAAAAACAGCTTTATCAACTCATTGTGCTAATCTAAACCATTATCCAGATTTTGAAAATACAACGGTTTTAAACACAGAAAATAATTATAAACGTAGATTTATGTTAGAAATGTTACAAATTATAAAGGTTCCGACAATTTCGAGAATTAATTTTAAGTCAGACACTGAAAATGTAGCACAAAATTATAGACACTTAATTTATAAAAATAGAAACGGAAGTTAAAAAAATAATTTATTTACATATAGATCAAGTTTAATTTGAAAAATATTTCTTTGTTTTTTGAATTTAAAAATTTTTTAATTTGTCAGTTATTATTAAATTTGTTATAATTTGTTAAAAATTTGTAAAATTAGGAAGAAAAAAAAACCCTGACGAAGGCACTCAAGGAAGTGCCGAAATATTGGTTTTAAATAAAGTTAAAAAGTTTTTATATTTAAAAGAAAGACCTTAAGCTTGGAAAATTAGTAATAAAATAAATAATAAAGGTCGAATAAAAATACATATTCATATAATGATGAGCACGTCTACAATCAATTTCCATACATTTAAGAACAACAAAACAATCAGAAGATACATGAATAGGTATAAAACGATAAGGGATAAATTAATAAAAATAAAAGCAACTATAACTTTTTTGATTCGGTGTCGTAATGCAGGTATTATTCCAAAATTTATTAAAAATGCTACTAAAAACGTTTCTAATCTTTTTCATGAAAATGATAATTTACCGGCATATCGACAAAAAACATCAAACTATGTTCAAGAACTTCAAAACAAGATTTTGAATACAAGAATAAGGCACAAGCATGAGCAACTAAATGAAGTAAAAAAGGAATGTAGGATAATAGAGGACCAGCTACAGAATTATTTTGGTGAGGTGGAATATGCAAGTTTCTTAGAATATGAAGATAAATTAGCTAGCAATTTAAATGAGAATATCAAATGTAGACATAAACAGAAATTTCAAGACCTTGTTAATTTACAAAGAAGGGAATTAGGTATAAAATTTAATTGTAAATGGTTTGTTAACAAATCTAACATAAATATAACAATTGAAGCACAATGGGTTCTCTCATTAGGTCATAAACACATGCTACCGACGGAAAGAGAACATTTTCCAGTTTTGAAAATTATAACTGAAGGAGAGGATTTAGTACAGACACTTAGGAAAAAAGAGGAACAGGAAATAGCAAGAACAAAACTGACTACAAGTATAGATAACCACATTAATAAAATGAGACTAACTAATAGGGATAAGTTTATATTGGACAAAGTAAAGAAGGCAGATAGATTTTTGAGATCTAATAGGGACATTATTATCTTAAATGCTGACAAAGGGAATACAACGGTGGCAATGAATAGAACTGATTATGATTTAAGAATAAATGATATTATAAGGGATGATTCTAATTATAGGAGATTAGATAAGGACCCTACTAATAAACTGGAAAAGATGAATAATAATTTAGTTCAGGAACTTTTTATTAATGACATAATTACAATTACAGAAAGGAATAAATTTAAAACTAATACAGCAATGGCACCTAGGCTATATGGTCTTCCAAAAATTCATAAAATGGATTTTCCATTGAGACCAATATGTTCAATGATAAATTCTTCATCATATGAACTGTGTAAATATATAACAAGAATTCTTAATAAAATTACTGAAAATTCAAAATATAATGTTAAGGATTCTCTTCAATTTAAAGACAGAATTAAGAATTTTACATTAGATAACAATGAGAGATTAATTTCTCTTGATGTAGTTTCATTGTTTACTAGCATTCAAATAGACTTAGCTATTAATATCGAGCCATAACCGCCGAAAAAATGTATCCCACAAACTCAAAATTTTACAGGGGAAGGTTTTTTTTTAAATAAAATCAGTTTGAATAAAGCCATTATTTTAAAATTTATAATGTAAATATTGTTTTGTGTAATACATTTAATTTTAATAATTTTAAATGATGTTGAACTATCGATTTCGATAAAAAACAAAAATCGATTACGGTGTGGGATACATTATTTTGGCGGTTATGGCTCGATATAATAGAAGAAAAATTGAATATAATAAGGAAACATATTAATATGGAAAAGGACTTATTTTTACGTATTCTTAAATTTTGTATAATAGATGTGGGATTAGAGCCTGGTCACTCTACTAGATCTGGCAGACCTTACTGAGTTTTCGTTTTAAAATAACTGACCTGTACTGACTGGTATGTGAGGGAAAGTGACAACTATATTACACCTAAAACGAACGAGTGACAATTATATTCTAGATAGACAGACATAGTTTTGTGAAAAGTTGTCCAGCAGCATCCAAGTAGTAAAGAGTTAAGTCGGAAAGTTGAATTAAAGTTGTTTTCATTAAAGTTGAATTAAAGTTGTGTTAAGTTTATATTACTTTTTTTAATTAATAATTTACCCCTGGACTTAAGTGAATAATATAATATATAATAAAATAAATGACTATATATTTTGTGTTTTATTGAAGACATTAAACTTCTGAGCCAATAAGAATCCTACAAATTGGGGACTCGTCCGGAATGAACTAGAGGACAAAGTAAAGAAGTGTTTTAAATAATGTTGAAAAACTATTTGTGCAGAAATAAAGTAAAGAAGTGTTTTAAATAATGTTGAATAAAGTTGAAGTGTTGTAGAAGTTGATGTGCTTTACAATATTGTTAATAAAACAGGAGCCTTAATTTAATTTGAAAAAATAACAGAAAAGAACATACGAGAACGCAATTTACTTAGCGCACATCTATGTTAAAAAAAACTGGTGTTGAAAAAAAAAGTAAAGTAAAGAAAAGCAAAGACAAGAACAAAGTAACAATAAAAAAAATTCGAGTGTAATATATACATTGTGTTTTCTGAGACATAAAAAAATACGTTACAGTTAAAAATTAACGTACATTGTGTTCACAAGTGTTGAAAGAGGCAAAAAAAAAATAAAGCAAGAAGACAAAAGAAAAAAACTTCTACGAATAACAAAAAACACATACATACATAGTTCAGTGGAAAAAAGATTCAGCAATGTGTTATAAAAACAACAAAAAGTGTTTGAAACACAGCGAGTAAAGCTATATAATGCTGACTGGATAAAAAGAGAAAACAAGTGACTATTGATCTCAAATTTACATTAAGAACTTTGAGAAAATTAACGAGAGAAAGCTGTGCATCTAAGCGGAGTTGAACAATTAAAGGCCCAACTATAATGTGCATATGCTAGCTTAAGCAACCCTGCGAATACATATAAATTGTATGTGGCAAACTATAATGTACTTAACGAAACTTTTCGTTAAGTTTTTCAACTGTCATTTGCTTAAGCAAAAAGCGAAACTGATCGCACATTCTGTACGGAATCAGCTGTTTGTTGTTGTTTGTTTGTGTTTTGAACAAAATGGAAGAAAATATATTTATTTTAAATTTAATAGAAAATGCGGAAACAAATAAGTGCCTTTACAATAAAAGAGGCCCTTTTTATTTTAACAAAAATGTCTTTCTGTCGCGGTTTATTTCTCTGACAGAACAAGAGCGTCTTCTTCTTTTACAGTGTAGTTCACTTATTTATTTTAATGTGCACAGGCCTTCAAGCGCTAACTTTAATATTTTTATATTATTTAAATTTTTAAGTTTTTTCTCCATTTTTGCAAACACAATACGAAAATTAACAAAACATATGTAAACGTTTATTATTATTTAGAATGTAGTGCTGCCACAGCTGTACATTTTAGTACTTTTGCCGATAAATTAAAAAAAAAAGAAAAAATTATGCGTTTCTGGTACGAAGTTTTCTTTTAATTATAAAATAATATAATAATATTTATAAAATATAGTCATTTAATGGGGTTTTGTTAAAATAAAAACATTTTTTTTAAACATAAATGAGCAACTGTGGACAAAAAGTTTCAAAGTCATTGTAGCCACCTAAAAGTTAACTCTGAACTGGTTATGCATTTGACAGCCTTTTCGTTAACTTTTGCAATTTGCTTAAGCTTATGCATATTATAGTTGGGCCTTAATTCTGATCCCTGGTGTTAAAGGAAGACAGATACACGTGAAGAAGTTTGCTGTTTCGAAAGCTTTGCCATTAAGCAAAACAGACGAGTGAAGTACTGAGAATCAATTGGTGAATGTAAAAGGAGCTTTAATGTGGAATGTTAGGTAAAGATAAGTAGAGTGTTACATTAATATAATTTAATGTATATGAAGTTGCTAAAGTTGAAAAGCTTTTTTTAAATTTAACTGAATTTTAATGTTGTGAATTTTTTGTTAAAGTTTAATTGCTGTACAGTTGAATAGTTACGTTAAAGTTTTTTTTGTAAAGTTGTAAACATGTGTTATGTTTAAATGTTAATGTTCATAATTGACTTCTAGAATATTTGAAGCGTATCCATGTATTCTGGATTTATTTTTTGCTATTAATGTCATTATAAAATTTTAAAATATTTAAAGTGAAAATATATTTTGTTTATATTCTTTTATATGTATTTTTTAGAAATTAATTTTGATTAATTGGAATTAGAATATTTTACTGTATAATATTATTATTTTTTTTATATTTTTTTTTATTTACAAAGGGATATTTGTATTTAATTTTATATTTGAAGTATATTTATAAATTCTGAATTTGTAAGGTTGTTGTTGGACTTTTTTTTTTTGAGATGGACATTAATAGTATTATGTTGATGAATTGCGAGTCTTTGCGCAATAAGTTGAGAGAATTAGGGTTGGACGCAACAGGGTTGAAGGCAGTGTTACGTGACAGGCTCCTCCAACATTTCGGTCATCAAATCGATGGGGATGGCGCAGAATCTGCAAATTCGGAGTATCAGGACGTAGGTGCTACGCTATCTCCGGAGGTTCGCTTAAGTGGTCCTGTTTTCACATTGAAGGACATTGGTGATAGTTTGTCTACATTCAGCGGCACTGATTCTCTTAATGTTAGACATTGGGTTGAGGATTTTGAGGAAAATGCTGAGACTGTTGGGTGGAACTCTATACAAAAATTTATTTACGGTAAACAGCTTTTAAAGGGTGCGGCCAAATTATTTGTCCGAAGTCAGTCTGGGTTAAGGAATTGGGAGTCACTAAAGAATTGTTTGGTTGAGGAATTTGGCGAAACATTATCAACATCGGAAGTCCACAGAGTGTTGAGGAATCGACGTAAGAATCAAAATGAGAGCTATCGTGAATACTTATACACCCTGATGGAAATTGGAAAGCCAATAAACTTGGATGCACCTAGTCTACTGGATTATTTTGTTGAGGGAATACCTGACTCACGCTTCAATAAGAGCATTTTATACCAGGCAAAGACGGTAGAGGAAATGAAAGAGCAGATCAAGATTTACGAGAAGATTCGTACCTCATCAAATAAGGACAATCGGAAAAATAATTCCCCGAATAAGGTGAAAGTTGATTTAAAGGAGGAAAAAGGTGGTAGCAGTAAGAAGAGAAATTGCTTTAAATGCGGAAGTCCCGATCACCTGGCAAAAGATTGCGGAGAACGGCAAATCAAGTGTTTTAAATGTAACGGTTTAGGACATCGTGCAGCCGACTGTAACGCCAATAAACAAGAAGTGAAGCAGGAGCAACGCGGTAATATTAATATGTTTAGTTGCGATAAGGAACCTTTCGAACCAGGAATGAAGTTCAAGAAATTTCGTTTGAATGACATCGACATTTATGGCCTTATAGACACCGGTTGTAAAATTTGCACAATAAGATGTGATATTTATGAAAAGTTTCGTAACATATTTGACCTCGTACCGGAACAACGACGATTAATGGGAGCTGGGGCTAGTGTATTTTATACTCAAGGTTACTTCGATGCAGAAGTTAGTATTGATGATATTTCACTGAAATTAAGATTTTACGTAGTACGAGCGGAGGATATAGGGTATCCCGCTGTTTTGGGCAGTAACCTACTACAGTTTGTTGATTTTATTATTACGGAAGATTGCGTCGAATTAGTTCCCAAGGTAGTCAATAATAACGAGATTAGGAAGGATGAGAATTGTCAGGAAGTCACAAATACTTTGGAACTTATTAGTGAATTCAGAGATATTTGCATGAACGTCGGAGAAGATGAAAAAATCGTTAGTGATCTACAACACCTCAGCGATGAACTACGAGATAAGGTGAATCAGATTATAGCTGAATATTGTCCCAAGGGAAGTAAAGTAGTTCCAGTAAGTATGAAAATTTTGCTGAAGGATGATATACCAGTAGCTCAGGGCCCGAGAAGAACCTCATATGAAGACCAGAATATAATAGACAAACAGGTTTCGGAATGGCTGGAACAAGGTATCATAATACCGAGTACTTCTGAATATTCATCTCCGATCGTGCTAGTACCAAAAAAAGATGGAACTAAAAGGCTCTGCTGCGACTACAGAAAGCTAAATGAGAAAATTATACGTGATAATTTTCCGATGGCGCTCATTGATGACGTTTTGGAGAGATTACAACAAGGAAATGTATTTACCACACTTGATTTGAAAGACGGTTTCTTCCACGTTCCTGTAGATCCAGAATCTACAAAATACACGGCGTTCGTTACCAGAAATGGACAGTACGAATTCAAATTTGTACCATTTGGGATCTCAAATTCACCTGCTGTATTTTGCCGATTTATTAACGCCATACTAAGAGATTTAATAGTGGAAGGTGTAGTAGTAGTTTACATGGATGATGTGATCATTCCAGCTAAGAATGAAATGGAGGCAGTGGCAAAGTTGAAGTTGGTGCTAAAAGTCGCAGAGGAAAATGGTTTGCACGTGCGATGGAGAAAGTGTCAGTTCCTTTAAAAAAAGGTAAATTTTCTTGGCTACATTATAGAACACGGAACTATTCGTCCCTCAAAGGAAAAAACGATGGCTATTGAAAATTTCCCGTTACCCCACGACAAAAAGAGTTTGCAGCGATTTTTGGAATTAACCTCATATTTTCGCAGATTTGTAGACGGATATGCTATATTGGCAAAGCCTATGTCTGATCTGTTACGAAAAGACGCCGAGTTCATTGTGAGTGAAGAGGTTAGTATATCGTTTAAGCAACTGAAGATAGCGTTGACAAAGGATCCGGTACTGAAGCTGTATAATCCAAAGGCATTGACTGAGGTTCATACTGATGCAAGTAAATTTGGCTATGGAGCGGTCCTATTGCAGAAAGATTCCGAGGATCAATGTCTCCATCCGGTCCAGTATATGAGTAGGAAAACGTCGCCGGCGGAAGAAAACTACCATTCCTATGAGCTAGAAGTTTTGGCGATAATAGAGGCGCTCAAAAAATGGAGGATATATCTTATTGGATCGAGATTTAAGATAGTTACCGATTGTAACGCTTTCACCATGACAATGAAAAAGGCTGATGTTCCACTTCGTGTTTCAAGATGGGCGATATTCTTGCAGGATTTTAATTATGAGATTGAACACAGATCTGGTACAAAGATGAGACATGTCGACGCATTAAGTAGAGTTACCTGTTTGTTGATCGAAGATTCTTTGCAACATAGATTAAAAGAGGCTCAGTTAGACGATATGTGGGTGAGAGCAGTTAGAAAGATTCTGGAAATGATCATTACGAGGACTATTATATTTACCACGATATTTTATACAAGGATCCTATGAAGGAGTTGATAGTTGTACCTTCGCAAATGGAAGACGAAATCATAACCATAGCACACAGAAAAGGCCACTTTGATAATAAGAAAACTCAGGAGTATGTTGAAAAATATTTTTATATTCCTATGTACCTATGTTTGGAAAGTTGTCTCGTGATAACCCAAATCAGTGGTATAGACATGTAAACAGGGTTCAACAATACATTAATAGCACACCACCCCGATCGACCCATATTTCACCATTTAAGATTTTGACCGGATGTGAAATGAGACTCGAAGAGTTTCCTGATATTAGGGAAATCATGGAGGAACAAACTCTACAGGAATTTCAATCTGAGAGAGACAAGGAGCGAAAAGCGATTAAGGAGCATATCGCCAAGATACAAGCGGAAAATATAAGATATTTTAATAGGAATCGTAAAACAGAGGAAAATTACGAAATTAATGATCTTGTTGCTATAAAGCGTACGCAATATGGCGTCGGAATTAAGTTGAAGGAAAAATATTTCGGTCCATACAAAATAGTTCGCAAAATGAAGCATGGTCGATACGAAGTGGAAAAAGTAGGCGAAGTTGAAGGTCCACGAAGGACAATTACGGTGGCCGAATAGATGAAAAGATGGCTACCAGGATTCGAGGCGAATACCCCGTCAGGAGGGCCGAATGTGGGATTAGAGCCTGGTCACTCTACTAGATCTGGAAGACCTTACTGAGTTTTCGTTTTAAAATAACTGACCTGTATTGACTGGTATGTGAGGGAAAGTGACAACTATATTACACCTAAAACGAACGAGTGACAATTATATTCTAGATAGACAGACATAGTTTTAAAAAGAGTTGTCCAGCAGCATCCAAGTAGTAAAGAGTTAAGTCGGAAAGTTGAATTAAAGTTGTTTTCATTAAAGTTGAATTAAAGTTGTGTTAAGTTTATATTACTTTTTTTTAATTAATAATTTACCCCTAGACTTAAGTGAATAATATAATATATAATAAAATAAATGACTATATATTTTGTGTTTTATTGAAGACATTAAACTTCTGAGCCAATAAGAATCCTACATAGATAGTAGATATTTTCAATTAAATAATCATATATATAATCAAATGAAAGGACTTCCTATGGGTTCGTCAGCTTCTCCGATTGTAGCAGATATAGTTATGGAAAGGTTATTAGATATATGTGTTGAAAAATTAATTATAAAAGCGAAGATCTTGACAAAATATGTTGACGATTTATTTTGTATAATTTCTGAATCAGGAATAGAGCAAATGTTAGATATTTTTAACTCATTTCATGCAGACATTAAATTTACAATTGAAAGGGAATCTAATTCAAGAATATCATATTTGGACACCTTGATAATTAGAAGAGGAAATAGGATATTAATAGATTGGTATCAAAAACCAACATCTTCTGGTAGAATTATTAATTATTTCTCGAAACATCCAAAGAGAATAATTATTAATACAGCTAAAAATTTTATAGAAAGAGTTCTAAAAATAAGTGATTCAGAATTTCATGGAGATAATAAGATTTATTAATACGACATGATAATTATAGAATAAATAACCGAAATAGTATTACAGAACAGAGGATTTATAAGTCGGTAACATATATACCAAAATTTTCAGAAAGATTAGAAAAATCAAATATATATGATAACAAAATATACAAAATAGCTCATAAATCTTTTAACACAGTGGGTAAACTATTTACTAAAATGAAAGATAAAATAAAGAGAATGGATATGTCAAATATTGTTTATAAAATACCATGTAAGGGAATGATAGTGGACAGTGTAATAAAGTATATATAGGTACAACGAAGAATAAACTAAAGACTAGGATAGCAGGACATAAATCAGATCAAAGATATAGAAATATATCACAAAAAACAGCTTTATCAACTCATTGTGCTAATCTAAACCATTATGCAGATTTTGAAAATACAACGGTTTTAAACACAGAAAATAATTATAAACGTAGATTTATGTTAGAAATGTTACAAATTATAAAGGTTCCGACAATTTCGAGAATTAATTTTAAGTCAGACACTGAAAATGTAGCACAAAATTATAGACACTTAATTTATAAAAATAGAAACGGAAGTTAAAAAAATAATTGATTTACATATAGATCAAGTTTAATTTGAAAAATATTTCTTTGTTTTTTGAATTTAAAAATTTTTTAATTTGTCAGTTATTATTAAATTTGTTATAATTTGTTAAAAATTTGTAAAATTAGGAAGAAAAAAAACCCTGACGAAGGCACTCAAGGAAGTGCCGAAATATTGGTTTCAAATAAAGTTAAAAAGTTTTTATATTTAAAAGAAAGACCTTAAGCTTGGAAAATTAGTAATAAAATAAATAATAAAGGTCGAATAAAAATACATATTCGTAATATAAATTTGTTAATATGATTGTTTCCAAATATTTATGTTGCCAATACTTACATGAAATACATTTTTTTTTATTTAATTTCAACTTTTTTTTAATTTTCACGACTTTAAATTTTTGGCTTTCAGGCCTGCTTTGGCGCGGTTTTACGCACTTAAAGATGTTTTTAAAATCGTTGTGCTAAAAATTGTTAACTGTAACATAAATTTGTTAATATGATTGTTTCTAAATATTTATGTTGCCAATACTTACATGAAATACAATTTTTATACCCTTAACCTTCATGAGAAGGGTATATATAAGTTTGTCATTCCGTGTGAAATTTCCACAATATAATTTTCCGACCCTATAAAGTATATATATTCTGGATCCTTATAGATAGCGAAGTCGATTAAGCCATGTCCGTCTGTATGTCTGTCTGTCGGTCTGTCTGTTGTAGTGTATGTATAAACAAACTACACATAAATTTAGTATTTGTAAGAAACACAAGACCAAATGTATAATAGTGCTAGGTTAGTCATTAATTTCATAACGCTGCGTTTTTGTTTTGGGTGAACGACTTAATGCTCATATTAAATTTCGACTTGGAGTTTAAAGCAAGAAAATAGAACACTTGAAATAAGAATAAACAATTAATGTTTGGGTCACATTTAATAATTGAAATGCACTCAATAATAATAATAATATGTACTTTAAAATTGATGAGCGCCTGGTACAATCATGCATAATGGTTTGTGTAGAATATAAGAAAAATAGTTGTAAGAATTACTCAATATAAAATGTAACTCTAATCAATTGAGTAACATTGTAAAAATTACTCAATTTTAGGCTAATCTTTCTTCTCATAAGAAGTATATAAGAAACAATAATTGAAAATAAAAGGGACAGTTCATAATTGGACTCATAATTGAAACGTCTTTTTTTATACCATCATCACATGGCGATCCTGCAATCTTTTTAAGTGCTCCAAGATCAGAGCACTAAAAAGAAAAAAAAAAAAAAAAAAACAAAAAAAATCCTGGAAGAAGTTCCTAATCAATGTCATGATTAGAAGGACTGTTCGGCCAATGAACAGGTCAACAGAAGGAAGATCAAGGACACAACAATAAATATTTTTAATAGGGACAGAGTGCTTCTTATTTAGCACCTGCGGACCGGAGGCGACTTCGCCCATGATCCTAGAATAGGGATAAATAATTCATCGATGTCTAACAAAATCACCAAAGACACAACTGGTCCTAAAAAGCTAACAATAAGGGAATATAAGGAAAGAAATACACCGACACGTAAAGAAGACTCGCCCAAAATTCCAAAAACTAGACCACCAAAGCGTCGAGGAGGATATTTAGCAGCCAAAAGAAGAGAGTTGGCACAATTAAAAAGAATAATAAATTCATCCCCCCACCTCCTTGGAATGTATCAACGAAGTACTGGGAAAAAATTTATGTATTAGAAATGTGTATAAAAACACATATTGAAATGAAAAAACAATAAAAATATAAACAATATACACAATAAGAATATGAAACGAATCATTATTATAGTTATTAAAAAGTGCAAAATGCCACATAAAAAGACTACAAATCCTGCAAAATAAACTCCTAAAGTTAATTCATAATCTTCCCAGACATTATTCCACATCAAGACTACACCAAATCGCAAACGTTGATTTGGTCGCTATTAAAATATACAAATTGTATGAAAATTTCAATAATAGGGGTTTATATCCTGTACATAATCATATAGTTGAGCTAGCCCCCGCTTTTGATTAGTCAGTTAAGTAGTTTTAAGTTTTATCATAACAAAAAATCCACAAGGTTTTTGGAAAGTTTTCACCTTAACCTAAATGCTATATTAAAAAAAAATAAGGATAACATAAACCAAAATTGTATTATTAAGTAGAAAAAGGAAAAATCCTTAAACTCTTTGTAAATATGTATATACTATTGTAAGTAAATTTTGTAAATATTTAAACACAATAAACTGAATTGAATTGAATTGAATTATTATATTTATATTCATATTCACCTTGATTTTTTGTTTACATTAATTTTTGCGGCTTGGCTAAAAACATATGTAACAAACACATTAATAGAAAGCTCTAAAGCGATTACAACAGAATATAAAAATAAAATATCAATTTTAGATATCATATCATTTATACTAGAATAAAAATAAGAATAAAAATGATAAGAACAAAATTAACAAAATTATACGATAAATATATAGGATGGCTAATTATAGCAATAATATTAACACCACTAATTGTAATATTAGATATAAAAATCTTAAATTTTATTAAATTAATAATAAAAAAGGAAATATGTAACAAAATAAATAATAATAAATAAATGGAATTCATAGAAGCATTAAACCAGATTGTAATAAATGCAAAAAAATCACTAGGTAGACCATACACCATAGAAACAGTGAACCAAAAAAGAATAGAAATCCAAAATTTAGAAAAATATTTAAAAACTAAATTAGAAAACTCAACTCTTAAACTAGATGAGGAATCACAAATTTTAAATCAATTTAAAAAACTTAAAGAAGAAAGTTTAAATTTATTAGAAAGACATATTGAAAACAAATCATCCACTGCAAAGAAAAGACAAGGAATAATACCCTTATCTGCCTTTAATATTAATATATTATAATATATAAGTTAAATAGTACCAACCATCACCAGATCTTGTTTTGGTATTTATTATGATGGATGTTGCCCTAATGTGATCTTCTGCTTAATGCTGTAATGTTGCGTTACAAACATTCAAACTTTAATATTCGCACATCATAAAAATAAGATGATAATAAAACACACAAGACAAACACACATAGCAACAGCGAAACAGTTCTACAATAATCACAAAAACGGTTGACATATGTACGCACATAACTACAAACAAATTGTTCAGCTGAATTCTATGGCACATCTACAGAATATTAACATACTTTTACCAACGGTACTCGACATCGAAACACATATTAATTATGCTTGGGTTTTGGCTTAGCGATCAATAATAAAATAGACGTTGATTGAATAAGATCGTCATAAATAAAAATATTATTACAATACTATTAAAAAAGAAACTAGTTTTAATTGGCGCCCAACTAGAAGGCTTAAGAACCTACAAGTGCTAAAAGGACATGCGAATCCTGAAAGGACAAAGGAATACTCCCTACCTTCAACTTTAATTTAATAAATTTAAAAAAATATATTTAAAACCCGGTGTGGAAAGCTTATTTGGTTTTTGAAATCCTATAAATTATAAAAGGACATGTGAATCCTGAAAGGACGAAGGAAACCCGATTGTCTTCAATGTAAATGTTTATAAATTTAAAAAGTGTAAGTGATTATTTAAAAATTTTTCAAAGTGGATATTATTTAAAAAATTAGTAATACGTGTTATATTTTAAAACATTTAAAAATTTAAAGTTGAAACTTTGTGTGCAAAATTTATTTTGTTTTTCGATTAGCAGAAAATTGAAAAGTATTTTCTTAAACTAAATAAAATACTTAATATAAAATAATTTTTTTAAAAGATTTTCGGTAGAAAAAACGTTTAAAATTCTCAAGCAAAAGCATAGTGCTGCTTACGTAATTCTATGATTTTTTAGCACACTTTTTCCGGATTAAAAATAGTATTGAGACTACCGAAATATAATAAAGCTTATTTTCTAAAACGACTATTGTTTTTGGTATATGTTTTCCTTAAGTGCATTAAAAAAATTGTGTATTTTTTATTATTAATTCTTATTTACCAAGTCTTTTGCAAAAAATTAATTATAGTCTTATAAAATGCTTCTTAATAGAGATCAGGTATTAGAAATCGTAAATGAGAAAAATGAGCAGACGAGGCAACAGTTAGCCGAAGAGCTAAATTGCTTGACATTAGCGATTAACCAACTGCAACCACGTGTCGTTGAACAATATTTGCCTGTCTCGATTAATCCATTAGTTGTAGAAAATAATTTAAGTCTAGACTTGATAAAGTCTCTTCCTGAATTCAGTGGAGATTCTATATCTTATCCAGCTTGGCGAAGCGCAGCCGAGTTTGCCATTAAATATTATACAGAGGGTTCGGAGAAGTATTACATCGCTATGGGTATATTTCGAAATAAAATTATAGGTCCTGCAAACGCCACACTGGCATCCTTTAACACAGTGCTTAATTTTAGGGCAATTATAGCTAGGTTAGACCAAGAATATGCCGATAAGACACCGTTATATGTACTGGAGAATGAGCTTAGTATTCTTAGACAGGATAATCATTCTATCACTGAGTACTACAATAGGGTAGATAAGAAGCTATGTCTTATAATAAATAAACAAATCATGACATATGGCGGAAATAGGGATATCATTGCCACTTTAAATGAACGCGCTAGAGAGAACGCTTTACGCGTTTTCATATCTGGACTTCGTCGCCCTTTGTGCGATATACTTTTTTCAACAAGGCCCAAAGATCTTCAAACTGCTCTTGCAGTTGCCCAAGAACTCCAAACAAATCACAAACGATACGATTTTGCAGAGGCATTTGCGGTCGGAAATACTTTTAAGCCCAATGGGCCGATTATGTCTCAACACAAACAGATAGATCGCAATAACCGACCTCATGCGAGTATACCCTTCAATCAAAATGTTTCTAATGGGTCAACTCCAATGGAAGTTGATAACAATACAAGTTATTTTAGGCAGCGTAATAGCTTCCAAAACCTACATACTCCATATCAACAACATATCAAGAATCCAGTCCAACCACATAATACACCGAATTATATTCCTAAGCCGCAACATCCGCATCCCAATTTGCCAGTGGCATATAAGCGGAGTCGTGAGCAGTTACAGTCCGATCGCTCACCTTTTCAGAAACTACAAAGAGTTAATTATATGCCGGAAGAATTAGAAACATATTCTAATGAAAGGGAACATCTAAGTAGGGATATTGACTTTAATAATGAATATTATTACGAAGGCGCTCAGAGTAACAATTATGACTACAATGACGACGTTGTAGCTGAATATGGCGATGAAATTAATTTTTTAAACTAAGATCGCTCCTACCGTTTATTACGATAAAGTGCAAAAACGGTCAGGAGCTTCGCATTCTAATTGATACTGGGACATCAAAAAATTATATAAAACCTTTAACATTTCTTCAGGGAATTAAGCCTTTAGATAAACCTTTCAATTTGAAGTCAATTAACGGCAAGAATGTAATAGAGGAAAAATGCCTAATTAACGTGTTGGACAATACCTCAACGTTCTTTCTGCTCCCAAGCTTAAGCACGTTCGACGGTATTATAGGTTATGATTTTCTAAGACAGATTAACGCAAAAATTGATACTGATAGAGGGTATTTATTTTACCGAAACGGTAAAGTAAAATTACAACATCTTTCATGTGATCAAGTAAATTTAATTACAATAGAAGAGGATACGGTTCCAGACAAATTTCAAGCCCAATTTCGACTGATAATTGACAACAATATTAATGCCTTTGCTGACCAAAACATAGCTCTGCCATATAACACGACTGTTAAAGGTCGAATTCGGACAAATACAGACGAGCCGATATATAGCAGAAGTTATCCCTATCCCATTTCCGTGGCTCCATTTATCAACCATGAAATTAAAACACTTCTTAATGAAGGAATAATTAGGGAATCTTGTTCGCCTTATAACTCACCTGTCCATGTAGTCTCTAAGAAAGGTTTCGAAGAAGATGGAAGCCCAAAATTGCGAATGGTGATCGATTTTCGTAAAATAAATGAGAGAACAATTCCGGATCGATATCCCATTCCTGATACATCGGTAATCTTGGCTAATTTAGGAAATTCGAAATTCTTTACAACACTAGACCTTAAGTCAGGCTTCCATCAGATCGTTTTGTGTGAGGAGGATAGGCAGAAAACGGCGTTTAGTATAAACAATGGAAAATACGAATTCTGCAGATTACCTTTTGGGTTAAGAAACGCGCCGAGTATTTTTCAAAGGGCCATCGATGATGTGTTACGCGAAGCTATAGGTAAATATTGTCATGTTTATGTCGATGACATAATCATTTACTCTCCAGATGGAGAGTCGCATTTAAAACATATCGATTCCATACTCCAAAAACTTGAGAATGCGGGAATGAGAGTGTCACCCGAAAAATCTAAATTTTTTAAAACTCATGTAGAGTTTCTGGGGTTCGTAGTTTCTGAAGCAGGCATCAGAACTTGTCCGGATAAGGTTCATGACATTATTAATTACGAGATCCCGCAAACACTTCGAGCTTTACGTTCATTTCTTGGCCTATCCGGATATTACCGGCGCTTTATAAAAGATTACGCTGCAATTGTTAAGCCCTTGACTGTTTATCTTCGCGGAGAAAACGGACAAATAGGTGCGCGTAATTCCAAAAACGTAAAACTCGATCTTAACCCGGAAGCACTTCAAGCTTTTGAGCGTATAAAACGAATACTAGCTTCGGAGGATGTTTTGCTTCAATATCCCGATTATAACCAAACTTTTGAACTCACAACAGATGCCTCTTCTACTGCTTTAGGTGCGGTTTTGTCGCAAAAGGGTCGCCCAATCACAATGATTTCGCGAACGCTCTCTGCTACCGAACAAAATTATGCTACTAACGAACGTGAGCTACTTGCTATTGTGTGGGCATTGAGAAAGCTTCGCCATTATTTGTACGGAATTAAGGATATAAAGATATTTACTGACCACCAGCCACTGATTTTTGCAATGTCAGAGAAAAATCCTAACGCCAAAATGAAAAGGTGGCGGGCTTTTATAGAGGAGTTTTCGCCCACTTTTCACTTTAAACCTGGAAAGGATAATATAGTGGCGGATGCACTCTCTAGGCAGTTTTCCCACAACTTAAGCGAAGTCGCATCGGACGAAACTGTGCATAGCGAACAATCTCTAGGAAAAGTGATTAAGACTGTAAAATGCCCTATTAACCAATTTAGAATCCAATTAATGGTTTCCAAATCGAATTCTTTTAGCAAGAGCACTAAAATTATTTTTAAAAGATTGATTCGTCATACGATCACATTTGACACTGTTGAGAGTCTTCTTCAGTGCTTAAAAAGTTGTGTTAATCCTAACACCACCAACGGAATTTTCTGTGATCTCAGAACATTAGCAGAGATACAGAATGTAATAATATCGGCTTTTCCAGGGATTAAATTTATTCACACTGAGCTTCTCTTGATTGATTTAACTAACAAAGATGATCAAATGGAAGTAATAGCAACGGAGCACAATCGAGCTCATCGTGGCTTACACGAAAACTTTCGCCAAATTACTCGTGAGTATTACTTTCCTGATATAAAAAAATTATTGAAATCAACGATAACAAATTGCAAGATATGTCTAGAGAATAAATACCAACGAAGACCCCCCGATCCTGGTATTGGTAAAACACCAATCCCACACCTCCCAGGAGAAATTCTCCATATGGATATTTTTATATCTTCAAAACAATTGTTTTTAACGTGCATAGATAAATTTTCTAAATATGCTATTGTAAAACCTATTATTTCGAGAGCCACAGTTGACATTAAATACGCTATATCAGAAATTTTATTAGTATTTAATAATACCAAAGTCATTGTTTCTGACAACGAAAAGGCCTTCCAGTCAAATGCTATTAAGGTTTTACTAAGGGATAGTTTTTCAATAGACCAATTTTTCATACCAACTCTTCACAGCGAAAGCAATGGTCAGGTGGAGAGGTTCCATTCCACTTTGTTGGAAATTGCGCGTTGTATTAAAGAGCAGCAAAATATAGACGATATTATTAGTTTGGTTATTCTAGCAACGCATAAATACAATCGTAGCTACCATTCTGTCATCAATGCTAGACCAACTGATATATTTCACAATTGTGCGTTAGATAAGTTAGATACTATAAGGGAAAGGCTATCTGAAACTCAGGAAAAGACTTTACAGAGAATCAATCAAGGGCGAATGCCTAAGACTTACGGTGTTGGAGAAAAAGTCTTTATAAGACGTAACAAAAGACTTGGAAATAAATTTGATAAGGTATTTGTCGAGAAGGTAATTGAAAAAGACCTTGGCACTACAGTTTTAATTGATGGGAAAAAAGTACATAAAAGCAATCTTCGTTGAAAATAAACTATTTAAACTAAATTTTCTCTCTCTTTTTGATTAAGGCAAGCATAATAAATCAAAAACATAAACAAAAAAAACATACCTATTTAAATAATCCACTTGTTAGCTTTTTGAATAGTCACAAAAAAAAAAAATTAATTATTACTTTGTTATATGTATTTATTTTGTGTTATTTAATATTTCTATTACTTATATTCATAATTGTAATCAAGATCAACTAAGCCAAATCCTTTGCACAATTTAAGCCAATATTTTTACACTGTCAATAAATTGTGAACATAATATCTTCATCGAAAGAAAAAGGGATAAGCAGTTAGTCTACTTTTTCGAAACGAGGACGTTTCGTAATTAAGAAGGGGGATAGTTAAATAGTACCAACCATCACCAGATCTTGTTTTGGTATTTATTATGATGGATGTTGCCCTAATGTGATCTTCTGCTTAATGCTGTAATGTTGCGTTACAAACATTCAAACTTTAATATTCGCACATCATAAAAATAAGATGATAATAAAACACACAAGACAAACACACATAGCAACAGCGAAACAGTTCTACAATAATCACAAAAACGGTTGACATATGTACGCACATAACTACAAACAAATTGTTCAGCTGAATTCTATGGCACATCTACAGAATATTAACATACTTTTACCAACGGTACTCGACATCGAAACACATATTAATTATGCTTGGGTTTTGGCTTAGCGATCAATAATAAAATAGACGTTGATTGAATAAGATCGTCATAAATAAAAATATTATTACAATACTATTAAAAAAGAAACTAGTTTTAATTTATATAAGAAAAATAGGAATATATTAATATTAAAGGCAGATAAGGGTAACACAACCGTAGCTATGTATAAGGGAGATTATGATATAAGAATTAATAATATTATAGAAGATAATACAAAATATAAGGTAATCAATAAGGATCCTACGAGTAAATTGGAAAAAGCTAATAATGAAATTGTAGAAGATCTTTTTAGGCAGAAAATTATATCCATATCCGAAAGATATAAACTAAAAACAAATATTGCTACTTCTCCTAAACTTTATGGTTTACCAAAAATTCACAAGGTCGATTTTCCTTTGAGACCAATATGTTCTTTTATCAACTCACCATCTTATGAATTGTGTAGATATTTGACGAATATTTTAAAAAGAATAACTGAACATTCTATATATAATGTTAAAGATTCAGTGCAATTCAAAGAGAAGTTAAGTAATCATTGTATACAAACAAATGAAAAATTAATTTCATTAGATGTGGTATCTCTATTTCCAAGTGTACCAGTAGATTTGGCACTTGAAATAATAGAAGAAAAATGGAGCATAGTAGAGCAATATACGAAAATTGACAAGGGATTGTTTTTTAGAATTTTAAAATTTTGTATAGAAGACAACAGATATTTTTGTTGTAATGGGAAAGTATATACACAACTGAAAGGACTTCCAATGTAGCGGATATTGTAATGGAAAGGTTACTTGACACATCCATTGGAAAACTGAATATTAAACCTAAGATAATGATAAAATATGTTGATGACCTTTTCTGCATTATTAATGAAGGTGGGGTAAATAACTTGTTAGACACATTTAATGAGTTTAATAGTAATATTAAATTTACTTTAGAAATGGAAAGTAACTCAAAATTACCTTTCTTAGATACTTTAATAATAAGAAATGGAAATAATTTATTAATAGATTAGTATCAAAAACCAACAGCATCAGGCAGAATTTTAAATTATTATTCTGGACACAATAGACGGATTATTATAAATACTGCTAAAAATTTAATTAATAGGGTACTAACAATTAGTGACAAGGTTTATCACATAAAAAACATAATTAAAATTAGAAATATATTAAGGGATAACAATTTTCCAAATAGTTTGAGTTATGGATTAATTAATCAATACAAAGATAGGAGTAATCAGAATGATAGAATTATTAGACCAACAGAACCTATGATATACAAATCATTATCGTATATATCAAATTTTTCAGAAAGGATAAAAGAATCAAAAATCTTTAACAATGATAAATATAAGATAACATACAAAGCTTATAATACATTGAATAGTTTATTTAGCAAGACAAAGGATAAAACTAGTAAATGGGATATGTCCAACATTGTATACAAAATTCCTTGTAAAGGAAATGATAATGAAAGATGCAACCAGGTTTACATAGGTACTACGAAGAACAAATTAAAGACTAGAATTGCAGGACATAGATCTGATCAAAAATATAGGGACATTAATTCAAAAAAGACAGCATTAAGTCATCATTGTCATCAATTTAATCACTATCCAAATTTTGAAGAAGCGTCGGTTTTAAACACTGAAACTAACTACAAACGCAGATATATATTAGAAATGTTACAAATAATTAATACACCAATTACACAGAGAATAAATTTTAAAGCAGACACAGAACATATAGCTAATAATTATAGAAATTTAGTTATTAAGAGATAGAAGTTTAGATATAATAATATAAATATACATATCGTGACCTTGGAACAGGAAGGTTAAATTTGCAAATTAAATTACATAAAAATTAAGATTTTTCTTGTTCTTAGGTCACGATATGTATGTTAGAATAAAATAAGTTTAATTAGAAATGTATTTATTTATAAGTATGTAAGATATATAGGTATTATTACTAGGTTAAGAAATTTTTGTGACAAATAGTTTTTTTTTTGAATTTATGACAAAAAAGAAAAATATTTTTTCATAAATTTGTTATCGTTTTTGTTATTTTTAATAAAATTTGTTAATTAATTTCCTGACGATGCTAACCAAAGGTTAGCGAAATATCGAAAATAATAAATATAATATTTTATTAATATAAAGACCTCAAGCTTAAATAATTAAAAAATTCATTATAAAAATAAAGGTCAAATAAGAATAAAATAACATTGATTATGATAAGTATATACTAACATTCAATATTAATGGCGAAACAATAATGATACCGATACATGACAACACCTTTAAAATAAACAAAGTAAGAATACCGCAAAGAAGTGAAATAAGTTTACCATTTACAATGAAACTGGATGAAGATTCCGTAATATTAAATAAAGAAATTATCGAAGGAATATATTTAGCAAATGCAATAGTACCTAAAAACGGAAATCAACATATTAAACTATTGAACGTAACGGATAAAATAGTTACATAAGAAAATCTAAAAGTGGAAACTGAACCATTAAAGAAGTATGATATAAATACAATGAATGACAATAGAATTGAAAAATTTTATACGGACGAGCGATTTATTAAATTATTGAATAAATTTGATTTGGGTAATTTGGATGATAAAAATAAAAAAGAACTAATATCAATATTAAAAGAACACCAATCAATATTTCATATCGATGATGAAAAATTAACTACAAATAATTTTTACAAGCAAACAATAAACCTACACGACAATAGTCCTGTGTGTTGAAGAAAATATAAATTTCTACAACCATTTTAATAAACAATTATAAAAAAAACTAAGAGGTTACATAAATCTGTTATTTGTTAATAATATTATATTTATATTATTATTAGTATTCTATTCAAATCTAAAATTATAGCTAATAACTATATTATTATGTATTATAATTATTAAAACTAACATTAATAAATATTATTAATATGTTATTACATATCATTAACATTATTGATCGAATTGATCATCATAAGGTTAATGTTATTGAAATTATTATGATATTCTCTTATACTATGTTACTCTTTGTTTAACTAGCTCCATTTATATAATAGTAACATGTTAGTAATAAGCTAATGTAATGATACCTAACAAAATTAACTGGATTTCAATTGTTCTCACTTGTTATGATCTATACCTAAGTATATTTGTTATTGGTTTTTATTTTCTGCTGTATTGAATATTATGTTTGATTGCTAGGTAGATTTAAAGATTTTATTTATCGTTTACTTCTATTTGGACAGCGAACAAGTAAAATACAATTTTTATAAAATAAATAACTGAAGTACAGCTAAATATAAAACCGTTATTTTCACTCATGGAATTTTAGTAAAATAATGTAATATAAAATATTAAGCTACTGAAAAATTCATAAACACCTGTGTATATAAAAAATTACAGATTGCCGCATGCACAGACAACAGAGATAAACTCACAAGTCCAAAAACTTTTGCATAACAATATAATCGAACCATCAATAAGCCCTTACAATGCACCATTACTACTAGTTCCAAAGAAAGGACAAACAAATTTGAAGAAATGGAGATTAGTTGTCGATTTTAGAAAATTAAATGACAAAATTGTCACTGATAAGTTTCCTTTAACTCGTTTGGATGACATTTTGGATAAATTAGGAAGAGCAAAATATTTTTCAACATTTGACTTGGCAAGTTCCTTCCATCAAATTGAACTTAATAAGCAATCACGTCCTTATACTGCATTTTCAACACATGATGGGCATTATCAATACACGAGACTACCTTTTGGTCTAAAAATATCATCAAACAGTTTTCAACGCATGCTGACGATAGCTTTATCTGGCTTAGAGTCTGAAGCTTTTCTATATGTTGATGATATAATAGTTTTTGGCTGTAGTTTTAAACACCACAACGCAAACCTAATAAAGGTATTCGATAGATTAAGGAAATACAATTTAAAACTTAATGCCGATAAATGTCACTTTTTAAAATCTGAAGTAGTATATCTAGGACATTTAATAATTCCATACGGTATAAAGCCTGATCCATCAAAATTTGATTCAATAGTGAAATACTTAATACCAAAGAATGCAGATGAAGTAAGAAGATTCGTAGCTTTCTGCAATTATTACAGACGATTCATTGAAAATTTTGCTGAAATAACAGTTAGTCTAAATAAACTATTAAAAAAAGGTCAAAAATTCGAATGGACAGAAGAATGTCAAACAGCATTTGATACATTGAAGAATAAACTGACTAGTCCACCAGTTTTACAACATCCAGATTTCGAAAAACCTTTCATATTAACTACCGATGCATCTGATTTTGCTTTGGGCGCTGTGTTATCGCAGGGCGAGATTGGTGAAGATAAACCAATATCATTTGCACGTCGATCACTTAATAAATATGAAAGAAACAAACCAGTAATTGAAAAAGAATTACTTGGTATATATTGGGGCATACAATATTTCCGACCTTATTTATATGGTAGAAAATTTATTGTTGTAACTGACCATCGACCACTGATTGCATTATTTTCACATAAAAATCCTAGTTCAAAGCTAACCCGAATTCGCTTAGAATTATCCGATTATGATTTTCAAATAGTTTACAAAAAGGAACAAACAATACCAATGCAGATGCACTCTCAAGAATACAAATAGACTCAGATACGTTAAAAACAATGATACCCCTGACAATCGATGAATCCACAAAAAAAAAAACGCTGGTGATAACAAGAAACATGAAGAAAAAGATACAAAATGAGGAAAAAGAACATAACGAAAAAGAAGAAAATGTTAAGACATATCCTAAAGAGACTGATCAACTCATAATATGGGAATGTACATCCATCAAAGAAATAAAACTTGCTAGAAAGTTAAAGTTTATATTAGAAAATTCGAATAAAGAATTCAAAATAGAAAACAATACTGCTCTAAATGAAACGCGCGTCAGATGTAGCGATAACCCCTATTATTTAGATAATATGTTGGAGAAACTACCTTCTGTTTTAAGCAGATTGAATTGTGAGAAATTCGCACTAAAGAAAAGTGACGAAATATTTAAGAAAATAAATATAGAAAAAATGAAAGAAAGAATAAATAAAAGTAAAGAAACAGACGTCAGAATTCTTATATACAGCAATCCTCAAAGAATAACGGATGAAAATAAAAAACATGAATTAATTGAATTGTATCACAACACACCATGCGGAGGACATTTCGGAGTCAGAAAAATATTGTTAAAATTAAAACAAAAATATATATGGAAGAACATGTTTAAAATGGTAAAAAGATATGTATCAACGTGTGATCTTTGTCAAAGAAACAAACAAATAAGACACACTAAAGAACCACTATGTATCACGGACACACCAGAAAATAGTTTCAGTACTATAGTTATCGATACAGTCGGCCCTTTAAGACCCTCAGAAAATTATCGATACATACTAACAATGCAATGCGAGTTGACGAAGTATATAATAGCAGTCCCAATGGAGACAAAAGAAGCTAAATCAATTGCAAAGATCTTAACAGAACATTTAATTTTGAAATATGGATTATTTAAAATTTTGAAATCTGATAGAGGCACAGAATTTGTAAATGAGTTAATGAGAGAAATATGCAATTTGTTGAAAATAGAACAGCGACTATCAACACCATACCATCATGAAACCCTAGGTACCGTAGAAAGAAATCACAGAGTTTTAAATGAATATTTCTTGTCATTTGTTAATGATGATAATTGGAATAATGGATAATTGAAATTATTCATTCGCTTATAATATCACACCTCATATAGACACAAATTATTCTCCATTTGAACTAATTTTTGGCAAATTACCTACAATACCGGGTGAAGAAATCATGAAACATGATAGAATATATGATTTAAATAATTACGCAAATGAACTAAAGATTATATTAAAAACATCACTGAATAATGCTAAAAAACTTATTGAAATAACAAAACTAAATAGAAGTTTAAAATCGTATAATAAAACAAATAGCATCAAACTTAATATAGGTGATTTAGTTTTAGTAAGATCAGAAAATAGAAAGAAGAATGAACCACCATATCACAGTCCATATGAAATAACAAACATAGACAATTTAAATGTAACAATCAGAATTAAAAATAAACAATAAACATTACATAAAAATATGTTAAAATATTATAATAAGACATAAAATAAATACATATATATATAACTATAAGTACGTAATATAATATGTAATAATAAAAATAAGAAAAATTATTAAAAGTAATTAAAATCTTACCATTCTTGTAAACAATAAATGGTATGATTTTACTGAAAGATTGGGGGTGTAGTGTATGTATAAACAAACTACACATAAATTTATTATTTGTAAGAAACACAAGACCAAATGTATAATAGTGCTAGGTTAGTCATTAATTTCATAACGCTGCGTTTTTGTTTTGGGTGAACGACTTCATGCTCATATTAAATTTCGACTTGGAGTTTAAACCAAGAAAATAGAACACTTGAAATTAGAATAAACAATTAATGTTTGGGTCACATTTAATAATTGAAATGCACTCAATAACAATAATAATTTATACTTTAAAATTGATGAGCGCCTGGTACAATCATGCATAATGGTTTGTGTAGAATATAAGAAAAATAGTTGTAAGAATTACTCAATATAAAATGTAACTCTAATCAATTGAGTAACATTGTAAAAATTACTCAATTTTAGGCTAATCTTTCTTCTCATAAGAAGTATATAAGAAACAATATTTGAAAATAAAAGGGACAGTTCATGATTGGACTCATAATTGAAACGTCTTTTTTTTATACCATCATCACACTGTCTGTCTGTCTGTCTGTTGAAATCAGTTTTTTGAAGTCCCCAGATATACTCGGGATCCAAACCTTCAATAATTCTGTCGAAAGTGCTTTCGAGAAGTTTGCTATTTAAAATCAGCAAAATCGGTTTAGGTTAACCAGAGTTATGAACCAATATGTGAGACCACCTCCATAAAAATTTGATATTTTTCGTCTATTTTATTGCAATATTTTGAAATATATTGCAGATAATACGATTAAATTTTGTATACGTTGTTTCTATTATAAAAGAGGAAAGTATGCGGAAAATAGTAAGAATCAATGCATGATTTCTTATAGCCCCCATACAAATATATATATTCCCGAAATATGGCTTAATGATAAATAAATGCCTATAAAATTTAAATATCTAGACAAAATTCAGCAAAAATAAGTGTTATACAAAAATAAATAGTTCGGTCCATGTTTGACTATAGACCCCATATAAAGTCCACTTCCAAAATTCACTTAAATACGTATAAAACAGATATAAATAATGTTAAACAGCTAAAATTTTACATAAATACTCTTTATAGGCAAATAAATTGTTGTACTAAATTTTATGGTAGTGGGCCCAGAACTGGTCATAGCTCCCATACAAGGACCACATCTGAAAAAGACATTTTTCCCTATATATATTGTATAATTATCGGTACCGACTCAAAATTCTGCACAGATCATTTTAATATATACAAAAATCATCCCACAAAATTTTGTGAATTTCGGTCTATTTTTAACCGTATGCCCCATATAAAGCCCTCTTCCGAAAATCACTTTAATACTCATAAATCGCTTATAAATAAGGGTACCAATCCAAAATTTTACACGGATCATTAACATACATGCCTAAATCTAACTGCTGGATTTTGAGAAAATCGGTCCATATTTGACTTTATCACCCACATAAGGTCCACTCTCGAAATCCACGTTAATACAAATATATATCGTATATATAGCGTTATTATGTTGAAATTCGACGTGAAATATCCTCATATGCATGAAAATAACTGTTCCAAAATTTAAGAAGATCGGCCCATAATTTGTCATAGCTGCCATATAAGAACCATTTCCAAAAAACAAATAAATTCGGGTCAAAAAATATTCATTTCGGATTTAACCCATATTCGGTCCATATTTTATAATCATGATATATATTGTTGGAGAGGTATTTTTAATACCTTTTATTTAGTGTGTTACAAATTATCAAGCACCCTGTAGTTCCCGAGATATAGGCCTATACATTTTCAACTTTACGAGCCCGCCCCCTCGAAAATAGGCGTGACCGCCAACAAATTTTTTTTTCCTGGTATCTCCTCTAAAAGCCCCATTTCATTTTGTTTTTTTTAGCAAAATCACTAAAACCGAATTGTACCCCTTTTTTATACTCTGTTTGTTAAATTACTCTATAAATTATGGTAAAAATTGGTAATTAAATCAATTAAAAATGGTAAAAATTAGACAAAATTTCAAAATATTTAACATAAATTATGTTGGTCGTAAAATTGTCTTTCAAACAATATATCAAATACTAATAAAATTTGCACTAAGACTGAATAGAAAACACAGAATTAGGATATTCTAGTCTAGTGTAGTTTCTGTATTTCTTATTACTCTTAGGTGAAGGGTATTTAAGATTCGGCACAGTCGAATATAGCACTCTTACTTGTTTTTATTTAATTGCAACTTTTTTTAATTTTCAAAACTTTGAATGTTTGGCTTTCAAGCCTGCTTTGCCGCGGTTTTACGCACTTAAAGATATTTTTAAAATCGTTGTGCTGAAAATTGTTAACTGTAACATAAATTTGTTAATATAATTGTTTCTAAATATTTATGTTGCCAATACTTACATGAAATACAATTTTTTTTATTTAATTTCAACTTTTTTCCATTTTCACAACTTTAAACGTTTGGCTTTCAGGCCTGCTTTGCCGCGGTTTTACGCACTTAAAGATATTTTAAAATCGTTGTGCTGAAAATTGTTAACTGTAACATAAATTTGTTAATATAATTGTTTCTAAATATTTATGTTGCCAATATTTACACATGTAATAAAACTTTTTCAATTAATTTCACTTTTTTTTTAATTTTCACAACTTTAAATGTTTTGCTACCGATTTACGCACTTTAAAATGGTAAAAGACACCTCTATCAGTGTATCCGATTTGAAGTTCAGTTCAAAGATAAAGTTGCCAATTTACACATGTAATAAAACTTTTTCAATTAATTTCACTTTTTTTTACTTTGCCGCGGTTTTACGCACTTAAATATATTTTTAAAATCGTTGTGCTGAAAATTGTTAACTGTAACATAAATTTGTTAATATAATTGTTTCTAAATATTTATGTTGCCAATATTTACACATGTAATAAAACTTTTTCAATTAATTTCACTTTTTTTTTTAATTTTCACAACTTTAAATGATTTGCTACCGATTTACGCACTTTAAAATGTTAAAAGACACCTCTATCAGTGTATCCGATTTGAAGTTCAGTTCAAAGATAAAGTTGCCAATTCTCTGCGATTGTTCTATCAGCACACTTATTTTAGCTGCACGTCTTTTTAGAAAATATAAAAAACATGATGCAGCTTTGTCGGGAGTTTGTGAGATACTGATTTTGTTTTCAAATTTTAAACATTAAGAAACAACCGTGAAAATGTGTCTAATAATATCGAACTACCTGTTTCTACAAAGGTCAGCTAGCAGGTAGCCGCCGTACCTAAATTACTTGTGGGCCCTTAATTGCTTTACACATTTTAAAGGGAAACAATCAAAGAGTCCTAATATTTTAAGAGGAATTTTTGCTATGCAAATTTCCAGAAGCAGCTGTGTAAAATGTGTTGTGTACCTGATTTTAAATTTATATTATATTATATTTGCAGAAGGTAATTAGGAATTGCTTTAATACTGTCAGTAATACTAAACCTTTGCTAGTTGTGATTTAGGTAATCCAAACTAATATAAAGAATTTACAAATTTAAATTACTAATTAAAAATTCCAAATTGCAGTTAAAATCTCCAAATTTTGAGATCATTTAGATCACTTTATGAGTGAAAATCTTTAAATATTAGTTGATTTAGATGAAGCTTCCTCATAAATTCTTAAATTTTTTAAATTCCTTAATTTTTAACTTTTTTTAAATATTATTTTATAATATAAACATTTCGAGCTACTTCCTTTGCCCTAGCGTCTCCAGTTTCGAAAATATAACTTAAATTCTTTGTTGGTTTTTGCATTCACAACACTGCATTTTTTAATACAGTGGTTTTGCCGCAGTTTTACGCACTTAAAGATCTTTTTAAAATCGTTGTGCTGAAAATTGTTAACTGTAACATAAATTTGTTACTATGATTGTTTCTAAATATTTATGTTGCCAATATTTACACATGTAATAAAACTTTTTCAATTAATTTCACTTTTTTTTAATTTTCACAACTTTAAATGTTTGGCTTTCAGGCCTACTTTGCCGCGGTTTTACGCACTTAAAGATGTTTTTAAAATCGTTGTGCTGAAAATTGTTAACTGTAACATAAATTTGTTACTATGATTGTTTCTAAATATTTATGTTGCCAATATTTACACATGTAATAAAACTTTTTCAATTAATTTCACTTTTTTTTAATTTTCACAACTTTAAATGTTTGGCTTTCAGGCCTACTTTGCCGCGGTTTTACGCACTTAAAGATGTTTTTAAAATCGTTGTGCTGAAAATTGTTAACTGTAACATAAATTTGTTACTATGATTGTTTCTAAATATTTATGTTGCCAATATTTACACATGTAATAAAACTTTTTCAATTAATTTCACTTTTTTTTAATTTTCACAACTTTAAATGTTTGGCTTTCAAGCCTACTTTGCCGCGGTTTTACGCACTTAAAGATGTTTTTAAAATCGTTGTGCTGAAAATTGTTAACTGTAACATAAATTTGTTACTATGATTGTTTCTAAATATTTATGTTGTCAATATTTACACTTGTAATAAAACATTTTCAATTAATTTCACTTTTTTTAATTTTCACAAATATAAATGTTTTGCTACCGATTTACGCACTTTAAAATGTTAAAAGTCACCTCTATCAGTGTATCTGATTTGAAGTTCAGTTCAAAGATAAAGTTGCCAATTCTCTGCGATTGTTCTATCAGCACACTTATTTTAGCTGCACGTCTTTCTAGAAAATATAAAAAACATGATGCAGCTTTGTTGGGAGTTTGTGACATACTGATTTTGTTTTCAAATTTTAAAGTTTTAGCAACAACCGTGAAAATGTGTCTAATAATATTGAACTACCTGTTTCTACAAAGGTCAGCTAGCAGGTAGCCGAATTACCTAAATTACTTGTGGGCCCTTAATTGCTTTTCACATTTTAAAGGGAAACAATCAAAGAGTCCTAATATTTTAAGAGGAATTTTTGCTATGCAAATTTCCAGAAGCAGCTGTGTAAAATGTGTTGTGTACCTGATTTTAAATTTATATTATATTATATTTGCAGAAGGTAATTAGGAATTGCTTTAATACTGTCAGTAATACTAAACCTTTGCTAGTTGTGATTTAGGTAATCCAAACTAATATAAAGAATTTACAAATTTAACCCTAGATGGTTACTCTTCATTTTTGTACAATAAGGTTACTCTTCGTTAAATCGACGAACAATTTCTAAAAATAATTTTAGCGGAACAGTTTTTAAAGTTAAAAATAAATAAACCTATTTTTGTTTAAGAATTTTATTTAAGAAATAACAAAAAAATATAATGTAACACAAATTTGTTTTTTTCTGTCTTAAAATTCGATACGAATTTGACTCTTTTTTATGAGTTATATGATAGAGAGTAAATGAGCTTCGTCGATTCGACGAACAGTAACCATCCAGGGTTAAATTACTAGTTAAAATTTCCAAATTGCAGTTGAGATCTCCAAATTTTGAGATCATTTAGATCACTTTATGAGTGGTAGGCACACAAAAAGTCGGACGGACGGCGTTCAAAAAGTTTCCGTTTAGTAAGCAGGTTGTTGTCATATTGTTGTATTCAAGGTCTCACTATAATTAGTTATGCTGCGCTGTTTTATCACCTCACCACAGTGTGTTTTCAAATTAACAAAACATTAACACTTGACATAATTTAATATTATTGAAATTTCTAGTTTATTTGCTCTCTCCTGGACAAAAATAGAGCCAGACCATCATTTTAAGAAATGCGTATTTGCTTAAATTTCTTTTTAATTGTTTGTTCTGTTCCTCTAAGAATTAACCCCGTACTTTTGACTAAACTTTCTTGACTGATTAAGTATTATACCAAAGATTGCATTCATTCTGTTGTGTTTTTATACCCTTCACCATCGTGAGAAGGGTATATATAAGTTTGTCATTCCGTGTGTAATTTCCACAAAAAAATTTTCCGACCCTATAAAGTATATATATTCTGGATCCTTATAGATAGCGAAGTCGATTAAGCCATGTCCGTCTGTCTGTCGGTCTGTCTGTCTGTTGAAATCAGTTTTTTGAAGTCCCCAGATATACTTGCTATTTAAAATCAGCAAAATCGGTTTAGGTCAACCAAAATTATGAACCAATATGTGAGACCACCTCTATAAAAATTTGATCTTTTTCGTCCATTTTATTGCAATATTTTGAAATATATTGGAGATAATACTATGAAATTTTGCATACGTTGTTTGTATCACAAAAGAAGAAAGTGTGCGGAAAATAGTAAGAATCGGTACATGATTTCTCATAGCCCCCATACAAATATATATATTCCCGAAATATGGCTTAATGATAAATAAATGCCTATAAAATTGGGATATCAAGGCAAAATTCAGCTAAAATAAGTTTTACACAAAAAGAAATCGCAAAGCGAAATTTTTTTTAGTTCGGTCCATCTTTGACCATAGACACCATATAAAGTCCACTTCCAAAATTCATTTAAATACGCATAAAACAGATATAAATAATGTTAAACGGCAAAAATTTTACATAAATGCTCTTTATAGGCAAATAAATTGTTGTACTAAATTTTATGGTAGTCGACCCAGATCTGGTCATAGCTCCCATACAAAGACCACATCTGAAAAAGACATTTTTCCCTATATATATTGTATAAATATCGGTGCCGACTCAAAACTTTGCACAGATCATTTTAATATATACAAAAATCATTCCACACAATTTTGTTAATTTCGGTCTATTTTTAACCGTATGCCCCATATAAAGCCCTCTTCCGAAAATCACTTTAATACTCATAAATCTCTTATAAATAAGGGTACCAATCCAAAATTTTACACGGATCATTTACATACATGCCTAAATCCAGCAGATTTTGAGAATATCGGTCCATATTTCAGTTTATCACCGACATAAGGTCCACTCTCGAAATCCACGTTAATACCAATATATATCGTATATATAGCGTTATTATGTTGAAATTCTACGTGAAATATCCTCATATGCATGAAAATAACTGTTCCAAAATTTAAGAAGTTCGGCCCATAATTTGTCATACCTGCCATATAGAACCATTTCCAAAAAAACAAATAAATTCGGGTCTAAAAATATTCTTTTCGGATTTAACCCATATTCGGTCCATATTTTATAATCATGATATATATCGTTGGAAAGGTATTTTTAATACCTTTTATTTAATGTATTACAAATTATCAGACACCCAGTAGTTCCCGAGATATAGGCCTATACATTTTCAACTTTACGAGCCCGCCCCCTCGAAAATAGGCGTGACCGCCAACAAATTTTTTTTTCCTGGTATCTCCTCTAAAAGCCCTATTTCATTTTTTTTTTTTTTTTTTTTTTTTTTTTTTTTTTTTGAGCAAAATCACTAAAACCGAATTGTAATCTTTTTTTATACTCTGTTAAATTACACTGAAGATTATTATGAACATCAGACAGACTCTGTAAATTATGGTAAGAATTGGTAATTAAATCAATTAAAAATGGTAAAAATTAGACAACATTTGAAAATATTTAACATAAATTATGTTGGTCGTAAAATTGTCTTTCAAACAATATATCAAATACTAATAAAATTTGCACTAAGACTGAATAGAAAACACAGAATTAGGATATTCTAGTCTAGTGTAGTTTCTGTATTTCTTATTACGCTTAGGTGAAGGGTATTTAAGAATCGGCACAGCCGAATATAGCACTCTTACTTGTTAATTGTTTGTTCTGTTCCTCTAAGAATTAACCCCGAACTTTTGTCTAAACTTTCTTGATTGATTAAGTATTATACCAAAGATTGGATTCATTTTGTTGTGTTTTTTCTTTTTAACAGTGGGCTAATTCTGGCAGTCGTGATCGTAATTGTTTTCGAATCGAAATTTATTTCGACAGTGCAAACTTTTCTAATGATGGTACTCGATACGAATCGAATCGATTCATTGTTTCAGTGTTGTAAAAAACTTAAATAAGTACGTATTACAACACTGAATAAAATAAAAGAAAACGTAAACAAAACACATATGGAGGACTAGAGGACTGTTGGAGAATGATGGCGGTCAAGAAATTACATTTTTTTCAGCATGACCTTATTTCCGTTTTGATATTTTATTTGTTTCAAATATAAATAATGAATTATCAATGAAAATGAAGTGGATCTGAAACAGCTTTATTTAAAATTTTCACACAAAGCCTATTATCATTCTGAGCTTCTGAAAATCCAAGAACAGTTCTTAAAAAATATTTGCTTACTGAATGTGTCACTGTATGAAGCGATTTGTTGTTTGGAGGCGTGATTAGGACATCGATTTTTTTTTTTGAAAAACTTTGCTGGACATGGGGATAATATGTTTAAATCATTATATGGCGAGATATTTGTAGAAAAATGTTGTCTTAATGATGGTGCCACATAACACACAGCCACCAAAGCAATGAATTTATTGCAAACCAAATTTCCCGAATTCTGCTGTTATTCGGCTACACCAATCTTGCGCTTTAAAATACTGGATTATATTTTGTAAGACTATGCTTAAGATAAAATCCATGCATAGCAAATCAAATCAATTACAGTCTTATCTCATAACTTATAATCCTCGACGTGTTTAACGAAATAGATCCATCATGTATATATCCACCACAAAAAAGTTTGTAACACATCGAAATATTGGTCGTAAGACGATTTAATGTCTGTTTAATCGAAATGTTCGGTATTGAAAATGGGTAAAATCGATCCAATAGGATCCGAATTACAGACCAAAGATTCAGAAAACCTTGATATTCTTCAGATTTTTTTTCTAATTTATTCAAATATAATGCAGGTAATATCATTAATTTTGAACGCTTTATTTTTATAATAGAAGGACAAGTTTTGTCAAAAACGGTAAGAATCGGACCACGTCTTCTCATAGCGCCCATATAAATGTCTTCTACAAATGTAACCATATGGTACAAAAATGCCTTTATAAAAACAGTATCCATAGAAAATTCAGCAGTTATAAGTTTCACATTTTTTTTATCCTTTATTTATTTATTGAATATATATATGAGAATAGTTTGTAATGAATTGACAATAAGTATACAAATCTTAATACTAAAAAGAAAATAATAAGCCTAGCCAGTGCTAGACAAACATTTTTATGATACTAAAAAATTTCACATCAACTGATCCAGTCATCTGTTTTGCGCTTGAGTTAAAGCAAGGGTATCCCTCCTTCTCAACCGAACATGGCCAGTAAAGTTAAGGATGTCTCGTGCAAGTGGGTTTGGATGGTGTTCAAGTTTGCTGACATATTTTGAGGCGTGTTTTGTAAATTCGACTTTCACCAAAGGAATGCCTAGATCTTTGTGGATTCGAGGATTTTTAACATACCATGGAGCTGCAATAATTATACGTAGAATTTTATTTTGACCCCTTCGAATTTATTCAATGTTTGATGCTGAGGCAGTACCCTATAATTGAATTCCATAGCACCAGATTGGCTTTAGAATTGCATTGTACAACAATAGTTTTTAATCTAACTTTAGTGAAGAATTTCTGCCAATCAGCGAATTAAGTTGCACTGCTTTTAATCTGAGTAAGTTTTGCGTCGATATGAGACTTCCAAGTTAAACGACGATCGAGGTGGATTCCGAGGTATTTGACTTTCTTGTGTTGCGGGATAATTTGATTATTTATTCTGATGAACGAGCAGGTATCTATTCGCAATGCAAAAGTTATATGAATACATTTCTGTTCGTTAACCCTGATTTTCCAAAGCTCAAGCCAATTCTCTAGTTTATAAACATATTACTGCAAGTTCTGTGATGCTATTTGATGGTCCTTATGAACGCTAATAAAGGCTGTATCGTCTGCAAAAGTTGACGTGTGGATTGTGGGGTCTGACGGCATATCGGATGCATAAATCAAATATAAAGTTGGACAAAGTATGCTACCCTGGGGTACTCCTGCTTCAATTGGCTGAGCGGGGCTTAAAAAATCGCCTTCTTTGCTTGTAAATTTGCGACCATATAAATAACTTAGCACTTAGTCTCGTCTCATCGAACTGTTCGGACGTGTTATTTTTAGTGCGGCTGAATTTTCGGTGAAAAAATCGTAATAGGTGAAAAAGTGTAAAAAATTGAAATTAAACAAAAAGGTGAAAAAATAACTCGTAATAGGTAAAAATATAAAAAAAAACATTAAAAATCGTATAAAAACTGTATGAGTGTTCCTCTCAGATGTAATTCTGAGAAAGAGCTTAGCTCAACTAGAAAAACTATATGGGTCTCTGAGGAAGAATCCTTAAAAAAATCTGTGGAGAATCTTCTCACTGCAAGAGCCGTGGAACGGCGTCGTTCCTGTTCGCCCAATATAGTAATTTCAACAGATGAACGAACATCAACACCTTCTACATCAAATAGTGCAGTCAAACCTAGAAAACAGATAGGTATGGATAAAAACGTCACAGTTCTTAAGAGACAGAGGAGCCCGACATCTGCTCAAGTGTCATCAAATTCAAAAGCTCCTAAGACCGTGAGTAATGATCAAAATAGGTTTGCTCTCCTCCAGACGGATGAGCCAGAACTTCCTAAGAAGACGTTTAAGCCCCCACTAATTTATCTGAGAGAGCCCACTTCCAGTAAATTGGTACAAGGAATTGTTTCGGTAATAGCTGAAAATATGTTTAGCGTAACATCAATTAAACATGGAAATATCAGCGAAACCAAAATTCAAGTGAAAAAGGAAGATGATTTTCGAAAATTGCCCAACCAGTTGGAGAGGGAGAGTAGGGATTTCTGTACCTACCAGCTCAAAAGCGCAAAAGAACTCCAAGTCGTTCTAAAGGGTATATACCCAGATGTTGATCCTGCCGAGATAAAGACTAGCTTAATGGAAAAAGGCTTCAAAATTAAGAGCATAGCGAATATTAGAAACCGTGAAAAGACTCCACAGCCTATGTTCAGGGTGGAATTGGAACCTGGAGATGTCGTATTAAAGAAAAACGAGTCCCATCCCATCTACAATATGATTTACCTTCTGCATCGTAGAATCGCCGTGGAAGAACCGCATAAGCGTCAGGGACCCGTTCAGTGTCTTAACTGTCAAGAATTTGGTCATACCAAATGTGTGATGTACAGCTCTTCGTATGTCCTCAGTAAACTTGCTAATCGACTCATCAATATCGTCGGTAGTTCTCAACACAACATTTTCCGTGCAATGAGAACTTAAATAATTTTTGTATCTTATCCAACTTACTCGGGTCTTAGTCATGTTCATAAATGCAGAACCACACACTTGAGGGAAATGCATTGAAATAATAGTAGAAGAGTGATCTGAGGACAAGTCTAGTGAAGGATCCACTTGCATTCATTCTACAGGGATGTTTTTTATTTTTCACTACTCCGTCGGCTATGCCGAATCTTATATACCCTTCACCTTTGTTGTGGATGCATAATTATACATACATACATATATATATTATATTGTTACGTTTTTACCTTTTATATATTTTTACGTTTTTACCATTTAAAAACGGTGGTTTATTTGCTTTAAATAAACCGGATTCTTTTTAATTGCAAAATAAAAGCGTCAAGTAGTTTGAAGAAAATATAACGAGTCTTTATTTATTTAAATGTACACAAACAAAATTAAAAATTAACACACTATCTTTTTACACACTTATATTACGGTTCAAGAACACACTTAAAGTTTTCGAACACTTTGATGTTAAACACGCCATCTGTTGTTGTTCGTAACAATATTAATACACTTAGTTTTTTTGATGCAATTTTCAGAGGTTGTCTCGGATTTTTGCTCATATCTCCGTTATTTATGGACGGATCTTGCTGATTTTAAACAGCAGACTTCTCGAAAGCATGGCTGACAGAATTGTTGAAGACTTGGATCCCGAAAATATCTGGGAACTTGAGAAAATTGCTTTCAACATCCAGACAGATAGACGGACATGGCTTAATAGACTCTGCTATCTATAGGGATCCAGAATATATATACTAGGGTGGCCGTTATTTTTTTTTTCGCAGATGAACAAAAGCAATAAATATTTTTTTTTCGCAGATGAACAGAAGCAATAAATACTAACCCCCTTATTCATAAACGATTATTAAATTTAACAAACGTTTATTAAGACAAATTTGCATATAAAAATTTGTTATTTTTTAATTTCGTTTTTTCTGAATTAAATATTAATGTTAAAGAAAACTAATACAGAGCAATATTGTTCATCAGATATAGCCCTAGAATATTTGTGAATAAGGTTTTTCTCTAAAATAAATATTACTGAAGTTATTTATAAACAATTAAGGAGAGCCATAGTGAGAAAAATAGCATTTTTAGCATATAACTTGCGGTCACACTAAATTACAAACGGAATGACAAACTTATATATACCCTTCTCATGAAGGTGAAGGGTATAAAAAAGAGTATTTAATTGATTTAAATTGCTGCTAAAGCTGTGTTCACATTATGTGTATTTGTCATGTGGACTGTCACTTTTTCGCATGTCAAATTTGTACATATAGTCTGAACACCTGCAAACAATATCATGTGTTATTTCTCTGTGTACAATACACATGACATTTTTTATTTAGAACGAGTTCTATTTTCAAGTGACAAACGATCTGACATCATCCGTTTTTTATAAGCAAAATTTTGTGGCGGCAAAAATTAATTGAAATTTTAATAAATATAATTTATACCTAATATTATAAAACAAAAATACAAAAAAAAAAAACTACACAAATTTATTATTGAAAATGGAGGGATAAATTTAAAAGGAGTTAACAGAGTAAGTATATATGTATTTTTTATTACAATTTTTATAGTTATTTTATGTTGTTCAGGTTCTATACAAACCAATTTGTGTAAAACACAAATTTTGACATACACATGAAACGTGGCATTACACATGACAACTACACATAATGTGAACACAGCTTAACTCAGTATTATTTTCTTACATAATGATTGTATTTTCTACTTCAGTCTCCCCTTGCAGTCCTTACATTATGCTGCAATGGTTGATTTTCTATTGGGGTTAACTTTCCATATCTTTATAAATATGTATTGATAACCAAATTAGTTCCTTAGCATTTGTTAAATGCATAAAGTCATCAAACACAAGCCTATAACATATACTAAGTCAATTGTTAATTATAACCTACACCACCATAGTGGGAGGGTATATTGGATTTGTGCTGATGTTTGTAATTCCCAGATATATTGGTCGACCGATCGTCTCCGAATCACTTTCTGAGTCGATTTAACGATGTTCGTCTGTCTGGCTGGCTGTCCATGTAAAGCTTGTGCGAGTACAGGTCGAAATTTTGAAGATATTTCGATACAATTTGGTACGTGATAGTTTTTTCGGCCCAAGGATGGATGCGATTGAAACCGGTTTGAATTATGCAAGTATCCAAACAAATTTTATCACAAATGTGTGGCAAATAAAGCCAAATCAAATCTACAAATTATATGCCCACTTCAGAAAACCACTTTAAAGACAATAACTCTATCAAAAATGTGGGTATCCATATAATATAAAAAAAAAATATATTTTAGAAAATATATTTTGTTACGATCGGTCCGTAAATAGTCGAAACTCCAATATAAGACCCTCTCCGTAATTCACGTTAAGCTTCATAAATCTTTTATATAAATATCGAAATATTGGAACAAATAATTTTAATAAGTAACATATGTATGTATATAGTTTTTACAAATAATTGGCTTCGAGCTCGAAAAAGCTTTTTTATTTTATTAAAAAAAGGTCGAATAAATGAAAATTTAATTTAATATTTATAAGAATCTTATGCATATTCCAATTATAATCAAGAATTTATATATGTCTCTTTCTTTCAGAACCGCACTTTTTTTTATATTTTTTGAGCGTGTAACATAAAGAAATTTACTTTAACACACAATAAATGAAGTACTAAAAAGCCGTAGGAAATTGATTTCAGCCTTTTGAAACGTCAACATTGTCACCTCTGTGGCTATTTTCGAAAGTGGAGCTTGTACAAGGTGTTATGACCAATTGTGGATCAACTCCCACAAAAGTCAATAGTATAATTTTTACATACTTATAACACTGGTTTACAAATTTTTAATTTGGAAAAATACCAAGAACGCCACTTATCTAGATAAGTTAATTGGGACCTCCTGAACACGAAAAACGCTGTAATTTTTTTTCTAAGTACCGTTTTTTAGATAACGGTACTTTTGTGTTTTTCGGTGTATGGTCCCATTCAAACCCTTGTGGAGCCCAACCGAAGAGCCCGATCGAGATGAGTGGCATATCGTTGGAAAGGTAATCGAATGCCTTTTCCGCCGATATGCTGCAAATTTCTATCTGATAAGAAATAGCTGAGTTATGGCACCTCAAAGTTCGAAATTTGCCTATTTTTTACGTTTTTTTCAAATTTTTTCTTTTTTATTTAATTTTTTTTCTACGTTACAGTTAATATCTGGAATGTTTTATTTTTTATCCAAATAGTTTATTTAATTACCAACATTTTAAGCGTAATTTGAAAAAAATCGGATGAAAAATATAGTTTTTATTAAGGATTTTGTGGAACGACAATATTTTCATCTTCATTGCTTACACACTATATTCGGCGTAAATTCAAAAAATTTAAATTAAAATGGCGAGCGACTTGAACTCTTACGTTTTTTTCGGATGGATCTTCGCGAATGAGGAACCAACAATAGTTCGCCATCATTTGTTCGTCCCACCAGCCTTTGTAACGTCTCTCGATTTCTTCCATTTCTTGGTGAAATCTTTCACCTTGTTCATCACTTTCGGAGCCCAAGTTGGTGGGGAAAATATCCAAATGACTGAATAAGAAGTGTAATTTAGGTGTCATATTTGAACCTAAAGGTTAAAAAGAATAAATTTTAAATCATAACGGCCTTTTTGATATACATGTTTTCACTCAACGCTTACCAATGGCATTGAATTTTTGCAGTAATGTATCGATCTTCTCTGCGTAATCAGGACTTCTGTAGTTTCCCAAAAAGTTGTGAACGATGTCCTGGAATGCTTCCCATGCCTCCAAATGAGCTGGAGCTTAACACTCATTAAATGCTTGGTCACCGTACAGAGCCCGAATCAATCGCTATATTTCATGTATATGCTATACATGATGAGTGAGAAAAATATATCACTCTGTCCTTCTTGTTCTTAAAGAAAAAAGCTTTTAATGTTCGAAAAGTGAGATATATAGAGAATATAGAATGCAATAAGCGGTTTTTGGCTGTAAACCAGTGTAATTGAACTGTGTAAAATTTCGGTTTGATATGGATGTTTATGAAGGTCAATGGACCGTGGAGCAATTCCTACCATTTTGAACAGGAGTTGTCCTTCTATAATAAAAACAAGTAAGAGTGATATATTCGTCTGTGCCGAATCTTAAATACCCTTCACCTAAGCGTAGTAAGAAATACAGAAACTACACTAGACTAGAATATCCTAATTCTGTGTTTTCTATTCAGTCTTAGTGCAAATTTTATTAGTATTTGATATATTGTTTGAAAGACAATTTTACGACCAACATAATTTATGTTAAATATTTTGAAATGTCTAATTTTTACCATTTTAATTGATTTAATTACCAATTCTTACCATAATTTACAAAGTCTGTCTGATGTTCCTAATAATCTTCAGTGTAATTTAACAAACAGAGTATAAAAAAGGGGTACAATTCGGTTTTAGAGATTTTGCTCAAAAAAAAAAAAAAAAACAAAATGAAATAGGGCTTTTGGAGGAGATACCAGCAAAAAAAAATTTGTTGGCGGTCACGCCTATTTTCGAGGGGGCGGGCCCGTAAAGTTGAAAATATATAGGCCTATATCTCGGGAACTACTGGGTGCTTGATAATTTGTAATACACTAAATAAAAGGTATTAAAAATACCTTTCCAACGATATATATCATGATTATAAAATGTGGACCGAATATGGGTTAAATCCGAAATGAATATTTTTTGACCCGAATTTATTTGTTTTTTGGAAATGGTTCTATATGGCAGCTATGAAAAATTATGGGCCGATCTTCTTAAATTTTGGAACAGTTATTTTCATGCATATGAGGATATTTCACCTCGAATTTCAACATAATAACGGTATATTTAAGATATATATTAGTATTAACGTGGATTTCGGTAGTGGACCTTATGTGGGGGACATAGTCAAATATGGACCGATATTCTCAAAATCCAGCAGTTTGATTTAGGCATGTATGTAAATGATCCGTGTAAAATTTTGGATTGGTACCCTTATTTATAAGCGATTTATGAGTATTAAAGTGATTTTCGGTTAAAACTAGACCGAAATTCATAAAATTTTGTGGGATGATTTTTGTATATATTAAAATGATCTGTGCAAAGTTTTGAGTCGGTACCGATATTTATACAATATATATAGGGAAAAATGTCTTTTTCAGATGTGGTCCTTGTATGGGAGCTATGACCAGTTCTGGGCCGACCACCATAAAATTTAGTACAACAATTTATTTGCCTATAAAGAGTGTTTACGTCACATTTTAGCTGTTTAACATTATTTATATCTGTTTTATGCGTATTTAAATGAATTTTGGAAGTGGACTTTATATGGGGTCTATGGTCAAAGATGGACCGAACTAAAAAAAAATTTCGTTTTGCGATTTCTTTTTGCATAAAACTTATTTTTGCTGAATTTTGTCTAGATATTCTAATGTTATAGGCATTTATTTATCATTAAGCCATATATCGGGAATATATATATTTGAATGGGGGCTATAAGAAATCATGTACCGATTCTTACTATTTTCCGCACACTTTCCTCTTTTATCATAAAAAACAACGTGTACAAAATTTCATCGTATTATCTGCAATATATTTCAAAATATTGCAATAAAATGGACGAAAAATATCAAATTTTTATGGAGGTGGTCGCACATATTGGTTCATAACTCTGGTTGACCTAAACCGATTTTGCTGATTTTAAATAGCAAACTTCTCGAAAGCACTTCTGACAGAATTATTGTAGGTTTGGATCCCGAGTTTATCTGGGGACTTCAAAAAACTGATTTCAACAGACAGACAGACCGACAGACAGACGGACATGGCTTAATCAACTTCGCTATCTATAAGGATCCAGAATATATATACTTTATAGGGTCGGAAAATTTTTTTGTGGAAATTACACACGGAATGACAAACTTATATATACCCTTCTCACGATGGTGAAGGGTATAATAAGGTGTGCAAACTTTCATGATATTATCTGCATTATACATATTTGAAGAAAATAGCAAAAAATATCTGAAAATATCGAGGTAGTCTGAAACTTTGAACTAAAACTCAGATCCTACTAGATCGATTTTCCCATTTTCAATATCAAACATTTTGGTGATTCAAAAATGTTTGGTAAGAATTTCATTGTTCTCTGTCTTTTTTTAAACTATATCGGGCAAACGGACGAACATTGGTACATCGTCTTGGAATCTTGTAAGGACCCTGAATATTTGAACTTTTTGGTACTTCGATCATTATTTCCATGTGCTGCAAACGGAATGACAAACTTTATATACCCCCATCTTTTTGGTGGTCGGTATAAAAATGTGTCACTTAAGTATTTGTTTTAATAGAAATAAGAGTATTAATCAATAGTAATTCCTTAAAACAACTTAACTTTAAAGTTTAGATTCTAAACTATGCTAAGATTAAAAAGTGAATTCTTCAGGAGAAGCTTTTAAAGTTTAAATGTGAAAACTCAGATACAGTATTGATTCTAATATAATTTGAATAAATTTACTATTTTAGTATTCATAAAATGGGGACTCGAAATCGCACACCTTTGACATAATATTTGTTTAAACGCGTTTTTTTCTTCTTTCATCCAATATTTAAGATCCTTGGTTAGTTCTTTAGTTTTGGAGTTATAAGCATTTGAAACTTTAAATTTAAAAATGCTGCCAAACCCTGGTCTGCATTTTTAAAATATAGGTCAGACTTTTTTTGTGCATAGGTTAATTGGTTAGCGCATTTGATCATTAAGCATGAGTTAGTATTTGTAGCCCGGGTTCGATTCCCAGCCGCTGCCACTCAAAAAACAACATCAGTTTCTGATAATTATTAGTTTGCTTCTATCTATCATAACTAATATTTATCACAGCGCCCTCCTTCGGTGGTATAGCATTCAAACGCCACCCAAGTCAAATAAATAAATAAAGGCTATAAAATCAAGCTTTAATATTAATGCGCCTACTCACCACCAGAGGCGTTGCAATGCTGCAGTAAAACAAACATAATTGAAGAGTTGTTATATAAAGCTTTCTTCTACTTTCACTACCTTTACTTCTTCAAGTGCAGAAACACTTTTTTCTCACAAATCGAGAAACAATGGATTATTTTGTTTTACACTTCATGTAAGAAATTTTACAATGCGATAAATACAGAAACGAGCTAAGATTTTAATTTTTTACCGCTGAGATGTAACCAATATCACGATGGTCTCCTCTTGTTGTCCAAAAGGGTATGTTTATTGCCCGAAAGCATATTTTGTATTAAACACCGTCTCTTTTCATTTGTGTTACCGCATTCGTGAATAACTTTTTGCGACCTCTGCTTTGTGGATAGGGAACATTAGAGCGCTTACTGATCATTGATTGACTTAGTTTGATTCATTTAGCTATTACTCGCGTAGATTAGCTACTTTTTGTCATTGATTGTCATCAATGGCTCTTGACGTTTCTTCATTATTTATTATAATTTCTATTATGATTTGATTTGAGTTTGATAATTTGCAAAAAGTGTGTTCCGTATGCAATTAAATTATTATCAAACTAATGTATTTTGAAGTCATAAACAAGATAAATACAATTGTAAGTTTCTGCAAATATATCAAAAGACACAATTGTGCAAAGTTTTTTTTTACTAATTATTTATTTTTCATTTGGTATTATAAATTATTTTGTTTAACATTAAACTTAAACTGCCTCGGCTGGCCATGCAGTAGCCTACACGATCGGTCCAATTTTTAAGCACATTATCGATTGTGTGCAGCTGTATTTCACCAATGGCTTCACGAATATTGTCCTTTAAAGCGTCAATTGTCTCTGGCTTGTCGGCGTACCACTTATCTTTGACGGCACCCCACAAATAATAGTCCAACGGTGTCAAATCGCAGGTCCGAGGTGGCAAAACAACATCAGCTCTGCGGCTAATAATGCGATCTTCAAAAACAGGGGAAAACATCAAATGTAGCTCCGACTGTGTGGCACGTAGCGTCGTCCTGTTGAAACCAAATGTTGTGACCAAAAATTTTGTTCAACATGGCTCGATAACGATCGCCATTGACTGTAACGGCCACTCCTTGCTCATTTTCGAAGAAAAATGGCCCAATTATGCCTCTGGACTAAAATCTGCACCAAACAGTGACTCGTTTTGAGTGCATCGGTAAAATCGGCATCTTCTGTAAGTCGATCGCAGACCCACTTAGCGAAGCGAAAAGGCATTGGATGGTCAGTTGGCTCCAACTCCTGAACCAATTGGACTTTGTATGGCATCATACCAAGGTCTTTATGCAAAATTCGTCTCAATGATGTCTCTGAAATGTTCAATTGTTGAGAACGACGGTGAATTGATGTTGATGGCGCCTCACGCAGACTTTCTGCCACAGCAGCAATATTCACTTTTTTTTACAAGATAACGCACATACGGAGCTGACGGTGCTTCTCTTATTCCAATATCTGTACGCAATTTTCGCACACATTCTGCAACATTACCATGATTTTTAAAGTAATGTCGAAATATTTCCCAACGTTGTTCAAGCGTATACACAACCATATTCGTTCAGCGGAAAGATAAAACTAATTATCTGTCAAATTAGACATGAGCTAAGTGTTACCATTCACGAAATAAGTACTAGTTGAAAAAAACGTTAGATGGCGGACCCGTTATATACATATATCGTACGTGCTTTTCTATGAAGTTTTACAATTTTACTAAAACTTATGTTTTCTTGTTTGTATTTATAATATGTACAAAAGATTATTACTTACATATGAAATGTATAAATTTATGTATGCATAAGTAAATATAAATGCATATGTATGTATTTACTATACAGATGAATTTTATATATACAAATTTTCTTTAACAGTGATGCTCAAAAGTTAGTTGGAAAATGTTTTATCTATGCTATGTAATATAATATCAGCTATATTGTTCAGTATATTTATATAAAATTAAAAGATTGTTAGTTTACATTGTATTTCGTTCATGATTATAACATTAGTGAGTTACGGAAATTCTATATTTCTATTGCGATTATAAATTCTTTTGTTGTTGCTTCTATTCCAATACAATTTTTTTTTTGGTATATTGTGCACTTGATTTGTACAATGTTTTCAAATAATTTTATGCAAATGTATTATTTTTCCGTAGTTGTTGAAATTTGTTTTGTAAAAAATAAACATTAGCCAGGGTTGTAAAGGAGGTATATGAGAAAAAAACATTACTGATTTAGAAACAGTAGGAAACATTTTTAAGACAAAGTTTCAGGGCTATGAATCACTGTGTAATTAGGTGAGCTTTCCGGGTTTTTATGCATCCCAAAAAATAAGAAGTGCTTTCCTACTACGGAAATATTCTATGACTTTTGTTCACAATTGGACAATAGAGGTCCTTAACCTCATAACTTATTGTTTCCAAGTAGCTGTAAGTACCCAGTAAAAAATGTGCTTCAAAAGAAGCAGGTTTTATGTATGAATTTATACCTCAAATCGTTTCAAACCTGCTGATGGGATGCATGATTTTTGTATGAGGTGTTCCCGGTTTGGAGAACTACTTTCTGCTAATAATAAGAGCTTCTTTTAACCCAATCCAACATGCAAATAAAGCACTTGCCTAAAGTGTTTTACACGCACACCAATCAAAGAACGAATTCTATCTGAATGTTTTTGCTTAAGAAAAATTCATAGTAACTGAGAAGCGCGATATTCGTTTTGTAATTGACTTTCGTTGTCATACGTAGGCTATAATTTCATTTTTGTTTTTTCGCTTTAAAACCTTCTTCGTAAAAAAGCATCTTTTTTGTATTTATATAATATATATATTAGTTTCTCTTATAGCGAACTAAATTGTAGAAGGGTACCTAAAATTAGAAGTCTCTAACTAAGTGTTAAAAATATTATAATAACATTTAAAATTCAAAAAAGTCTGGACAGGGTTAATGCTGGGGCCAAATTACCGCATTCGATATCGAGTAAAATTGATCGTAATTTTCTTACTTGATTACATTTTTATCATAATTTCGATATCGAAATCATTTTTCGATACGATAGCTCATTCGATCACGAATGCGGTAATTTGGCCCCTGAGTTTAAACTTGATAAAGATTTTTATAAGATATTTATGACTACTTTAGTGATTTTCGGTAGTTGGTTCTATATTGAAGCTAATCGTATTATGGAACGATTGGGGGGGAGTATTTGCCTCGAATTTCAACCTGATAATTTAGTATCAGATTTGTACGTATTTAAGTGATTTTTGGAATATGTTGGAATATTTTGTTATTTCTCTTTACATGAAACTAAATTTTGCTGAATTTCGTACTGATTTTCTATAGGCATTTATTTACCATAGAAGCATATTCCGGTAAGACGTTTGTGTGTATGCTATGAGAAATCATGGACCAATTCTTACCTTGTGCGCAGAGTACATGTCGCAATTTTGAAGATATTTCTACAAAAGTTTATTCGGCCTAAGGATGGTTGAGATTGAATTTAGTTAAAATCGGTCAATCACCTAGTCCCATACAAATGGTCTGCCGAAATAGGAGTTTATCGGTCATAAATGTGTGACTTATACAAATATCCAAAGAAATTTTTACCATGGAATGTTTATACATGTAACCTAATCACGCCCACAAGTTTTGTGCGGATCGGCATATAAGGCCTACTTTCCAGAATTACTTTTACGCGCATAAATCTCTTTTAATTGTTCGGCCTAATTTTATGATGATCAGTCCATAAATTATCATTTCTTGTTTATTTAAATAACATAGTGAGTGTGAACTAAATTAAGATAATTATTTGCAATACAATTGAAGCAAACATTCGCAAAACATTTTTCAAAAATATAAATTTTGGCTCACAACTCTGCTTCTACCATTTCTGAACCGATTTCCTAATTAACAAATTTTCTTTGAGGATCTAAAAACAGATGGACGAATATTGATAGAACGTCTTAAAATTTCATAAGGACTCAGAATATACTTATACATGTATTGGTTCTACAAGCAATATTACGGAATGACAAACCTAGTATACTGTGTTTTGGTACTAAGTACAAAAAATTAAAAGCCATAGAAGTTGTAATGTCAAGCAACCTGTTTTGTAATAATAAAACAAGTAAGAAAGTATAGTTGGTCAAGCCCGACCATATAATACCCTACAATCAGTATATGTATAAAACAGTTTTTCAGAAATGTGCGCTATATGGGAGATATGACCTATTATGCAGCCAATTGAATCAGGTGTGTGACAGGGTAGCATACTGGGTCCTACTTTATATTTAATTTATGCCTCCGACATGCCGTCAGACTCCAAAATCCACACGTCAACTTTTGCAGACGATACAGTCTTTATCAGCGTCCATAAGGACCACCAAGTTGCATCACAGAATTTGCAGAATTATGTTTATAAAGTAGAGAACTGGCTAGAGCTTTGGAAAAGCAGGGTAAATGAACAGAAATGTATTCATATCACTTTTACATTGCGAAAAGAAACTTGCTCGTTCATCAAAATAAATAATCAAATTATTCCTCAACATAATGAAGTCAAATACCTCGGCATTCACCTCGACCGCCGTTTAACTTGGAAGTCTCATATTGAAGCAAAACTTACACAGACGAGATTAAAAGCAGTGCAACTTAATTCGCTGATTGGCAGAAATTCTTCACTAAACTTGGATTACAAACTATTGCTGTACAATGCAATTCTAAAGCCAATCTGGTGCTATGTAATTCAATTATGGGGTACTGCCTCAGCATCAAACATTGAAAATATTCAAATGGGTCAAAATAAAATTCTACGTATAATTACAGCAGCACCATGGTATGTTAAAAATTCTCGAATCCACAAAGATCTAGGCGGGCCATTAGTAAAAGTCGAATTTTCAAAATATGCGTCAAAGTACATCAGCAAACTTGAACACCATCCAAACCCACTTGCACGAGTGGCAATAATCGGTTGAGACGGAGGGATGCCCTTGCTTTAACGCAAGCGCAAAACAGATGATGTGAACTTTTTTTAGTATCATAAACATTTTTCTGTAGCACTGGCTGGGCTTATTATTTTCTTTTTAGTATTAAGATTTGAATACTTATTGTCATTTCAATATATGAAGATTCAATAAATAAATAAATAAAGGCTAATAAAAAAAAAAAATTTCGTTTCGCAGGGGAAAAATTGTCCGACAAATCGCAAACCCCAATCACGATATATACGAACAGTTGTCTGGTTTGTAGAATACGCGTAAATGAAACGATACTTTTCAATAAGGTGAAAATAACTTACTATTGTTACTGTTTGAGTAATATCAAGAATGATAAATTGAGATTCAGACGGAATAAAAAAAAAAACAAAGTGGCCAGATTGCCAGCGGCGCTGGTATGCCCGCATTTAGCTCGGCTGAAGCTCGCCGGATGGGGTGGTTCTTGTCGGCAATATGGGCCATGGATACACACACTAACACAAAAAAATCATACCAGCTAGGGATTTAACATATAATATACAAGGGCCTAAAGTAGTCCTGCATTCCCATATTGGTCATATCTATACACAAATAATTTGCTCTCCCACTCGAGATCTTTGTCTCGCCATGACGTGATCTTCCTCGACGTCCCAAATCCAACCTGCAAACATTATTTCTCCTACTTACCGCTGCTTATTGTCTTTAGCCAATCATATTAAATGATAACAACTGCAAAAAAAATTCATTTAAACATTATAAAATGGTGCCTGATTTATTTGGATAAAAAATTAAATTTGATAACAACTGCCAAAAATTCATTTAAACATTATAAAATGGTGTCTGATTTATTTGGATAAAAAATTAAATTTGATAACAACTGCCAAAAATTCATTTAAACATTATAAAATGGTGTCTGATTTATTTGGATAAAAAATTAAATTTTATATAATAAAATTTAATATAAAAAAAATTTAAATTATTAAAATTACATTGAAAATCTACAAATTTTAACTACTGACAATTTTATTTTTATTTGATTTTAAAACTTTTTGCTTTATTTGGTTTTTCTTTTAACGATGTTTTTTTCTTTTCTAGTTATGCCCTCCAGCTGCTTACTTTCGAGTGATTGCGGATGACAGGAACTGCCGTCCGTCCGTCACGTGTCCTACCTATTGTTCTTTTCAGGTAAGTCTCATTCAAATGCACTAAAAAATATATGTATATACGAATTTCTAACTCTCTTTTTTTAGGCTAAGGAAAACAAATTTTACCCTCTGGACAACTAACCCTACGATGACTGGCAACCAGGGACTGACTTTACAAATAAATAAAAACTCTGTTTTCTCTTTGTTGGCATATTACGGAGTCATCACTTCTATAAGAGATTTAAACAAAAACGGCAACTTTATTAATGGTAACTTATGGGTCGCCAAATACGAATTAAATATACGATGCAAATAAAAGCTTTGAATTAAAAGATCTAGTGACGCCTGTAATTTACATATGTAGGTGAACTGGTAAATTCCATTGTAAGCGGGGAAAGTATAATGGATTAAACTAACTATGTCTTCAAGAATCAAAGCTCTAAGCAGCTTAGAGGTTGGCCAACAAATAATTAACTTAACGGGAAACATACACACAGTAAGACTCATAAATTCAAACTTAGGAACATTAAGAAAAAAGGCGCTCCGTAATAACCATGCCGTAAAAATAATTCTATATAGGATATATAGATTCAAAACTCTAAACAGTTTAGAGTTGAACCGCGAATAACGAACTAAACGGAGAACATGCTCAAGTTTACGTTTGTGCAGTACAAGACATGTTGAGAAAACAGGCAATGAAATTATATATATGCTTTCAGCAAGGTATTTAAATAAGTTGATGACATTTTCCTTTCGAGTATACTTGCTAAATGCGGTCTACTCGTGTAAACTAATCTTAGTAAAAAACAATGTTACTTGGTTAATATGTATATCGAAAAACTAAAATCTAATACAAATATGATATATTTGCGAGCTAAAAAGAGACAAATAAATTTATTGTCATTGTCAAATGATACATTTGCCTGTGGCCAGGAAAATTATTAAAATCTAAAAACTTTGTCCATATGCTGTAACAAAATGAAAGTCAAAAATAAAGTTTTGATTTAGAACGAAATAAGTTTTTTTTTGTTCATTTATTTATTTTACTCATTCCATAATACATATATATTATTCAATATGCATAAATTTATGTATATGTATGTTAATGTTAATGTATGTGTGTGTGTAATTATGTCCATGTAGTTGTTTGTTAGTGTTTTTGTGTATATTATTATGACTTTGTTATTCTAATAAATAAAAAATTTTTGTTTTTCTTTTTATTTTATTTCTCTGGAAAATATTACACTGAAATCTTGGTAAATTTAAAATCATATTTAAATTAAATTAATTTTATATGCATGTATCTGTCACAGTGTGTAAATAAGTGTTATTGTATGTATGAGTGGATGTGTACTGAGTGTACATTAGACCAGCCCTTACAAAACTGATTTACTACGGTTGATTTTTATATTCAGGTGTGTCATAGAAACCAATATTGGTTTTAAAACCGACAAGAAAAAATGCTTTGGTGTAATATCGTGATACTAGAAATATCTCGATATTTATTGAACGTGTAGCAGTGCCCTATGACACTAAAGCATTTTTTCTGGTCGGTTTTAAAACCAATTCTGACAATATTGGTTTCTATAACACTCCTGATAGTTTGTTATTAGGTAAAACTTGTTAATGCACAATTGGGGGAAATATCATAAAAGAAACCCGTGCAAGTAATATTTATTTTTAATTGGATCTCCTGGCGTATTTTCGGGTTACACATGAATGTTATTAATTCGAATGTACTATGAAGCACCAGTCAGTATTCTTAAGACTCTTAATTGTTTTCTTTGCAGTTTGGCAATATTAGACGATAAAGTTTGAACAATATATAATTCAAAACTTAAACAACTGGCATGTACTAAATTTTCCAACACCAAAAACCGAGGGAATAAAATTATTTTTAATAAAATGAAAAAGTTTTTTCAATTATTTGTAGAAATTTTGAAAAATTTAATAAATAATATATATAAAAAAAATTACAAATAATTGGCCTCGAGCTCGAAAAAATTTAATTTAATTATTTTTAATAGTTAGTCTAAAGGCCGTTAATTCATAAATAATTTTACATATGTTTCATTTGGAATTCCGCGTCTATACCTTTGCCAAGGAATCTGGATGGTTTGAATGGGAAATAACATATGATGAGTTATCGACAAGTTATCTACCAACGGGGTAGCACAATGGGATCAACATGATGAACCCAAGTAAGCTGTTTTTCTAAAACCGGCTGCCTATGGAACCCTCTCATTCGCACTAAGCCCGCCAAAGCTCCAGCAATTCGGGGCTTTTTGCTGGGCATTGCATCAAAAAAAAATTCTGCTCACTAAGCCATTATCTCACGATTTTGGTAGTGTGCTTTGAGACACCATCCAGTTGAAAAGTAAATTCATTCACATGATATGCGCTCTTATCTACAAAATCGGAAAGATGAATTTGCAATATAAGCAGATAGTCTTTTGTCCTCATTATTGCTTCGATTTCATGTAGTGGTCCAAAGTGCCATGTAAAACAACCCTATGAGTATATCATAACGTTCATCTCACCGTCGTTCATTGTTTCCTTTACATGATGTGTTTCAACACTCTGGGCAATATGGCGCCAGCAATATTGTTTACCTTTGGATTCATAAGGATTAAATTTCAATTCGTCGGACCAGATTACTCATTTCTAGTGACTTATTGATCAGTTTCTGTGCTCTCTGGAAAACTTTAACCGTGTATTAACATTTTTTACTTACAATATACATTTAGGTTTTATTTTTTTTCTGCTGACATGTAACCAATATTTCTTCGGTTTTAACTATTGCTATACAAGTATATTTTATATCCTTTCATTTCTTAGTAAAAAAATCGTGTTTTTTAAGCTCTTAAGAGAAAAAGCGCATAATCGAGCGCTTCAATAAAAGCGCTCTTTTGAAGCAGTAATTGCTTACGAATAAAATATACAAAAAAAATGCTTTTTTAGTGCTCACAACGAAGAAGGTTTTAAAGCGAAAAAATAAAAATTAAATTATAGCCTACAGATTTACGTATGAAAGTAAATTACAAAACGAATATTGCGCTCCTCAGGTACTATGAATTTTTCTTAAGCAAAAACATTCAGATAGAACTTGTTCTTTGATTGGTGTGTGTGTAAAACACTTTAGGCAAGTGCTTTATTTGCATGTTTGACTAGATTATTATTGTCAGCAGAAAGTAGTTCTCCAAACCGGAGACTCCTCATACAAAAATCATGCATGCCATCAGCAGGTTTGAAGCGATTTGAGGTATGAATTCATACATAAAACCTGCTCCTTTTTGGAGCACATTTTTTTACTGGGTTGTGTTATCATCAGACGTGCATTCGCTTTCGTTACTTGCTTTTTGATATTACTCGCTATTTAGCTATTACTCGCGTAGAGTAGCTGCCTTTTGTCATTGCTAGAATATTTTCCTCAAAGGCTCTTTTTCATTATTTAATATAATTTGTATTATAAGTCGTTATGTCTTGGATAATTTGCAAAAAGTGTTTACTACATGTAATTAAATTAACATCAAACTAATGTTTTGAATTCATAAACAAAGCAAACGCATACAAATCTAACGGCAAACTTTGATATTTTTGTGCAAATACATATTTAAAAAGACACACTTGCGCTAAATTGAGTACATGATAGTTTTTTTGTACTAATTATTTATTATAGTTTTATTTTTTGTTAATTATAATATTTTATTTTGTATTGTAAATTGTTTTGTTTAGCATTAGACCTAAAATAAATGAAAATGTGCTCAAAACACAGTAATGTATTCATTTGTGCCCTTCACTGTACGTTTGCAGTCTTCTATTATACATTATATTCTTCTTGAGTGAAGTTATAAAGCGATTTACTTCCCTGTCATTTAAAAGTTGCAATGGATTGGTCTCGATGAAATAAGGTCAACGTTATAGAAAATTATATGGACGATTGTTACTTCGGACAAGTGAACAATATTGGAATAAACGGAGTGGCAATGTAGTTCTTGAGAATGAATAGTTTTTAGTGTTTTATCTTGTCTTAAAATCGTGCATTAGTTAGCTTTAGCTACCGACAAACAAAATAAGAACCATCCTAAGCAAATCTATTTTTACGTTCAGGTCTTGTGTACTTGTGTGATTTAATGTTTTGTTTCTTACTTATTTTGAAAAGGATTTGTATTCCTTTTACTTTGACAGTATAGAGAAAAACACAATGAAAAGAAGAAGTTTAAATAAAGGTAGAAAAATATTTACAATTTACGTTTTCAACAAAGATACATACAGATACATATATAGATACTTATATTTAAAAAAAAACAAAAAACGAAAACAAAAACAAAACTTACAACAATATTTGTCATTAGTAAGGAAAGCAACACAAACAATTTAACAGAAATAATAACATACATGTTGTACATATACTATATGTATACTACTACATACATACATATTATATACCAGTATGTGTATATAAATATTTATTTCTACAAAATGAAAGTGAAAACTTTTTTTATTAACTAAAGTTTTTTGTGTTTATTTTATAATTTTTTTTTTTGTCGTAGCCAACAATCAACCAGCCATCCAACCAAAACTGGGAAAATTTATTGCTGAAAGTATAAGAAATGAGCAGAAATGGTGCACAAACAGAAAACAAAAGGAAACATGTTGCAAACTTTTACGCAGCTACACACGCATTTCTGGTCAGCAAAGTAGCGGTGATACAGGGAGAAAGCACATTTCCTGCAAGAAAAGTTACACTCTTGTATGCAACTGAGTACCTACATTTGGGTGCAGTAAACTAGCAGTTGTGTTAATACTTTTGCAGCAAAACTGTATTTCTTTAAAAATTTATTAATCGTTAGGACTTATAGATACACTAACGAACCAACCAGTTGAATATTGTTTCTGCACTTCGGAAAAGTTGTAATAAGATTTATCAGTTAAACGAAATTTAAGACCAAAATTAATCTAATTTCTATTATTCTAAACAAAGCTGTCTGTCATTGCATGTTTTTGTATTTAAGTTGAACAGGAAGGTGAAATTATTTCATATTTATGTGCAAAATGTCTTTTTATTGCTGTAAGTTGGAAAAACAAGTTTTTTTTTTGTTTAGGAGGAAAATAATATTATGACTTCTGTCAACTGTTCTCCTTAGTTTTGCTCAGCTCATGCTGTAGTGGCTTTATTTTTAGTTATTTCTTGTAATTGTGAAATTTGTGCAAACAGCAACACTCAAAACAAAAGGACACTTTAGAGCAAAAGAAAATGTAACAGCACACAAACAAATTGCAAGTAAGTAGAAATGGAAAGTTATTTGCGTCTTGTTGCCAAAGCAATGAGCATAAATGTAACAATTTCCTTGCTAGCAGAAAGGAAGTCTTTAAGTATTTAATTAAAACAAATTTTATATACTTTCTATTTCTGAGGGGCCTTGATCCTTTGGCTTTGCTTTGCCACACTGTTACTATATATTTGGCTGAGTTACTGCTGGTGTTAATTAGCTGTTGACTGTTGTTAATTAAATAAAAGTAGATTTTATTTTACTTTTTTCTTTAGCTTATTAAATAGTTTATTTTATTATTTTATTTTTGTTGTTATTTTAAATTTTTAATTATTCTTTTGAAGTTTTTATATGTTCTTTATATTTCTTTGTTGCATGTTGTTGACTGGTACAGCAATGACTTTAATTAACTTAATAACTGCAATTGTCAACTGATTATGCCACCACAACAAGGTGGCATCATGTACACCGGCATTATTTAGTTTACAACAAAGTAGGCAGCTGTAACGTAAATCCAATATAATTGTATCAATTCTCTTATGCTTATGGTGCACACGACAACAGCTGCAGCAGAATTATGTTGCACAGCTGCCGGTAATTCACCTGCAATAAAAAAGAACAAACAAAATATATACTTATAGAAAATGTGGTAAAAAGATTTTCAAGTATATTACAATAGGTTGTTAAAGGTTTATAGTTAATTAAATTCATATTTATAAGAGTGCAAAATGTTTTTGAACCTTTTTTTACTCATAAATATTTTTGGAACATGTTTAACAGTGATGCACGATTAAGTTTTTAAAAGTAATTTAATTAATTGTTTCATAGCACAAATTGTTGTAAAACTTTATAGATGAAAACTAGTTTGAGCAGTTAAGAAATTTGGAAATCTTTAAATAAGTTTTTGTTTTTAAACTGTCACAATATTGTTATAAACTTAATTACAATATTTTCGTAGTGAGGAGTAAAGCTTTCTCAAAGAATTTCTCTAGCAATATTTAATAGATTTTTGTGAGCGAATAAATAAAAGAGGATTACAGTGTGCAAACAAAAAAATACTGCCTGTCATAGTAATTTTAGCACTTTACTCATTTTTTCGTGCATGATAAAGCAAAAAGAATTTTAATTATATAATTTTTTAATACTAGCTGAACCCGATGTGCTTCGCTACACCCACCCCCCCCCCCCACCACGCTTTGCGATAAGGAAGGTTATAGCCTGTTCGCCGATCTCGAACGTTAACGTTCGCTTAGATAAGACTTAAGACACAAACTTTTTATTGTATCTATTTTTTTACTCAATCAAGTTTGTTTATTCCACAATCAAGTTTATGTCTTAAGTCTTATTTAAGCGAACGATAACGTTCGAGATCGGCGAACAAGCTATTAATAAACGTAGTAAAAAAGTAGGGGCAGAAGTGTGTATGGACGAAAAATATTATAATGTAATAAGTATTCCTGAGTCAAAGCTTAAGATCGGTTAATAGGTCCAGCCTACAATATATCACAAACAAAGAAGCGTTCTTCGTCCACGTTTCTTTTGGTACGTATTTCTATTTATGCCAATACCATATGTACCAAACATCATCGACGTAGGTAAAACAATGCCCAAAATATGGCGATTTAAATTTTTTGGTTATATGGGCGGTGCCACATGCTCTTTGTCCACTCACAACTGTATATAGTTATTATTTTGTCAGAATATCCTATTGTGAAAATTAAAGGACACTCGGTCCAGTAGTTAAGACTATATTACGATTTTTAATTTTCCTAAAAAGGGACGTCGTCCCACCCATTTTTCTCCTGGTACGTATTCCTAATTATGCCAATACCATATGTACCAATTATCATCGACGCAGGTCAAAAAATTCCCAATATGTATATAGTTTTATATAATATATAGTTTTATTTCATGAAATCAAATGTTGTACTATAATATTTGTATGTTCTAAGAGTAAGTCAATTGTTATAGATAACAATAATACAGTCTGGTAGATAGTGAAAAGTAGTCAACTTACTACGTTACTTTTATTCTAATTGTTTACTTGAATAGCTACTTATGCACTTCTTTTAACATTATTAAATATATAACAAAGAATTTATATGGAAATTATTAAAATTAGTTTTGTATTTTAAAGATAAAGCTATGAAAATATAAAAAATATGATATCCTCTTCCAATCAAATTTTGACAAAACTTTAGTTCTATATCATTAATCGCGTCACGGATTTTAAGCTTTAACGCTGCAATCGATTCCATTGGCTCTGTAAAGACATTATATATAACACGGCCACCAAAAATTTAATACAGAGTTAGTAAATCGCATGAATTTCGTTAAAATATGAGACCGGAAAATTTGAATTGCAATAAATTTAAAGGAAATTTGTGTTGTAGTTTTATGCAATCACAAAAATAGCAATTTGTGAACTAATTTCTTCATAATACGACCATTAAATGATAATAACGGATCAAAATGGAAATTTTGTATTTCTATTAAATAAATCACAAATAGACTTAAATCTTAAATATGGATTTTTATAGTTTAATAGAAGTTAATAAAAAACATTTATTTGGTAAAACCAAAATTAACCCTTTCAGACCGTGATGCATCGATTATGCGTTTGAGTTTCGGTTTCAATATTTTTGCCTCTGTTAACCCAATTTGAATTTTTCTTTTTTTTTTAATAATTTACAAACACAAACTGCGAAGCTTTTGGCTTGTCTGCAGAAAACACCCAGAGTCTTTGGCGGGAATCGAACCCGCAACCCTTTGACCGATAGTCCGGCACTCTATCGCCTAGTCTATCGGGGCACTCAATAGACAATTACGTTTGATAATTTCTTCACCTCCTACAAACTAATGTCTAATTTGAAAATTTCAGGATACTTCGCAACAGGTAGATTCTATAATGCAAATAATTTGTTTTATGTAAAATAAGTAATTTACTTTAACAGGCACAGTTAGAGAAAACAGGACCAGTAATTGCTGTACGTTGGAATGACAACACTGTCTTGTCGAATTGCGTATCAATAGAACCATTGAAACAAGCTAAGTGATATGACCATAAAAATAAAAAATGGTAGCCATTCCCATGCCAAATGCTTGTTGATTTAGTTGATTTATTTGACAACGCTATGAACAACTACCGTATTCAAATAAGAGGTAAAAAATTGTACAAGCCACTTTTCACTAATGCTCAAGACGCAGCTATATATACTAAACTATTGGAAATTACATTTTCTACTAAGAAGACATGAAAAACAAGCCACAATGTCTCAGCTGAATTTTATTTATTATAGAATGCATGTTGATAACCGAAAATATTGAGAGAATAAGAGCTCCCTGCACTAGTGTCTCATCCGCTATTTCAGTTATTCGAACTGAACGAATAGATCACAAAATTGTTCGACAAGACAAACGATTGCGATGTAGGCAATATAGCAGTCAAACAATTTATAAATGCATATAATGTGACGTTGCAGTTTATGCAAAATGCTTTGTAGCTTACCATAATTAAAAATGCATTACATATACATATACATATTCGTTGTAGTTTTGTTTAAGACTTGAATAAACATTGTAATAGAAAACTTTACAAATGTGTTAAATTTTTATATCGGTAAGGCCCAGCGTTGCGTTTTCGCAACGTGGGTTATCTGGGCTCCCACCGATCCGATTTACTTAAAATTTTTTTCCATTGTGTCTAGGCAAAAATTATAATAATTTCAAAATTTCATAATCCTAGATTAACTGGATCACAGCTCGGGCCTTAATGGGTTAAAAGGTAAAAACGTAACAATATTTAGAAATAATAGTTAAAGATTTTCCACTAACCAAATATGTACATAATTACATAACAAATTAATAATTTGACAGTTGCCATAAATATTCACTATGAACCTAAAGAATATTTAGTTATTCATTTAAATTAACCTTTTCATTTTATAATACACGTACATTGTAAATATTTAAATATGTAGTTGAAACAAAAATAAAATAATAACACACTTATCTACAACTTACCTGTCAACACTTGCACCTGTACAATGGCCATAAATAGTCGCCCAATCGAACATGAATAATTGCCACTGTCAGTTAATTTTGCATCGGTGATTGTAACTCGACTCGTAAGCCATTTATCGTTCGAACTGAAAAATAACAAATAGAAATTACAAACATGCACATGTAGTGTCTATACATTAGAGTGCTCCACGAATGTGGATATGGAAAGGCTACGGACCATCCTTTCCCTCTAAAATTGAAACAGGTTATGAAAAAAATTAGGATATCAATGGTATTGTATTATTGCATTTGCAAAAAGCTTTAAAATATTTTTGCTCTACAATAACAAAATACACAGCAATTCACAAGCTAGACTTAAATTTATATGCAACACTTAAAACCAGGGACCGTAACTCTTATGAGCTTTATCAAAAAAATCAAGAAATAAGAGTTATTTTTGATTTTTATTTTAACAATCAAAAATAAGAGTTATTTTTGATTTTTATATTTTTAAATGAAAAATAAAAGTTATTTTTGATTTTTATATTTTTAAATGAAAAATAAAAGTTATTTTTGATTTTTATATTTTTATATCAAATAAAAATCAATTCAAAATTCGTGACATAGGTACGCGGTACGCCACCTGTTGAAGAAAACTTATTTGTAATAGATGAAAGCTCCGTTGAATGAAACAGCATATTATAATGCATACGGCATCAACAAATTTATAAGAGGTTTGAATTGATTTTTATTTGATATAAAAATATAAAAATTAAAAATAACACTTATTTCTTGATCTAAAAATATAAAAATCAAAAATAACTTTTATTTTTCATTTAAAAATATAAAAATAAAAAATAACTCTTATTTTTGATTGTTAAAATAAAAATCAAAAATTTAAAAATCATGCAATATGTTGGATGCATTTCGCCTAAGAATCATGATGGTGTAATTAAAAGTTTTCTACGATGTTTATTTATGTATGATTTATTTCTTCAAAAATTGAAAAATAACTCTTATTTCCGGTCCCTGCTTAAAACCAATAGTTTTTATTTGCTCTGAGTATGCAAAACCTAATTTCAAATAAACAGCTGACTAACAATAAACCAAGCCAATCGATTAGAAAGCGCCTCATACTTGCCGCTGCTTATATTTCTCCAATACAGCAGCCAACAATGACTTAATTTGGGTGTAAGACTAGCATTTGACTTCAGTACAAAACCTTTGGCGGCACTCTACGACAACAGATAAATTTCCTTCCAACTCATCTAAAATTTCTTCCACTACGTCATCATTACTTTCCATATCTAGAAAATGTTGGTGTTTAATAAACATATAATATATGTTTATATTAAATGTTTTACACATTCTCGTAAAATAATTTCTTGAGCAGCATTTTCTATTAAAAAGTCTACCAACTTTTCGTTAAAGTTTTTATTGGACATATTTTTTTTTATTTATTTTCGAGAATTTGTTTGATTGATAAAATCAGCTGTTAATTTTGTAACTTGCAATAAGTAGTGCAAATTGCATATATTTGCAATCTCAAATGCCCAAGATTGTGAATAGTAGTAATGTATTGATTTTTAGTAGAGATAACGCATCGTAAAAAAACATTTTATTTTAACTTTTATTTACAAATCTTAATGGCAAAATACTTTCAAGATTTAAAGGTTAACTTTCTTCCATTTTAGTTAAACATTCGGAAAGCTAAGGAAATGCTTTCCAAAGAGATTTTTTAAATATTTTAAATTTTATTTCAACAAATTTTTAAAAAATTAAAATAAAGTTTTTAAGTCGCTGTAAAAATAATCAACAATTTTTGAAAAAGATAAAGCTCTTATATTAATATTTAAAGTGAAAAATATGCGTTCCTTTGCATATCTCTTTAAAACTAACTTTAAAATTTTTTAACCATTTTTTGTCTTTTATATCCTTTTAGATAATTTGTACATATTTCATATTTTTCAGAATTTGTTTCTATAATCCATAGAATAATTAGAGAGGATTGTCCTTACAATCTCGGACCACTCTAATAAACATATGTATATAAATTAATTTTACCACATATACAGCAACACAAAGTTATATATATATTATATATAAAGGGTGTCCCAACTAGAACGCAATTTTTAAATTTTAAATAAAACTCAGATAAAAATCATGAGACTTTATTATATCGTAAAGTAGACAGATTGAGGTTATGTATGGAACAAGATATCGTGCAGATGGCCGGCGCGGCTTTGCTGGCACACACGCGATCTTTTAATGAAATTTTCAATGACTTTTTTGCTTAACTGCTTCGGTATTTCATTACCATCGACTTCAAAAAACCCCAAAGAAAAAATCTAAAGGTGTTAAATCGCACGATCTAGGCGGCAAATTCTGGTCTCCAAAACGCGAAATAACACGACCGGGAAAAGACTGATGCATTTTCTCTGGCTATATGACATGTGTCGCCGTCTTGTTGAAACCACATGCCCTCCACATTAATTTCTTCAATTCTAGGCAAGAAAAAACTGGATATCATTTCACGATACCGAACACCATTGACACCATTGCGTTCTAGTTGGGACACCCTTTATGTTCGTTATTAAGTATGTGTGAGCTAGTGTGTGAGTATTTTTCAATTGATTTATATATATGTGTGTGTGTATAGTACAAGTATATGTGTATTATGTTTATACACAATATTGTAGATATGTTAGTAAGTGTGCTCCCTAGAGCCGTATGCCATTATGTCAAAAACAATTAGATAGAAGCATAGTATGGATTTTACAAATGTAATGCTAGTTTTAGTGGTTATATCTATAGTGTTTCCAACAAAATTGTGAAACTTTATTAGTTACATTTTACGAAAATTGTGATTTCTTTAGTATAGATGATTCTTACTGATACAGAAATTTCGATAATTTTAAACTTATTTTGCACACCACTGTCAATTTGAAATATTAACTTTTGGTTTAACAATGATTTATTGATATGTTTGTTTACATCCTTCTAGATGTAAATATACGACCTTCTTGGCAGTACAATTGCATGTAGTGTGAAAGTATAATTTGTAGTTGTATGCAGAGGCAGCTCTAAAGGAAATTAATTAGTTTGTTAGCTTTTCTAAGCATCATCTGTGAATTTAATGTTATAACTAAATATGCTACAGTCAGATTTAAGAATATTTACATTAATATTTTATTTTGAATACTTGTAAAAGGATTTAGTTTAAAGAAAATTTAAATAAATATTAAATAAAAAATTGAATTTCTTTTGGCTGGATGTGGAAAAAAGATCACTGTTAACAAGAAATTCAACCACATTATAGAATATTATTTATTTTTTTCAATTTTATTGATAAAATCGTTGTCAAAATAAAGTCACTTTGTAGTTAAATATACGAAGCTTATTTTTTTCAAAACAATAACAAAGATTTTGTTATGCATTTTACATTTCTAAAGTAATGTCTGGTTTGAAACACCTACCGATAGAATCAAAATGTTCACAGTTTATGTTAGTTTCTAGTACCTGTAATTTTAGATCACAATATCAGAAGGTATTAGGGAATTTCTCGATTCGAAATTTTTTATTTAATGCGTATTGATTAAATTCTTCTTAGATTCTCTTTGACAATTTTAATGTTATATGTATAGCACCAAAAAGTTCCTTAATTCAACAAATTGGAAAAATTGTATTAAATAATAAATTACACACGAAAATCTATTTTTATACCTACCACCAAAAATATGGGGGTATATTAAGGTTTTTAATTCCGTTTATAACACATCGATATATTGGTCGTATAACCAAAAATTATATATATTCTGGGTCCTTATAAGATTTTAAGATGATCTAGCCATGTCCGTCTGTCCGTCTGTTGAAAGCACGACAGAGTTAAAAAAAAAGACATAGAACAATGAAATTTTAACGAAACCTTTTTTGATTCACCGAAAAATTGGTCCAGTAGGATCCGAGTTCTAAACCAACATTTAAGACTACCTCGATACTTTTTAAATATATTTTGCTATTTTCTTCAAATATAATGCAAATAATATCATGAAATGTTTGGTATTGAAAATGGGCGAAATCGGTTGAGTAAGGTCCGAGTTATAGGCCATAGTTTCAGATGACCAAATTTGAACAGTGAACAGTCAGCCGGCCAGAGAGATAGACGGACGGAGGGACATCGTTAAATTCACTGAAAAAGTAATTCTGAGTCGGTCGGTATACGCGAAGATAGATGTTAGACTAATATTTCTGGTCGTTATAAATATCAGTGCGAATCCAAAATACCTACCCCATTATACTGGTGTAGGTTATAAAAATGAACCTTAAATGAACAGCTACTTGTAAAAACATTTTATGTTGCAATTTTCAGTAGAGGTTTGTCACCTCCTCAACTATGACTTCGGATAATCATATATGCCTATAGAAAAATGGTATGCCTCTTATTAGACGTTACCACTCTTCAGTAAAGTTTTGGATAGATTTAGCTCCTTGACATTATATCATTGATATTACTTGACACTATTTTAAACTGTAATATGATTGATAACTAAGAAATTAATTTAACTTAATATGAACAAATAAATGAACCACCCTAATTGTCCCAAGTTTAACTGCCGTATTTATAAAAAATTAAAGTAGACTTTAAATGTACTTTACGAAACTTTTGTATGAAAATTTTCTCTAAAAGCATACTTCAAGTCTACTTTATTTTTTATAAATACGGCAGTAAAAGTTTAAATTATAAGAAAAAATTTACATAATGGGAATTTTAGATCAACATTAAAATTTTGATATCTTCTACAATATTGCTACTTTGACCCAAAACTCGAAACTTTAAAAAGTTTTTAAACATTCAGGGGTGTCATAGAAACCAATATTGTCAGAATTGCTTTTAAAACCGACAAGAAAAAATGCTTTGGTGTCATAGAAACCAATGTTATTGGTTTTATGTTCGAACTAGAATTAATGTCGGCGTTAAATGCCACAGAAACCAATGTTATTGGTTTTTTATTGGAAATAAACCAAGGAGCTAACAACTGTCAGTTTTAATGTTTGCGCGCTTTTTTAGTTTTTATTTGTTTGTAGCGGGATATTTGTTAGAAATGTAAGTAATTTAATATTTGCTTAAAAAAAAAAATTTTGCATTGACCTTTTTATTTTCTAAAAAAAACATAAAAATAGAACACAAAATAAAATAATCATGGAATTCATGGAAAAATATCCGGATTTACATAAAGGCTTCACGAAGCACGACAAACCAACAGTGAACGTCCTGTGGGAAGAACTGGCTGATTCACTGAATAGTGCGGGGTCACTACAATTTGTCGTGAATGGGTGGAAAAAGGTAAACAAAATTTCTTCTAGAGAACAAATTGTATTGTTATATGAAATGTCTTTTTATTCGTTCAGAAATGGACTAAGTAGAAGAGCGAGGCAAAAAAAACTAGCTCAAAATAAGACTGAGTCTACGGCAACTGGATGTGGACCGTTTGCAAAGCATCACCTGACAACGATGTGGCATTTCGCAGTTGGTGGAAGGTGTTTGCGGCGTAGCAGTTGGTCTCAACGAAGATGCAGATGCTGCATGTGAGAAACAAGTGCCCTCTACATCTTCAAAACGGCCATTGTCTCCAATAACAAAAATGCTACAACTGCTGATGTAATTTTGTTTTATTTATAAGCACTAATCACCTTTTAATTATTTGATATCAATTATTTTCACAAAAAAAACACTTTTACTGATATTTTAATGAAAAAATATATTGTCAATTTTCTGCAAAAAAGTAAAATAAAAAATAATTAAAATGTAAACAACAGCTGTTTCGATATTGGTTTTATTTACATTCGAAATTAACAAAACCAACTTGTTATTAATTAGAGATGGAAAATGAACTAATATTTCTTAATTTTTAAGAGAAAAGTTTTTATTCAGGCTACTAGTTCAAATAATTAAGAATACTATTGTAAAGTACTGGAACAATCGGCAAATTGGAATGCATTTTCTACCCGGCCAAGGGCGTCTTCAGCAATCTTCATTGTCCACTATCACTCTGTAAATATCTATCTACTAGTTCAAATAATTAAGAATACTATTAATAACTTGGTTTCGTGACACTAAATGAAACCAACATTGCTTTTGAAACCGACAATTAGCAAAACCAATATTGGTTTCTATGACACCCCTGATTATCTGTATTTTACACAAATTTTTAGCATTTTATTTTTCAAAGACGGGCATCGTAAATCTAAAAAAGCACTAAATAAATATACACATTTGGCCGGCATTTAAAGCCAAGAGATGGCAATTTGGACGTATGCCAGTTGGTACCCTTTCTTTAAATTAATTAGTCCTAGATATTAGTCTCAGCAAGTAAATGTTTATATAAATAAAAGACTGCAATACATTAAACAATCTTTGGCTTTTTTTTTGTAAAATTTGCGAGAAATGTAGAATTTTGCTCCACTGTAGCCAAAAATCGTATTTGATGTTCGCAAGAAAAACTAATGTCTATTTCATTTTGAAAGATCATTTCTCAAATTTGTTTTAATTAATTAGACTGCAAGCTTTTATATTAATTAAAAATATTCTGGTTTTGTTATATCCTCCATAATATTAAAGTACATACAATTGCAAGTTTTGCTAGATGTATTTGTATATTCTATATTATAGAAGCTTACAGTTAGATGTGCCATAACGACGTGTATATACATATTCAAACTTTATACTCATAAACAGAAAAATAAAATTCATTTAACTAAATATTTGTTTTATTAATGATAAAGTTTTCAACACATACAACCAGCATACTTATCTTAAAACTTATAATCAGTTTTCCAACTAAAACATCTATCTAATAGAATTTAGTCAAGTCAATTATAATATTAAATTAAACTATGTAATAGTTTTTTATAACCTACACCACCATAACAGGGTGGGTATATTGGATTTGTGCTGATGTTTGTAACGCCCTAAAATATTGGTCTAACACCGGCGTTATTTTAAAACGCCCAAGGTCGTAACGCCAAAACCAAAATTGTCATAACGCCCAATTCTTGTTGTATTGCCCAAAACCCCAAAAAAATAATGGCAAAATGCCAACATCGCCAAAATGACAAAGTTTGGGTGCTGTAGGTACTATAATCATAGACTTATAAGATCTGAAAAATAAAAAAACACATTTTAAGAACAATTATTATTTTTGTTTTGAACTGTTAATTTTAAATCATTTTTATTTCTTTTTATTTCGGCTCGAGTTTATTAAATTTAATTTTTCATTAAATTATTTTTACTGAAGGTAGGAATTGTTACATGACAATTATTATTAAAATTTATTGATAATTTTTCTTGGCTTAGGATTCGAACCTGGGTTGTTGGTTGAATTTACATATGTTTCGAGAAACACCACTTTCTCTCATCAGAATTCTTTACGTTCTCACTCTCTGCACCACTGCGGCGCCCGCTAGCCAACAGTCAAACATCAATCCTTTAACCAGTGACTGGTGGTTCGAAATTTGCTGTAATTATCATTTTTTCATTTATTTTACATGTTGCCTCCTTTTTCTTCATTTTTTTCGTATTCATGCCAAGACTCGAACTCGAGTCGAAATAAAAGAAATATCAAAAACACATTTTTTCAAAATTTTGTATGCAGGATAGAATTTTTTCCTCTATGGTATACAGAACACCGGCTTCGCATAGAACAGATTCCCTGTATTGACGGTCTACGGCCGGGCGGAAAGATTTTCTCCTCTGTGGTATACAGAACACCTGCTGCGCTTAGTACAGATTCCCAGAACACCGGCTTCGCTTAGTACATATTGTGTTTTTTTATGGTGAAATGTCATAATCTTTCTTTAATGTCTTCGGATTTATATTACCTACATGATCACGTTATACCTTAAATTAAAGTCCAATTTCTTGACTTTAAAATATTGTAATTTATCTACTTACTCATATAGACCCTTTTCCCGGATTTTTTAGATTTTTTAAAAAAATTTTGGATCAAAAAAAATTTTGCGAAATATATCAATATAAATAGGTCATGTTACATATCGTTGGAAAGGTCAAACTTTTGAGCGTTATGACAATTTTGGTTTTGGGCGTTACGACCTTGGGCATTTTGACCTAACGCCCCAACACCCACCCTAAAGTACACCGATCGACTTAGAATCACTTCCGTCCGTCCGTCTGGCTGTCTACGTAAAGTTTGTGCACAGAGTAAAGGTTGCAATTTTGAACATATTACGATAACATTTAGTACATAATATTTTTTTTTTGGCCCAAGAACAGACGTGATAGAAACTGGTTGAAATCGGTACATTATTTAATTTAGCTCCCAATACAAATGCCCTCTCGAAATAGTAGTTTAACGATCATAAATGTTTTAATCATGCAAGTATCGAAACACATTTCACCACAAATCAGTGGTAAATGAAGTCAAATCACATCTACAAATTTTGTGCAGATCGGTCTATAATTGATCATAGCTCCCATATAAGGAACACTTTTAAAAATCTCTTTAAAAGTGTTGGTATTCAAATAAAATTTAACAAAAATAAGTTTCATATATACAAAATATATATCGACCGACTATACTTTCATAAGCTAGATTTACACGATTGAAATTTTCTTCAAAATTGCTATTTAAAATGCTTCAAACTCGTATCAACAGCAAAATTCTTCAAAATTTATTTATTTAATAGTTATTAATAGTTATTAAGTAAATAAAGTTTTAAGAAATTTTGCTGTTTGCACCAGTTTGAAGCATTTTGAAGAGCAATTTTGAAGAAAATTTCAATCGTGTAAATCTAGCTTTACTTGTTTTATAGTTATTTACATACGAGTTTAGTTTGTTCAGGCAAGTGTTTTAATATTAATGTAACTTGTCATAGAAATTGAAATACTTGTATTTATTTCAACAAAGATCTAACTTTGCAATACTTTGTGTATTTTTTTTTTAAATTTTCTGAAAACGATTCATAGCTCATCATCTTTTAACATTGAATTATATAGAATATTCTATCGACTCAAATAAAGAGTTCATAAATTTTTTTAAATTTTATGTGTTTTATTAAATCATATCCGAAAGCTCTCTTCAAAAATCACTTTTTATATATAAAAGTAATCCCACTTTAGAGCGATATTAAATATGGACCATATGCGATACATGTTGGACTTTATGTTATAAAAAAAATCAAACGAAAGAAATATTTAAAACTTAATTTTTGGGTAATTTTAATTTAACTTATATAGCAGTATCACCACATCAAAGAATTAATTCTTTTTCAAATTATGCTTGTTATCAAAAGCATGAAGCTGATGATAATACATTGCATGTCATTTCTTTGTATACTTCTTACTTCTAATCATAAGAAATCTTAGCTCTTGGCATGTAGAAATGTAATATATAAATTTATCAAGTATGGGAATACATAATGATAAATATTATTTATAACACACGGACACTCAATCTAATATCTACTTGTAGATGTCTAAATTCGATTGTGTTTGCGGTAAGTTTTGTGGTTTTTACTTATGTCCAAATAAAATCTCCACTTCTTTAGGGAAATCTATATAATGTATTGAAATTAATAACAAGTAGTTTTTGGTTAAACGTAATAAATAACTATAGACTTTATAAGGAATTGATAAATGCAGAACTAATATATACATTTTGTAATAAAACTTGTATGTTTGTCGGTATGTAGCAATAAGTTCTATCATACATGTCTTACTCATGAATTTTATGTTAGCTTTAACAATTCAGCAAACAATTCAATTTCAACTTACCAATAAGTGATAAATGATTATAATTATATACACTTGTAAACATACATACATTCTACATATAAATAAATATATATCGAATAAGTTAATGTATGTATACATACATACATACATATGTATATATATTTAAAGTGTTATTTGTAACGGAAATTTTATGGGAAGACTAAATAAATACATACACTTCGTTTTGATTAATGGTATAGTCATCGTCCCATGTCTATAAATATTTAAATTACAAGCTGAATACTTAAATACATTTATTTACATATGCATAGATATTTAGGTTGTATAGGTTGTATAAATGGTAGTTAGTTCCAAAATATATGTTTCTGTGTCTTGTTTTGGTTTGTGACAGAAAATTCTAACTATGTATTTATTTGTCAACATTCAAATCATCATTAATATTAAATAGACCGACAACTTTTATTTTATTGCTGAAATACTTAAATAGTGTAGTAGTAGTAATACTTATAGTTTGTAACGTGTAATCAATTGGTCAGTGACCTGATAACATGGCAATAAAGTATTTATATTAAGTTGCATAATATTATAACATGAATTGTGGTAATAGAATGTTGCCCGAGCTTGTCGAATTCAATTTAATACATTAAAATAATAACAGAATATATAAAATTGAGTTATAGATTTTGCAGCGTAGATGTGAAAGGTGATTATAGAGGACATGATTTTAGCACAAAAATGTAATTGTACTTAATTTGTATGCACATCACCAAAAAGAGGGGGGTATATTACGTTTGTTATTCTGTTAGTAGCACATCGAAATAATGGTCGTAGAGACAAAAAGTCTATATATTATGGGTCCTTATAAGATTCTAAGACGATCTAGTCATGTCCGTCCTGAAACAATGTAATTTTTACCAAACATTCTTTGATCTCTCAAAAATGATGGTATTCAAAATGGTTATAATCGATCTAGTAGGATCTGAGTTATAGATCAAAGCTTCAGACTACCTCGATATTTTTTGCTATTTTCCTCAAATATAATGCTGATAAAACCATGAAATTCTGCACACTTTATTTTTATTATAGAACGACAAGTCCTGTTGAAAACGGTAGGAATCGGTGCACGATTTCTCATATCCCCCATACAAATGTCTTCCCGGAATATGGCTTTATGGTAAATAAATGTCTATAGAAAAGCCGTATCAATACTAAATTCAGCAACAATAACCCCCTGCTGCACGATGTCGAAAGATAACTTAGATAAGACTTAAGACACAAACTTGATTTTGGAATAAACAAACTTGATTGAGTAAAAAATAGATACGATAAAAAGTTTGTGTCTTAAGTCTTATCTAAGCGAACGTTATCTTTCGACATCGTGAAATAGGCCATAAGTGTCGTGCAAAGTGAAATCTCAAAAATATTATTTTGTTTGCATCGGTCCATATTTTTACCATAGCCCCATATAAAGACCACTTCCTGAAGTCACTATGGCCGTTTACATAGATCTCTTATAAAAATCACTATTAATTCGAAATTTAACACAAATTTCTTGAACTGTAAACATTGTTTTACACAAAATACACTACAAAAATTCAAAACTGATAACAGTCGCTAAAAAACCGGAATATTTTCAATTCGGGGTTTCACATAAACTAATGACGTAGGCCATTAGTTTATGTTAGCGTTGTTATTTTTGAAATTTCTAAACGCACCAAAATGGAGAAAAAACACGCCACTTAAAAGAAACGTACCAAGTTTAGAAATTCTTTTTTATTTAAAATGTTTATTGAATTTTTTTTGATTTCATAAATTCTATATAAAACTTTTTAAAAAGAGATCAACGATTAATAGTAAAAATAATAATAGTAAAAGCCTTTTGTTAAAATTAACGAACTAATAAAGATAAAATAATCATTTAACCACTCAAAATTTAGCTCACAATATGCTATTCGGAACTAAAGTACTAATTGGTAAAAAAAGGGGCTAATTTCAGTACATATTTGTTACTTTTTTAATTATTGTTGTTTTCTATTTTAAGTACTTCTATTGAATTTTTTCAATAAAATTTGTTAGGGCTCCACTGGAACTCTAACCATGGTAGTTCGTCTACAGTTTAGTGGACCAAACTATCAGGTTACACAAGAATATATATTTCCAAGTTTAAACTGTTTATTTTTAAACAAAGATGTTCAACCAATTCACCTTCTAGCAATAACCTTCATGTGACGAATTTGATAGTATGTATTCATTTATCACACATTCGTGTTTAAAATACATTTAATGGGGTCCTTTTTTATCGTATATATTTTATGATAATAAATTATTAAAAAGCTGCAATTAAAAATTAGTAAAAAGAAAGATTTAATCACATTTTCGGAAAAATTAAAAAAAGGCACCGATTTTAAAAAAAGCGCACCGAGCACCAACTAAGGAATTTTTCCCACAAACAATTTAAAAAAGCACCAGAAATGGTGTGAAACGCACCAATTTGACAATTCCTTTAGTAGGTAAAAGTGCATGTCTGTAGAAAGTCTCATAAATATAAAGTAAAAACATTTTATAAATCAATTTTAAAATTATTAATTTGAAGGTATGCTCAAAAATTTTTAAATATTGTAAAAAGTTAAATTATATACATATGTGTGAATTTCACGTCAAGTGACCCAATTTTAAAAATGGATGTCTTCCGATTTGGATGAAATTTACACCAAGATTAGTACTATTGGATAGTAGGTCACAGACAAATTTTCAGCTCTATCAGTTTAGAAACGCCGGAGTTAGAGGGGGTCAAAGTTGGACATTTTGGTAAATTTTGGTCATACAGAGTTTTTTTAAATGAGTGCAGCTTTTTACCTATTGGTCTTAGCAAAAATTGTCCAAAGGACTGTAGATAGCTATTTATTCAATCATACCAATAATATTTTTTTTTAATTAAAAAATTTTTTTTTTTTTTTAAATATTTTTTTTTAATTTTTTTTCAATTTGGGCCCTTTTTTTCTCCTGTGATGGAAATCAAAAATGAATGAGTTTTAGAAGTAATTTTTTTCGTAATATTTCTGTATTGAAAAACGTTTATTACATAAAATATAAAGATATTTGGCTATTAAAGAGAATCTTAAAACAAAAATTTTAAAAATTAGTTTATAAATGCATGAAAATGTATTTCCAAAACTGATTCGTTTTCGATTTCGATTTCCATCACATGCCTGATTATATATTTAAAGCTTAAAATAATGGCCCACGAAAAAACAAAAATACGATTTAGAGAAGTTGTCTGCTGCAGCAGATTCTGACGAGAGTTACTCCGAAATAAATTCCGATTCGTCGCAGCCATTTGCTGATGATGGGGAATTCTCAGGTGGAAATCAAAATTATTACCCATTTAAATTAAACTCTAAAACTTCCAGGTCATGTGATGAAAATTTTGAATCTTATATATGATTACGACGACGAAGAATATTCCTTAAATGCAAGAGCTACAGTAGAAAATACTTGGACTTTAGACTCTGTTTTCATTGGATAAATGTCAGTAAAGTTAACTTATCTCGTAAGTCTTATAATGTCTTTATACAATTTTGGACACCCGAAATTATTCAAAATTTTGTTGAGTGCATCGACAAATATGGCAAGAGTTTGTTTCAAGGTCTTGGAGCAAGGACAAGAATCAGTCGTTTTAAGTCTTTTAAAAGAAAATTTAAAAATTCTTAGGCTTGTGTTTTTCACAAGGAAAAATAAAATTTTCAACAATGCTGAAAATGTAGCATGGGCTCCAATAATATTGTGTATTAGGTCCGGTAGAAGATTTGAAGAACTTTTGCGCTATTTTAATTACGAAAGGTATCCCAGTGAAACTGATGGGCTGTCTAAGGTTTTAGAACTAACACAGAGATTCAACAAATAAAATCAAAAAGACTAATAACGATATACTAGAGCAACTATATAAACTTAAAATTATAACTAGTATTGAGAAAAATCAACAAATGTTGCTACTGCGTCAAGAATATAAAGACTACCAAAAATTCACAAACCAGAATTCCCTTTAAGACTAATTTGTTCTTTTATTAATTTTCCTTCATATGAAAAAAGAACCAACAGGATGATGAAAAACTGATTTCATTTTGATTTCTGTTGACGTTACAATATTTATAACAGAAGAACAATGGAATATTATAGAACAATACACGAAAATAGAGCATCTATTGAAGACAATAGATACTTTCAATACAATAAGAAGATATGTATATGTACAACAAAAAGAACTTCCAATGAGATCTACTGCTTCTCTAATTGTGGCGGATACTATAATACAGAATAGAATTAAATATAAAACCAAGACTAATGACCAAATATGAAGATGATTTATTTGTATTACTTCAGACATGCTATTGATAACATGTTGGGGGACATTTAATTTGTTTATTCCGTTTATTAAATTTTCAATAGAGAAGGAATATTATACAAAACTTTCATATTTGGATATTTAATTGTTGAAAAGGGGGAATAATTTAGTACTGGCTTGGTATCAGAAACCAACATATTCAGAAAGAATAATTAATTAATAAATATAATTAATAATTGATTTAATAAAATAAGGAATGTATTAGAAGACAATAATTTTCCAGTTCAGCTAATTTATAAATTATATGACAATATAAACACAGAAATAGAAACAATACAGGAAACACAATAGCACCAAAAATTTACAAATACAATAAATTATATTCCAGAAATCAAAACTATACGATATTGATAAATATACAACGGCTTACATTACTAATATTGCATTAGAATAAATAAAATACGAAAATGGGGCATAGTATAGAAAATTCCTTATGACGGAAAAGATAAAGAAAATTGTAATAAAGTACGCGTATATATAGGTACGAGTGCAACGAAAAATAATCTAAATATAAGAATTGCTGAACATCAAAATCAACCCAATGATATAGAGATTATAATACTTCGCATTAAACTGTGTTATCTTCTCAATGTGGTGAATTAAATCAAAATCCCAACTTTAAAATTGTACCGCTTTTAAACACTGAAAATAATCACAAGCGTCATTGTATGTTAGAAATGTTACAAATAATTTATGTAACAACAACTATGCTGGTTTTAGACGGTATGTATTTTGCAGTGTACTTATCAGTTGTACGATACATAAATATGTTATTGTGCATGTCTGTCAAAATTGGCAATTTACAGGCAGTTTATAATTTTTGCTTTCACACATCGGTTTTTGGTTTCATCTGACATAATCTATCATAGAACACAAGACAGCTGTCTTTGTTATGATTACACTAGTCAACAGAAATTTTGATCCACTATAAGTGGCACTTATTTTCCATGTAAAATCGGCCGCTGAATCCAAAAATGAAGTCTAAAATTACTAAAGTAGAACAGATTTTGAGATATCGCCAAATTTTTAAATTTGCCGTTTAAAAACTTTTTTACCTTCAAATTAAAGGTTTTTAGATGCTTTATCAACTCTCCATAAAACATTTTTTAATCCGATTGAAACAAATTTATTGTTTTGTTTAATACAATTTTTTTAAATATAAATTTGCTGCAACACAATCACTATGTTCTAGGCGCCATAAACAATTGACTTGCAAAAGAGCTGGTTGCAGATGCTTTGTCAGATGAAAATAGAACATTTTCTAATAGAAAATTTTACACTATAAATGCAGGCTGACATTTGCAGAACCGTTTTGTTTTGCTTTTACATATTGCAGTGGAAAATTTGACAAGCACACTGCAAAATACATATCGTCTAAATTCAGCTTTAGAGATGTAACTATAAAGCAGATACTGAAAGTGTAGCATAGTTTTACAGACATTTAGTGCACAAAAAATAATACAGCTTATAAATGTTACGTAATTAGTAATGTTTGTTCTCTTGTTATAAATAATTGTAATATTTTGTTAAGTTAAACATTTTAATTTTTATGAATTTTAGATTTTTTGTAAATTTTTTAGGTAACAAATAAATTTGCAATAAAATTTAGTTTACTTCTATTAAGCAGTTTTATTGAAGGCTAAGTTAGTTAGTAACAAGTTTTGAAACTCAAAATAACGGAATTATAGTTAAATAATACATAAAATTAACATGTTTCAATAAAAAGGAAATATACAGGGATGTATGTGATGGAAATCGGCCGGTTTTATAATAAAATCGAAAATTAAAAACTAACGTTTTATTGTAAGATGTGATCAAAATTGAACGGTTTTATTTTTCATTTTTGTTTCTTTTCAAATTGTTTCAAGTGAAAATGACAACTTTTGTTAAAACAAGTAAGAGTGCTATATTCGGTTGTGTCGAATCTCAAATACCCTCCACCTAACCGTAATAAGAAATACAAAAACTACACTGGTTATAGGACTAGCATATCCTTATTCTGTGTTTTCTATTCAGTCTTATGGGTCGATTATGTATAGCAACCAAACTGCCTATTATCAACCCAACTTCATTGATAATTCATTTTAATGAATTAAATAAAAAAATATATTATGAATAATAAATATTTTAACACTTTTGAAAATTTTTTAAGATATTTAAAAACTTTAAATTTTTCGTACTTAAATATTATTTCTGTAAATGTTAGAAGCATTTCGTCAATAAATAAGTTTAACCAATTTAAAACTTTAATCACTAATTTTGAAAAATTGCCCAATATTATTGCAATTCAAGAAACGTGGTTTAAAAAGGAGTTATCTAAAATATATCAAATAGCAGGTTACAATAGTGTTCATTGCTGTAGAAAAGATAGTTTTGGAGGCACATCAATCTATATAAGAGATAATCTGCAGTATAGCGTTGAAGTTTGTGAAAGCAAGATGTTTTGTGATATGATAGTTTTAGCACTGGAGAATTACAAAATAAATGGCAGACCAATAAAAATAGTATCCTTTTATCGATCGCAAAAATGTAGCCTAAATCAGTTCTATGACATTATCGAAAATTTCATGCAGATGTATGGAAGATGCTTTTGTATTCTTGTTGGCGATTCCAACATTGACTTTTTACATAGTGCATCAACTGAGTTGTTAAATTTAATTGAAAGTTATGATTTTAGAAATTGTCATACGTTGATCACACGTCCTATATCTGGAACATCAATTGATAATGTATTTACTAATATTGCTGATTCTGCTTTAATTGATGCTATTGAATTCAAGTTATCTGATCACAACATGATATCCTGTAAAATTAAAAAGAAGCTTCCAAACCCCAATTACCTGGAAGTAATTCAAAAAAAATGTGATTACAACAAAATTAAAGAATATATACTGAATGATAATTTTATTCAACAAACTGGTAATCCATCTATTGACACTTCAAATCTAATTCAGTGTCTGTCAAATGCACACATAAATTCAACATGCGTAACAGCTAAAAAAGAATTGCTTAAGACTAAAATAACACCATGGATGAATGAACATTTGCAGAGTTTAATTTTACTTAAAAGAAGAATCTTACGACAAAGACGAAAAAACTCTGGTGATGTCAATATTGAGAATAAACTGAGAAGATTAAGCAAAGTTATTAAAGTTGCGTATCGTGAATCTATGAACAATTATTATCATAACTATATCAACAATATTCAGCAAGATCCCAAAAAGTGTTGGAGGTTCTTAAATGAAAGTTTAGGAAGGAATAAAAAAACACAAGTAAATCTAAAGAATTTAAATGGAGAACTAATTACAAATGATGAATACAAGTGTGAACTTCTTAACAAATATTTTTTACAAACGCCAAAATTAATGAAAGACCAAATTTACTACTCAGCCAATGATTTTTGTAATGGACTTAGAACTTTGAGATATTGTAATAAAACTTTTAGTTTTACGAATGTAACAGTAGAAGAAATCTACGAGATAACATCAAATCTCTCTACAAATAAATCTGCTGGCCATGATGGCTTATCACCTAAACTATTTATTAAATGTGGTTTAGAAATAGTGCCTTATTTGTTTAATATTTTTAATAACATAATTTTAACATCTCAATACCCAGATATATTAAAAATATCAAAAATCGTCCCAATACCTAAAATAGTAAATGCTAATACAGAAGATATGTACAGACCTATAGCTTTACTACCTGTTATTAATAAAATTTTTGAAAAAATAATACATCACCAACTTTTAAATTATCTTGAAAACAATAACCTATTGCACAATTGTCAATACGGATTCAGAAGAGGTAGTGGTACTGAAAATGCTGTTGTTAATGTTGTGAATTACATATGCGAAGGATTAGATCAAGGTTATAAAGGAGTCGCTGGCATTTTCTATGACTTCTCAAAAGCACTTGATCTTGTGGATCATGAAATCATGTTTGAAAAGCTTCAATACTACGGAATACGGAATACAGAACTTGATTTATTTAAAAGTTATTTGACAAACCGCAAGCAATATGTTGAATTAAATAATAGTCGAAGTTTTGTCGGGGATATACTACACGGGGTTCCACAAGACAGCGTTTTAGGCCCACTATTATTTACTATTTATATAAATGATATTGTGAATCTCGAGCTTAATGGAAAAATATACTTGTATGCAGATGATATGTCTATTTTCTATCCCTATAAACACGAAACAGCGTTAAGAGCCTACATGCAGAAAGATGCAGACATGATTTTTGAATTTGCAAGGCTAAATAAGTTAGTCATTAATGCGACAAAGACTAAAGTTATAAGATTTAAGCCCCATTTACATACAAACGTTGAGAATTTTGGTATTATTGCAAATGGAGAAGAGGTTTTGGAGTGTAACTCTGTTATATATTTAGGAGTAATATTGCAAAGCAACTTAAAATGGAACCTACATATTGAAACTGTTAAATCAAAAATATATCCAGTAATAGGAATCTTATATAAATTTAAATATAAATTTAACGAAACTACAAAATTAATGATTTATCAAACATTGATTCAGAGTCATTTGAACTATTTAATAATGATATATGGCTATAAAAATAGTACAGAATTGCAGTCTCTCCAAAGAGTAAAAAACAAAGCACTAAAAACCGTATACAATCTACCATTAACCTACCCTACAATCACCCTGTATAAGGAAGTTTGTAAAAATATCTTGCCAGTGAACGGAACCTATAAATTACAATTACTTATATTTGTTTTCAAATCTCTTTATAACATTGGTCATAACACGATAGTCTTCTCAAGGAATCAAACAACTCTCAATACAAGAAACAGTTCCAATTTAAGAACAACTAGATGCAGACTTGAAACCACAAAACAAAGAGTTGAACACATTGGATGTTTTGAATATAACAATTTACCACAATACATAAAAAATATAAATACTGTATCTGCTTTTAAGATTAATGTAAAGAAATTTTTATTAAGAAATTTAGAAATGCTTCTAAGATAATTTTTTCATTTTGAATTTTGTACATAAAACTGCAAATTAAATAATGTAAATTTGTATATAAACTTTGTAAATATACATATATTTGCTTAATTTTTTATTTTTTTTTAATATTACATATAAACAAATATTTTTAAGCTTATTTTAATACAAGTTTATAAAATTTGAATAAGTAAATGCCAACTCGCCTCAATAATGTCATTAGACGCTGAGGCATATAAATAGCAACAAAAAAAAAACTTGTAAATAAAAAAAAATTAAAAAAAAAAAAAAAAAAAAAAAAAAAAAAACAAATAAAATATCAAAACGGAAATAAGGTCATGCTGAAAAAAATGTAATTTCTTGACCGCCATCATTCTCCAACAGTCCTCCATATGTTTTTTGTTTACGTTTTCTTTTATTTTATTTTATTCAGTGTTGTAATACGTACTTATTTAAGTTTTTTTACAACACTGAAACAATGAATCGATTCGATTCGTATCGAGTACCATCATTAGAAAAGTTTGCACTGTCGAAATAAATTTCGATTCGAAAACAATTTCGATCACGACTGCCAGAATTAGCCCACTGTTAAAAAGAAAAAACACAACAAAATGAATGCAATCTTTGGTATAATACTTAATCAATCAAGAAAGTTTAGTCAAAAGTACGGGGTTAATTCTTAGAGGAACAGAACAAACAATTAAAAAGAAATTTAAGCAAATACGCATTTCTTAAAACGATGGTCTGGCTCTATTTTTGTCCAGGGGAGAGAAAATCAACTAGAAATTTCAATAAAATTAAATTATGTCAAGTGTTAATGTATTGTTAATTTGAAAACACACTGTGGTTAAATAATGACGCGATAAAACAGCGCAGCATAAGTAATTATAGTGAGACCTTGAATACAACAATATGACAACAACCTGCTTACTAAACGGAAACTTTTTGAACGCCGTCCGTCCGACTGTTTGTGTGCCTACCACTCAAAATTTGGAGATTTTAACTGCAATTTGGAATTTTTAATTAGTAATTTAAATTTGTAAATTCTTTATATTAGTTTGGATTACCTAAATCACAGCTAGCAAAGGTTTAGTATTACTGACAGTATTAAAGCAATTCCTAATTACCTTCTGCAAATATAATATAATATAAATTTAAAATCAGGTACACAACACATTTTACACAGCTGCTTCTGGAAATTTGCATAGCAAAAATTCCTCTTAAAATATTAGGACTCTTTGATTGTTTCCCTTTAAAATGTGTAAAGCAATTACAGTATACCACGGCTAAATACCCGACGCTTAATTGCCTTTTTCACTTATTTACCTCGCACTGTAAATCCCCATAAATTTTTCATACTTTTTCAAACAAAACTATGCGGTTTAATACCTTTCGCTTAAATACCCAATTCGGGTAATTACCTCAAAAAAAAATTCCCAACACTGATATATTCCTTGATGCATCTTCGTTTATTTACTTCAATATATATTTTTTACATAACTTTTTAAATTTCTTATAAATACCCAATGTGGGTAATTAAATAAAAAAATCCCAGAACTGATATATTCCTGGATTTTTCTCAAAGTGCCTTTTTTAGCTTCATACATACCTAATTGTTTTCATTCAGTGTTGGTGGTAAAAATATTAAATTTAAAAATAAGTGAACAAGTGTAGTCAATTGAATAAAATTTAAAAAAGGACTTAACGAAATGGCTGTCAAGAAAACGTCCCTATCTATGAAGTAAAAACTTTTATTTACTTTTTCTGATATGAATTCCTATTCAATAAAATGTTTTGTTTAATTTTTAATTGTGTTTTCTTTATTTACTTTAATGCCAAGAAATGAAGTAATATTCGCATAATTATTCCGTAAATAAAATTAAGCATATTCATATAAGCGCCTCTGAGAGGTAAATAAACGTGGACGTTTAAATACCTTCCCCGGATAAATTCCCAACAAATTTGGACATTTTTGATGAGGTATTTATCCGTGGAATACTGTAAGGGCCCACAAGTAATTTAGGTAAGGCGGCTACCTGCTAGCTGACCTTTGTAGAAACAGGTAGTTCGATATTATTAGACAAGTGTTTTTGCTTATGTATTTTTAAGTTTACAACCCACATGTTTTTCTTTATGTCTGTCAAAATTGGTTATTTTACATAAGGGTTTTAATTTTTGGTCACCAACTTGTATGTACAATTACACGTGACATCGCCATGATTATTTACATATAAATTTCTATGTCGTTTCTTTGAAAAATGCGTTAAAGCCGCTGCAAAAATTTTTGGTAGCGTCACTAAAATGCCGACGCACAGTGGCTGAAAAGCGTTTTTCATTGGCCAAAAGTCGAATTTTTTTTGTCACCAATTTTTAAAATTTTTACACCTTTTTGGAGCTAATATATCCATATTAAGGTAGCCAAAAAATTAGGTTAAACTATTAATAATTGTGGGCGTGGCATGCTGTCAAACTCAACTGTTTTTTTAATTTCAGAAAAAGGTGTTTTTTATTTGTTTTTTGTCAAAAATAAATGGTTACTACTCGCATGCTATCATCGATAGTGGCCTGCGGTTTTTTTTATAATGTTGGTAGGATTATAGTCTTTAGGTTTTGTAAGTGGTTACCGCTCTAGCGTTTAATATTAGGGGCGTTCTGAAATATTTATGAAACTACTATATTTTTCTGAAATTTAAACTTTAGTGGAATAGAACTTCTAGGGAACAAAAGGGAACAAAAAACGTATACCACCCGAAGAAAGGTGAAAGTGTCTTCTTTAACCCTATATATACTTTTGCACCCGCCACGACCCGCCGGTAGAACACTTTTTTAATTTTAATGAAATTACTCTAAAAAAATTCAAATTACGATAATTTAAACAGCCCTATAGTTACTCGTATACAATGGTGTATTTTCACTTTTTTGCCTAAAGGTTTATGTTTTTTTACTTTAGACTACGTAAAACTAAAATAATTAAATATAATACCTGCGAAAGGGTTTTATGGCTTTGTTTTTATTAGCAAAAAAATAAGATATAAAAATATCACAATATGTTCTACAGTAAACATATGATCTCTTTCTAATATACCTGTTATCAACTGTTAGGGTCAACCAAAGTCATAAATAATTTTATAATAATAATCGCGACATTAAACCACTAAAGAAAAAAACCCAATATTGGCGAGATACTAATTAGTTTTACCTGATATTAACCCTTTCAGCCGCACTTGAATTTAGCTGTGACTACCAAGAGCATCACATATTTTTTATGACTTTTTACTGTGGATCAAATGACGGGAATTCCCAATGAAAATGCGTTGAAATGTGTTTTGTTTGTTAGAGCAAGTATTTTACCATAATAACAACTCTCACAGTGTACAAAGAGTAACATAAATCAGCTGTAGCAATTAAAAACCTGTTTGAATATCAGCGGGAATTCCCGTCATTTGTTTAATTAGACAATAGGGAATGACGGGAATTCGCGCACAAAAGCCGAAAGGGTTAAGGTCTGGATAACAAGTGCAGTTTTGTTCAATTTAAGTACTACCTGCTATGAAATTGAAGATCAATGTGTAAATAACATGTATCTAAAAATGTATAAAAGTACGGATTCGATAAGGGATTACTCGATTGACGCTAGACAATTTGGAGATTATGCTAAGGAAACTGCAAAAATATATACAACCAACTACCCATGGAGAAATATGTCTGCAACAGTTCACAAAATCCTTTATCATGGAGAAGATATCATTAAATATCATTTGGTGCCACTTGGAGATCTATCAGAGGAGGCTCAGGAAAAAAGGAACAAGGATTACAGATTTTATAGAGAGCACAATACTAGAAAAATTTCACGAAATTCCACAAATGAAGATCTATTTAATATATTATTGACAACATCAAATCCGTTAATATCCAATATTCGAAATCAATGGAAAGTGGAACATCGGGATTTAGATGAAGAAGCCAAAAAACTACTAAAGAACAGAAATAGCGCAGAACAAAATATAGAATATTTGCAATCAATATTTGTTTCAAATGAATAATAATTATAATTGCCTTCATTGTTATTTAAGTACGAAAAACATAGTATTAGTAAATAATTCTTTAAAAAAACCCGACTTCAAAATTTCGGCCAAATAAAATGTTGGATTAATTTTCAAAAATGTTTAATATAACTAATGTTGTTGCACTTTTTTGATTGAAAGAAAGAATTTTGAAAATCTTGTTAATCTTCTAAAAAATCGGTTTATGCTAAATCTATAATGTTTTCCCATTAACAGAGCTAAATTTTGACACCCATATTCTATATATTCTTAAAAATCGGTTTATGCTATATATCCCCGATATATCTCAATCAATTTCTGAAATTTTCATTTTTTTCCTTAAATATTTTTCTGCAAGCCATATCTTCCAAATAAAAAAATTATTTTTAAAATTGATTCATAAATCACGAAGTTATTCAACAATTTATAAGAGAAGCACAGAAAAAATATAGATAACGGTAAATAAAAAACCGTATGTCCGTCCGATCTTCATAAAAATTAAATGGGACCCACCTGCAAGCAAACCCAAACAAAAAAAGAATTTTTAAAATTGGTTCAGAAATGGTTATCGTGGAACAAACATAAAAAAGCAACATACCATTCGAATTGATAACCTCCTCCTTTTTGAAGTCGGTTAAAAATAATAATAAATAGAACCTACTATTGTTAGAAATGCTAATAAAATCTATTGCAGTTTTTATTTTTAAAATGTTTTTTAAAATTATCAAATCTGACAGCAAAAAAGAATAAATTTTTCTGTAGTAACAGCAAAATCTCCAGTGAATTTTACTATTTTTTTCAGTGTAAACATTTTTTTGAGTGTAAAAATTTTTTTGAGTGTAACATTAAAAAAATTCCATTATCACAAAAAATAATTATAATTATTATTAAGTTCCAAATATTAAATTTTTTAATATGTAAATAAAAAAATAAACCCATATTTCACTCCAAAAGTTAAAAAAAATCAAAAGTTCAACTTTGACCTAGAAGTCCTTAAAAAGTCATCAATCAATTTTAATGTAATTAAAACTGAGCCAAGCTGAACTAAATATCTATCCATTAAAAAAAAAATTACTTCAATATTTTGATCGGTTCAAAAGTTACAGAATTTTGGCCAATGAAAAACGATTTTCAGCCACTGTGCGACGTCAAAAATATTGATTTACGGTTTTTCGTCTTTTAATATACAATATGTGGAGCTTGTATCAAAAATTTTTAAATAATTTATATCATTGTTATTAAATTAACAAAATGAGATAAAAAAAATATTTAATTTATCACATGCAAATTCGTCATACGGCCGGCTAATGATAGCGCAGATATTTAACCGTCGACAAATCTTTTCGCATGGCATATACATTTGAAAACATGTGTTTGAACATAAAAAATAGAGCGTGTTCTAATCGAAAAAATTACATATGTAAATTGATTTAATTACCAATTCTTACCATAATTTACAGAGTCTGTCTGATGTTCATAATAATCTTCAGTGTAATTTAACAGAGTATAAAAAAGGGGTACAATTCGGTTTTAGTAATTTTGCTCAAAAAAAAAAAAAAAAAAAAAAAAACAAAATCAAATAGGGCTTTTAGAAGAGATACCAGCAAAAAAAAATTGTTGGCGGTCACGCCAACGATATATATCATGATTATAAAATATGAACCGAATATGGGTTAAATCCGAAAAGAATATTTTTTGACCCGAATTTATTTGTTTTTTGGAAATGGTTCTTATATGGCAGCTATGACAAATTATGGGCCGATCTTCTTAAATTTTGAAACAGTTATTTTCATGCATATGAGGATATTTCACGTCAAATTTCAACATAATAACGCTATATATACGATATATATTAGTATTAACGTGGATTTCGAGAGTGGACCTTATGTCGGTGATAAAGTCAAATATGGACCGATATTCTCAAAATCCAGCAGTTAGATTTAGGCATGTATGTATATGATCCGTGTAAAATTTTGGATTGGTACCCTTATTTATAAGCGATTTATGAGTATTAAAGTGATTTTCGGAAGAGGGCTTTATATGGGGCATACGGTTAAAAATAGACCGAAATTCACAAAATTTTGTGGGATGATTTTTGTATATATTAAAATGATCTGTGAAAAGTTTTGAGTCGGCGCCGATATTTATACAATATATATGGGGAAAAATGTATTTTTCAGATGTGGTCCTTGTATGGGGGCTATGACCATTTCTGGGCCGACTACCATAAAATTTATTTATTTATGTCAAAATTTAGCCATTTAGCATTATTTATATCTGTTTTATACGTATTTAAGTGAATTTTGGAAGTGGACTTTATATGGGGTCTATGGTCAAACATGGACCGAACTAAAAAAAAAAAAATCGTTTTGCGATTTCTTTTTGTATAAGACTTATTTTTGCTGAATTTTGTCTAGATATTCCAATTTTATAGGCATTTATTTATCATTAAGCCGTATTTCGGGAATATATATATATTTGTATGGGGGATATAAGAAATCATGTACCGATTCTTACTATTTTCCGCACACTTTCCTCTTTTATCATAAAAACGTATACAAAATTTCATCGTATTATCTGCAATATATTTTAAAATATTCTAACAAAATGGACGAAAAATATCAAATTTTTATGGAGGTGGTCTCAAATATTGGTTCATAATTCTGGTTGACCTAAACCGATTTTGCTGATTTTAAATAGCAAACTTCTCGAAAGCACTTCTGACAGAACTATTGAAGGTTTGGAGCCCGAGTATATCTGGGGACATCAAAAAACTGATTTCAACAGACAGACAGACAGACAGACGGACATGGCTTAATCGACTTCGCTATCTATAAGGATCCAGAATATATATACTTTATAGGGTCGGAAAATTTTTTTGTGGAAATTACACACGAAATGACAAACTTATATATATATACCCTTCTCACGATGGTGAAGGGTATAAAAATAAAGTTGTTTTTAAAAGAAAAAAAAAATTATCAAGGTTTTCTTTTTAATAATAAATAATTCGAAACACAACGAAAAAGACTGAGGGATGATTCAGACCAATTGAATATGCAGGAAACTAGATTCAAAGAATGTTTTCGTGTGTCGGTTTTATATGGATTCTGCAAATCTTGAAAACGTTGACCAAGCTTATTGAGCTCCTGAGCGAGAGTTTGCCAAAGCCTTTCTACTTCAACTCTATCACCTTTAAAATTTTGTTTTACCAGTTGTGGGTGTTTTGCATAAAAGTTACCATGAACCATCAGAAGTATTTGTAGGCTTTCCCCTAATTTTTTTTATTTTAGATTATTTAAATATATATGCATACATATGTATGTACATATTTTAAACTGTTTGTTAACATTTTCGTTTAAATATTTTCCAAATATATGAAATTTGAGCTTAAATTTCCTTTTTTCTTTAAAACGTGCACAATTATCTTCTCGGCTAATAACAGTTTAAACAATCTATTTTCAGTTTGCTTTTGGAACGAAATCGATTTCCATAACATACCTGATAAATTCAAAAAAAAAAAATTTTCAAGTTAAAACCCCATACGATTTGGATATTGTTTGGTATTTATTGCATATTGGCAAATATTGGTATTAATAGTATCAAATATTCATTTTTAAGTTTTATAAAATAATGTGCTACTTTTTTATTGTTTTAGAAAATAAATAAAAATCTTAACAAATGAATTGAATTCAACTGAATCCTTTACAAAATTTGATATTGAAAGTGAATTTAAATGACGATCTATATACATAATTTAATGTTTTGAGATGAATTCATGTAAATGTTGGCCAAATTTTAAATGCACTCTCCAACATATCTCACGAACAAATTCTTCAATATTATCTTCCAGTGCATCAAACGTTGCGAGGTTGTTCCTAATGTAGCCAGACAAAAACTAGTCTAAAGGCGTTAACTTGCACGATCTACGCGGATAATTAACCGGTTACAAACATGAAATAAACTATTCATTGAACTCGTTTCTTAATTTTGACACCATCCTCTTTAAATCACATGTCAGCCAAGTGAAGCATTTCCAACAGAAAGAAAATTTGTAATCATCGCCATTCACAGTAGCGTTACTGCCTTCGTAGTCTTTGAAAAAGTACGGTCCAATGCTGTCACCGGCCCATAATCCACACCAAACAAAGCATTTTTCGGCATGTATTGACAATGCAATGATTCTAGCTGTTCTTCACATCAAATATGATAATTTATCTCGTTTGCTTATCCATTAAGCCAGAAATCACCTTCGTCGAAGAAGAGCACGATGCACTTTCTTAACCGAGAAATGCGTGAATTTTGATAATAAAATTAAATAATCTGCAAGCGTTGTTCGTTTATAAATCGATTTATGGTTAAATTAGAGAGCATGTTTAACAGTAACATGTTACACGGAAATTGCCGAGCTGCCAGAAACAGTCTTGCCAAAAAGAAAGTGGTTAAAATCACCCTTTATTAATCATACACATACTTATTTGATAAAAAAAACATCTCATACATTCAAACCCATATAGATATGTAGGTGCGTAATTTAGAGAAAAGTAAATTAAAATTTCACGACTTTCATGGAAAGAATTAAACTAAAGTTTATTTTCATAGAATTCATACTTATTTAAACATTTGAATTCAATTTGTTTAATATTTTGATTCTGTGGCATTTGTTAGTTATTGCAACAAAAGCCTTACAGGCAAACTATTTTGCCATTTCTCTACATCATTAACACATTTACATAAACACGCTCTGTTGTGTTGTACAGCTATGGCTGTATCTTTAAACTTCTCAAAACTATTTACACATTATAGTTACAAGTGTCTGTATGGCTGTAATGTATATTTAACAATAGCCGCATCATATCTAACCATTTGCAATCATTTGCTCTTTTAGATCAATAATACACCAAAGTGAATTGAGAAACCGACCACCCATTATAGCCATAAGTATTGTTTACGAATATTATTACTTTTTAATTTGCCCAAGTACTTTTTATTGTATTACATACTCGTATTGCATGGGGTATTGCATCATACATTGAACTGTATATCGAATTGTGTGCATACGAGTGTAAGGAGATATAGTTAAATCAGTCTGATGTGTTTTCTATAGCAATTTGTATGTTTGTCTGTATATAAAGAAGAGCTGACGGAAAAGGGGTTTAAAAGGCTGTAAAATTTAAAGTAAACTCATCTTCAAATACATATTTGTATTAGTGGTCTGTCATATTAGTGATGGTTTGAATTGAGATTAAATATCAAATACTGTTAAAAGAAGCAGAAGTCCCTAATGAGATTTTCGATTACAAACTAAAATGGATTTAAATGGAGTTAGAGAGACATTTCAATGCCTGTTACAGTACTACGCAGAAAAAGCAAATTTCTTACGGCAGCAGAATTTTGGATTTATTATTCATGCGATTGAAACAATCAAATATGTACTTTTCTACACTTTGTAACCAGAACTGTAAAACTTATAACTGGGGCTATTTAAATCAATATACCAAGTACCGATGCTTCGGTGTTGGGAATTAGAATTAACTCTCTTTCTGTAGCTAAATTTCTGCAGCATTTTTCAATTTAAACTTTAGATCGAAGGTACTTAGTCGTTTTCCCAGAGAGCAATAACATCTAATGAAATTGATCCCGGTACCAGGTCATAATAACAGTGGATGTAATGAATCCACGCAAGCGAATTCTGTTTATGCTAACATAACGGATCTTGATATATGAATCGTTTGGATGATTTCAATGCGCATGCAAGATGATAAAGGAGAAGTTCAGACTCGATACAGTTACACTGGGGAATAACTCGCATTTGACAAGATTCTGCGTGCATAGATCATACTCTAATGTGGGTGACAGTTTTATATCCCATAGACTGGTACGTAGACTGGTATTTTTAAGCAAACACAAAAATGTGTTCACATAAGCGTAGCCCAGGACCTAGCTGGGCATTTTATATTTTGTATAGATTTAAATTAAAAATCTTCAATTGTTGAGTGAGAATTTTTCCTCTTGCGAGTATTAAATGTAAAAATTTTTTATAAAATTTTTTATTCGTTAGATATGATTGTATTGTATACCTCGGTTATATAAAATAAATTTCAAATAAATTTTTATGTTTAACTAGAAGTAAACCTTCGAATAAAAAATTTTATAAAAAATCTTCAATTATATTATCAACTTCTAACTCGTCCCCAATGTTAGAAGCATCGTCTTCGTTTCCATTAAACTCATGCTGAATTTCCTTTTCTATATCATTGGCAATTGCCACTGCCAATTTATCATAAAAGTTAGGGTTAGTTTTTGAAACTATTTTAAATTTGTCTACTTCAGTACTCATTGTAACACTATACACTTGTTAACTGCCAACACAACACTAAAAAGCCAATTTCTGAAACGTACAAGCACATTGATTCTGTTTTTTATACTAAACACAAAATAAAAGGTTATAAAATGTTTTAATATCTTTCTTTCTTCATCTTTTGTTTTGATTTATTTACTGCATTCTCTACATATGTTATACTATAGGGCAAGAATGATAACATAAAGATTACGCCAATTTGCGCATTTTGGCCCTGTGACGTCACACATTTTGTGTTTCTATTGGCTAATTTTTTCTCACTTGTTTTTACTCATGTTTTGCTTGCATTTGTTGTTTTTTTTTTGTTTGTTTTTCTTTTTTAAACAGATTTTATTTAAGAACTCTCAGAGATTTCAATTGCAAGGTTGCCAACTATCACATAAAACATACATTTTTCGCAAGAAATTTTAATTCTAACACATGAAACATTCTTGGTAACCCTTAGAATGGATCTTCTACGTTACATAACGGGAAATCATGCGCATGGCGTAATCTTTATTTTATCATTCTTGCTATAGGGTCTGGCTGAGAGCAATTACCACGCCTACAGATAAAAAATTTAGTTATTTTTTAATTTTTTTACAAAACACCTTCGTTTAGGAATAAATAAAAATCTAAGAGGCTCCGCCTAAGATATCTAAGTAAAGAATTACAAAAATGTTCACAAATGCCTGTCTAGGCCCTGGTGTTCTATTAAGGGTTAAATTGTACCTATAAAGGTCGTTAACAATATGTTTGATGTTAATATTATTATATGTCTAAAAATATACTTTTCAGATTGCCCTCATACCTATTGATAGTTAAACATAAGTAGCACTATTCAAGTTGAAAACATTTTGCTCTTTTGTAGTTGTTTTCCATTATCTGCGTTTCTTTCTGATTATCTTTCACTCACATTCAAAGTACTTTTTTTATTAGTACCTATTGAGACTTTTGTGTCGGTTGCAATTGTAGATACTCCACACACAAACGTCCGTCCAAACATTCATTAAAAATCCATTATTTTGCGAATTAAATTCAAATGAATTGAAAACTTGCCATTGCTGTTTAATATTATATTTATTATCATTATGCACTTTGCTTTAATAAAAATTAAGTTAATTATAATTGTATTATTTAATGTTGCTAACGATTGCATGAGAGCATTGTTGCGTCTGTGGTAATATAAATGTACTTATCTGGTTGCATCAGTTATCAGACAATTTCTTAATTTTGCAATCAAAGGTTTGTATTCATAATAATGCGCATATATACATAATCGTATGCATGTAAGATAAAACGAAATAAAATATTGGTACATAATACATAAAGTATTGGACATATTGTGCGAGCACAGTGGTATAGTAATACAAATCTATGTGTTTTTCTATGTATTTTTCCATTAAACTTTCATTAAATAAAACTACACATTTTCAATTTTGTTATGCCAAATGCATTTGTTTTGCATGCGAAACAACAACCTCTATACTTGCGGCCTGGAAACACTTTTAAAAAATAATAAAGTTCGCTACCAATGTATTTGATGCATTTTTTGCTCTATTTATTTCATTTTGTTTTGCTATTTCGAAATTTTAATTTGAGCATTGATTTTCTAGCAGGCAATTAATCAAACTTAATATATTATTTTCTTGTTAAAGTGATACAATATTAGTTTACATAAGAGTTCAATTCGGCTGATTTATAAATGAACATACCAATGATTTGTTTGCAGTTAAAGGGAAAACTCAGGCACTTAGATAATTGTAGTATGATAGCTATTCGTTTATATCAAGATAATTTCTAATGCATATTAGTGAAATAATTTAAAATATTGAATGCTATTTGCTGATCTTAAATGAAAGTTACTTAGCAAAATCAAGAGAATAGTTTGCAACAGAAAATCTGTTGGTTAGCTGCCAAAATTTAAACGAATTAATGATCTGAGGATACAGTGAATTTGTGAAATTTTGCACAAATAATTTTAAAACTACATGAGGATAGTACACTTCATATATGCGGTTTTCAAAGCTGTTTTTCTTTTATATGAATTTAATTATTAACTGCAATTTTAGTCCAGTGGCAATAACACATGTTATATATGACCGGATTTCATATGAATATTATATTCAGTTGTATTTACATATTTAAAATTTCATAAATTTTTAATATTATTTGAAAGAAATCCATCTAAGTATTTGAAGATTACTTATCTAATCATTTTTGTGAAACAGTCTAGTTTCTTCGCAATACACACATACAATTCTCGTTTGAGCGTTTAAAAGTTTAATTTTCTAGGAACAAACTCACGTTTTTATACAATGCAATCAAAAATTTTCAATATAAAATCAATTTAGTATTCATTTACACATATGTGTCCTTATGTCAACACTATCAGATATATTACACTTACTAATGCCATGTAGCATTTGTATTTACGCAAGTATGTTATTTTTTCAATGAAAATATAATAAAATTTCAATAAAGTAATAAATCGCTGTAGGAAAGTATACTGAAACAGGATTTCAAAGAAAAATATGTGAGTATTTTGCCGCCAGAGTAAGGTAATAAATGAAAGGCTGTAGTAAAAGAGCTTATTTGCATTTAAAAGTTTCATCGATTTTTATTGATTGTTTTGTAATGTATCAAATTTTATGGAAAAAATATGAGAAATTTCACTCAAGGCCGCACACTCTAATGTCCTTTTCATTAGAGTCTGATATTTCTTGAAACAATTTTAAGAAAATACTTCTGTCAGTTTTACTATACAGTTCTCAATTGTCTGTTATTAAATTTTAAAACAACTTCTTAAATTAACCTCGCATTTCTCAAAATACTTGCGCAAGTATGTCTTTTACATATTGGAAATATTTTATATTAAGAATTACTTTGTGTTCGTAACACATTTGTTTCTTAAAAAGTTGTATTGAGACAAAATGAAATATTTGTTTTACTAAACACATGTCGCTGTTATTACAAAGTTTTGGCATGTTTGTAATTTATGCCATATTTTCAATATTTGTAAATTAGAGCAGAGTAAGACATGTTTTAAAGTTTTTAACTTAACAACATCTACATACATATATTAATGCCTTTGTAAGATTGCTTGATTGTTTTTTCGCCATCAACCTTAAACGCTTGCAGTGGTGTTATTGAAAATTTGGAAAGTAGATACAGTGGGGAGCACAAATGAGTAAATGTTTGTATTGAACTTGTTATTACATAAAAATGAAACTAATAAAGAAAACTAGAAAATGTTTCTTGCAAAATTCGCAGATAGTTTTCTTTCTTTTTAATAACTATACTTATTTATATGTGATTTAATATTATAAACCTGAATAGTTAAAAATTCCTTGATTTTCATTAATTTCATTAGGTTTTAGAGATAATGAACCATATTATTCCTTCGGTGCTTTGCACTGTTTGGAGGTGCTACCATGACGTTCCTTCCATGATGCTTTATTGGGTTTACATCTTGAGATTTTCAACCAATAATTATAAAACCGTTGTCTATTTTGTATAAAAAAATTAATTATTAAATTATTAAATTTCTAAAGATAAAACAAAATCCTTCCAGATAACACTTGAATAACACGCTCCAAAGTTATTCTATTCCAAAAATTTGCTAATGTTTCACAAACATATCAGAGGTGTCCAAAATTGTAGATTATAGAACATAAATCATACCTACATATATATCTCATATTGTTGTATTTTTTTCTCAACACAAAAATTTTGTCGTTACTAAACCACCGTATAATTGTTACTATTAACGCATATTAATCATACGCATACGTCAATTGCAAACAATGAAATTATTGAAAATATTTCTACGATCCTTCTTTGAAATATTTTTATAATTGCGTATAACCGATATAAGTATGATTTCTGGACTACAATTTCTGATCCATATAAAAGTTGGTTTGATATCGATATTTATTAGACATTTTATTTGTTTTTTGGAAATGGTTTTTATATGGCAGCTATGACAAATTATGGGTCAATCTTCTTAAATTTTGGAACAGTGATTTTTATGCATATGAGGATATTTCACGTCGAATTTCAACATAATGACTGTATATTTAATACATATATATTAGTATTAACGTGAATTTCAGAAGTGGACCTTATATGGGGGATATTGTCAAATATGGACCGATATTCTCAAAATCCAGAAGCTTGATTTTGGCATGTATGTACATAATCCGTGCAAAATTTTGCATCGGTATCATTATTTATAAGAGATTTATGAGTAGTAAAGTGATTTTCGGAAGAGGGCTTTATGTGGGATATATGGTGAAACAAGGACCAAAATTCACAGAATTTTGCGGAAAGATTTTTGTGTATATTTAAAAGATTTATGTTTATTATCGATACTGATATTCATAAGATAAATATAAGGATAAATTACTTTTTCGGATGTGGTCCTTATATGGGAGCTATGACCAATTCTGGACCGATCGTCATAAAATTTACTACAACATTTTATATATCTATAAGAATTATGTGTGTCGAATTTTAACCAGGTGACTCTGTGGTCAAACATGGACCGAACAAACCATAATTTCGTTTTGCGATTTATTTTTACATGACACTTATTTTTGCCGCATTTTGTATTAATTTTAAAATTTTACTGACATTTTTTTATTTTATATGGGGCTATGAGAAATCACGAACCGATTCTTACTATTGTCCTCATAGTTTCTTCATTTATCATAAAATTAATGTGTAAAAATTGCATGGTTTCATCTGCAATACATTTTAAAAAATTGCAAAAAAAAATGAATAAAGGATATCAAATTTTTATGGAGGTTGCCTCACATTTTGGCCCATAACTCTAGTTCTACTATACAGATTTTGCTTATTTCAGAGTTACCTAGAAAGTAAGAAATATTTTTCTGAAAATTTCGTTTAGTTAAGTTGTGTATTTTGTACGTGAGAGTGTTTTACACAGATGGACAGACAGACGAAAATATTTCAATCGACTTAGAATGAAAAGGTGGGTTATGACTCGAAAAAAAAAATTCCAATTTATTTTGGTTTCGATAGTTTTTGAGACGCTCTTTCACGTGGTGAAACTAGATAGTCCTAACTTGCTTAGAATGGTACTAAAAATGTAGAGAAAGAAGAGCACAAATGAAAGAAAAACAGAATTTTATTGAAAATCCAGAATCAAGATAATAAATGGAAAATTTAAAAACAGGATTGAACGCTGCAAAAACGCATCGCTCTTTATACACACACGAACTTATCTCATTTATGCTCTCTTGCCTTTTTTGGTTGCCTTTTGGGCATGACTGTTCATAATGCAAAAGAAAAACTACTAAGAAACAGACGAAATGTATTGTTTATCTTTAACAGCTTTGTCTGGCAATTTGTTTTTTGAGTCATAAGCCCCCTTTTTATAGGCCGGGTCACATATACACTTTGTTGGATTTTAGATGAATATTAACAAAGTTTGAGTAGATATCATGAAACCATAGCAAATTCTCCTTATCAACCGATAAGGGAGAGTAGAGAATCGGCTTAAGAGAAAATGGTATATATTAATTTGTTATCTTCTGGTAATTATATTATATACACATATATTTTCTAGCTATATTTGAAATATATTTTTATCCATAGGCAGGCATCCTATAGCACAATTGTGCAGAGATTACTTCACACATACACTTAATCTCTTTCATTCAGTCGTCATTGGGACATCAATGCGTGCACATGTGGCGGACGCTTTTACATTTTTTCCAGAAATGCTTCCCAACAAACATTTCTAATTAATAATGAATTACGAAAAATATTTTATGATTTATAATTTTTTCAGACTTAAAATTCATTTGTTCCAAGCAACACAATAAGTTAAGTTCGTCCAATTTAAAACACATTTTATTAATAAGAAATTGTCATGACAGTATAAATGCAGAAAATTTGTGTGTGTAAATAAATGAGCTTTTCAAGTATTATATTGTATAATTTATATAATTATGTTTATTTTTGCTGAGTAGTTCGCTCACACACACAACCTCATTTTACGCTTTGCCTATCTCTGTTTTTATCATATAAAGGTTTTCATATTTTAATAAAATATTAATAAAATTATAAAGTAGACAGTAATTATCAATAAAATATCAGTCAATAAAATATAATTCGTTGTAATATTTAGATAAAATCTCGAAAATTGTAAATAGTATAAAAAAAACCCTGTAAATAAAGATGATTTTAAAAATGAAAAAAAAACAAAGTATCACAACGTTTGAATACTAACAAAAATCACTAAATCCCATGTTTTTAGTGCTGTAAACAAAAAGATAAATTTTAAACTCGCAAACTTAAACAACTTCCCCTGAATGTTTGTATATTATTATTTCTAACATAAGTATGTATTAACTATTCAATGAAAATTTCAAAAATCAAATGAGTTTTATAACAGCATCAGAAAGACCCTTCTCTATTTATTTACATATCTATCTAACAAAAATAACTTACACAAGCAAACATCATACAACATGCTTTTCACACAGACTTACTAAAATAAACACAAAGGTATTCCCTTCGGAAGCTCTGGCTTCCTTTGTTCAGAACACATACAACTATGCAAATAATGACAGCTTTAACAACCCAAAACTGTCATCTTAGTTGTCGCTTACAAACAGGATAATAAACTGAAGTCGCATTAGTGCTGGGACATTGTTGAACAGTTTAGAGAGCAAAAAGGAACACATTTAAAGTGTCAACATATTAGAACAGGTTAATTATAATTGTGTTTTTATTTAATTTAAATACTTATGAGCACGGTAGTGGTGAGATATTTGTGTAGAATATTTAAGTATATTAAGAGTAGTTTTAAGTAAATATAGTTGAACAAACCTTATACGTTTTAAGGCCGTCGACGGAAGCTCTTCATCATCTTTTGACCAAAACACTAAATTACTGAATTCTTGTTCAAGAGCAATTCCCTGCTTGTCAGCGGATGTTGCAGATTGGTTCATATTTTGTAATAAATCATTGTTAAAAGAACCAAAGCCAGTGTTTGTAAATGCCGAAGAAGTGGGCAACGAGATTCCATTAATGTTTGTAGCAGGACTAACATGTTTATTACTGTTATTTTTGTTGGCAGTCATTTTAGTTTGATTTTTGTTATTGCTGTTACTGTAACCAGGCTGTAAAGTATTGCTAGCACTACCTCCAACACTACTGCTGGTGCTGCTCGTGCCACGAAAACTACTACTGCTTGTATTTGTAGTGCTAGTGCTGCTGGTGGTGATGCTGTCATTGTGTACATTTAAAGGCTTGAGGGATTTTAAAATATTTAGTTTTTCTTTGTATAAAAAGCTACGGGAAACTTGACACTGCAAGTCAATGGTGCTGCCAGTTTTATAATAACGATCACCAACATCTCGTTCTTGGTCATCAATTAAACGCAAAGGAGGTTCTGCAATGAAACAAGACAGAAAGAAAAGACACGAATTAAATGGCAGTAAGATAATGAAATAACTATATAAGGATACCGGCATTCATGTTGGTCTGTACGCAGGGTTTCTCTTCTCATTCGTTTGTTTTTTTTTTTGCAAATGAGAGAAGTCAACGTGGAAAACCTATAAATCGTTTAATTAATAAGACACATTTCCTTTTATCGTATTTTCATTATTGTCTTGCACTTTTTTATGTGCTGCTGCTGTACTTAAGGGCATGAGGCTAAATATAAATTTATTGTTTTGTTTGAAACATCCATTAAGCAAGAGTAATGGAAGAATGATAAGTGAAATTTATTAAAACTTGAACACTGGTTTTTACAACGTTCCAAATTTAGTAAACTTTTTTTTGGAGAAGGTTATTCAATTTAAACTTTATATCATATAAATAAAAAAGTTTTCAATGAGAACTTTATTTTTTCAAAATAAAACAAAGAGTTTTTATAAAACTCATTCAAATTTTTGTTGTATTAAAGAGTAAGATTTGAAAATTTTATATGCTAAAGAATATCGGCGGATACGCATAAAGAAGTCTTCTTTAATACTGTGGCTCACAGCTGCAATATTTGCAATTGAACAACAGGGTCGTAAGTGATATAGCAGGTGTCTACGTGACATCAGAATGCCGTATATCTCTGAACGAGATAGCGGAACATTCTAGTGTAGCGCTAATATGGGTCCCTGGACATAGCTCGATACAGGGTAACTATATTGCTGATGATTTAGCCAAGAAAGGTACAACGTTGGCTGATGAGGAGATTGATTCCTTCATTTGCATTAACATGAAAAGTCTGAAATTACTCATTCAAGATGAAATGTTTAGACTTGCTCAGGTAAGGTGGACGAACGAGATCACCTGCTCTATTGCAAGGTCCACTTGGCCTTTATTTGTTGCGGGAAAGACGAAATCATTACTTAGTTTTCGTCGCGACCTAATTAGGCTTATTGTCTCTCAACTTACTGGTCACTGTACTTTTGGGACACACGCCAAAAGACTTGGTCTACAATATAATGACTTTTGTAGAAGCTGTCACAACGAGGAGGAGGAGGAGACAGTCATCCACTTCCTCTGCGAATGCCGGGCCCTATCGCTGAAAAGGGAATGGATACTCGGGGCACCCTTTCTTCCATGTTTGGGTGAATTATCAAGGATAAATCCAAGATGCATCAGCACCTTTGCCAAGGAATCTGGATGGTTCGATAGAGAAGCAACCAATGCGGAGTGAAACCGATAGGTTGTCCACCAACGGGTATCACAATGGGATCAACGCGATGGACCCAAGTGAGCTGTTTTCAAGAACGGCTGCCCACGGAACCTAACCTAACCTAGCTTTTACAAATCCATCATTTTCGTAGTGAATTTTTAATAGTGTAATGCAATTCTTTAGAGGAATTGCAGTCATGGTAACAATTTTTAAAGTTTCTCCTTGACAGCTGATCCTGTCCTTAGAAATTTAATGAATTTTATAACGAAAGCTAACTAAATTTTGAACTAATTTCTTTAAAATATTTGTATTTTTAACTGTCTTTAACTTGTCAGCTCATACATACAGCCTTTACATTTGTATTCTGTAACTTTTATATGCAATTGTTTATGCCTTATCATTGACTTCTACTAGTGGTACTATGCACAAGTATTTATTGCACTAACCTCATTTTAAATAATTTATTTTTACGCTTCTGTTTTCATTTTGTGTATCCTTACCTATAACGGTTAAATTTGTTGTAAAAACTCGTGGTGGATGTGTCGATACTTGGCACATATAAATGCCAGCATCGTCCCATTGGGTGGGATTTATCAGCAGTCTCCAATTGTTGGGATATTGAAATTTCACGCGTATTCTTGGGTCACTGCTATAAGTGACATTGCCCACAGTCAATAGTGATACTTTCTCAGATGTCCGTCTCACCCACATGACCTGAAATGAAATGTACAAAAGTCCAGAAAAGACATGAAAACAGACACAGAAATGCAAAAAAAAAAACATATTTAAATAAACTAAAAAATACATGTAAATATTGATATGTGAATATATATGTATGTATTTATGCATGTTTGCATGCATGGCTAAGTGAGTGTGAGATTTTCTCAGAATAAAGAGTGAGTGAGTAGAAATGAACAACAATGAAAGCAGGAAACATCCAACCGCAACAACAATGTCAATAACAGCTACAATGACGAAAATAACATCAATACCAATAACAATCAGTGAAAGGACATTGTAAAGGAAATTTAATTTCCCTTCTCTATTCATTTTTACATGTATGTATGTTGGAATGTATGTATAGGGTGATTCATTTAAGTCTTTTTTAATTTTAAATAAAACACTTACAATAAAACTTCATGACAAAATCTTTATTATTGCCCGAAAGAAAAATATTTGACATTTTCTACTTCCTAAAAATAATTTCATTCAAATGTTGAGCGTAATCGCAATGTCAGTAGTCTATTAGTTATTGGGGTACTTGTCACCTAACTGATAATTGTTCACTTTGGTGTCCACGCAGGGGCTGTGGTTAATACCCAAAGCGGGTAGAATGGTAGTTGGTTTAATTGTTGATGTTAGCTTGCTTGAGCAAGCAAACTTCGGTCAACCAAATTGTCCTAGTTGCTGTTGCTGATAACAACAGAGCCATTGAAAGTAGTGGTGAAACTTGGCTCGGTGCTCAGGAAATGTATGAGAAGCAGGGCTTTCGTAGCATTAGATTGTATTAGTCGCATTTGGACTTGGTTCGATGCGGCCTATGGCAACCGCAGATCATAGACATTGGCTTTAAATGATCAATGCAATGCTGCGTTTGTGCTATGCTTTCTGTTGTCCTGGGTCATGCTAATTGTCATGTCTTGAGTTCATACAAGTAAGCTCTTTGCAAGACATATTCTCTATGTTCTTGCAAAAAATACTGAAGACAACTAAGCTAGTCACATGAATATGAAAAAAATAAAAATATGAAAAAAATATCTAAATGCCTCACCCGTTATGTGTAAGACTCTACCCTGCTGTTTAAAAGTTCTTTAACATTTTACTATTTATCACAATTTATGCAATTGTCCATTCTAAACTTACTGTGATAGTTATTATTGAAACTTGGTTGGTTGGTTGATTTATGTGGTTGCCCGCTAGATGAAAACATTCAAGTAAAATCATTTGATTCAGGTTTAAAGAGGACAACACCACTCAGTGAGACAGGCGATAGAACTAGATTAAATCCAAATGATAGTAAGTAAAGAGTACTATAATCAGTCTGTCACGTTTAGGTATCCGATAAAATTGCATCATTTGATAAATAATGTCTCTGCTAGATTAATAAGAGTCGGGCATTCACAGAAAACAGTTTTTCTTATATAATACAATTTTTTATATTAATACAAATGAAGTAAATTTAATAATTATTAACCATAATATTAGGTTTATTACTCTGTCTAAACGAAGATCTCAATTGTTGCTATCGCTCGGAAAGGGTGAATTGAGATTACTTACTGGATTATTCACAGGACACGGTAGGTTTAGGTATCACCAATTTATTTTAGGTAATATTGCGAATGATCAGTGTAGGTTTTGTGAACTTGAAGCCGAAACCTCTGAACATATTCTTTGCGACTGTCCAATGCTGGCAATACGCAGAACAAGATGGCTCGGAAGGGCCTTTATGGCCCCAGGTGATGTATTTGATCTCTCATCTAACAAAATAATTGGCTTTATACATAGCCTAAATCTAACATGATGAAACTTCAAGGCTGCACTTAATAGAAACAACTTTCATTATTTCTTTACAATAAAACTAATTTAAAAAAATCGAATTTACGTCAAATAATTTTATTTTGAAAAGAAAGGTTCAGCTTTGTTTTTATATCCTAAACCACCATAAGTGGTGAATGAGGGTATATAAATATAAGTTTGTCATTCCGTATATAACACTGATAAATACTCATCTGAGACCCAACTTAGTATATATATGCTTAGTCCTTGCGAAATTCTAAGTCGATTGACCCATGCCCATCTGTCTGTCTGTCCGTCTTTCTGTCTGCTGTGTAAAACACTCTCACGTTCAAAGGACACAATCTAAATCAACAAGGTTTACAAAAACTGCTTATAATTCTCCTAAGCAGTTTGGTAGTGAGAATCAGCAAAATCAGTATAGCAGAACAAGACTTATGGATCAAAATGTAAGACATCCTCCATAAAAATTGACATTTTTAAAAAATTTTCTTGCTATGAAATTCTCTTTCTTCATGAACTTTTGTATGCGTTGTTTTTATGATAAAAGAAGAAAGTGTGAGGAAAAAAGTAAGAATAGGTCCATGAATTCTCATAGCCCCCATACAATAATATTCCCGAAATATTGCTCAATTATAAATAAATGCTTATAAAATTGGAATGTCAATATAAAATTCAGCAGGAATAAGTTTCATGCAAAAAGAAATCGTAAAACGAAATTTTTTTTTAGTTCTTTCCCTGTTTGACCATTTTGGAAGTGGACTTTATATGGGGCCTATATAAAGTCCACTTCCAAAATTCACTTAAATACGTTATAATAATAATCGTTATAGGTAAGTAAATTGTTGTACTAAATTTGATGGTGGTCGGCCCATAATTGGTCATAGCTCCCATATAAGGACCAACAAAATTTGTGAATTTCTGTCCATTTTTACCTGTATCCCCCATATAAAGCGCTCTACCGAAAATCATTAACATACATCTTTTATAAACGATACAAAATTTGGCACATACATGCCAAAATCAAATTGCTGGATTTTGAGAATATCGATCTAATATAATGCTAATATGTATTTTAGATATAACATTATTATGTTGAAATTCGACGTGAAATATTCTCATATGCATAAAATTCACGGTTCCAAAATTTTAGAAGATCGGCCCATAGCTGCCATATAAGAACCATTTCCAAAAATTAAGTTAACCCTCAATAATGTCTAATAAATATTTTAATCCAGAAATCATACTAATATCGGTTATACGGCAATTATGCTACTGGATTTTGTAACTATCAGCCAATAATTGGCAATAACTCTCGAATTAAGTCCACTTCCGACTATAGTAAACAACCATACATCTCTTGTAAATAACGTTATTGAGATGATATTCAATTAAAATAATCTTTAAATACAGAGAAATCACAATAGTGAATACTGGATTAAGAAGCTATTAGTCCACTTCTACTATGCCACCCATAAATCTCTTGTAAGTAATATTATGGAGATCAAATTCAAACAAAAAAGCCTCACCTTCTTTCTATATTATCCTTTTTTACTCTGTTTCTTAACTTTTGATATTTCTTTAGTTAGGCTTTCAGTTCATTAAATTTAATTTTCATTAAATTATTTTTACTGAAGTAGGAATTGTTTTACAACTTGAAAATATATTATTTTTGATAATTTTTCTTGACTGGGATTCGAACCTGGGTTGTTGGTTGAATTTACATATGTTTCGACAAACACCACTTTCTCTCATCAGAATTCTTTTTGCGTTCTGACCCCTTGCATCACTACGGTGCCTGCTAGCCAACAGATAACATCAATCCTTTAACCAGTGACTGGTGGATCGAAGTTTTCTGTAATTATCATTTTTATTAACTTCTTCACTTGTTGTGAATATGGAAAAATGTTCCATTAATTTTATAAATTGCTAAATTACACTAAAGATTATTATGAGAAGTCGACAAATTCTGTAAGTTACAGTAAGAATCGGTAATTACATCAATTATAAATGGTCGAAATTAGATAAAATTTCAAAAAGTTTAACGTAAATTATGTTGGTCGTAAAATTGTTTTTCAAACAATATATAAAATAATAATAATTACATTTGCACTAAGACTGAATAGAAAACACAGAATAAGGATATTCTAGTCCTATAACCAGTGTAGTTTTTGTATTTCTTATTACGATTAGGTTGAGGATATTTAAGATTCGACACAGCCGAATATAGCACTCGAATTTGTTTTTTCCTAATTTCTTTCATATATTGCAAATTATCATGAAATGTTCCTACAAAATGGTATAAGGACTTCTTCTAAAAATGTCATAAGTATGCATAAATCTCATATAGAAATCGTTATCAAATATAAATTGGGCACCAATAATCCTCCTGTACGTATATAAAAATCACACTAATGAATTTGGTGAATATCGGTTTAAATTCGACTGTATAGATACAATAGAAAAATAGACAAACCCCGTTAATTGTGCAAAAAAGTACAAAACTAGATACTTCGGAGGCTGCAGGGTTTTATTTTTTGCATTTTACATGTACTTTTGTAAAATATTGGAGGTTTAAACATGTTGATAGCTTATAAAAGTAAGAGGTTTAACACAGAAAGTGTTTTCGAGTGTTAAGCCAATCAGCCGAAATTCAATTTAACTAAATAAGTTATTTCTCAAAAAGAATTTTTTTTAATCTTAATTATTCGCAGTTCTCCGTAAAGAGTTAGTAACGGGTTCAATAAGAACTATGTTTATCAACAGGAACATATTGGAATAACATGAAAGTTTTGATATTTTACTTGTTGACATATCAATTTTAAAATCTTTGTCAATTGTTGCAATCAATTAAATTTTATTCGAAAAAAATAGAATAAAAATATTAAAAATTCTGTATGAAAATGGTGGATAAGAAACGGCTACATTTTGTAAAATTTATAATAATTTTGACCTTTGTCCTTCTAAGAACTCTAATAAAATTCAGTGTTCGTCTTTGTTGTTTAAGTGATCGATCAACAATTAAATCTATCCACACTAATCACATTTACAATTTTTGGTTTAATTTATGAAAAGGTACAATTGGTGTATGAATTAAAGTCCAACCGTTTACCGCGCCATTCCCTAAATTTATTCAAGAATAACTCGCTGGTTTTCTGATAAAGTTATTTCTTTAGACAAAGCCCATTTTCATTTGTCTGGACAACATGCTGCCATTGGGCTTCTAAAAATCCCAGAGCAGTTGTTGAGAAACCTTTGCAAGCTGGTGTGCTGTTACAATGTTACAATGAGTAGATTTCAAAATTGAGTAATGGAAACAAATAAATTGTTTGCCTATTATTGATGATATGCATATCACTGATATGTGGTTTCAACAAGACGATTCTTTTCAATACCATACAAATTTGAATGATTTTCATATAAGTTATTTGTTTCCTTAGAAGACCAATTGAAGGGGTTTTGTAATAGAATTTTTAACGTCGTATATTAATGATTTTTCATGACGCATAACAATCTACACGTAATTCTGGTTTTACACGGTAATTAGTTCCAGAAAATCCAGTGTAAAAAAGGCATTGATCGTATGCAAAATAGGCGATTGGTTCCTTATGTCTAAAACCTATTGAAATCAGTAAAAAACAAGCATTTTTTAAGAACAACTATTTAGGTTTATAATATTAAAAAACTAATAATTTGTGGTTTTTTGTCGGTCAAGCCTGACCATATAATACCCTACACCCATTATATGTATAAAACAGGTTTTCAGAAGTGGGCATTATATTGGAGATATCACCTGCTTTGGACCGATCATCCAAAAATTGAGTGTCATGATGTCTGTGAATATAAATATTATATGTGTTAAATTTTATCTCTATATAAATACTTTTAAACGATTTATGGAGCTTAAATTGAATTACGAAGAGGGTGTTTTATGGGAGTTTTGACTATTTATAAACTGACTATTATAAAATTAGGTGTAATCATATTTGTATATTAGAAACTCATTTTTGTTAAATTTTATTCGGATAAAAACATTTTTAAGCGATTTTTGGTCCTTAAATTGATTTTCGGAAGTAAAATTCTACCGTATTATTTTTAGACATATGAAATATATTTTCGTTAAACATTATTTGGATACCAACATTTTTGAGTGAGTTATGAACTTTAAAGTGATTTTCGTAAGCGGGCCTTATATGGGAGCTAGGAGTAATTATGGACCGATCTGCACAAAATTCGTAGATGTGGCTTTATTTACCACTCATTTGTTTTGAAATTTGTTTGGATAATTGCATAATTCAAAAATTTCTGATCAGTAAATCCAAATTTCGGAAGGATATTTGTATGGGGGAAATGTGAAATAAAGGACCGATTTCCACCAGTTTCAATCCCATCCATTCTTGTGCCGAAAAAATATCACGTACCAAATTTTATCTAAATATCTTCAAAGTTGCGACCTGTACTCTGCGCACAAGCTTTACATGGACAGCCAGCCATCTAGACGGACGGACGGACGGACATCGTTAAATCGACTCAGAAAGTGATTCTGCGTCGATTGGTATACTTTAAGGTGTGGGGCCAATATCTCTGGGCGTTACAAACATCAGCACAAATGCAATATAGTCTCCCAAATATGGTGGTGTGGGTTATAAAAAGATATGCACTGTAAGCTTAAAAGTAATGTACAAAAAAAGTATGACAAGTTTATTTGATTGTATGTACTAAAAGGGAATTCCCCTAAATTTGTGATATGAACATACATATCTATATACATACTTCGCAAAAATTAAATTCAACCAAAACAAATTTAAGCCCAAAAGATTTTGAATCGTGCTAAATAGAATTAAATCGTGTAAAAACAATTAAAATTTGTTTATTTTCAAACCGTGTTAAATCAAAACCGTGTAAAAACAGCATTAGGTGTACATATTTGCATACAGTCAAAACTCTGAAAAAAAAATAACTGTATGAAAAGAACTTCTACTAACAAATAAAGTAATAAATGAAAAGGGACAAAATAAAAATAAGAACAAATTTTGGTTTTATATAACACTCAGTGACGTTATTCTAGAACACATGCAGGTTGCTGTTGCAATACCTTAACTAACAAGTACCAGCAATACAGGCAAAATGGTTTGTTGCTATTGGTTTAACTTTCTGATACAATCGCAGAGGTTATGCACTTGTGAAAATTTAACGTTAAACCAATTAAAATTTATTAAGATTTTGTATATAAATTTTTTACACGGACTTAATTTAAAAGTGATACATAAAAATTTACTTTATTTGAACTTGGATTGGATTACTGTACAAAAAAGAGCCAGCAATTTGTGATAGAATGGGTAGTAAGAATGAAAAGAATTAATTGTAATAGGGTGATTTTTTAGCAACTTTCTTTTTGGCAAGACTGTTTTGGGTAGCTCAGATTTGTTCGTGTAACATACTACTGTTTAATATGTTCAGTTTGGTCTTTGATTTGACCATGAATCGCTTGACAAACGAACAAAGCTTGCAAATCATTGATTCTTATTATTAAACTTCATGCTTAGTTGAGAAAGTTAAAAAAGTAGAAAATTCTGTTCAGCAACGCAGCTCATTTCTGTTTGAATGGCTACGTAAACAAGTAAAATTGTCGTATTTGGTGTAAAAAGCAGACAGAAGCATTGCAAGAATTGCCAATGCCTCCGGAAAATGCACTCTTTGGTAAATATTATGGGCCGGTGGCATCATTGTACCATACTTTTTCATAAACGATGGAAGCAGGAACGTTACCGTGAATTGCCTAAAATGGAAGAGCTGCACTTGGCTGATATGTGGTTTAAACAAGGTGCTGCCACATGCCAACAGAACGCAAAACAATGGCATAAATGAGAGGCGTGTTTGCGGCGTAACCGTGGTCAACATTTGTATTAAATCATCTTTAACCATTGAATTATATAAATCGTTCTATTGACTCAAGTAAAGATTTCATACATTCTTCTAAATTTGATGTGTTTTTTTAATCAAATACCAAAGCTCTTAAAAAAATTACACTTTACAATGTACAATGTGATAGATAAACAAACAGAAAGACTGCAAAGAAAAACTTAGCAATATCTAAAGTTTATATCTATTTTTTAAAGTGAAATGTTTGTTTACTTTTATCTAAAATAACAGAAATAAATCACAGAAAGTTTAGATAGTTTAGTTGAGTTAATTTGGTGTAAGTTAAGGTTCGTCAACTTAGTGCTCGAAATGTGTTTTTACCCTTGTAGCAGAAATAAATAAACCAATTTCAATTGATTGTTTTCAAAAGTTTTTTTAATAATGTGCCACATTAAATTTCATTTAAACTTTATTTTACTGTTTTTCCCTTACGTTTTTTTCTCAGTATTTCTGCGGTTTTTCCAATTACTTATTCTTCAACACGATAGAAATTGTGTAAAACAGAGCAGAAAGTTATAATTGTAATTTACAAGCAGAAAAAAACCAACTCAATTTAATTCGTGTGTATAAATAATAAGTTGCAAATTAAATCATTATAATGTTTATTTTAAGATGAACATGTATGCAGAAGCCATAACTTTGCACATAAATAATTTTTTATTCGTGATATGATTTCCACCACATTTAAATCAAGGTTACATCGTTATCGTTATTTATTATATCAGCTTTTATATTTTGCAAGTGTGTACAAGTTGAACAGTGTAGAGCGAAATATAAAAAACTTTTTACTAAACTTCAATTTTAATAGCAGTATTTTGAACTAAGATATATTAAAGGAATATATACGTTATTTTTGTACCCACCACCAGAAAGATGGGGGTCCATGAAAGATTCCAAGACGATCTAGCCATGTCCGTCTGTCTGTCTGGCATGATAGAGCTTTAAAATAAAGACATGTTTGTAGCTCAATATCATTAAAGAAGACACTAATTTCACCCATCCACTGTAGTTGTATTCGATAAAGTTCAAGGTTTGGCAATGCTGGAAAATCGTATAAGATGTTTGACCCAAAATAGAAATTGAGAACAATTTACTCTCTTTTATTTTGCTAAAGTTCAAATCAAGAAAATTATTTTATAGCCCTCTAAAGTTGGACATTTTGCAAAACTATAAAAATGTTCAAAAGTGCCTGGCCAGGCCCTGGTGTTTGCTTAAGGGTTAAGTATAAATTATTGTATGCTAGTACCGCCCTACATAATATAAATTATAAGAAAATAATTATTTTGTACCAAAATAGTACATTATCTACAAATACAAGATTTTGCCTTAACCTTGCATTTCCCTACATGTAAACCTTTTATACATTTCCTACTAAATTTAATTTTCTTATCTTTTTTTGTAAATGTTTTAGAAATCCATTAAAACTTATTTGCCCGATTGTAGTTTAGATATGTTCTGCATTTTTCTATTGTTTTATCATTTCAGCATTTCTAAATTACAATAGAACTTTTAAAACAAAGTACAGACATACATATATGTTTAAGATTTTTTACGTGTTTTGTATAGTTGATTTTGTCCTAGAGTGTTACAATACAAGTACAGTAAGACTTCATTCACATATTTTTTGTTAGTAGACGCCGTTAGTGTTGTTTTTCCAAATGTTTGTTTCTTTATTTTTCTTCAAACATTTGGACGGTGAAAGTTACTAAAGATTTACTATACATGCTTACATATATGGGCTTGTGAACTGAAAGGTACTTTTTAAGAAGAAAAAAAAATGCTTAAAAAAATATTAAGACGAAGAAAAATTCTAAAGATATATGCGTCATGGGAATGTTTTACATTTAAACTGCCTAGAGGACATTGTCAAGTGTGTCATATGTTTACTTTTAATCTCTGTTGGATATGACAGGTTTTTTTTTAGTAATGTAATGTGAATTGTGTTTTTTTCTCTTGATTTCATAGAAAATTTAAGAACATTTTCAGAAAAGTTTTAAATCGGATTACAAGTGCCTTTCTTAAAAGTATTTGGTAGTGCTAAAGACCTTATCACCTGCAGATTGATAATTTACTAAAATAATATTATTTTAGAAATTTTTCGGACGACATTTACCTTAAAAACGAACAAAATTATGAACCGCTGATTATCCTTGCAAAAAATTTAAAATTTTAATTAATGTAAAATCGTATAAATAGTTAAAAATATCATAACAAAAGTTTAAACTAATATAAATCCAAAGCAATATTTGACGATTTTTGGTGTCAAAAATTACCCTTTGACGATTTGACGATCTTTGCCCCTATTTTGACGATTTTTCAGTATAAATGGTTTGCAACACTTTTTTCTTATATAAAATTTATAATTTAGTTTCGGAAATAGAAAAGAGTTTATTGGAATTTTTTAAACACATTTCGGAAATTCAAAAGAAAGATTAAAATCTCTTGTTTTCCATCCTAACCAAATTTATACAAAAAATTTTAGTTTTACCTCATTCTTCGGCAAATGTCGAACGAGGTAAATTTAAACAAAACAAAAATTAGGAATAGGTTAGGAACGTCTTCTTTGGAAGGGATTTTATTCACTAAAGATTTCTTAAAACTAAATAAATGTTATTCTGAAATACAACTAGAAACTAAAGAAATGCAATTGAAATTTTTTAAATATAAAATTAAATAGAAAATTCTGAAATATAATTGAAAAATTCTAAAACGCATAGTGTTGTAAAAAGGTGATATTTTGTATTTAGAAGTAGATTTTTTTATGTTTTACATTGTTACTATGAAGAAATTGTTTTGCTTATTTTATATTAAAAATTATATAAATTTTTTAAGAAACATTGAAAAATTTTCTTAAAAAAATAATTTAAAAACTATATTTTGAAAAGTAATTTATTACTTATTTTTGTGTTCCTTTTACATTAATATTTGTGTTTTGTTTTGTTATTTGTTACTCTTTTTTTATTTTATTATTGATATTTATAACTATTTTTTTAACTTTTATCCATCTCTTAAACATATTTATTTTTTTTTTGTTTTTTTTTCTACTTTTTGTTTATGCATTAAATATATTAATTTCAAAAAATAAAAAAAATATTGAATTGATAAAAAGTTTTATTTTAATTGACGATTTTTTGACGATTTTGACGATTTGACGATTTTTTATTCAAGATTTGACGATCTGGCAACTACATATGATCCAAAGACATTGATTTAGTCTTTTGAGTTTTTTTATAATTTTAAATACCGAAATTCCTAAAACGAAAAAATGTGCTCCAAAAATTGATTGTTTTTTTAAATGCTCACTCTAGTGTGATAATAAAAAACTTTCTGTGTTTTTAAGTAATTTAAAGAGCTATACAAATATGGAACTTTTTGGAGTATCGGTGCTTTGCGTTTTTAAAATTTTTTACTTTAACCTAAATATTTGCTAAATTAGCCAGTTTGGATAGGGCTGGGAAGGCGTATGTTTGCTTAAATGTATCAAAAATTATTTTTTTTGGCTGAGATAAAAATTATATGTATGTAGGTGTGAAGAAAATTTTTTAAAAAACCTCAGTAGGCGCGCCATATCTGAAAACTTCCAAAAAGATCGAGAAAAATTAAAAAATAAACCTATTAAAATAAAAGAGATAACCTACAAATGTAAGCGAATTTTGTATATGAAAATGTATATTTACAGTGGACATATAATTAGAAACGATGCTTTGATATAATAAGATCCATGTGTAGCTTCTTTAAATACCTACACTTTAAATTGTTTTTACCGTTGTTCAATGAGTAAACAATCAACATTGTTGTTGATGCACTACACGTTGAGTTTTAAGTTAAATTAAAAAAAAATTTAAAAATTTTATTTTAACAATTGCTTTTTTTGCTGGCCACGTAATTAGAAACGCGCATTTTTCTGCAACCTTTAAACTTTTCTAAATATTAGTGAAAAGTGAGTATAATTTGTTAAACAATAGATTAACTTGTAATAATATTGATACGGTTTAGTTTCGATAATGGAAAAAACCAAGTCATGTACTCCAGAAATGAGAATGTTAATTGTGCAGTATTACCAAAATAAAAAGCTTTCCATATCAGCTATTGCACAAATGTTTTCTTGCTTAGGACACGAAAGACCACTTTAGCAGAAGACATTGTTATTTGTAGAGCCAGAAATAAAGGCTGAAATTGGACAGCAAATAAGCGCAGAAATGTCCACATGGACAACGCTTAAATGAGTCAGGGCTTCGTAGGTGCATTGCACAAAAAACATCATGTCTCAAAAAAAAAAAAAATATCATGTCTCAAAAAAAAAAAAAATATCATGAAGCGGTTGAGGTTTGCAAGACACATGCTTAGAAAAGTTAATGGAATAGAGTTCTCTGGAGTTCTCTAAGTTTAACTTATTTCAATCTGATAGAAAATCGTATGTTAGACGTCCTCCAAATAAAGTAGCGGGTCTAATATGGTCTGGGGTGACTTGTATTGGCGTGGTGTAAGTCCTATTTCACGAGTTCAGGGAATAATATATTTTCCAGCATAATAATTACACAAAGCTCACTTTACGGTTAGTGAAATGTTGGCTTTTGGATCAAAATATTAACTTTCTTGACTGGCCACACCAAAGTCCTGATCTTAACCCAATTCAAAACTTATGGGCATTTGTACAAAGAGACCTAAAGGACAAAAATCAACGAAATAATGATGAATTGTTTCAGTTGGTGCAACAAAGCTGGAAAACATATCTCTGCAAACATGACAGCGTTTAACTAAGCGTTTACCAAAGAAATTGGCGCATGTTGGAATTGGAATGGAGTGTGAGAATCGAAATGCTGGAATTTTTTTTATTTTAACACTTTGACTGTCCAATACATGATTCACAGAGGTTATGATTGATTCGCTTGTGCATCATATGTGATACACAATTTGTCTTATTTCTTTTAACAAAATTTTATATGAACCGATGAAAAATAAAGTGATCTAATGGTCTGAGCGTGTAGAGAATGTTTTTTTTAAATAAGACATGAACATTTGCATAAGAAAAAGCTGCAAATTTCCAGCATTTAAAACGACAAAAATAATTTTTTTAACAAAACAAAAAACTTTATTCATGTTGAAAAATATGAAAAAATACAAAAGAAAAAATAATAATATTAATAAAAATAAAAATATTTTCATAATACCTTAAATTATATAGTTATAAAAGCACTTACTCGACACACGTATTTATTTCAGTGTTGCTAACACTATACGGCAAAATAAATAAATAATAACGAATAAAAATATGTGATGCACAGAACGTTTGAATGAAAAATAGTTTAAATATTGATCCAAATTATTACTGTGGACGTACGATATACAAAAAAAATTTTTAATGGGGACAGTCAAAGGATTAAACTTATTACTAACTTTACTTTACTATTTCTAGTTATTAGGGTTAATATTTTGAACTAAATTTTAAAAATATAATTACAAATATATGTGCTGAAAAGTCGTTTCTAATTGTAAGTCCACCACTCTATATACATATATTTATATTTTCAATTTCAGCTTATTCGGATCATAAATGGATTTTTGGCGATATAAAAAAAAAAAAAACGAGGTGACAACGTTTGAGTACCACCCACTAGCCCCATTTTTAGCCTACAAAGCCGAACCAATGTAAATCTACACGAAAGCACCTCAGCTCCAACTATATGAAATTTTTTTACGATATCTTCAAGATCCCGAATATTAAAAAAAAAACGTTTCTTAACCATTGTAGGATATTTTATAACATATTTGTTTAAGTACATAATCCTTATTTTAACAAACGACGTTTGTAATTCTTACCTTTTCCTCATATTTCAACTTTTGTTTTCAAAATAAAACAAATGCAAACGGAAAAATAAAAATGTTTTTAATGTGTCAGGGAGCCAATATTCTTTATTGTTGTTGTCTTCTTTACGGTTTGTTTATGGCTTTTGTTAACAATATTTTATTTTTAATCTGTTGTTTTTTTTGTTTTTTGTTTGTTTGTTTATTCTAAGACAACATTAGGATTTTTGATTAATTTAATACGATTGGGGATTAACGTAGTTTAGTTTGCCACAAAAATTTGAGAAGGGAATTATTTGGAAAAATACTTTTTGTTAGAAAGTAAATTGAAACCAACTAGAAAGATAATAGATGTAATAGAACAAAATTGTAAAATTTTACAACAGTTCTATAAGACTAAAAAGTTTTTAAATACACCTAAGTTACGGTCTGGTCGCATAAACGTTTTAATCAAAGACTCAAAATATCAACACAAGGTCAATAAAAGTGGTAAATTCTTACGGAACGAAGAAAAGTTTTTAACTAAATTTAACATCAGCCTTATAATGGATGTTGAAAGATATTTAAAACTGTACAGGCACTCAGACTAAATTATATGTTGCAGCGAAACGAAGGAATCCGAAAAAAAAATCTGCAAACGTGGTTAAATTTTGTAAAAATCCAATTGTTTGCAAGCAATTTAACTTATAACTTTGGATATTTATGTAAAAGAATGCCTGTAGTGACTGTTTTGTGCCACAAATCTGAACGACTCTAATTATCCAAAACTTTTCTTCAATATTAATAAATGAGTACTAATTTGTAGCTCAGAAGTTTTCAATCGCTCATTTTTACATAAATATTAAAACATTTATGCTACCGAATTTTATGTGAACAATGCTTTATGATCCACAACTCAATAAACAGCCTCTAATTCCTCTTTATATTTATTTATTTATTTATTTATTTATTTATTTATTTATTTATTTATTTATTTATTTATTTATTTCCAATTCTATACACAAGACCTACTCTCTTATTGCAGTATAGAACATTGTTTTAGCAGAAACATTAAAAAGAAAAAAAAAATATATAATTCTTAAAGATTAACTGCCGTATTTATAAAAAATTAAAGTAGACTTCAAATGTACTTTAGGAAATTTTTGTATGAAAATTTTCTCTAAAAGCATACTTCAAGTCTACTTTATTTTTTATAAATACGGCAGAAAGTGTTTAAACTAATTAATTTATAAATTTATAAAAGAAAATAAAAAAGAAAAAGAAAAGTCTTTGGTTAACAAATTAACATGTAAAAAAATTAATAATGCATTTTTTAAATCTCAGTGCGTTACTTATTATTTGTATGATGTGCGGGAGTAGATTCCAAAGCCGGATTGCATCAAGAAAAAATTGCCAAACAGAAGTTAAACTATGATGTCTAAACAATAAGATTCGCTTTCCTCTATTAAAACTCAATAGGGTTAAGCGGTTATAGAGCTGTTGTGGTTGTTGGGTATACACGATTTTGTGCATGAACAAGAGTACTCTTGTTTTGAGTATGGCATCAAACTGAATACCATATAGTTTTGCCGTAAAAGGCGAAACAGAATCAAACCTTTTCACGCCATATACATAGCGCACAATACTTTTGTAAACTGAGTTTAGTTTTCCTGTACTTGAGGTATCGCATTTAGCAAATAATTCGCATCCATACATCAGAACTGGCCATAAATAGGTTTTTGCAAGAAGTACTCTTATTTTGACAGGTGTGCAATACTGCGTTTGCCAGAGAGTTATAAGCATGGCCGTACGTACCACATGCATAATTAATATGATTGCTCCATGTCAGGTTCTTCTTAAAAATAATTCCAAGATTTTTTGCTGGGTTTACCCTTTCTATACGTGTGTCATTAAGAAAAATATCCGGTATATGATCACTTATAGTAGTCCGTTTTTGGATTAGAAGATATTTAGAATTTTTTGGATTGATACTAAGACCATTAGCAGTAGCCCTTTTATAATGTTTTATGTTTTAACTCGGTATTTAGAGTTAAGACACACTGTTCAGTTTTAGATAAATCACAACTGATGTAAATTTGTATATCGTCAGCATACATTCTGATTTTACAGTGCGTAAGTTGACTCGGCAGGTCATTAGCATAAAGCGAGAATAGTAGAGGCCCAACAATTGACCCCTGCGGTACACCTCTCATAACAGATAGTAAATTTGTTTTATCGTTACAACTTTGAACATACTGATGCCTGTTGGTAAGATATGTAAATACTAGTTCTTCATATCTTCAATACTTAACAATGTAATCATTTTATTGTCTTAAATCTTATATAATATTATACAAACCAAACAAAAATTCAATAATTTCCTACATTAAATATCAATTACAACATCTACATAGCTGTAGTTTTAAGACATTTACATATTACGAGATACATAAATATTTTTTTGTTAAACTTTACATCTAACAATCAATAAGACATAAACACCCCCTATAGAAAACAATTTATAACTAGAATTTCTTGATTTGTGCTGACAGCCTTTTCATATGTATACTGCTACAAAAGAAACACAAAATCAATTTCATGACACTACTCAAATAAATCTACAACAATTACAACGCCACAAGTAAAAGGCAAGGGAACTAAAAAACCGGATACAACATAAAAACCATAGAAAAAGAAATATTTGAATAGCTTAAAGTGATTTTTAAACTATAGTTAAATAGAACTCAAATATCAAACTTGTAGCAACAAAAATAGCTCAATATATAGCCTGCTTTTGCACATAAACATCCACATTCGCATACTGAATCAGGCTGATAATAAAAAAAAGTTGTAAAATACCATTCAAAAAACAGTCACATAAATGGTAATAATATTAAAAAAAATGAACACCAATGATTCTGTTGTTTTTGTTAACAAAAAACTATCAAAAACACACACGAACAAACAAATAAATATAACAAATTGCACAAGGATCTACGGTTTCTAAAGAGGGATTTACCCTAAAACTAACAAAACACCTGCAAAACAAACTTTTACGTGATTTGTATGTGTGTGAGAGAAAAAAGCTGCAACACCTATTTTTTGTTTTATTTTATTTTGCCGTCAAAATAACCTAAAAACAACTACAAACACTTACACCCACCAACAAAAACAGTTACACAAACTAAACAAATTGTGTTTAACAAAACCAAGTAATATAATAACGTAACTAACTAAAAAACTCTAACTTTTATATAATGCCAACATATATGCAAAATGTGCTAACTACCTTCTAGAAATTGGTTGATGGTTTGCATGCTACAATGGTGTCATTTCTCATCAATGGTAATTTAAGATAAATTAATTAATAATTATATTGATACCAAATTAGTAAAATCGAATTCATAATTTTGTATTTTATTATTATTGTCAGTCTAGTTACGACATTAAGGTTTATCAATCGATTCAGAATCACTTTAGGCTATTATTTCTCCTAGGGCCTATACAAATCTCCACCCGAAATAGAACTTTATCCATAAATGTTTGATTTATACAAGTACCCAATAAAGTTTTGGCACAAATAAGTTATTTATAAAACCAAATCCCAGCTATACATTTTGCAAAGATCTGTAAACAACTGACCATAACTGTCATATAAGGCGCACTTCCGAAAATATCTTTACAGTAATTTTACCAAATGAAAGTAGCTATCCGAACTTGATATATAATGCACGTAGAGAAAAATAGAACCAAACATTTTGAAATAGGAGAATTATTTATATGTTGTATAATATTAAATGAGATTTTTTCCTCTTGCGAGTTTAAACAATTTTTAAAAAAAATTATATATTTAACTTGAAGTAAAAACTTCAAATTAGAATTTTTTTTTAAAAATATGTTGTATAATATTAATATATTTAAAAATATGGGATGCCTAAATATTTAATAATAAATGAAATTAACTTTTTTTTCTGTCCTGAACAATTTGCTAGCCCATTTTGAATATGAACAAGTAGCGCAACGTCCTGTAGAAATTGATAGAATATTTTGTTTTTGTATTAAAAATATTGATTTTCAACACTTAGGCGCCAAAATTATGGTTTTCTAGCAATAACAATTTCAAACTTTGTTGTTATGTTTAGTCTAACATTTTTGAAAACGTGTAATAAAAACAATCAAAATTGAGTTTTGAATTTTATGTACATGTTTACGAATGGTTTGAAGGTGATACTTTCAATATATGAGTAAAGTATCAGAAGCAGCACATACATTTACGAGTATGTATGTTATACACTTAAAATATATAAAATTTATATTGCTGACTTAGTTTGGAAAAATGTTGTATTATTTATGAGCTAAATAAATTTTTAGCAGCAGTTAAACACTTTAGACATGATTTCCACACATAGACTTTTTATGTTTTAAATGAACAACAATTTAGTATTGAAACCGCATATCGTTTTAGTTTATCAAATTACTTTGTATAAGTTTAAAGACATTTTATATTTTTAGCTGGCAGTAATATAACTTTTCTAGTGATGAACTTCAAAGTGAATGTTGTTGTGTAAATTTGTATAGTCAGATCTTTCAAATTCGTAATAAAACAAAAATCCTGAAACATGAAGAACAGTTTGCCACAAATTGTTTAATATGACTATGAGATCAAGTGATAACTATAATTAAGTTAAATTATTAGCCTTAAATATTTAACAAATTTTTACCAAATATCAGTTGGATGTTAGTAGTTTTTAATTTTAGCTATTACGGTTCAACTTGTAGTAAATACTATTTCTAGTTATTATTTAAACAAGGAACAATAAGTAACAAGTCTTTCTATGTTATGCACTTAAATAAATGTCACAAATGTTATTACTGTTGTCCTTAGCAGCAATTGCTTCTGCATGTTTATGATCCCTAGTGAAAACAAATTTGAAAATATTATGCATATAACTATTCAAGAAAACATTTTGATGGCTGCTATTTTAAGCCTAATGGCTGCTTTTTTCGCAACCTGATCCATATTTTAAATCTTATTGTAGAATAATTCATTTAACAAGAATTACGATTTTTATCTTTTTCGCTTAGAAAATATTTCAAATTTTTTTATAAGTGAAACCTTCGTTTAAATTTTGTATTCCTCGATTTTGTAATTCCTAGATGTACGCTGTTATAGGTACCGGAAAAAGACGACGTTAATCGCATTTCAAATTGCTTATAATTTTATGTTCTTTTAAAAAAGCTTTGCTTAGGATGGGTCTTGTAACTGATAAAATTCAATCAGATAACGAAAACCACTTCCATTCATCCACAAGAGGCAGTTAAACAAAAATCACCTTAATTATATGAAGAATTAGATTTTAATTTGTTGAACTTACTTATTATGTCTTTATTCTGAATAAATAATATTTTTCTTGGTAAATTCTTTAATCCTCATTATTATCGGCTTTTTATTATATTTTTTTTTACCAAGAAGATGGTGGTGGGTATAAGTATTGCTCGTAAAACCAAAAAGTCTATATATACTGGGTCCTTATGAGATTCTAATATGATCTAGCCATGCCAGTCCGTTTGTCCGTCTGTTGAAGGCACCATAGAGCTTCGTAAAAAAAGACTAAGAACAATTAATTTTCCTAAACATTCTTTGTTCCGCCGAAATATGGTTTTGAAAATAGGCAAAATCGGCCCAAAGTTTTAGACAACCCCGATATTTACAAGATATTTTTTTAAATTTTATTGAAATATTATCCAGATAATAATTTGAAATTTTGCACACTTTGTTTTTATTATAAAGGACAAGACCTGCTGAAAATGGTAAGAATAGGTCCACTACTTCTCATAGAGTCCATACAAATGCCTTCACGGAATATGGCTTTATGGGACGTAGATGTCTATAGAAAAGCATTATCGATACAAAATTCAGCAATAATAATAATGCAACGTGAAATCTCAAAATGATATTTTGTTTGCATCGGTCCATATTTTTATATAGCGACATGCAAAGGCCACTTCCGAAAATCACTTAAAGGCGCATTTTGATATTTCAGAAAACCAAAATCAGTTTCCTAGGGCGTTGTGATACCTAATTTACTGTGTATTAAACTAAATCGCTTCATGTTATACGCTGACAAAATATTAACAAAGTGCAGTTCTGAAAAAAGAGACAAATGAGCGTGTGAGTTCCAAAACTCTTTCGTTCCAAAAATTTAAAAATTGAGATAACAATGGATGCTGATAGTTCTACTGCTACTTTATAAGGATAAATATAGCGATGGTATCAATTCATATCCTTTCTTATGACTTTTTATATCCTAAAATTGCAGTTTGTAGCAAAACTATTTCGTTCCAATTAACAGTCATTATCAAAACTGGCTCGTTGCATATGTCGTAGCAAAACTCGTTGGTTCGCTGTTTGAAGTGAACCAAGGTACCAACGTATGTGGTGAAATTCCAAATGTTTTATGTATTAATTTTTCTTTATATTACTGTAATTGTTAAGATTATTACTCGCAATTATTAAGAACATTATTGTGATTAAAATGGTCAGATAACTTTGTAAGGGGAGATTAATTATAGAATGAATTCCTGAGACCCTGAACCATTTTTGAGGTGAGGAAATTAAGTCAAAGATATAATTCGATTAAACCTGAAAAGAAAAAAAGACGTTGGAGCCCTTTTGTCCAATCACTTTGGAGAAAATTGGAGACAAAACAAAACCTTGGAATTTTATGTTTCGATTTTCGACAACGACAATGCTGGTCATGACGTGGAAGAAAACAACGAGAAGTAAACTTTGTCTGTTTAAAAGTTCATATGTTTTATTTTAATTTTTTAACAAGTTTCCTAAATAATTTATTTTACTGGTGTGTTATTGTAAGTTGCAAAACTCGTTTGCTCCAATATGGAATGTAGCAAAACTCATTTGTTTCGAAAATTCGTAGCAAAACTTGTTCGTTCCAAACTTCAAAACTTAATATTTCTTTAGTTAAGGAGTATGGATTTTGTAAATTTTAATGTTTTAATAAAAAATATCCTAATATTTAAGAATTAGTAGCTTTCAACTTATTTTGCTCATTTAGTAAGCTGTAGCTTTTTACCAAAATTGTGTAAACATGGAACGAACGAGTTTTGCTTCTCACCTCCTCAAATATAAGTTCTTGATTACAACGGAAAGGTGCATAGAATATTTATAAATATAATTATTGAGAAGAAATTCAACCAAAATAAATAGAAATCATAGGTGACGTAATAGGTGATTTGCTGGTAGATTTATATGATTCGTCACATCCAAATATAGCACTCGAACTAGACATAGAATCAACGAATTTTTTAGTGAAATCAGGCAAAATTTGTTCCATTCATCCTGTGTTACTGTCTTTAGGTTAACCTTGGAAGAAATATTTAATAATTGCCTAATATTTTGTCCAGACTGGGGAGGATGATCTAAAGCTAAGAGCAACCACTATTTCACATTTTTGGAGGTATACTTAGGAGTTTTTTTTTTAACATTTTTAGCTATTTTGAAAGCACTAAATATTGGGGTTGCTCTTACTTCTCTTATATCAGTTTTTGAACAACTCTTTAGTCGTTTAGCACCAGGCAAAATTTCTAAGGTATTGCGTTTGGTATACTTGCCTATATTTGTTTTATTGTACTCTTATATGATTTGCCAAGTCTCAATTGATGTTTGTCATGCCATTGTTAATTTTTCACTACTTTACGTCACAACTTAATGTCCTTTAATGTTAATTTATTAAACTGTATATTTTTTTGAACTGTACCTTACCGATATACTTTTAAACAGAGAAAAATTAAAATAATTGCTATTACTTTTGCAATGCCAGGGGATTTTGCATAAGGATGATGCTACGTATACTTTATTTTGCCGCGTAAAAATTATTCTATTTTATTTGTATAAGCTTTTGTTTTTGTTTCTATTTTTTATTCAATTCTACTTAAATAACTAACTATGTTTAAACATAAATACAAAAATGCAATATAATTTTCTAAGATTATTTATATTATATTAGAAGGTTTTCTTTTAATATAATGTGGTGTTGGCTTTACTTTAATGCTGTCTGTATGTGCATAAACATTTAAGAGAATTGACACTCCATGATCAAAAACTTATATTTTGTTATAAGTATTGCATGGTGGGAATTATTTACGAATACATGTGTTGAAAAAAATCATTTTTCAAAAATTCTAAACATATAATTTATTCCATTCCATTTATCTTTCAATAGACATCAACTTAACTCTACATGTACATTTGAGGAAGTTTGCGTTATTATTATTAACATTAAGGCGGACATCCTCTTGTGATGACTACCAACAAAATTCAATGCAATATTAAATAACTTCTCTCAACGAATGTCTAAAAAAGTAAATAACAACAATAATAACAATAATAGTAAGTTTAGTTCTGACATGAAAATCCTACCTACATGTCACATCCTACAATTTTATACGGCAGCTTATTAAGTTTTTAAATGTTCTGGACAATATCCTGTGTGTGTTTGTGTGTTTGCGTGTTGAGTGTGTGAATTTCTTTTGATGTTTTGTGCTTGCTGGCTGGCTGTTTCGTCGGCTGAATGTTTTGCAAAGAAGCGACAAAACAAATTGATATTTATGGCAGTTTATCTGGTTGTTTTAATTTTGAGTTTTGACATACACTCTGTACACTACAAAATCCTTGTCATAAAAAGGTCTTTGTCTTTATTACCAAGAAGGATATAAAGCTCAGCCAAAAAAAAAAATACGAAAATCTACTGGCACATTCACAAAGAGCAACCATGAATATTTTCCTACAATTTTTGTTATATTTTGCTAAAAAAAGATGTACAAGTATATTTGTATGAATGTATGTATGTATGTCAAAGTTGCAAAAAGATAACGGCCAACAATTTTGTCAAGAAATATTCTTGTTGTTGCTAAATATAAACACTTATTTAAACATACATATGTATGTATATAGGTATGTATGTATGAGTGTATATACATCCCAACACCCATGTTTATAGTGCCTTAAATAGACTTAAACATTTTAAGGTGTATTTTGTGGCAAAGTTTGTTGTAAGAAAATAGCTGTTGGCTATTATAAGCTACATATGCCAAGCATGGTGCCACTTCTTGTAATAAACATTAACAAGAACAACAACAGCATTATCATCAGATATTTTTAGTGTAGCACGCCTCATTGCCAATGTTAAAGGAAAAAATTAAATAGAGGAGAAAAAATACAACATGAAAATTTTACGTTTAATGAGCCAACCTTACTAAATATTTGAGCAGTTGTTTAAAAGAACAAGTTCATAATTTAAAAAAAAAAATTATTATTTATGTGGGCTTGCAATTTAGCAGTTTACTTAGAAGTATTTAGGCTTTGCAGTGTTCATGCAGCTTTTACCTTGTTACGAGTTTCGATCAAAGTTGGTATAACAATAAAAAGTCTGATTGTAACATTTTTTCAATGTTTGCTAAATAATTCTTTACATTCCCTTTCATTACCCCGATTGAACTTTAATTTTTTGAAAATTCCTGCGGCTTTGAATATTTTAAATTTCCGAATAACTCGAAAGCCAGTTCTTTTATATCGATTCACCAGTTTTTGTAATTAATTCAATTTAAATTTTTGGTAATAAATAAGGAATTATTCTAAATTTTTGTCTACTTGTTATACTTTTATGTATGGGGGCTTGGAGACATCATTTTCAATAAAGTCTGTATTTTTATCATAGAAATAAAATTTGCGAAATATTATGGTATTATTTGAAATATATTTAAAGGAAATAGGAAACATTTTTTTAAAAAATATCAACTTTTTTGGTTGTCACACATTTTGGTTCATACAGTGAACTCGCAGAAACGTGAACTAATTTTTACCGAAAGTGTTCACGTTTTCGATATTGTTCGCTGAATTTAAATTTAAATAAATTTGTTTATTTAGTTTTTATTTAAAAGGAGCAACTACAAAAGAAGCTACTTATTATGCAAAGAATTATTCTGTGGGGAATCCCAAAACTTTTAAATAAGTTAGATAAAATTGCATATTAACGTTAGATAAAAAGCTTACATTTAGCCTATTTTCACTTTTTGAAGTAGGCAATGTAAAATATGATGTTCATGTTATTTGTTACTGGATGTTCTGCGAGTTCAGTGTTCTTTAACAATTTCGCACAATTTCAATACCAAATATTAAAATGATTTGGTGGGCAACAGTCACAATTTTACTAGGCCAAAATCCGAAACAAGCAACTAATCGTGATATAATTTAGTTTTCGACAATCAAATATGAGTTCTCTTAACCCTTAAAAACCGCAGTCTTTAATACTCATAACATCAATAATAAGACAAAATATAGTTGTTAACATTTGTCTATATCGTAACCGCATTTCCAGTTGAATTTGCAAAAAAATGGGCATTCAGGCTTTTAGATTGCATACAGCTCTAGGATTTTCAGAACCTCAACTGTCACAGTTTCTATCTAACAAATTCGTGGTAGCGATTTCAGCAGGACGACTATATTGGGAATTTTACAAAATGTATTTTTAACAGCGTGAACTTTCGAGCTAAATTGATTTCAGCGTAACGAAAGCTTAAAGATTCTGTAATTCGTGATATTCCAGTCAATAGAAAACCAAGATCTTGTTGAAGAAACACGTTATATAGAGTTTGAGTCAGTGATGGAAAATGGGTTTTTGTTTTTCGTACCAACTATATAAATAAAATGTACTTTTTAGACCTGCATGGTACTATGTCTAATATTTGTTAAATAATCATAAAACTTTACCACAAATTTACTTTATCGAAAATTCGATATAGCTATGTTAGTTTTTGAATTCAACCTCAAAATCATTTAATGGAAATGAATATGTCAAAGACTCATATTGTTCGATAATTCAACCAAAAATTTATTGTAATAATCATCTTATAGATGCATATTTAAAAATCAAATTGATATCAGTTCCAAAATGTTCATGATATTTTAATAAAATCTCTTTTGCTTGCACTATTACACAAATAGTAACTTATATGATATACAGCCATGTCACAGAATTTAATTCCGCTCGGAAGTGGAATTAATTCCATTCTTTGATTCTATAGAAAAAGCAAAACGAAAAATTTGTTCGGAAATAATTCCAATTCCGAACGGAATTAAATTCTGTGACATCGCTGATATTTATCTGTTTCATCTGAAATACCATATTTTTATGCAACAGTATTTTGATATTGTACCATATGACTCGTGGTTGTACCACGGTACCAACTGTGTTTAAAATGTATCACAAAAAGTACAATTGTACCATGTTTGCCATCAGTGGTTTTAGTTATGATAAAAAGAGAAACAAGTAATATATTTTTCTCTTTTTGTACCCATTTTAGCTTTCTGACGTTTAGACTAATTATTATTTTATTGTATTAATTCGTGCTATCATATCTACTTTTAAAGTCCTAGTTTTTATAGCCTCCAGCACCATAAGTTTTGAATGAGCGTTTGTCATTCCGTGTATAACATTGAGAAGTATTCATCTGAGACCTAACAAAGTATAAATATAAATGTGCCCTATGAAATTTTAGAAGGATTGAGCTATGTCGATCTGTCTGTCTGTCCGTGTGCCTGTATCTGTAAAACACTCTCACGTGCAAAATACAAAACTAAAACCAATAAAATTAATCGTTTATTGTGTTCCTAAGTAGTTTGATATCGATTCAGTGAAACGAAAGTTTGAACCAAAATGTGAGACAACCTTCAAAAAAGTTGATTTTTTTAAATTTTTTTTATTTTTTGTTGTACCAGTCATATGTCTTGCAAAAAGTTACCATGTTTTTCTCAGAATTGTGCTTCTAGTTATTGTAGTTAACCTTCTCTTTTCAATTATACAACAGAAACAATTTTTAGGTCTAAATCAGCCTATTAACCCAATTAACACTGAGTGGTTTAAATAATAGGTAGAAAATCGATTAGCTATAGCTACTTTGGATCACAATACGATTATTGTACACATATCATAATATTAATACTTTAGATCATAATATGATTATTTTGGAATATAATATGTTTATTATAGATCACAATATCATCACTTTAGATCATAATATTATTATTTTAGATCATTATATGATTGCTTTAGAACATAATATGATTACATTAGATCATATTGTGATTACTTTGAACTATAGTATAGTTTCCTTGGATATGTATAATATGATCATGTATGACAATTTTAAGATTATATTGCGTTATAATATGATGTTATAATATAAAATTATGATTAATAAGAAAATATTATGATGAAATATTACGCTGATAATTGATCATAATATGAGTATTGAGGAGACATATATTCATCATAATATGTTTTGACTACAATCATAAATCTTATCATAATTTTTCTGCGTGTACGTAAGAAAACTGAATTGTAATTCACACTTTTTATAATTCATTATCAAACATGTAGCATTCTGAATTCTTTTTTTACATTAATATAATTACTAGGTTTGAGGATTAAATTCCTTAGTAGATCTGTTTGCAGAAGATTGTAAAGTCAGCAGCAATAGAGCAAACTGAAAAAACTTCATGACCGGGGGTTTTTTTTCGTTGGTTTTTCGGTTAATTTTTTCAGTATTCTTTTCATACAATAGTTTGTGTATAAGTGAAGGACTGTTGTGTTTCTATGATGGAATGAAAGCAAAAATGTTCACACATAGTAAAAAATACAAACATACTTATATATATATATACGCACACAACCACAAATACTTGCACACATTGACTTAAAAATATGTATTTTTTGTTGATATTTTCATATAGAACCAGTATAGTGGTAGTGCTGCCACTGCTTGTAAATATCATCTTCATCATCAGTCTGCATTAGACCTAAAGTATTTGGACATTGTTAGATGCTATAACTTAGAAATAACTCAAGACTGTGAAACAACAACAGTAGAACAAATATAAAAACAACAATTATATGGAGAAATAAATAGTAAGTTCATGTACATTCAAGTATGTTGCAAGATGAAAAAAATAAGATTCACAAACGCACTTATACTCACTCGCACACACATTCTCTGATAGCATTCACGAAATTGCTTGAAAACCTAATGATAAAAATGACTCTAGTAAAGCAGGTCAGCCATGAGTGCCATAAGGGCAAGTGCTTGTACAGTGAGTCAACTGGGCATCAGTTTTGAAAAGTTTTTTTTTTTGTTTCAGCTTATTTAAGAATTTGCAGAGAAGTCAGCAAAGAAATAACAAACATTCTTTGTAAACTTGGTGTTTTTTGTTTGGTTTTAAATGCATAGTAATTTGAGGAGAAGATTTTAGTTTTATGAAGTACAATTAATAAAATATGTTACAAGAGTTTCTAGTATATAGTGCATGAGTCCTATTTGAAACACGAGTAGTTGTGTGTGTAAGTATGCTGCTAAATAAAATGCATATTATAAATAAAAATTTATGTTTTTTCTATAAAATACAAGTTATAATAAATATTAGACGAAAACTACATGAATAGTTCTAAACGAGAAACTATATATCGTCACCTCAAATGCCCAAAGACGTAACCTTCATTATCATAATTATACAGGAAAAGCAAAAAACGTTATAAAATGAAAACTGTTTAATTGAAAATCGCGATATGTACATATTGTCACCTTGTCGTCTATGTTAAGACGAGATGTGAAAAAATCACAGTTTTCATTTTATAACCGATCATCCAAAAATTTAGTGCAATGACTTCCACGAATATAAATATTATGTATGTTCAACTTTATCTCGATGTAAATACTTTTAAAAGATTTATGGAGGTTGAAGTGAATTACGGAGAGAGTCTTATATGAGAGTTTTGATTAATTACACTGCTTTACAAATTTTTAATTTGGAAAAATACCAAGAACGCCACTTGCCTAGATAAGTTAATTGGGACCTCCTGAACACGAAAAACGCTGTAATTTTTTTTTCTAAGTACCGTTTTTTAGATAACGGTACTTTTGTGTTTTTCGGTATATGGTCCTATTCAAACCCTTGTGGAGCCTAACCGAAGAGCCTGAGCTGAATGGCATATCGTTGGAAAGGTAATCGAATGCCTTTTCCGCCGATATGCTGCAAATTTCTATCTGATAAGAAATAGCTGAGTTATGGCACCTCAAAGTTCGAAATTTGTCTATTTTTTACGTTTTTTTCAAAATTTTTCTTTTATATTTCGTTTTTTTCTACGTTACAGTTAATATCTGGAATGTTTTATTTTTTATCCAAATAGTTTATTTAATTACCAACATTTTAAGCGTAATTTGAAAAAAATCGGATAAAAAATAAAGTTTTTATTAAGGATTTTGTGGAACGACAATATTTTCATCTTCATTGCTTACACACTAGCAAGAGTTCAAGTTGCTCGTCATTTTAATTTAAAGTTTTTAAATTTACGCCGAATATAGTGTGTAAGCAATGCGTATATGCGACACATATTTGTGTTTAATATTATTTGGATATCAATATTTTTAAAAGAGTTATGCTCTTTAAAGTGATTTTCGGAAGTGGGTCTTATATGGGAGCTACGACTAATTACTGACCGATCATCATAAAATTCTACCATATTATTTGTACATATACGAGGAATATTTGGTTCAATATTATTTGGATTTCTACTAGTTTCAATTCCATCTGTCCTTAAGCCGAAAAAATATCACGTACCAAATTTTATTGAAATATCTTCAAAATTGCGACCTGTACTCAGAAAGGGATTCTGAGTCGATCACTATTTTCTTTAACTGGAAAAATACAGTTATGTGTATTTTTATATCAAGGGTGTTGCTTGGCACGATAAACTTTTTTTGTCTCTCCTGAAAATTTTAGTATTTTGAGTTGTGACCCTTTTGTATTTAGGGTGCGATATGTATGTATAATCGTGCATCCTTTGATTTTATGTTCAGAATTACTTGACTTATTATTTTCAGAATATATTGAAGCTGTTAGCATCTAAATTTTTTAAATTTTCATTAAATAAATTTGGAACTTTAGTTTTTGGATTCAGCCTTAAAATCATTTAATGTGAATTAATATTTTTGAAGCTCCATTGTTTGATAATTCAACTAACAATTTCTTATCGTAATAACTATCTTTCAGGTGCATATTGAAAGACTATAAGGATATAGGTTCCAAAATGTTTATTAATAAAATCATCTCTTCGGCTTGCAATGTTAAACAAATGGTAATTTAAATCATTTGCCATATTTATCTATTTCATGTGTAATATTTTGAAATTGTACCAAATGACTCGTGGTAGTACCACGATACCAACTGTGACTAAAACTGTTCGATGAACAGTTTATTACACGTCTGGGGCCGTTCAATTGACCGTTCGATTTCGCTTTTAGACTATTTTTTGTGGGGCTAAGTTAAAGCTCATATAGGGACATGCCAGCAAGGGTTGATGCAATGGAAGCTAATACTTAGTAACTTACTTGTGAGATACCGACCGATATGTTGAAGAGAGTATGCAAAAATTTAACCCAGCATATGAAACATTTGAGGCGAAGCTGCAGTCAACATTTACATTAAATCATGTTTAGATCCTTTTATCGACTTAAAGATTTCATAGATTTCTCTAAATTGTTTGTGGCTCTTTTAAACCAAATCTGGAAGCTCTTAAAGAATCACACTTTGGATAGATTGACTTTTGAAACTTTTAAAACCCAAAACATCCTGAAAACTTTAAAATTTTAAACACTGTGCTTTATCTAACAATATTTGCAGTTGATATACATGAATGAATAGCAGCTCTATCGTCAGCAGCTGTGACCGAAACAGTGGCAACAACAGTTTATTACTCTATGCAATATACACTGTCATTTGCAATTATAAGTAGTATTTCTTGCATTCGCCATTTTCTCCGTTAATTTTTTTTTTTACTTTGCAGACTGATTTTAATGGTTTATCTTGCATTGCTGCGAGAACAGTGGTACCAGCGCTGCCACAGTTTGACTGGGAGGGTGCTTGTCATTTTTTAAAATAAATGTATTTTTTGTACAATATTTTGCTTTTTTGTTCTTCGCTGAAAATCATATCCTTTAAGCACAGCTAAGCTTTTAGTGAAATTGAAGTTTGCCATACGTTTGTGTGCATGCTTGTGGATTTATGTCAGTGAGTAAGTGTGTTTGGGTGTTACATTTTGAAGGCTTTAATGGATTTTTAAAAATCTTTCGTCTGTATTTGGGGTGGAGTATAATACGTAATTTCACGATTTTAACATGACTTTTGCCAAACATTGTATTATTTATGAATTTTAATATAATGACACTATAATTTAAAATTTTATTCGTTGTTGTTTTTCTTTATTTCGTATCTTATGTTTTGACTTCCTATTTCTTTACAATATTTTAAGATTTTTCTACAGTTTTTATCTTTTTTGTTGTTCTGCATAAATGTAGTTGTTGTTGCTGCTTTAACTTAAAACATAGAGATTCAAATAAAACAGTATGAAAAATAAAATGACATGGCATGGCATGGCAGGAAAGGGAAACTTGCAAGTACACACACATACACATTGTATGTATAAATAATGGATTTAACAACATACCGTTTTGTCTTTAAGCATTCCAACTCGACAGTTAAGTACTGCTTCCGTATAGAGATGGGCTGTTGTTATACTGTTATCGCCAGAGGTTGTTGAGTTGAGTGGCTCTTCAAAAAATGGCCCCCAATGACGTTCATGATGATGTTTGTTGCGAAATATGCGCGGCCTTTCGGTCTCCGTCGCTGAAGACGATGATGACGAAAACGCTGATATTGATGATGAGGATGAAGATGAAGAGGTTACAGATGATAAAGAGGCCAGTCTGAAATTTCCAACAACACCACTACTTGTGCCACCAATACCTGCATCCACTCCCCCACCATTAAGAGCCGCATCTGTAAATGTGACAAGAGAATATAATGACATCAATAACCTAAATTCATTCTTACTGGAGTGTATCAAAACAAAACTTGACACACAAAAGGAAAAACATACGGAACGAACAATAATAAAAAAACAAAACAAGCACAAGACACATACACTTATGTATTTCTTTAATGTGTTATAAAAATGCTAATATTATTTTATATATATTAAACTAAATATGCTTTTCAGTTCTGTTTCTAGAAGATTCTTTAGTTTTCTTTATTTTTTTTTTTATTATATTTCATTCCCTGTCTGTCCAGTTTTATTGATGAAAGAGTTATGATTTGTTTTGCACAATGTGTGCAACATGTTTTTATGGTTTTATTTAATTATAGTATGATTTTTTTAATTCTTAATTTATTGACTTTTCTTTAAATAAAATGAATTAAATTGTATTGCCAGAAGCTAGAAAAAAAGAAGCTAAATGAACTTTAATGAAAGCCAAAAATAGCTAAAAAAAAATCCCAGCACAATTTTAATTCGAGTTTTCTGTTTCTTTCGGATTATAATAAAAGTAAAAAAAACTATTAAAATTAAAAGGTACTTCAAGTAGAAAATATATAACACATATTTTTATGTACGAGTATGTAAATAAAATGTATGAATCCAAGTTTATCCCCCTGGCCCACGATGTCGAACGATAACGTTCGCTTAGATAAGACTTAAGACACAAACTTGATTGTGGAATAAACAAACTTGATTGAGTAAAAAATAGATACGATATAAAGTTTGTGTCTTAAGTCTTATCTAGGCGAACGTTATCGTTCGACATCGTGGACCAGGGGGTATATTTTCATCGGTTAGCTCTTAATTTATTATTTAATATCGATAATTCACGCTAAAGTGATGAAACAGTGAAACAATTTGCATTTTCTGATTACTTCATAAATATTGTTCTATTTTAAACGAATCTTTATAAAGGATTTAATTTTTTTTTGAGGAAAATGACATAACCACCAAATAAAAGTTGTTTTAATTCTTGTTTTTATTTTGAAAACTGATTTTCCTAAGGAAAAATTACAATAAAAATTAAGTTTTATTTTATTTGATGCAAAAGACTCGTAAGAGTCGGCAAACAAATTTGTACAAAAAATATTGGTTACATTTTTTTGAGTAAATATTTGCCCTATGTGACCGTATCCTTAAGCTTTAAATTTGTATTTTATGGGTTAGTTTCAAATACTAAATAATAAAATTGCGTAGAAGTATTAAATGCTTTTAACATTATAACTTTAATTCGATTTCAGTTTACAATTTTTATAGTACTAAATAGCCTTTGAATCATTGCATTAAAGAAGGGTATAAGTAAAAGCTAAAAACTAAATGATTTTAATAATTAAATGATCCCAGAAAATATATCTTGCATACAAATATAAATTTATTATATGTACTTAAGGAAATTTTATTCACCACAAAAAAATTCTAAAATCAAAATTTTTTAATAATTTTCTTGGCTTTTAACCGAATCAACCCAGAACTATTTTTTTCGAATTTTTTAAAAATATTTTATAGGGTGGTTATATAGGTCCATTGAATTACAAATGTGAAATTTTTTTCTGCTCGGTGTTTTATATCTCAAGATATAGGGTGTGACCATATGGTCACTTTGGGCACGATTAGGAAAACAAAATTCGTTTAAACAAGAAAAAACAAAGTAAAATTTTTTACATATTATTTTGTTTATTTATTTATTTATATATTTATTCATATATCAAATTAGGTGTGATAATTAAGAAAACATTTGACGCAGACCCCAACATCGCACTTTGAGCACTCAGTGCGTCCAACAGAAGTGCAGTTGTCGGCAGGACAACGTCTCCTTTTTGCACATGGGCGAACCAGATGATCTTTTCTATCATAGCGTTTAGTTTCTTGTAAAGATTCCTGGATATTTCTTTAACGAGGGCCCACAGATTTTGGATTTTCTCCAAAATGTTTGCAGTAATATAAAGTAATGTGTCTTCTAAATTGTAGTTGTGGCATATCAGGATTAACTGAGCGGTATAATTGCCATGCATGAAATTGTTATATTCCTTTACTACGCATGGTTGTACATTATTTTTTTTCTTTTGTGTTCTGCAATACCGTTGAACATTCCACGGTATTTTAAATAATGTAGTACTGGAAATCCGGTAAATAAATTGTCAAAGAAAAATTAAAAAGGCATGCTTTGAACCTCCGGACAGAAATCGTCGATCATATTTAAAAGAGGTGCGGTGAATTTGCCAAATCTCTCCTCATAAATGGACCTTGACCGAGGGTTTTTTCCTTGATAAATTTCAAAATTTACTAGATACCCAAAAGGCGTACACAGTGACCACACTTTAAATCCAAAGCGCAATGGGTTTCCTCTAAAAAATTTCTTGCAGCCATGGCGCCCTTAGTATGATCTGTTAAGGGCCGAAGCTTCCACATTTTGTCACCATTTTCAACTTTCTTACCACTATCTTCAAAGTGTAGAAATTGCGATATCTGCTGAAATATATTTCTTCGTATAGCCGAATATATCAAATCATTTCTCATATCTTCATCTGCATCGCGGAATGATCTATAACTTGTTAGACCGCCGTAGCCATTTACTATTAAAATACCAATATACGTTTTGAGCAGCATCTGCTGATGTCGATGGCTCAGTCGATAAATTTAAATCCAAAGCTGTGCTGGAATATTCCAAGGCAATTTCTGAGTTTATAAGCATTAAATCTTCTTCGTCATCACTAGCTTCTAGGCCAACAAACATTTCAATGCGTCTGTCATTGTTCATAACCAGTTCACAAGATGATTTTAGTTGACCAACACAAATGTCAACTGGCATTCCAACATCATCCTCATCAGCATCATCCGTACCACTAAGTACGCCACTTTCAACTTCAGGTGGAAGTATATATAAGGCAGCAACAGGCTCGTTTTTATCTGCATCGCACAATTCATTCATGAAATCCATTGCTTCTTCTGTGCTTAACCCCATAAAATTAAAAATATACATACATAATATGTTTTTTGAAATCTTACCCAGCGTGACCATATGGTCACAACGGCAGAAACTGTTCAAATTAACATGCAAAATGTTAAAAAACTTACAAATCACATTTTGCAACCATTAGTTTAATTGAATAGCCAACAAAATATATTGGTTTAAAACCCATAAACCCTTATTTTATAAAAATTATTGCGTACTTACTTTTTATAGTACAGTGTTTTAACGTTTTTTGTCATTTTTCTTTTTTACACTTAGTTTATTATCTAACTACTTCAACAATGATACTCTTACAGATGCAAAGATTAATTTTGCAGCAGCACACATAATTTATGAAGCGAATAACAATTAATATATAAAAATCGGGGAATCACACGAATTTGTAGATTTATTTTTCTATGCATCCTATGAGCGTGACCGTATGGTTACGTTGGGTTGATTCGGGTTAAATTGAAAATTGTTAAATTTTTTCGAAGCTTTTCTTGTTTAACTAGCAGAAAATTTAAGGAAAACCGGTCAAAAATTTATCCCTAATTAATAAATATTAATTTTTAGAAAAATAACTGGGTAAGATTTAGCCTAGGTGTCAGAAAATTTAAATATTTTAAAATACAAAAAAATTTATGATCAACCAAAAAAGACCGAGGTTCTAAAAATTTGCTAATCAACAGTGCCGCCACTGGTGATTTTAATTTGCTTCATCTTTAAAATTGAATCTCAAATATTTCTTGGCTATGCCCTTATATATGCAGATGGTACCACACGCAGAGAAATAATATAGTTGTGCATGTTTACCACAACTATGAGTATTTCCAAATTTTTAAAATTTGTTTTAAATTAAATGAGAATTATTCCTCTTGCGAGTATAAAAATTGTGAACCTATTCAAAGTTGCCAAATTGCTTCGTAAAGTAATCTGGAAAATACTAAGCTGTTGCATTTCCTATTGGCATGTCTTCAGAGGAATCATCTAAATATTATACAGTTGAAATCTCTCTAGGATACCTTAGGTCGGAACTAATATACTTCAGCTTGGAATGGAATTCGCAGGGACGTCTTAATGGTCACCTGCTGCTTATTAAGTAGAAGTTGTTGCACTAAACAACAGCAGTTCTAATACAATTAAGGTTGGGACGGAGCACCCGGCTTAATTCATATTAGTTTGACAAAGACAATTTTTTCCTACATATTCAACTCATCGACCAATGTATTTATGAACTAAGGTAGCAATACCACAATATCTTATCCTTGAACTCTAAGTGCAACTTCCAACAATTACCATAGAATAGCCTATCGGGAAACACAATTTTCTCTTAATGTTTCCTACGTTTATTAACAGAATAAGAATTTAAAAATTATACCCATAAAGTATTTTACACAAATATATTCGAAATTTCATATTAAAGAAAAAAAAATAGAAATAGAGATACGGTCCCATTTGGCAAATATTGACTCAAAGAAGCGTAACCACTTGTTTTAGCACAAATCTGTTTGACGTTGTTTACTCTTACAAGAGTTTTGCAAGAACAAACAACATCAAATAAGTTAAAACAAAATATTTGTTGTGCTTTGGCCTAAATAAGCAACATTTTTTTTAAATAAATAAACGAGTTCATATATATATGTTATTTAGTGGTTACGTGTTCTTCGAAATATTTTCCTAGCTATTGAAACCATTGTATTTTAATTCTTGCAGAATATACGAGTAAATGCCATAAAATCTAAAATAATTTTAATTGAAATTGAAAATGTAAATGTAAACGTAAAGAAAATCTGACTGACAAAGATTCCATAATGCTATAGGTAAATTGTAATTTTCTATCTTGCCCACCTTATTCCATAAAATGTACACAACTTTACCTTTTCACTAGTTCTTTTCATAGCACAGTAAGAATAATTCATTCTGTTTTCCATAAACTTTTCTACTCCTTGTCCTGAACTGTCTTTTGTTTTATATCACTTAAGTATAGATTATTGTGCAAATCCCAGGTTTATTAAATTGCAAGAATATGAAAGGCAAAGACTCGCAGATGTTTATGTGTAGTAAAACTATTTATTTGCTCATCTTCATAAGCATCGAATTATTCATAAACGGATGAAAGGAAGTTTAATTATGGATAATTGCTGGCGTTTAAACAATTTCGGTTTTAATTTTATTAATTTTTTAGCAGCAGCTAACAATACCAAATAATGACAAATAAGAAAGTATAGTCGGTCAAGTCGGACCATATAATACCCTATACCCAGTATATCAATAAAACAGTTTTTCAGATATGGGCGCTATATGGGAGATATAACCTATTATGGACCGATCATGCAAAAATTTAGTGCCATGACTTCCGTGTGTTAAATTTTATCTCGATATATATACGTTTAACCCTTCTGCATTCCTTCAAACCTGCCTACAGCTTTAGTCCTTTTGGGTTAAATGTGAGTAAAAACCACATTATTTGTTGAAAAAAAATGTATTTATTAAATATACAGAAAAACAGTGTCTAAAAGAAATTAAAATCCTCTTTCAATGTGGCTAATGTTACGGTTTTCGATAGCTTTATATCTTTTTAGGTATCAAAAACCTTAACACTAGTCATTAATTAACTTTAAAATGAAAATTTTTAAGAATTATGAGTTTTTTTATACAGTTTACACATAAAGTAGTTTTGTGAGTTTTTCAAACAAAGTTCTTGCAAGAGTCACACTTATTAGAATATTTGTTGGATTTTTTTACCATGTGGGCAAAAGAAACATCGTTGTCTTTTGTTTGAAGCACAATTTTTGATAGCAGATAATGTCCCTGCAATCTGTTGAACACGAATTGAGGACTTCGGTTGTTGGATAGTTGCAACCAAATTTCTTGCAGACACTCCATGGGGTTTTGTTTTCCTTCGTAAATTATGTTGGTGTCTGAAATTTTTATTGCAATTCCAAGTAGGATACATTTCTGTCCATATAACATATGCAGAAACATCTATTATATTAGAAAATAAGGTAACGGACCAACCCCTTGTAGAACGTTTGCATGTGTAATTTGCAACTAACTGGTCAAGAGCATCAACACCAGCTTTCGTTTGGTTGTAATAATGTATTATTTCCGGTTTTTTATTTGCATCATTTCTTACATCAGCAGTATTGTGAAGAGAACTCATCAATATAACGCATTTATTTTTCTTCGGCACATATGATACAGTAGTTATATCTTTAGTAAATGCAAATTTTGAATGCAGAACTGGTTTGTTTTTTATGTCTAAAATATGAGGCGGTAAAAAATTTTATTTTTTCGGACGGTTCCTGCTAAGTAGGTAAACAAATTATTTTATGTAATTGTTGGATCCGATAAAGTAAGTACCACCCGTTCACCTAGATGATAAAAAATGTATAAAATATAATTCAATGCATCAAAATTTTAGCTTGATATTTTTCTGGCTGAGTATTTCTGTCTCTTCCTGTATAGACTTCCATATTACATGCATATTTACTTTTAGAACCACACACGGCCCAAATTTGTATGTCATATTTGGCCGGTTTCGATGGTATGTATTGCCTGAAACCACAACGACCACGGAATGGAACCAACTGCTCATCGACAGTTACATTTTCGTGTGTATTATAATATAACCTGAGATAGTTGCACCACTTGTCTCAAATTTGTCTTATAGGAGCCAGTTTGTCTCCTATATGCTCTGTCTTCAGATTTGTCAAATCTAATACTATGTTTCCACGACGACTTGAATCACCTGCTTCGCTGTCTGAATCATGTTTATGAATCATGCTGTTTACATGACCAAAAAACTTGTTTCGATTTGACAGTTGTTTTTAATAAACAAACAGAATAAAGAAAAACAGAATTTACAATTTGTGAAAAATATTTTTTTTAATGGACAAAAAAAGTGAGTGGAAATTAGTTAGCTTATTTGAAAAAACATACATTCGTACGTCTTTACTTCCAGCAAAAAGAAAATAATTTGCTTTGTTTACAATAATATTAAATTTGTACAGCTAGTGCAGATAAAAATTAGAGAAGAGAGCAATTTTTCGTGCTTCGCAAGTTGATTCAATATGAATCTACTTGATTCGCTCTTGAAATTTTGTATGGTGAAGCAAGTTGTTTCGCTCATGATTGGGGTGTGAAGCATGAATAGAGAGCGAAGCATGTACCGTGGAAACATAGTATAAGACACCTTGAAATGCTTGAAAATCGTTTTAGATTCATAGTCGTTCGAAAAATTGACCTGCCGTGTTTTACTTCCCATAAGCTTATTAGACTTTCACCATGAGATTTAAGTGCACAAGTCATTATTTGCAAACCAATATACGTTTCAAGCTCTACAACATCTAATTTTTCCCAACTACTTCCGTAAATTTCTAATCCCTTTATTTTTTATACTTGGAGAAATAAATAACTCAAATGAAGATCCTATATCTGTGACTTTGCAAGCAGCACTTTTTGTTGGCCCAGGTTTGCTTTTCATTATTAGATTCTTAGATATTCTTCCAGTTTGATGAGGTGGCTGTCCTTGCCACAAATATAATATGTTGGGTCACATTCACCCAACAAGACTATATGTGTATATAAAGTTAATTTTTTTATATAGATGAAAAACAAAACAACTGTTTTTTATCATTTTATTAGCAAATGGTTATTTATATTCCCGTTTAGGATAAATAAAAATTTCGTGGCGAACCTATATCAGTAAAGTGAAAATAATGTAAGTTTAAAAATAAAATTAGGTCAATTTGACCCAAAGAGTGTCCGATTTATGGAGGTTAAAGTGAATTACGAAGAGGGTCTTATATAGGAGTTTTGACTAATTATGGACCGACCATTATAAAATTAGGTGTCATTATTTCTGTATATAAGAAACGTATTTGTGTCAAATTTTATTTGGATACCAACATTTTTAAGAAATTTATGATCGTTAAAGTGATTTTCGGAAGTGGGCCTTATATGTGAGCTGCGACTAATTATAGACCAATCTTCACGAAATTGTGATTTAGCTTCATTTATTACTCATTTGTGGTGAAATTTGTTTGCATACTTGCATAATGCAAAGATTTATAATCGGTAAACCCCAATTTCGGGAGGAAATATGTATGGGGGAAAGGTGAAATAATTGACCGATTTCCACCAGTTTCAATCCTATCCATCCTTGTGTCGAAAAAATATCACGTACCAAATTGTATCGAAATATCTTCAAAATTGCTACCTGTACTCTGCGCACAAGCTTTACATGGACAGCCAGCCAGCCAGACGGACGGACGGACGGACGGACGGACATCGTTAAATCGACACAAAAAGTGATTCTGAGTCGATCGCTATACTTTAAGGTGGGTGGACCAATATTTCTGGGCGTTAAAAAAATCCGCACAAATCCAATATAGGGTACCCACTATGGTGGTATAGGGTATAATAACATTTATGTTTACAAAGGCTCTAAGTATTTGACGAGTTAGGCAGGGATTAAATGAAGTAATTTATAAGTGATTATTCTTTGCAAAAAAGATTATTTCCAATATTATGACCAAAAAATAAACAGTATAAGTTAAGAATTAAAGAACTAAAGTAATATTATTTAAAGACATTAAATAAGATTAAATAAAACTTAAAGAAACAGGGCATTCTTGTGTTTATATTGAAATTATTGATTTATTTATAACAAACAGCTTCTTTAGTGGTTTAAGTTTGAAATATTTATTTGCAAAATAATTTCTTGGTTGATGTAAATTTGACACACCCATTAAAAATTAAACCTAGATTTTGTAGCTCTCTCAAGCAAAAAAGTAAAAATAGCAGGTATTTTGTAATATAAATTAATGTTTTCACTAATATTTAACAACCACTCCTTGCCACTCAATTCCAACACAATCACAACAAATGCTGATGGTCTGGTGTGTCTTGGTCTGGTTGCTAAAGTTACTGAAGAAAATAAAAAAAAAACAGAAAATCAATTTTATAGTTGATTTCCTTCCGAAAAAAATGTAACCAAACAAATTTAGAAATAGAACGAAAATGAGAAATTGTAAAACAGTCAAGAGCTAAGAAGAATCATAGATGAATGTGGTTTGGTTTAATAGTTTAAGAACCGTAAATAAGTCAAACAAAAAACAGAGAAAATAAGAAAAATAAAAACACTTTAAATGAAAATCCAATTTTAAATATTTCTTCCTACAACACACCCACATGCTTGTTTAGACTTGAATTAAATTATAATATATATATACACCATAGCAGGCATTTTTGGCCTATTAAATAATAAAATGTTGTTCATATTGCTTATTTTTACTGATAGCTTTACTATATTTACCTTGCTTCGTATGTTTTGTACTACTTGATAAGTAAACGAAGTTAATTAAATTACACTTCAACACACAATCAAGAATTTCACAAAAATATAATGTGAAACAAAAAGCACAAATTATATTACACAAGTATTGCCTATGAATAGGACAAGGCATTAGTTCAAACAATTTTAAATTACATTTTTAGCAACAATATTACAACATTATGTTCCTAAGTTAGCTTTTGTTTTCAAATAATTGCAATTAAAAAGTAGCTACATATATTAATTATACTAATTTGTATTTATCATGTGAGTCATACGGGTCTTATGGGTCAATTATAGCAAGTATACTCAAGTACCATCTTATAGCTAAATAATCTAAGTAATATTGTATCTAAAATGATTTTAACTTGTTAAAATAATACAAAGATAAATAAATAAACCGAATTATTCGCATCTTTGAATTTTTTTAAATAAAATAAAAGATTAAGATTTCAAAGTAATGGCCATTTTTAGTTATGACCTTTTCCCATCCATCTGTCAACATATGAATTCCGCGCCAAAATAACTGCACATCTTAAAACACCTAGCTGAATTAGAAATTTATTTAAATCACAGTTAAATTTTTAAAAGAACTGGCCAGTTAAATGTGCATGACGGAGGGTTAATATGGTACCCCAATTCAATGCTTTTGGATGAATCCAGCAAAGGTGTTCAAACTCTTTTGGTTGGCATGTGCAATCTTTCAACACTGAACTATCTCTATGACACAAACCATGTTGAAACAAATGAAACACACACATCGGTGAGCAATCGGTGTATTTTAATGCCACTTTTTTAAACAAAAGAAGTGACACTTTACTGGCACAAAATTGCATATGCTACTTATCTAATGGAACACATACATTTAATTTAAAAATTTTGCAAACCGGTTGCAAACGGGCAGAATTTTTTTTTAGCGATTTTCCTTAAATTTATTTTGTTAGTTAAACAGTAACATTTTCATCAAAAGCAATGTATTTCAGAGCAATATAGCTATATTTGCTACTTCCAAACATAAATTATTTTAAATATGAAAGTTAAAAAATAATTGTTTTTTCCATTTTTGTTGAATATCAAAAAAAAAAAAAAAATTAAAATTTAAATAAAATTGCAAACATCGGAAACAATTTGACTTATATTTTTCATTGTTTTACTTAGATAAAGTAATTTCTGATTTGATCCAAAAATATTTAAATCAATATCTTGATTAGATTCGAAAATATATTGTTTAAAACTAATGATAATTTTAACTATTTTTCGAGTGTAAATTGACCCATTTCCATCCTCTGTTCGCATTTTAAGGTAATTTTTGCTGTTTTTTTTAAACTGTTATGGTTAAATTTGTATAGAATACGTATCGTATATATTCTTAGCTTAAATAAACATTAATTAAAAATTTTATTAATAATATATTTTTTAAGTCACACGTCATTTTTCTACACCATATATTTTAGGGGGTTTTTAATTAGCTAATCATATGTATAAATTGTACAAAAATTAAAATTGTAACTATGCAGTTTTTACAGCAAAGAATGAAAAAACTAAAATTGAAACAAAAAACTAAGAAAAAATAACAAAGTTGATTCTGACAGAGGTAAATGTTGGTGTTCGCAAGCGCGAACGTTGGCTGCTATTCAACATATAAAATAATCTTTTGCATGTGTTTCTTTTTTTTCTACAAGTAACGGACAGTTTCATACGGACATTTAAATATACTAAATGGAGACAGAGGACTGATAGATCAGGAAAATTTCAATTTGTATTGCAACCAAATTCAGATGAGTTACTGAATATTCGATCAAAGCTATTTTCCGAAATCAAAGGATTGTCACCACTTAGACGTTTCTTAGGAATTCTCATACTGTCAGGATTTAACTCTTTACCATCAATTGAAGACTATTGGTCAAATGATCCATGTCTGGGCAACCCAATGGTAAAACAAAGTATGCCACGTAAAATGTTCCAAGACATATAACGATGTATTCATTTGAAAAACAATGTAAGCCTGGATGGAAATTATAAGCTCACCAAGGTAAATAATCAGGGGTGTCATAGAAACCAATATTGTCAGAATTTGTTTTAAAACCGACAAGAACAAATGCTTTGGTGTCATAGGGTACTGCTACACGTTCAATAAATATCGTGATACTAGAAATATCTCTATATATATGGAGCGTGTAGCAGTGCCCTATGACACCAAAGCATTTGTTCTTGTCGGTTTTAAAACAAATTCTGACAATATTGGTTTCTATGACACCCCTGAATATTTATTTCTATGAGATTGATGTTGATTATTTATCGACTTTTAATTTTTTAGGTAAGACCATTAGACATAGCAAACTCAAAATTCATGCAGTTTAGCATATGGAGTACCGATTTGTCAATCGATGAGCTAATGTTACCATATTTTGGTCGCCACTCATATGGCTGTTCGCTTTGGGTACAAATTGTGGTGTCTTTGCTCTTCAAATGGTTATTTGTTTAACTGTATGCCATACTCAGGTGCTAGTGATAATTATGATCGTCAAATCGGGCCAGGCGCAGATGTTGTACTGCGGCTATTGGAAAATGTAAAAACCACCAATCTCCACAGAATTTATTTCGATAATTTTTTTTCGTCGTACCAACTCTTGTGTTTACTTAGCGAGAAAAAATTTTGTGCTACTGGAACTGTACGCAGCAATAGAATTGGAAAGGCACCTTTGAAAACTGGAAATGAATTACCCCGTGGAGATTCGGATTTCCAATTTGATCAAACAAACAATATATTAGTTTGCCGTTGGGCTCATAATAAGGAAGTGACAATGGTTACTAATTTTGACCAAATTCAACCAATGCATGCTGTCAAAAGCTCATCAGTTGTCAACGCATGGAAACTACAGTGCTTTGTTTCAAAAGAAAAAAAAACGAAAAACCTATGGCACAAAAAAAATATGGTGTTCTAATACCAAAAGAACTTCTGTTATCATCTAAAATATGTGATAATTCTCCAAAGTTTTTACCTCGGAACTTACCAAGAGTCGATTGCGAACACATTGTTGTTGGACAGAAAGACGGAAAACTTAGACTTTGCAGAATAAAAACCTATAGAAAGTCAATAAAATGGATGTGCAAAAAATGCAATGCACATTTACATCCAAAGTGCTTTGAATCGTACCATCAAAAGTAATTTTATCATTACATACAAAAATTTTTTATTTATTTATTTATTTATTTTATATTTTATTTTATATATTTTTAATAAACATATTCAATAAAATTGAAAGAACCTTGTATTAAAATAGGTTTTATGTACGCAAAAACAATTTTTTTTTAAGTTTCAAAGCAAAAAATAATTATGTTGAATAGCGGCAAGCGTTTGCGCTTGCGAACACCGGTTTCTGACGGTCTCAGTAGGGCTAGGTGAATTTTGTAAACGGATTTGCATTCAGCAATCTCAAATTAGCCAAGAACTCGAATTTCATTGAAATCGGTCTACATTTATGTTTCGCGGCCGGAAATGGGTTAAAGTTTATAAATCAATGTATAGAAGCACATAAACATCCTCACTCACATTCACTAAATGAATGACACTGATTATGCTCAGAATTAGTAACTCATTAACAAACACAAAGTCCATAAATTTTAAATACTTTCCATGAAATGCTTAAGAAGCTACATTTAGTATGAACATTATATAAAGACTTTTGTTAGTGTTATGCACTTTAAACAGCAGCACTCATTTATAGACACAGTTAAATACTTTGCTTCATGGGCAACATAATAAATTGTTGTTTTTTTTTTATTTACTGAACAATGTTGAAGCATCATAAACTCACCTGAATTTGTCCAATGATTTTTTGAAAATGTAAAATCAAGCGGAAAATGTTGTTGTTGCTGTTGGTCATTTTTATAAATACTGCTGCTCTGACTTCTGCTCGTATCGATATTGCTGGCTGTGATGGTGCTTTTGCTTTTCTTGACATTTTTAAATGTTGACAATACAGCACCACTGCTGATCCCACTGCCACTACTAGTGGTGGGTGGATAAGAACTTAAACTATTTTGTTGTTTGCCCAACAACTTGGTACCTATACTACTGCCACTAACACCACTGTCACCACTGCTAATACTGCTAGTGGAGCTTCTACTGGTGGCCCTGGTCTTAAATGTGGTGTGCATCATGTTTATCGTTTGGGTTGGGCTAATGCTGTTGACGTTGCCCATAATTCTGGACGTCTTAGTATTGTGGAAACCAGACATTGTTGTTGTTATTGCTGGTGTGGGATATGCAAGGGCTGATGTTAGAAAAGATGATGAAAATTTGTGTTGAACAGTACCAGCTTCTTCAAAAGACGATGATGATGATGGTAGATATGGTGATGACCAGGACGACGATGACGACGGCGATGAGGCAAATGTAGTACGTGTTGTATCGAAAGCATTGAATTGTAAACTTTCAACTAATGCGGCTGTAGCACCAACTACTGCCTGCGTTTGTGGTAAGGCCACTGCCACAACTGTTACAGTGTTTGTTATTATATCTGGCCAATGAGAAAAAACAATTGAAATGCAATTAGAAAATACATAAATTTCAAATTTAATACTAGCAGCAAATAGTTAATAGTTAATAATAGTTTCAGGTATAACCAGGCATTTGACTTCTCTCATTATTTCTTTATGCACAGCACACGGACTGGCCGACCATTATCACATATAAAAACAATTAGATTTTATCCTCACTACTCGGAAATTAAAAATTATATTTAGTTATCTTAAGATAAATATGTACTGCTTACTTCATACTAATACTTAAGTACTTGTTGGTGTTTTACCTTTCGCTTAGTTGATTTTAAGAAAGATTATTGTATTAAAAATATTTTATTTTTATTATTTGAAAAACCGTTTATCTTTTTGAAAATATGGAATAATATTTATAATCCAATTAAAAATAATCATAAATATTAAGCGTAAGTACTTGTAATAAAAGAAAATAATCTCACGTTCTAGCAGATGAGAACTTATGAAAACTTAAGAATTTTAATATGACTACCAAGGTGCTAAATGAGAATATTTTTAAATGTAGCAGACTAAGATTGGTACTTGAATAATAATTTTGTTTTGCGTTAAACAAGTTGCTGATTTCTTTAAAGTAATATTAAATTACTGCCGCATAGAAAACTAAATACATTACGTGTGATAATTATGAGCGATGTCTATAATTAAATTAAAAAATCAAAATTTGTTCCTCTGATTAACAGAACTGAAAAGTGTTACGAAATATAAATTAAGGACAATATGAATGTTAGAAAATAAATTAATATATCTCACAATACGAAAAGCTATTGAACAATTTAATGGACGTTTTTCAATCGAATAAAATCATGGTGGTGATTAGGGTAATTAGGGTAACTGTTGTTTTCATAGTTACCAAAAAAAAAACAGAAATCTACCATTAAGGAGAAATTACAACAACTTCATACTTCGCCGATATTGTCAACCAACGGTAGACGCAGCGAAAAAGTAACAACAAATTTGTAGTAATACAAAATTTTTAATAATATTAATAAAGAGGAATACACACACATTGTAAAAGTAAGTAAATTTCGTTTTAATTCACAACACCTACAAAGTAAATATTATAATTCTCGAATTCTATTTCTCAAAAAAATAGATGATGTTTACAGATAGATCGTGGACAATGAAAATTGCTGATGACGCCCTTGGCAGAGTAGAAAATGCATTCCAGTTTGCCAATTGTCTAGAAAAAAATATAACCTTACAATGGTATTCTTTGAGTTATTAATTAAAAATGAACTCAAGCCAAAATAATAAGAAATCTTCTCTAATAAGTAACCAAATTATTTAATATTTCTTTTGTTGAAATAAAACAAATAATTCGAATAAGACAGTTAAACTTTTACGAATAATTCGCTCACATACTCAAAATTAATCAAATAATTCGAATAAATTAGACAATTTAAATAAAATAAAATAAAATAAAAATTGTTTTTCCAAGTCGTACAGAAAATAGTATCGTCTAAATCAGAGGTGATCAAAATTTAAATGCTTATGTATTGGTGAGAAAATGAGACAAATTTTAAGGTACAGTAAAACGAACAAGTAAACGAAAGATTTTTATAACATAGTAAACGTAAACAATTGTTTCGGCTTAAAAAATAATAAAAAATTATTTCGCTTCGCAAAATATTGAGTTCCGTTTGTATTTTTAACTCATATATTGTAACTTCAACTTTAAAGGGGGCTTGAAAAAGATAAAGAAAGGGTTCAAGGTAATCAAAATCTTTAAACCTATCTTGAAAATTAAAAAAGGGTTTCCCAGTGACCTTTAACAAATGCATTTTTTATTGCGAAAAATTTTCGTAATGGTACCATAATTTTTTTACGTACTGTTTTAAAAAAACAATCAAAGTATTCGCTAAGCATGTGCACCATTTGCCTTGTGAAATACAACTGAATTAAAAGAGCATAAAAAAGTAGTGCGTTGGGCCAATAAGCAATTGCTCTATGAAATGATCACCTCTGGTCTAAATCCACCTTTTATAATATCACTAATATAAATTTTAATAAATATGTTATTTGTTTATTCAACGTTATCATCATCAATGTCATCTTAAATAACAGTTTCTTCCACATATTCAGCAGGCATTTATTCGAAAATGTTTGTGCAAAACACTAAAACGAAAACCAAATTTTAAATTTTTTACAAGTTTCCACAAGTCCGCAATTCCCAAAAAAAAGTTTTTAAATATTCCGAAAAATTATTTTTTTAGATTTTTGGCAATATTTTCTACACCAAGAGCTGGATGTCGACGATGCAATTTGATAATATTTACCCTAAAGTTGAACTTTATATAAAAAATAGCTATTTTATATATATCTGGTCCCCAAATTTTTTTTTTAGTGTTTTTATACCCACCATCAAAAAGATGGTATATTAAGTTTGTCATTTCCTTTGTAACACATCGAAATATTGGTCGCAAAACCAAAAAGTCTATATATTCTGGGTCCTTATGTGATTCGAATATGATATAGCTATGCGTCTGTTCGTCTGTTTTAATAAACATTTCAATACGAAATGTTTGGTATTGAAAATGAGCTAAACCGTTCCAGCAGGATCCAAGTCTTAGACCAAAGTTTCAGACAACCTCGATATTTTTCATATATTTTTTGAAATTCTTTCTTTGTATTTTTAATAAAATGTAGAATATATCATGAAATTTGCCACACTTTGTTTTTATTATAGAAAATGGTAAGAATCGGTTCACGGTTTCTCATACAAATGTCTCCCAGGAATATCTCTTCATGGTACATAAGTGTCTGTAGAAAAGCAGTATCTAAAAAATCACTTAAATGCGTAAAATCTCTTATAAAAATGAACACCACGTTGAAATTCAACACAAATAATCCATATATAAATCGTCGTAAATAATTTCATGCTGAACAGTTTATAATAGCTAATAGCTCTCTTTTAAGAACTACTTCCGAAAAACTCATTAACCTGTATTAACATCCATATAGTTCATTCACACAGTTAAGTTATAAGAATGTAAAATGTATATTATTGGCTTTTATAAAAATTAGTATATAATTGGCCATGGACTCAGATGCAACGTCCACTTCGGAAAATAACCACAGTGTATACAGACGAAACAATTTTGACGTTTCAAAAACCTTTTTGCTATTTAATTTACTGTGTGTCAAAGTAAATCATTACACGCTGCTAAAATCTTAACAAAAGGAAGTTCTAAAAGAAAGAGATACATATAAAATGTGATTATCTTCTGGAATTATATACTATGTATATCGTTCTATCGACTCAAATAAAGATTTCATATATTTTTCTAATTTTTAAGTGTTTTTAAATAAATCCGAAAGCTCTTATACTCTTTACTTAGGTATTCTGTGTGTTTTTAAGCTACTTTAGTCCCATGTCTTTTAAATATAATATAAAGTTAGGGACTCTAACTAACAGACATTCCCAAATTTTGATATATTTGCTATTCCAAGAGAATCAGAAAAATAATAAATTTTTCGTAAATATAAAAACTTAAGTCTCTATCTGTATATATGTATGTATATATATTTCAAAAATAAGTTTCTCTACCTACCTTTACCAACTAACGTTTTATAAACAGCCAATTTTTGTGAATGAATCCGTTTAAATCTGCTTAAACCCCATTAAGTCATCAACTGGCCTACAAAATTTATATTTATATCTGCTTATATACGTTTAACAGTAGTTTTTATATCCCATACCAAAGATTTATGTATTGAAATATACGTATGTATTTATATGTGTTGGATCATTTAAATTTTTCTCTTTTAACCACATTCAATGAAAGGTTTTTTTCTTCTTTTTTTTTATTAATAGCCATCATCATAAACGTTTTAATACAATCATTTTTACCAGTATATAGAAGTACATGTAAGTTTGTAAATGTTTTTTCATAAGTGGTCTGCTGAACACAGAGACATTAATATGTGTATCTATATAGTAAATTCGTATGGGTAGAAATGCATGTAAGTATGTGTGTGTAAGTTAAGTTGGCCTTTGTGATTTTAACCATAAATCAAATAATTCAATTAATAAAGTCCATACATAAATGTATGAGAGGCTTGAATTATCGCATTTATTAAATGGCACCACATGGATATTTATGTCATTCCATTTGTCAGTGAGTCTCATGTCCTTAAAACAATTGCAGAGTTAAAATATGTGTATATAAAGACTTAAAGGAAAATACTACATTTAAAACAAATGATATGATTTTCTCAGAAGGATTATAACACACCTTTTTAATAGAAAGGTTTTAAAAGTTTTTGGAAAGCTAAAAAACAACAAAGAAATAATATTTTAGATGTTGAAATAAATCCAATCTTCAAGTCTCAAAATATCGAAGAAATTTGGAAATTTGAAAATACAAATGTATCCAGATAATTATAGGACAATTTAAATAATTTTAAAATTATGTTTTAATGAATAATTTAATACACATTTATTACAAATAAATTCAAATATTATTTTATTAAAGACAAATTATTGAATGTTGGAGAATGTTTTAATTTTGTTCGAAATAATTTCTCAGATTCAAACAATAATAATGTTAAAGTGTCACCATAGAGTTTAGTTATAAACCCAATATTAAAAAGCTTACAAAAATAAATTTCAATTATAATATAACAGGCAAAAACTAAACTAATAAATGGTGTCCTCGTTTGTAATAACTATCAGCTACATAGCGTAGATCATCAATCTTATCATGAATAAATTGCTTTACCTACTCGTAAATGACCTATGATTGAAGCTAAAACTGAGCAACTAAACAACATGTATAGAGTAACAAGTACTACTCTTGAATGGAAATATTGCGGTTAAGTGGATAGAAACTTAGCTCCCATTTCGTCAGTTTTAGTAAACTGTTCTTGACCAGAGAGATTCATCTATAATTTACACTACGTAAAATAAACAAAAACTTATTACTCGTTGACAAATATTAAAGTAAAATTGTATACCCTCCACATCATCACAAGTGGTGAATGAGGGTGTATATAAGTTTGTCATTCCGTATGTAACACTGAGAAATATTCATCTGAGATTCAACAAAGTATATATATTCTTGATTCTTATGAAATTATAAGTCGATTGAGCTATGTCCGTCTGTCTGTCTGACTAATACTGTGACGTACAAAATTCCTATATGAATATGCACAAACTTTACAATATAAAATATATAATTCTTTTAAGCAGTTTGGTATTGAAAATCAGTTAAACCAGAGTTATGAATCAAAATCTAAGACAACTCCAAAAAATTTATATTTTTCAAACATTTTTGGCCAATATGTATAAATATTTTGTAGATAAAGCCTAATAGAGCACCCTAACTTGTTTCACTAAACAATATCAGCCTTGTGACTATCACAATAACTTGGAGTTTTTATTTTGTATATTGCTTCCAGCTCTTCAATATTACATACAATATAGCCGTAATGAAACGTGTAATAAAGTTTGGAAAATTATTAAATAACTTTCGTTGTTGTTACTTCTGCAAAATATTTTCTGAATGATGCCAACGTAAGCATAAATTTGTCGTACTGTGCACTCATAAGGATATTAGGATGACTTTAAACGCAAAGTTGTAGATGTTGCTTTAATATACAATTTTTACAAATTATTTGACTATAGTTAGCTGTATGTGGTCTGGACCTTCTTTAGATAATTGGAATTTTGTACGTCTGTTCTAGAAATTATAGTAAAACATTTGTCCACTGTAAGTTGTCTTTGACATCATTTTGTTCAATTTGGAACAAGTTTTCTGATTTGTAAGGTGAGTTTTGAGTTTAGATAAAATTTAATTCAAACGAATATTTATAAAAAAAAGTAGGCTTGAAGTATGCTATTAGACAAAATTTTCCTAAAGTACATTTGAAGTCTACTTTAAGTTTTTATAAATACGGCAGAATAATAAGTTAAAGTAGAAACATTTAAAAGTTTCGAAACATGCTGGAGAATATTTGGAAATGTCAAAATAAAACAAACCAACATTTGATTTCAATTTAACTTTGACTTCATACAAATGAGGCCATCTTAATACAAATAATGTCGAATTTTGGTGTTATGTCGTGCGGCAAATAATTAATGTTACGACCTTAAAATTGCCGCCATAATTTAAGGTTGTACATACAATCATATTTAGCACACATTTTTTATTTATTAGATTTGGCACATAACAATACTTATGTTGAGCAGTGCTACCAGGAGGTGGAAAAAAGCTAAATGGACTATAAAAACAATCTAAATCGCTTAAAAAAAGGCTAAAAAAGCCAACACAATTTTAGTTTGAATTTTTAGTTTTTTTTCGGCTTAAAAGTAAAATGAAGAAATAAAATTAAAAGCTATAAAATATAAAATATAAATTACAACACATGTAACAGCGTTAGTATTAGCAACTACTTACAGATAAGTAAATAGTTTGCTAGTAAATATATATTTTTCATGTGCATATTTACAAAAATAAAATATAGGGTTTTAAACATTAAGTTGGCAAAAGTTTCTTAACTGGCGGTTATTACGTCACTTGTCAAGTGATTTATGTTTAGTTTGGTGTCTTCTTTTTACATGAATAGACTTAAGCTAGATTTACACGATTGAAATTTTCTTCAAAATTGCTCTTCAAAATGCTTCAAACTCGTGTAAACAGCAAAAATCCTTCAATCGTGTAAATCTAGCTTAAGTTAATGATTTTTTACGGAAGTAGTTCTCACAAGAGAGCTATTACCTATTATGAACCGTTCAGCACGAAATTATGTACGACGATATATATGTATGTATAAGTATGTGAATGATTTGACTTGAATATTAACTTGATAGTGAAGTTTAAGAGATTTATGCTTATGTAAGTGATTTTTGGAAGTGGACTTTATATTAGGACTACGGTCAAATATGGGTCGATTATCATGCAATTTGGTACGACGATTTATTCAACTTGAAAGTAATTTTTATGCATTATATTTGAAGAAATTTTCATAATATCTAAAAAATATCGAGGTTTTCTGAAACATTGGTCTATAACCCAAATCCTAAAGAGTGTTTGGTAAACAATTCATTTTCCTAAGCCTTTTTTCGAAGCTCTTTCGTGCCTTCAACAGACAGACAGACGGTCGGACATGGCTGGATCGTTTTAGAAACTTGTAAGGACCCAGAATATATGGACTGTTTTGTTCTATGTTTCGATGTTCTCAATGTTTTCCAGCTCCCATCTCTTTGGTGGTGGCTATAAAAAGGCTAACCTAGCAACACTGGTGTTGAGTGCATTTGAGTGCTGGTGTTTAGAGCTATACAATGTGTTGATTGTTTAAGTATTGCTGTTGCTTTTATTATTGTTTCTATTGATGTCGCTCGCTTCTATTGTTATGGTTTGGAGGATGATAAACAAGCCTTCCAGTCAAACCGACATGTATTATTTCTTTATTGTTTTATTGTTTGATACAACTAGTATATGTGGGTTTGCATTAGGGTTCCTATTTTCTTTATTACTGATAATATTACTACATACTAAATGAATTATTAAATACATGTTAGAGTGGTATATCTTAAATAACCTCCACCTTGATATAATGAGAATTAAAGAAGTTACTAGAATATCGAAATTCAGTGTTCCTTATTCAGGCTAATTCCCTTGGCCAACGATGTCGAACGATAACGTTCGCTTAGATAAGACTTAAGACACAAACTTTTTATCGTATCTATTTTTTTTACTCAATAAAGTTTGTTTATTCCACAATTAAGTTTGTTTCTTAAGTCTTATCTCAGCGAACGTTATCGTTAACCATCGTGGGCCAGGGGGTTAGTGTTTGAAAGACAAACGTTATTATTAGACTTATGTTGATGTTTGTATCACCCATGATACCGATCGCCTCAGAAGCATTTCCTGCGTCGATTTGAAGATATTTCGATAAAATTCGGTACATTTTTTTGGCCCAAGGATGGTTGGCATTGAAATTGATTTAAATCAGTCCATTATTCTACCTAGCAACAATACAAATGTGCTCTAGAAATAGAGATTTATCGGTCATAAATGTTTTATATAATCACGAGGCGTTTTTAGTGGTTCAGAACTGATGATTTTGACACGGAATACAAAGATCGCCCAAGCCAGCCAAAACCGACCAAGAATTGGAGGTATTTTCTCCAATTTTCCTTCCAAATGTTTATAGGGTCCAATTTTATTTCCAAGGGAAATTCGGTAGCATTTGAATAGAAACCGAAAGACTTTGAAATATGATTTTGCTGCTGTTACTTTATGAAAGGAAATATTTTTTTGCACTGAATCGTTAGTTGCGTGGGAAAATTTATCCGTTACGATAACCCCAAAGGGTCTTATATATACGGGAGGGTGAAAACTGGCCAGACCATAACAGGAAACCTGTATCGAATGTAACTTATTCGCTTGAAGCGAAAAGTGATCGAAAAATACCCATAACATGAAGCCAGATGTTAATGCATACACAAAAAAATTTCGGCCATAAATCAGCCCCTTGACCCAATAAGGCATTAATTTTTTTGACCCATTAAATTTTGTTTCTATGTAATATTCCATTATGACAACCCTCTGCCACATCTTGCAATTTTTGCCTCTCTCGCTTTATAGTCCAGATTTTGCCTTGTCCGACAACTATTGCTTCGCTCGAAGACAAGTTATGATATTTTTTTTTAAGTTGCAATACTGTGTTTTAAATTTTAATATTAAAACATTTATGCGACCTAAGTTTATGTAAACGATTGTCTGCCATTAACCTATTAACGCCCAACTTTTAATAATTAAAAATAAAAAGTTTTTTTTAAGTGAAACGTTTTTAATTGTAGTAAAATAATACGAAAACACAAAAATTTATTAATTACTAATAAAAATAACGTAAATATAGCCTGTCATATATAGGACACTGGCAATTACACATATCAACCGTAATATAGGTGAAATCAACACGCCTGTTTTTGTACTGTCCTATAAACGCTGGCGTGTAAAAAACAACTGATTGGAAAGTAAAAAGGATCAGAATTATTTTTGTTTAGTGTCAAAAATCAAAATAATAAACAACTTGTTCAAGGAAGAAAAATAGAATGCCCGGAATATCGATAATTGCAGCATCAGAAGTTAATTAAAGACAGTGTATTTTCGTTAATTTTGTGTGTTTCCATATAGGTAATTTTTGAGAAAACTTGCATTAATAAAAGTACGACAATACTAAATGAACAAATTCCGTATACTTTTTTTATTTTTAAGTATGTATTTAGAAAATTATAAATTTTTAACTAAATATGTATCAAATATTATTATTTGGAAAAATATGCAAAAGAAAACAACATTGTTTATTAATAAAAATATATTGGGAATTGTTTATAATCCTAGAAATGCTTAAAATTACATTTCCACATAGCAAATTAAAAGTGATTTCATTCCGAAAAAAATTTTCATTTTACTTTTTCTATGGAAGCAAAATACGGAATTTCACTTCTGAACGGAATTCAGTTGTGTGACATGGCTGATAAAATACCAATACACAAACAACCTAAAAAACGAGTTGTCTCAATCTATATAATCCTCCCAAGAACTTTGAATATTAACTTACCAGTTTTTACCCTAATAACGTTTCTTTAAGTGTTTTTTAATTTAGATGGAGGGCACTGCAGATTCAGGGCAACTAACTGAATATAGTACTTCAACTTGTTTTCTTTAAACCAGCATTTTTTGTATTCAATAAATAAATAATAAAATTTAATGTAATTTTATTACATTATCTTATATTTATATTTTTTACAACTTGCTATTAGAAGTAGCTATTTCTATGAAAGATATTTAAATTATATCAAGAAATTTACAAACAGTTGTATCAATTAAGACCAATTTGAAAACAAAACAATTTATATTTGTAAAAATTATGAATTTTTCATGTGTATTAAAAATAAAACTTTTTTGTTGAACACTTCAGTGGCAGGAACTACTGTACGTATGTATATTTCCAATTATTTATTTCCCATTTTGAATTAGTTTAAAAAATTAATGCTTTTACTGTAATAAAAGAAATCATAATAATTGAATTCATAACACACATATATCTTTATACCATAGAGAGCAGAAGTAACTAATAATATTCATTAGGCAGCTCAATGGATAAATTAATATTTCACAATAAAAATAAAATGATAGGATGTTGCCAACACATGTCGTAGTAAAATGTAACAAGTAAGAAAGTATAGTCGGTCAAGGCTGACCATATAATACCCTACATCAAGTATATGTACAAAAACTGTTTTCCAGAAATGGGCGCTACATAGGTGCAATGACCTGTTATAGACCGATTATCCAAACATTTAGTGGCATGACTTCTGTGTATTGTTAACCGACTGATTTGTGTATATAGAAAATATATTTGTGTTCATTATTATTTGACTACCAACATTTTCAAGAGATTTATGGAAGTTGAAGTAATTTTTCGAAGTGGGCCTAATATGGGAGCTATATGTGTTTAATATAATTTGAATACCAACATATTTTAAAGCGTTATGCTCTTCAAAGTGATTTTCGGCAGTGGGCTATGGTCAATTATTTTTTGTCTATTCAGTTTTATGACAGCAGAAGTATAGGCAAAACGTGTTCATATGTATTAAAATTGGAATTAACGTTCCCGGTAGCTTAAAGCATCTTCTAAAGCAAAACAAATTACATAAATGCATTTTTTTATAACAATAAATTAGTAAACCGTCTTATGACACCGTAGCTTTAATTTTTTTACACACTGCATTTTTATTTCGCTACCATGCACTCACACAATAAGCTGGCATATTGAAATGTTTTATATCTGTATTATAAATGAATTTTCTGTATTTTGTTCAACATACCAAACACTCAAGACTGTTCTAGTCTGTTTGTTAAGCATACTTGGAAAATTGAACCCATACATAAGTGGAACATCTGATGACTTTTTACATAAAACGAATAAAATGGGAAAGTGTAATAAAATAATACAAACAAATGAACTGATATCAGAACAAAATCAATTGCATATGATTTTGCTAATAAACAAAAATCAATTTTCAAAGAACATAAAATTCCTTTTAAAATATATATGTATCATATATTAGCTGGTTGTGTCATGTCAATGATGTTTAATTCAAGTTTTATATGTTGTTCAATTGATGAATGAATTGTTATAAGTGAGTTAAAAGAAAATTTTTATTGCAATATTCCTATGTTAGCTTGAGTTTGTAAGATATAGTATATGCTGGCATTGAATATTTTCTATTCAAATTATGTTAATTTATCCAAAATAAAAACATATTAAGCATATTTTATATGAAGAGAATATCATGATTTTATTAAGTATGTCTTGAAATTTTCCATAACCATTTTATATGTATGTAGGTACATTGATAAATATGACAGAATTTTGTTGCTATTCTCTTTTAATACATTTCTGAATGTGGGCTTATTAAAGTAGAAATTTGATTTTAATCAACCCTATTAAATCAAATCTACTAGACACATGATCCTTATTCTTAAAGAAGTATGCTAAAATTATGCCTTCAGCCCTTGATTTTTAAAAATCACTTAGCTTGATTTTACTTGAAAAATGAAAACTGCGTTTAAATATATGAGTGTTTTCATAGTTCTGGCATATAATAATCAATTTCTACTAACCCTACTATAAAAAGTAAGAGTTAATTTTCGTCTATGTCGAGTCTCAAATACCGAATGTCAAATACCAGTAACTTGATCATGAATATTTAAAACTAATTTTTGTTACATTTTGTATCGATAATGATAATTATACTAGTTATTTTATTTCGCAGATCGTTTATATGAGTATTATTATGGGTCGACCGTCATAAAATATTGTACAGTAATTTATATTTAAGTTTTATCTAAATAACAGCATTTAAGAGAATTTTATGCATATTCCACAAAATATATGGAGGCGTCGTGATAAAGAAGATAATCACATTTTATATTTATCTCATTTATTCAGAACCGAACTTTGTTAGTGTTTTAGCAGAGTGTAATGATTAACATTGACGCACAATAAATTAGACACCAAAAAACCCTAGAAAACTGCTTTTTTGAAGCGTCAAAATTGTCTCGTTTTTATACTATTCTCGGAAGTGGACGTCGTATGGGAGTCCATCCATGGCCAATTATAGACTAATTTTCACAAAAGCCAGTAGTATAACTTTCACTGATCTGTGTAAAATTTTCGTTCGATATAGATGTTGATGTAGGTTAATGATATTTACGAAAGTAGTTCGCATAAGAGAGCTAATACCTATTATGAACCGTTCAGCATGAAATTTGGAATGATGATTTAAATGTATGCATAAACTATTTGTGTAGAATTTAAACTTATTGATGATTTTTAAAAGAGATTTATGCGCATTTAAGTGATTTTCGGAAGTGGAATTGATATGGACCGAGTATCATGAAAATTCGTACGACGATTTATATATATGAATAACTGCATACAATTTTTGTAAATGTGGAAATTGATTTCAAGTTTCTAGCTTTTGCGTTTTGGCTTTACTATCAAAACTTAATATCTCTTTTCTCTTTTTATATGCTCTACCACCATAAGTGGTAAAAGAGGTTATATATAAGTTTGTGATTCCAAGCGTAACACCGAGAATTATTCATCTGAAACCCAACAAATTATTTATGTCCGCTATGCGCGTCTGTCTGTCTGTCCATCTGTCTATGTAAAACACTCTCACGGCCACAACCAAAATCAACAAAGTTTACATAAAAACCATTTATAATTCTCCTAAGCAGTTTGGTATTGAAAATCAGCAAAATCGGTATAGTAGAACTAGAGTTATGGCCCAAAATGTGAGACAACCTCCATAAAAATATGTCTTGCAAGTTTTTTAAATATATTGCAGATATTGCCATGAAATTTCGTACACGTTATTCCTATTATAAAAAAAACTGTGAGGAAAATAGTAAGAATCGGTTTATGATTTCTCATTGCCCCATACAAATATCTTCCCGAAATATGGCTTAATGACAAATAAATGCCTGTAAAATTATAATATTAATACAAATTTCGGCAAAAATAAGTGTCATGTAAAAAGAAATCACAAAATGAAATGTTGTTTTGTTCGCTTCATGTTTGACCATATAAAGTCCACATCTAATATTTACTTAAATATAATAAATCTGGTGCAAATATAGTTACCAGGTTAAAATTCGACACAAATGATTCATATAGATATTTAAATTGTTGAACTAAATTTTATAAGGGTCGGTCCTTAATTGTTCAAAACTCGCATATAAGCACCACTTCAGAAAAAACCACATTTATCATTATATATATCTTATAAATATCGGTATCGACTCAAAACTTTACACACTTTACATAAATTTACTTATACACAAAAACCATGCTGAAGAATTTTGTAAATATCGGTTCATATTTGAACATATACCTCATATAAAGCGTTCTCCCGAAAATCTCTTCAATACTTATAAATCTCTTATAATACACGGTAGCAATCCAACATTTTATACGTTTCATTTACATATAAGAAAAAATCCAACTGCTGGATTTTGAAAATATTGGTCATATTTGACCATTTCCCCCTAATATGGTCCACTTCTGAAATTCAAGTTAATACTAATATGAAATTCAACTTGCCATATCCGCATATGTATTAAATTCTCTATTCCGAAATTTAAACAGATCGTCCCATGATTTGTAATTGCTCACTTAAACGTAACACTTTCGAAAAACAACTTAACCCTCAATAATGTTTAATAAATATAGACATCGATTCAATATTTTATACAGATCAGAAATTGTAAAACAATTTAAAAACAATAATAATACGATAGGGCCTAAAAAAGGAGACCTTAACATATATTTACATATATTTAAAATTAATAATTAAAAAGTTTCTATGGCATATCTAACTAAGTATTTGCTCTTTAAACTTGATAGTAATTTAGAATAAATTCAGCTTTTTATACTTACATAGAAAATGATTTTGTAAACCGATGACCAGGGCAAAGGTTAACAAATTGTGTATTACAAATGAGATATTCCAATATGACGTGTCACTCTTCATCCTTTAAATCTGTTGATAATATTGTAGTAAATAAACCCGACTTTAAATTTCAAATGCTTCATTTTATCCACAGTCAATCGTTGTCCACCGTAACACGCGCCTCGATAAAGGGATTTTGTATTGTTGATATTTGTTTTTATGTCGTATTTATTAAGCGCGGCTGATTGACTACGCTTGTCTGTTAAGTCTGCAAATTGTTTTTCTTTTTTACTTTTTTTTTGATTGTTGATGTAGATATTCGTAAAAGTGTTTTTGTTTATTTTTGCAGTCTTTTGTTGCTAGAGTTTTGGAGATTTTTTTTAGAATATTTTTTTTTTTTGGCTGCTTCCTTGTTTGGCTGGTATTTATGTTGACGTGATTTCCGCTTCCTGTTCTGTCGTTTCGTACACTTCTATTTTCGTTTTGTTTTGTTTTATTTGTTGTACGAGTATACTTTGGGTATGATTTTGTGGTCAATGCTGAAACGAATGTTCATTCACGTTGTTGTTGTTGTTGTTGTTGTTATTGTTGTTGCAGCATTGTTGTGCTCAATGTTTGTTTTTCTATTTGACCACTTCTTTTCTTTCCAGATCGTGTTTTCCTGTAATTTTTCTCACTTAATTCTTCTTTTAGTTAGTTTCTTTGCCTGCTTTTAAATGATGATTGAAACGGCTGTTTTATAATGTCATCGTTCGCTAACATTTCTTGCAAGAGTAAAAACTGTTTCTTGCTTTTTCTGCTGCAAGTTTTTTGTTAAATGATTTGCAACCGTGTTGTTTGAAATGAGATTTTATGTGAAACCAGTTGTTGTTTTCTTTCGTTTATCCTGTGCACAATGTTCCACAGTCATGAATTCATTTCGTCGTGGTGAAGTATATGACTGTACGTCTGGCTGAGTGTGAGTTAGAAAGGATACGAATGTAATTTAGTATTTGAAGTGGTAGTTGCTTTAGTTCAATTTAAATTGCATATTTATAGTACAAACAAAAATTCTTCAGATGTTGTTGCTGTTTTATACTCCACTTTCTTTCTGCTTTTGTTGTTTTCTTGCAATTCATCTGAAATGGAAAATAAACAAATGAATTGTTTAGAATTGAAAGAAATAGAACTGAAAAATCTTCAATAAATAGTTTCTTTGCTCTCGGATCTCAACAACAACCCAACTCAATCGTTGTGTGCCTTTCGTGTGTGCTTCATCTAACAATAAATATTGTGTTAGAAGTTGTGTTGGCAGCAGCAATAGTAGGATGAATGAGTCTTAGACCTAAATTGGAATTTTTTCACTCATGCTTTATTTTGTTTTCATTTACTTAAAATTCTTGTAATTTTATTTTTATTTAGTTTTTAAAACATTTCTATGTACATATATTGTATTAAAAATTCTTATTTTTTTCTCGAGTATTTCATTAGAGACCTTTTCACCTTGAGTTTTTAAAGGACTTTTGTTTCAAACATTCAACACATTATATTGGCCATAACTATTCGACCGTAAGTACAAGCTAAGAAATTTTATTTTTTTTTCTTTTGCTTTAAGAATGTTGGCCTTCATGGCCATATGCCTCCATTTTCTCTTAAGAAATATTTGAAAATTTACTCGTATGAGTAATTTAATGCCAAAGTTTGAAACATGTATTTAAAAGAAACACATTGGTTTAAAATAAATAGTGGTTTTTAGAAGATTTTTTTTATTATAGATCAAAGCAAACTCGTGCATCAGAAAATGAATTTTATTAATATGAATTTATATTTCGAAAGTTTTAGGGAGCTAAAACTTAATATTTTCAATAGAATATTTTTTTGTTGGTTTAGTTTTTTACATTTTGCAAAAAAAAGTAATTCAATAAATTTGTTAAGTTTATATTAAAAGCAATAAATGTAATGAAGCACCTGAGTTAGACAACTTTTTATATAAATTACACTAATATGATTTTAAATAACTTTATTCGTTTAATATATTTACAAATCAAATCATAAAAGGAAAAGCTGTCTTTCCCAAAACTTAGAATTATAGAATTAGAACTTTAGGCTTATAAAACATTGTTCACAAAAACCCTCTTGTGGGAATACGTTCGTTCTTTTTAGTGACGTGTTTTTTAAACACAACTATCGTTATGCTGTCAATAAATTTTAACAGTCAGAATATATTTGTACGACTGCTGAGCAATTGGAGTATTAAAATAGAAAACATAAGTCGTGCATCCCTGGAAATTAAGGCAACTTTTTTGCGTCTAGGTTTTACTTACTCGTCCACCCTTTTAGGGGTTACATAGTATGAATTCCTTATTGAATTCTCTTAATTGCAAATACACACAGAGAAAAAATATAGTTGTACATGTTTACTACAACAATGTCAACATTTTAACAAGTTTTTCCACAATGGCCACTGTAATTATTTATATGATTGTGGTAACTATAATATGGTTAAATTTACAATTCAGGTATACGATCTGCAATTGAGAGAATATATTTGGTTTTACTATTTTTAGTGAATTATCAATTGATAAAAACAAAATTTTTCAAAGTATATCCATATTTGCATCAATTTGTCTATTAATTTCATGAAAAAAATCTCTCATATATTCTTCAAATTTATATAAAAACTGTGCCGCAGACATTAAAAGGTGTTTGAGTGGGGACGATAATGAGTTAATTTTGAGTTGGCAGTTTAGTATCAAAGGTAAAAGTAGAATAGTTGTTTTAGAAATAATTTAGTAATGTGTTAACAATATAGCGATGCCAGAATAATGAGAGCCTACATAATTGTAAGTAAAATTTTTAAATAAAAAATTGCATTTTTAAGGCTGTTTTACTTTACATTTTTAGAGGATTGATGTGTACTTTCTTTTTAAGATATAAATTTTATATTCTCACACATAATAATAATAAAATTTAGTATTGAAAATATTTCACTGTAATATTTTCTTACTTAAAACTAACAAACATTTAAATGCTGTCAAGTAAGTAATTAAACAAATACTTCTATATTTCTGCTTAAATCTGCATTTCTTTCTTTCTAATACTAATTCATGTCTGCGCAATAATGTATAAAATCAATATCATACATTGTGTTAATTTTTTTCTAATTGCCCTGGGATAATATTATATGGAATAAAACACACAAAAAGTAAGAAACAGAAAGTATTTGCGTAAATCCTTTTAAATCCTTTGCATCAGAGAATTATATTTTAAAATATGTTAGGATATGAACATGTGTAATCTGAATGTGTAATAAATAAAGATAAACAAAAGAAATTTACACAAAAACATAATTACTTTTTGTAATACTCGTATGTGCTTTTGTAAAAAATTCAATGGAGATTCTAAACAAAATTTCAACATTTGAACAGCAGAAATAAAATGAAAAAAGGCAACAAAAAGCAAACAAAGGAGATTTTTGATGAAACATTTATTAAGAAAATGCACACTCATTCTACATACATTGTACATACATATGTTAACATATAGAATTTCGAAAGTGTTTTTATTACAATTTGGCATAATATTTCAAGCTGCATGCAATCAACTGTAATTGAGGCTTGATACACAAATTGCAAAAATTGAGTCTTTTTTTTAAATAAGAGTAAAATGTGTAATATACATGTATGTAAACTGTAGCATTTGTAATTGAACAATCTTTTTGTTCAAATAGTAACTAAATGTTTCAAAAACATTCAAAGAAAAAAATTTATACAAAAGATAAAAAGGGACACATTGGTATTTTCTTGTGTTTTTTTTCGAGTTTTTTTTTGCAGAAAAATGATTCCAAAAAAAAAAAACTTATATTGAAAGTTCTGTTTCACATTGAAGTTAAACATCATGCGTAATTTTATGCATGTTTGGCTGGTATTTAAAAATGTTTTGCAGGCTTTAGTATTCTACACATGTTCAGCAAAAAAAAAAACAATTTTTGTTTTTGTTTATTGAATCAAACTTATGTTTTTGAGAATATGTACCAATTTACGATAGTTGATCTCTTTTATAAGGTACGGTCACACTTGGCAAATTTTTGCCGAAAAAGACGTTACTACTAAATAAAATATATTTGAACTCGCTTATTTAGTTTTATTTAATTTGATGCTGTTTAATCTTGCTAAACTCTTGTAAGAGTAAACAACGTCAAACAAATTTGTACTAAAATAAGTGGTTATGCTTTTCTGAGTAAATATTTGCCAAATGTGACCATAACATTAGTCATAATTTATAACATAATAATCATTTGAAAAAGTATTTTATTTGTCATCTTACCTCATTAATACATATTTTTTTGGATTTCAAAGATCATAAAATTTTTGAATCATTGGAACGCCTCTGAAACCACTTTCTTAATTAAGAAATTCTGTTTGAAATGTTATCCTCGAAACTAATTTTGTGGAAGCGATATCATTCTAGTTCTTTCATGAATGAGTTTTATTTGTAATTGCCTTGCTTCAGACTGGTCAAAGTTAAGGAAATTTTTATTTTTTTTTATAAATATCATTTAATAAATATCCATGATGTAATGCTGTTAGAAAACATTTAAAAATACTACAGCAGTAATTATGAACATGAAATTATGAAAAATTAAAATTAAATTAAGAATATTAAGTTAAAATTAATAAAATTCCAAACGAAATTGAAAATTTCTATTTAAAACTGAGAAAATTCCTATTGAAAGAAATTTAAAATTTCTTTTAATATTCACAAAATTTCAATATAAAATTGAGAAAAAACATTATTAATTTTAATATTTCAATTTAAAATTGAGAATTTTATCAATTTCAAACTGAAATTAGAAAAATTCCAGTTAAAAAAAAAATTAATTTTTAAAAATTAAACAATTTAAATGAAATTAAGAAATAATATATATTAAGAGATTTATAGTTGTAAAAGTAATTTTGGGAAGTGGGGCTTATATGGGAGCTATGGTCACTTATGAACCAATCTGCACAATCTGATGAGGTTAGGCTTCATAATAAAACACTTATGACCGATAAGCCTCTATTTCGGGAGAATATTTGTATGGGGGCCAGGTGAAATAATGCATCGCTTTCAATCAGTTTCAATCCCAAGTGTTATTGGGCCAAAAAATATCATGCACACAAGGTTTACATGGGCAGCCAGCCAACCAGACGGACTGAAGGACATTGTTAAATCGACTCAGAAAATGATTACGAGTCGATCGGTGGGTGTTGGACTAATTTTTTTGGGCGTTACAAACATCAGCACAAATCCAATATACCCTCCCTACTATGGTGGTGTTGGGTATAAAAATTTGAAAATTTTCATACAAACTTTAGTTTCTCAATTACAATTTTTATTTTCTAATTAAATGAGAATTATTCCTCTTGCGAGTACAAATTGTAAAATTTAAAAATTCTTAATCGAAGTTGCCTTCAAGTTAAACATACAAATTATTTGAAAATAAATTGTATACACTACATTTATTTTTGAATATTTCTATTAGATGTTCTACATAGCTTTCCGTTGGAAAGCATAAATGCAAAATCATACAAAAATATTCAAAGACACTAGCAAAATGTAATGCATTTTCTGGCCTGCTAAAGCCGTCATCAGCATTCTTTGTGTCATAGTGTTTCATTTTCAAACCTTGCATATTTAACTTTTTCTATTCATTAATTAAATGAGAATTATTCCTCTTGCGAGTACAAATTGTAAAATTTAAAAATTCTTAATCGAAGTTGCCTTCAAGTTAAACATACAAATTATTTGAAAATAAATTGTATACACTACATTTATTTTTGAATATTTCTGTTAGATGTTCTACATAGCTTTCCGTTGGAAAGCATAAATGCAAAATCATACAAAAATATTCAAAGACACTAGCAAAATGTAATGCATTTTCTGGCCTGCTAAAGCCGTCATCAGCATTCTTTGTGTCATAGTGTTTCATTTTCAAACCTTGCATATTTAACTTTTTCTATTCATTAATTAAATGAGAATTATTCCTCTTGCGAGTACAAATTGTAAAATTTAAAAATTCTTAATCGAAGTTGCCTTCAAGTTAAACATACAAATTATTTGAAAATAAATTGTATACACTACATTTATTTTTGAATATTTCTGTTAGATGTTCTACATAGCTTTCCGTTGGAAAGCATAAATGCAAAATCATACAAAAATATTCAAAGACACTAGCAAAATGTAATGCATTTTCTGGCCTGCTAAAGCCGTCATCAGCATTCTTTGTGTCATAGTGTTTCATTTTCAAACCTTGCATATTTAACTTTTTCTATTCATTAATTAAATGAGAATTATTCCTCTTGCGAGTACAAATTGTAAAATTTAAAAATTCTTAATCGAAGTTGCCTTCAAGTTAAACATACAAATTATTTGAAAATAAATTGTATACACTACATTTATTTTTGAATATTTCTGTTAGATGTTCTACATAGCTTTCCGTTGGAAAGCATAAATGCAAAATCATACAAAAATATTCAAAGACACTAGCAAAATGTAATGCATTTTCTGGCCTGCTAAAGCCGTCATCAGCATTCTTTGTGTCATAGTGTTTCATTTTCAAACCTTGCATATTTAACTTTTTCTATTCATTAATTAAATGAGAATTATTCCTCTTGCGAGTACAAATTGTAAAATTTAAAAATTCTTAATCGAAGTTGCCTTCAAGTTAAACATACAAATTATTTGAAAATAAATTGTATACACTACATTTATTTTTGAATATTTCTATTAGATGTTCTACATAGCTTTCCGTTGGAAAGCATAAATGCAAAATCATACAAAAATATTCAAAGACACTAGCAAAATGTAATGCATTTTCTGGCCTGCTAAAGCCGTCATCAGCATTCTTTGTGTCATAGTGTTTCATTTTCAAACCTTGCATATTTAACTTTTTCTATTCATTAATTAAATGAGAATTATTCCTCTTGCGAGTACAAATTGTAAAATTTAAAAATTCTTAATCGAAGTTGCCTTCAAGTTAAACATACAAATTATTTGAAAATAAATTGTATACACTACATTTATTTTTGAATATTTTTGAATATTTCTGTTAGATGTTCTACATAGCTTTCCGTTGGAAAGCATAAATGCAAAATCATACAAAAATATTCAAAGACACTAGCAAAATGTAATGCATTTTCTGGCCTGCTAAAGCCGTCATCAGCATTCTTTGTGTCATAGTGTTTCATTTTCAAATCAACTTCGATTAAGAATTTTTAAATTTTACAATTTGTACTCGCAAGAGGAATAATTCTCATTTAATTAATGAATAGAAAAAGTTAAATATGCAAGGTTTGAAAATGAAACACTATGACACAAAGAATGCTGATGACGGCTTTAGCAGGCCAGAAAATGCATTACATTTTGCTAGTGTCTTTGAATATTTTTGTATGATTTTGCATTTATGCTTTCCAACGGAAAGCTATGTAGAACATCTAACAGAAATATTCAAAAATATTCAAAAATAAATGTAGTGTATACAATTTATTTTGAAATAATTTGTATGTTTAACTTGAAGGCAACTTCGATTAAGAATTTTTAAATTTTTATTTTCTTAATATCTGTTTGTATTTCCCATGAGTTGGTATTTGTAGCCCAGGTTCGATTCCCAGCCGCTGCCACTCAAACAAAATCAGTTTCTGATAATTAATAGTTTTCTTTCTATCCATCATAACTAATATTTATCACAGCGCCTCCTTCGGCGGTATAGCAATCAAACGCCACCGAAGTAAAATAATTAAATAAAGGCTATAAAATCAAGCTTTAAAAATAATGCGCCTAGTCACCACCAGAGGTGATGTAATTATACACTAAAACAAATATAATGCGCAGTTGCAGAGTTGTGATATAAAGCTTTCTATTACTTTCACCACATTTATTTTTTCAATCTATCCCCTTTCCAAATAAAGTAACGCAACTGTATATAAGCATATTAATTGCCTGAGTCTTACTTCTCTCTCAAAAAAAAATTCAATTCAATTTATCAATTTGAATTTGCATATTCTCAATATTAATTTACATTTCTTAATTTCAATTTGTTTTTTCTTAATACAAATTTCCAATTTTTCAATTTCAACTTGATACCGTGTTCACATATGCTCCTTAATTGCGTTAATCGCAATTAACGCCATTATTGAGCTCAATGTTCCATATAAAATCTCAATTAATTATTGCGCAATAAGTACGAAATTGTTATAATATTGAGTAAGATTTCGAATGCAACACTGTTTAAAACTGTGTTTAGTGAACAAAATTGTATAAAATGGCAAATGTCAACAAAATAAAATAAAAAGAAACATTGAAAAGTCAATGTGAAAGTAAGTTTGTTTACATAGAAACACAACAACCATTTAGAGTATTTTTTGTATTGTTTTCCAACTGTCAAATGATTATTGAGCAAGCTGAAAATTGCGTATGCCTGAACACTTAAAATAATATTGTCAATTAATCGAATATTGACTCAATTAAGTTTCATATATGAACACGCTATTAAAATGTGTATTTTCAATAACCCTTTGGGGAATATATTTTTTGCCTGTTTAATGATATTCTACCCCTCTCGTTCTCCTTTGGAAATACCAAATGCCTGGAAAAATATAAGAATTAAAAACATCAAACATAGCTTCTTGCTCGTGAAAAGTTAAAATCAATTGTGTTTATTATTAAATGAAGAAATTAAACTACTTTCAGATAAACTTAATATTTTAAATTAATTATTTCTAATATATTAAAGAAATTCCAAAAGACTGTAAATTTTGATGTGAATAAGTTACATTTTCAGGATCAATTAATTAAGTAAAACAAAAAAGTTTCACAATATCTATAAACACAATGTGCTAAAATGCATAAAGTTCATGAAGGTTTCAGGGACACAACCTCTTCATTCACTTCTTGATTCAGATTCTTTGTTTTCGTTAATAATCGATCCAGTGGCGTTTCCGTGTTGTGAGTGGCTTAGCTGAGTGATACTACTTCTGCTGCCTATCAACATCTCTAAACCATCCTGTTTCTAAAATGTAGGAATTATTCAAAATGATTTAAAAAAATAGGGTCGAATGATCTAGTAATCCAGGTTACTTTCACGCTATGCCCGAGTCAATAAAGTACGGCTCATATTTATTATATACATATGTTTGTGTTAAAAATTATTTGTTTGTGTTTAAAATTATTTGTTTGTGTTAAAAATTATTTTTGTAAGAAATTTTATTTAAATTTTGCAATTGCTAAGGCAGTAAATGTACTTGAAATTGGCATTTAATCATTTACAGCAGAGCTGCTTGCACAGTATTTATTTGCAAATAACATTTCTCTTCACAGTTTGAGCTACAAACAAATAAATCTACAAAAGGTTATCAAACAAACCATATGTTGGTTAAATTATTGATGTTGAGCGTGTCAGAAATAATTAAATTTCTTTTAATTTTCACACTCTCATTATAATGAGAGTGTGCTATAGCATTCAATTATACAACACAAATACAAATCTGTACATACGCACTCTAACACAGTAATGTGTTTGTTAGTTGGCTTGGTTGTACCTGCCATATACTATTGTGCATTCAGTCTAGTTACTTTAACTGAGTAAATAAATAAAACACACATAATACACCCAGTCGTGGTGCATGCAAGCATAATGCTAAATACACAAATGACATGCAATATTGTTTGTAGCTTTTTGTACAAGTGATATGTATACTGATAAAAAATTATGAGTGTGTGTTTATTTATTCACGTGCATGCCTGAGCGTTCGTTGTGGATGTTAAACTGTCATTTTTCATCGAACCGTTGAAAACATTAGTGCGAAAATATGAAGTTCATGTACTCATATTTAACATGCTCCTTACATGCCGATCTTTATAATTTATTTTTTACAAAGTATTATTAAATGAAGCCAACATTCGTACAACACAATCTGTAACAGACACCCCCTTAAACAACTACAAAGACATATTTGTATGTGCAACATAACGCACTTGAACAAACATTTTGTATATTTTTTTAGGTAACATCATATAAAGCGTGATTTTTTGAGAGTTTTTGGATTAGATTTAAAAAATACAATAAAATTTAGAGCAATTTATAAAACCTTTATTTGAGTCTATAGAACGATGTATATAAATCAATGTTCAAAGATGATTTCAACAAATGTGCATTAGCTAGGTCCAATACTAGCATATTTTCTTCAACGTATCGGTCAATATCTCACAAATAAATTCTTAAACATTATCTTCCAGTCAACCGTTGCAGCTCCACAGAAAATAGACTAAAGGCGTTAAATCACACAATCTAGTCGGCCAATTGATCAGCCCCTAACGTAAAATAAACAGTTCACCGAACTCACTTTTCAATTGGACCATTGTTTCGCGTGTTGTGTGGCATGTGACAGCGTCTTGTCTGCCAAGTCTAGCTCTTCCATTTTTTGCAAAAAAATTTGTAATAATAGCCCGGTAGTGCTCGTTATTCACAGTAACGTTCCTACCTTCGGACCAAACTGAAAACAGCTAAGCTGCCAAAAACCCCACTTACAAAAACTATAAAAAATTATCCTTTACATTATACATATGCCTTTCCTTCATTAGCATAAATTTTACGCGTAAGTTAAACGGTATAATTGCAACATAACAGTGATTCTTAAAACATGTTCACATACAATTTGGTCACATAACTATTTTTGAACCACAAATTGATATTTAATTACAAATATTTAAATAAGATTTAAAAGAAAAAACTAAAAATATACAAATCGCAATGGGCCTTTAAAATAAAATTATTAATACAAAATTCAGCAAAAATAAGTTTTATGGCGATCGGTCCATATATAAAACAGATCCAACATAAAGTCCTTTTCCGAAAATAACTTAAACGCTCATAAATATCTTATAAAAATTACTATTAAGTTGAAATTCGACACAAAAATTCCAAATATATATGTATATATAAATCAGCGTACTGAATTTTGGGACGAGGCGCCCATTAAAAGTCAACCTCCGAAAATCACTTGAATTTGCATAAATATATTATAAACATTACTATCAAGTTAAACTTCAACACAGACAATAAACATATACATGTAAATTGTCGTACAGAATTTTACGATGATCGGCCCATAATAGGTCATAGCGCTCTTATGAGGACAAAGGGTAGTTCTGAAAGAAAAAAGACATATATAAGTTCTTGATTATAACTGGAATGTGCATAAAATTTTTGTAAATATCATTATTGATATGAAATGCAACCCAAGTAAACCTCAAATAAATAGTTATTACAGACAAATATTTTATGACTATCGCCCAATAATTGTTGATTTGTTGCTGGAGATAAAAGATTTGGCGCAACCGAATATGAATTCTTACGTGTTTATACTCTTTTTCTAACTTATCCTTGATTTAGTAGTTCTCATTATTCTTAGGTGGAGGGTATTTAGGATTCGGTACAGCACTTTCTAACTTGTTTTAATTTTAAAACAAATTTGAGGAGAAATAAATTTTTTTAAATGTTTAAATTTTCACCCGTAAGATAAATTAATCTTAGATCTCATTCTTAAAACGTTCAAAAAAATAAATTTGGCCAATCGAAGAAACCATCAATGTATGGGTACAATATAAATTTTTCAACCCAATACTGCATCTAATACAGAACAAGCAGCAATTGGGACACAAATGTAATCCAGAAAAGAAAAATAATAAATTTACACATGTAATACCAATGACCCAAATAAACTACACTTCCGTCTCCAGGCTGCGCGTTATTTAACATTTACATTGTAACAAATGTTGGCAATATGGCGCTAGTATTAATACTGTTTTAAAAGATGTGTGTCTATATAAAAAAGCTACGCGCTGTACATGTAAAAGGAAGCAAACATTAATTTTACGCCACCAGTAAAGCAAGTCGAGACGTGAAGTATTAACAACAAAAAAGTAATGCGTGACAAAGGCAACAAAATCCACAAAAGGTTACATAACTAAAACATTTCAATGTTCTGTGTCTATGACTGCTGGCTGGGTTTTCCTTATGTGTCCTTTAATGTTAAAAACTACACTTAAATACACACATATAATTTAGCATATGGAGTCTACAATATTAAAGTGTATTTGGGTGCGTCTTGTTTTGGTATTTATATTCCTGCTGAGCACGAGTATGAGTCAAACGATATGTATGAGAGGGATTTAATTTAGAACATACTTTTCTATATTAAGCGTTTATTTTTCCATAAAAAAAAAAATAAAATACCAGCTTTATCATCATATATTATTTTAAGGTGATAAAGATATGTCTGGCAAGGGGAAACCTGTAATATTTTGTAAATAAATAGAAAATACATTAAAACTACAAAACACATAAACACTCTGACACCAGATTTAAATGAATGAAATGCTTAAAACATATACCCTCATATTTTTAATATCTTAATCTAAATAAGCTGGCTTTCAATAGTAACCTTTTTGAGGAATTTATTTTTTAAAGTTTAGGTAAACATTTTTATACCCACCACCAAAAAAAATGGGGAGTATATTACGTTTGTCATTCCGTTTATAACACATCGAAATAATGGTCGTAGAGCCAAAAAATCTATATATTTTGGGTGCTTTTAAGATTCTAAGACGATCTAGCAATGTCCGTCCGTCTGCTTAAATCACTATAGAGTTTCGAAAAGAAGATACAGAACAAACAAACATTGGCTGATCTACCGAAATGTTTGGTATTGAAAATGTGAATTATCGGTATAGAAGGATCCGAGTTATAGTCAATATAGTCTACCTCTATATTTTTCAGGTATTCTTTGCTATTTTCTTCAAATATAATGCAGATAATATGATGAAATTTTGCACACTTTATTTTTAATATAGAAGGATAAGTCTTGTAGAAAGTGGTAGGAATCCGTCCACGATTTCTCATAGCCTCCATACAAACGTCTTCCCGGAATAAGGCTTTATGGACATTAATGTCTATAGAAAATTCGTAGTTATCCATACAAAATTCTGCAATAATAAAAAAACATCTCAAAACTATGTTTTCTTTGCTTCGGTCCATATTTTTGCATATTACCATACAAAGACCACCTCGGAAAATCACTTAAATGGGCTTAAATCTTTTATAAAAATCACTATCAAGTTAACATTTAACCAATATTATCCAAATACACATTTAAATCGTCGTACTAAGGCCCTAATTTTGTAAAACGTAACGCCACAATTTTCTAAGCGTTGCGTTAAATTACATTTTGCAAATCACGGCGTTTTATAACAAGAGGTATCAAAACATAAATCTTTACCCTTTTATACGTATATTGTTGATTCGATTTTTATCTTTCAATTTATTGACATTCAAAATAAAGTTAAGAACAACAAAGTTTTACTTTTTACACCGTACTCTACCTACAGAATTTGGAAAAAATAAAAATGGTTTTTTTTTTAAACGAGTTAATCATTAAATAAAAAAAAGTAAAAATTTCCTCTTTTTCCCCTTTTCAATTCCCTCCTGGTCAAAGTTTAAAAAACTTTTTATATAAACGCACACAAGTAGGGATTCACCTATGTATATGGGCCAATTTCAAAAAAAAAAAAAACGTACACAATGTGGCAACACTCTTGAAAGAAAATAAAGACAAAGCATAATTTTAAGAACGATCTATGTAAACTGCCGGTATAGGGACAAAAGAAAATAGGAAAAGGGTTAGTTGTTAAGTAGAAGTCAAAGCGACAACATCATACAATAAATAAAGAAGAAAAAGAAATATTCAAGTTTTTTTTGTTGTTTTATTACAAATTATTGACTACAAAATCAGAAGTGGGATACCCAAAAAGGGCTGAAAAATTGTTAAATTCTTTAACTGTGAAGGAATTAAAGAATACGCGGGAGGAACTGGGAGAGAAAACAACAGGCAATAAGAATGAATTGGAGTTGCGCCTGTTGGAATTCGCAGAGAAAATTCAACGGTTGATGAATAAGTTGAATAAAAAAAAACAAATTGAGTGTTGAAGAAGCAAATGAAGAGTGTGGTGTCAATTATGATTGTGTTGGTGCGATTATTCTTGTCTCTTAAATTCCCAGCGGGAGAAAACTGCGGTTGCGAGGCCTATTACGAGGCCTCATCACAGTTATTATTGATACTACAACAAGTACACCTCGCCAAAAACCACAAGCAATTTGTTTTTTTAAATCATTGTACAATGTTAAAAACAAAAATAAAACAAAATAGAAACAAAGATAATAAATAATAAATATATTGGCCCATAATCATAGTCTAGAAAAAGCATACTTTAAGTAAAAGTAGACTTTTAAACAACAAAAACATATAAATTTTGTTCTGAATTTAAAACAAAAGCATGCTTTTGCTTAAAGTATGCTTTTTCTATGACTATGATTATGGGTCATTATTTCTGTTTAGAGGCCTCAAAACAAGACGTGCGATACTTCCCGCTGAATGAGAGTGTTTTGCAATAAACAATTATATTTTACGCTCGCAAAATTAAAGAGCGTAAGCGTACATGTGAGTTTTGCTTACACAATTGTGTATGACGCTGACATCCCTGCCATAGAACCAAATTGTTGTTGTTGTTGTACTTCTTTTTGGCAAAGCTTTTGCACATCTAAATATGCATTAAATCGATAGCGAACGAGACATTGTTTTATTTAAAAGTACTACAAAGTTCTAAAATTTTCAGCCAAAAAAAAATTTATAATAAGGGAAATAGTTAAGAACAAAGGTGGACATAAAGAAACAGAAATGAGTGGACGAATAGGATTGAAATTGATTGAAATCAGTTCATTATTTCATCTAGACAAATTTCGAAATAAATAAGTTTTACACGGAGCCTAATCATTTCTATACATTTTATCTATATCGGTTCATAATTGACCATAGCCCCCATAAAGGGCTAATTTAACAATTTTGAATCGGGTTTTAAGACGGATTTACATTGATTCTTTTAGTTGTTAAAGAATGAAACAAGATCCAACCAATAAATCTGATTTTTAAGATTTATTAATATCCATTTCAATATGTTTCAGTTTTTCAAATATCTATAATTATAAAATGGGTATAATAATTTTTTAATGCTCTGAAGAAACTAGAATTTACATAAATATCAGAAGTGTCTAGGAACTTTTATCAGAAATTTTAAAATCGTGTCAACATTGTCTTTTTAAAGAACAGCGAATATTATTACAGTACCTACTAAATAATAAAGGTAGCAAGTAAGCAAATGGATTTTCTTGCACAGAATTTTTAAAATCTAACCAAAAGTCAACTGTTGACTCTATGTTTGTCCATTTCTAATTAAAACGTTTAGCAAAGAACTTCCGTCATGGTTATTTCATCTGCGGTATAGAAACAATTTGAATTTTCAATATGAGCAAATATATTTGGTTCTACTATTTTTGGAAAAAAAAGGAATTTTTTGTAGTGTATCCATATTTGCTGGTAATATTTGCCTAAATTCTTTTATTAGTTTCATTAAAAAAAATCTATTATATTTTTTTAAAATTTATATGAATTATGATGACATTAAAATAGTTTCAGATTGGAATGATAATGATCTAGAATCGAAGTTGACAGTTTAGTATTAATGATAAAAGTCAATGACGTTGTTGGTTAGTCTAGAAATTGTTTACTATTTGAACATTATAACTATGCCAGATTAATGAGAGCAATTCATAATTGCCAGTAAATTACTTTTTAACTCAAAAATAATCCAAAAAGTTCATTGAAAATTTCATTAAAAGATCACGTGTGTGCCAGCAAAGCCGCGGCGGCCATCTGCACGATATCTTATTCCATACAAAACCTCATTCTGTCTACTTCACGATATAATAAAGTTTCACGATTTTTTTAAATGTCTGTATTTTATTTAAAATTTAAAAATTGCGTTCTAGTTGGGACACCCTTTACTACCATACAATTGTATGAAATATGCTGACAAATAATTTCCTATATTTTTTTACACTTTTAAAAACATGAAATCATAAACTAGTCTAAATAGGGCATCATTATCTAATAAACTTTAATTTTTGTTAAGAACAAACAAAATCATAATTTTGTAGGGATTTTTCGTGCGGTCCTATTGCACACATATGTATGTATATCTGTAAGTGTTAGGAATGCCAATCCCGATTTGTCAAATCCCGAATCCCAGGATTTGTTTTAAAAAATTCCGGGGTTTTCCCGAAAATTAATAAAAATAAAAATTAACAATAATAAATTAATAAAAATAAACTTAGTATTTGTGTAAATGATCCAGTGAAGTATAATTGATTTTGGCATACATAAATGCAAGGCATCTTCACTTACGTAAATCAATGTTTTTTTGTAGCATTCTTAATAAGAGAAAATAAACATATTTCAGATTATATCACAAATATAAAAGATCAGAAACGTTTCAAAATTATTTACAAAGCCATCAACAAAAATTAAAAGTACGAGTATGTTTAAGAAATGAAGGTGAAAGAATGAAAGTAAATTTTGGATTACCAAACTTGTCATTTTAAATCCGGTTAAATTAACAGTGAAGGGGTTGCCGTAGTGATATGAATCTCTGCCGATGTTGCGCTTTTATTTAAGCTCAAAGAGATATCAAAAAGTGATTGCATATTAAGCGATAAACTGGTGAAACCAGACATCAAGGATTATTTACACAAAACTTTTAAATTTTTTGAAAAAAATCCAAAATGAAAGAGTAAATTTCATAAAGAAATATAAATACTTGTTTTTAGAAATTAATTAAAAACATTGGTTGTGACACCAATGATTTAATAAATGTAACTGAAACATGTAAAAGCTCCCCACAACACCTTATAATATCTGTAATGACATGGAATCAAATATTGAATAAGACATACATATGTATAATTATTTGTTTTGTAGGGTGAGAAATGCAATCAACATACAATAATTTGTTAACAATTGTGCCTGATTGTGTACTATGTTTTTCGTCAGCGTAATATATTGGTAACAAAATTAAATCAAGATTCTTTTTACTTTAGATGCCTTAATATTTTTAAGAAGCTTTTTCAAGGGCGAACAATAATAAGGTATGTTTCAAAATTTTAAGAACACTTATTTTTTTAAAATTTCTCTGCAAGTAATGAATTGATCTAAAAATATTTATTAAGAGAAATAAATTTTTGCATTTACTCTTTATATGTATGAAAAACAAATAGTAGGACAATTTTGTTGTTTAATTTTTGGAAGTTTTCCGTTATCTGCATGTTTCGTTATTATAAAAACAAGCGAAGAAAAAATGATAATGCAATTTAGTAAAGCAATAACTTCAGTTAAAATTGGTTTTAAAATAAAGAAAAAAATGTGCTTTTACTATGCCACGTGGATTCAGTTTATCAGAACAAGAACAAGGTAAAATTTTGGTCTTTAAAGATTAAAATTTAAAGTTTAGAGAAATTGCTCGGAAATTGGGAAGAAGTGTGACTGTGGTAAGAAATTTTTTGAGCAATCCTGAGAATTATGGACAAACAAAGAGATCCGGAGGGAAAAAAATCCTTTCTCAGCGAGAAATAGCCCACATTAATCGTTTAGCGATCAATTCAACTTTGAGTCAAAAAGTATAAAGACCTCAACGGGTGTGTCTGTATCAAAAACAACCATATGGAGATCAATAACAGAAAATAAAAACTTAAAATATTCAAAAATGACTCAAGTACCGCGGTTACTACCCCGTCATTTGGCGGCAAGGTTATAGTTCGCCAAAGAAAATATGCAAACTAATTGGACTCAGGTATGACTTTACTCAATTTTTGTAAATGTGAAAATAACCACCAGTTTTATTTAAGGTTATATTTTCAGATGAAAAAAAATGGAATCTTGACGGTCCGGATGAAAACAGAGGCTATTGGCGAGATATTCGAAAGAAACCTCTACATTTCTCCATGAGAAATTTTGGTGGTGGATCACTGATGGTTTGGGGAGCATTTTGTAGCGATGGATGTCTTGAAATGCAATTCGTGTCATGTAAAATGAACCGCACAGATTACGTCAAAACTCTGGAAATGAGTTTATTCTCTTTCATAGCTCAAAATCCCTTAAAAAATTATATTTTTCAGCAAGAAAACGCTGCCATTCACAACAGCAGATTTACAAAAAACTGGTTTAGCTCAAAAAAAATAACAGTTTTGGAGTGCCCAGTGTGTTCTCTAGATGTAAATCCTATGGAAAATATTTGGGGTATATTGTCCAATCGTGTTTACTCGGGAAATCGCCAATATGAAAATTTATTAAAAAACTCAATTTGTCACGAATGGTCAAATATTGACCAAAACTTAACCAATACATTAGTAGAGAGTATGACAACTAGAATATTTAATCTTATAAAAAATAAAGGTGGACTAATTCGCAAATAATTTCATTAAAATTGTGTTTTATTCTCAAAAATTAAAAATGTTTTTATATTTCTGAAACACCGACTTACTTGTTATTTTAAAAAATATTAAAATATACAAGAGCAACATAGAAATATACCATATCGATGAATAGTACACTCAGACATTTATATGTTCCCAACATAATGTATAAACAATATGAAGAAATTTAATGAAAAATTTTACATTACAAAGTGTTCTTATAATTTTGAAACATACCTTATACTATTGCGAAATGACATACTATTTTTTTCTATCTAATATTCAATGTAATGTTATTACGTTTTTAAATTACACTGTGCCCGATTTTGGCACTTTTTTCACCGACAAACGCGGCACCTAGTGGGTAAAGTTAAATTGAGGACGCTGAATTCAGTGCGGTTAACCGTTTTTTATGTTAGCTCTAGTTTTCGAGATAAAGCGTTATTAAAAAATCGGAGGAGGTTGCGCAATATATATTCGCGTAACTCGAAAACTGTTCAGTTTATGGAATTAAATAAAAAAAACGAAATTTGGTAATAAAATTTTCTTTAAATAGAACTAGTTTTTTCAATCTGAACAGTCGTTTTGGAAATATTATTTTTTTTTGGAAAATCACAAAAATTTCTATTTATGTTCAGTATGTGTCTTCGATAGTTTACCAGAAATCAGCCCAGAAAACGAATTACTTCCAAAACGACTTTAATCTTTTAAATATAATATCGTCGCCGAATTTCGGTTTTCGTATTTAATTCAACGCGTATTTTAAGTTACGCGATTATTTAATCCATTTGTTAAATAACGATGTATCTCGAAAAATACAGCTAATCTAAAAAACCGTTAGCAATACTAGATTATAGAATAGAAAATGTTTGTTTTCAAACATATAGTATTTTTAGTAAATATAAGTTACTTTTTTAAACTAAGTATTTTATATTATTATTAAACCAATTTGCTTTAATAAGAAACAAAAATCCCGGAATCCTGTTTGGCATCCCTAGTATGTGTGTATAGAAATTTTATATATGCATACATAGCATAAAAATAACAAAAAGCTTAAAAAATATTTATAAATAAGGCAGAGAAAAAAAAGCAAAAAAAAAAAAACATTTCAGGCTCATAAACATGAACAGCACAAAACCAATTAAGAAAAAAGACTGGAAATTTAGTTGGATGTACTATAACTGCCTGTGTATGTTTTCATATGCGAGGTCTGTACACAGCTCTTGGTAAAATTTACATACGAAAAAATGGTTTATAATATTAACCAAATTAAAATTATTAATTAACAACAACTATTATTTTTAGTGGAACTGTTAATTTTTTAAATTTTTGATATTTCTTTAGTCAGGCTCGAGTTCATTAAATTTAATTTTCATTAAATTATTTTTACTGAAGGTAGAAATTGTTTTTACAACATAAATTTATATGTTTCAAGAATAACCACATTCTCTCATCAGAATTCTTTGCGTTCTAACCTCTGCACCACTGTTCAATAAATTATCAGTAAATTCTAATAGAGATTTCATGTTGTAAAAACGATTCCTACCTTCAGTAAAAATAATTTAATGAACTCGAGCCTGACTAAAGAAATATCAAAAATTTAATTATTAATTAAATTAAGTAAATTAAATTTAACAATTATTAAACATTAAGATTTTGTCCCATTTAAATTGACATTATAGAACATTATATTCAACTGTTTTTATTCTTCCCTCGTATATTCCTATTTAGTTTATGGAAAACATCTGTGCCGTTGTGTCCTTAACATACCCTGCAACATTTGGAACTAGTTCCGAGTATATGAATATGCTAGCTAGGCTAGGTATCTTCTATATACCCATTTACAGTGGGTGGCCAAATTATTAGTTACACATGCAAAATTGTTTAGTTTGAAGCCGTATAACATTTTAAAATAGTGGAAATATATCCTTTTATTTGTTCTGTTAGGTAAATTAAGTGTTTCTAATTCAATTAAAAATAAATTCTTTTGTTTTAGAAATATATATTTGAGGAAAAGAAATATTACAAAATTGTTTGAAAAAAAAATCTTAATATTTCGTAGAAACTTCTTTGGCATCAATTACAGCTTGCACTCTTTTTGGCATGCTCTGAAAACATTTATAAAAATTTTCTTTTAGTTCTTCATCGTGATGCCAGACTTTAATCAATTTAATCAAAATTGCATATTTCACACTTCAAAGCAGAATGACATATAATAATCTACAACTGCACTCTAATGTCACCAATCATTGTTGATACTGCACGAAATATTTAACAATATTACCAGAATTAAAATACGAAAACATCTGGTACAACAAATAAATTTATAAACGTATTAAAAGCGGTTGAATCTTAATTAATAAGTGTAACTAGTAATTTGGCCACTCACTGTATAGTTAAATCTCAATAAGTTATGACATTGTGGTATCATGCACAGAAGGACAACAATATTGACTTCCACTAAGTTACAGTGACGGAATTTAAAAATGTAGAAATAAAACTATAATTTCTAAACGATCGAATATGGACCGATCATCATAAAATTAAATATTTGGTTCGATAATTTAAACGTATATTTTGATTATGCTTGCTGAATTAAAACTATGCAACATAAAGCTTTATTCCGGGATGACATTTTTATGGGGGATATAAAAAATCGTGCACCGATTCCTATCATTTTGGACAGGACTTGTCCTTCTATAATAAAAATAAAGGTGTAAATTTCGTGATATTATCTGCATATTTGAAGAAAATAGCAAAAAATAGACATGGCAAGATCGTCTTAGAATCTAGTAATCTTTTCGGCTCCAGGTCCATTATTTCGATGTGTTGCAAACGGAATGACAAACTTAATATACACCCCAGTTTTTTGGAGGTTTGTACAAAAATAGATAGTTTTTGCCTTTAGCTTCCATTAACATTAATAAAAGACTATCAATTTGTGTTTTGTTATTTCATAAATATTAAAAGGTTTATGCGCATTGTATGTATGTATATGAAGAATACTTTAAGTTGGACTCTTATTACAACTGCGAGGTTAAAATGTTTGTACATATACATATGTATGTAAGCTCGTTTGTGTATGTGTTTAACACAATGGCGCCCCCTTAACATCTTAGGTTTTCTTTTTTTCTGTTTCTTTGTTATTTTTGATGACTCTTATGTCCATCCTTTTGAATGTCATGTATGACAGAGAGTCAAACAACTACACTTTGTTTATTAGTTATGAAATATGTCCGTCTATTCTTACAGACACATTTTAGCCAAAGTCATCACAACTTAACACGCACGTACATGTCTTCTCATCTGTAAAATCCTTAAAACTCTTTACACTTTATTGTTGTAAGAAATTCATAATCGTAATGGAAAATATGTGCTACAACTATATCAGCAAGTTGACTGTTGGTTTTTGTCCCACTCCTAGCACATTTTCTTGTACTAAATTCACTACAATATTTGTAATGAAGAGACCAAGAAAAAACAATATTTATGAATTGTGAGATGTTTTGGAAAAAAGGGTCAATAAAGAGAATAAAATACATTTAAGGATTTTACTTTATTAAATGTGGCAACAATTTTTGTTGTGTCCCAGTGCAAAAAATGCCATAAACTTTATGATTTGATTTAGGACTTTATTTACTTTAAATGACTACTTACACATGACTGTACTCGTATACGTATATGTTTCAGTTTATGACAGAGAGAGAGAGAGAGAGAGATAGACAGATCCAGACGTTCATGTTGCCCAAAGATAAAAAGTCAACATGAGTAATTTCGAAAACTTAAAAATTTAAAGGTACAACAAAAAATAAATAAAACAAGTTAGAGTGCTGTGCCTGAATATATCATCTTTAATACCCTCCACCTAAACGTAATAAGAATTACAGAAACTATACTTATTATAGGACTAGAATATCCTTATGCTGTGTTTTCTTCAGTCTGAGTGCAAATTTTTTAGTATTTTATATATTGTTTGAAAGACAATATTAGCTGTTGGTCGTAATTCACTAATGTGATTTTATTTTGAATGTTTTGAAATTGTATCTAATTTTACCATTTATAATTGATACAATTACCGATTCTTACTGTAATTTACAGGGTTTGTCTGATTTTCATAATAATCTTGAGTGTAATTTAACAATTTATAAAATCAAAAAAGCATTTTTCCATATTCACATTCTGTTAAGAAACAGAGTATAAAAAGTGTAAGATATAAAGTGAGGATTCTTTTGGTTCAAATTTATCTCAATAACTTTTTTTAGAGGAGATTTATGGGTGGCATTGTAGAAGTGGTCGAATTATGGACTAATAGCTTCTAAATCTAGTATCCACTAATGTGGTTTCTACGTATTTGAGGCTTATTTTGATTGAATTTCATCTCAATAACATTATTTACAAGAGTTGTACGGTTGTTTAATATGCTCGAAAGTGGACTTAATTCGGGAGCTACTGCCAATCATTGACTGACAGTTACAAAATCCAGTAGCATAACCGATATTAGTATGATTTCCGAATTAAAATTACTGATCTATATAAAAGTTCGTTCGATACCGATATTTATTAGACATTTTTGTGGGTTAAATTTTTTTCGAAAATGGTTCTTATATGACAGCTATGACAAATTATCTTTTTAAATTTTGGAACAGTGATTTTGATGCATATGAGGATATTTCACGTCGTTTTTTAACATTATAACGTAATAATAACAACATAATAATATATTAGTATTTACGTGGATTTCGAGAGTGGACCTTATGTGTGGTATATATTCAAATATGAACCGATATTCTCAAAATCCAGCAACTTGATTTTGGCATATATGCAAATGATCCGTTAAATTTTGGATCGGTACCGTTATTTATAAGAAATTTTTGAGTATTAAAGTGATTTTCGGAAGAGTGCTTTATATGGGGGATATGGTCAAACATGGACCGAACTTGACAAAATGTTGTGGGATGATTTTGGTAACATATATGTAAATTGTCTGTTGTGAGCCGGTACCTATATTTATAAGAAATATATAAAGATAAATGGCTTTATCGGCTATTGTCCTTATATGGGAGCTATGACCAATTATGGGCCGACCACCATAAAATTTATACAACAATTTATTTACCTATAAATATTATTTATGTCAAATTTTAACCGTTTAACATTATTTATATCTGTTTTATGCGTATTTAAGTGAATTTTGGAAGTAGACTTTATATGGGGTCCGTGGTCAAACATGGACCGAACTAAAAAAAATTTCGTGTTCTTTTTGCATGAAACTTATTCCTTCTGAATTTTGTGTTGATATTTCAATTTTATAGGCATTTATTGAACCATATTTTGGGAAGATTTTTGTATGGCGGCTATGAGAAATCATGGACATATTCTTACTATTTTCCTCACACTTTCTTCTTTTGTCATACAAACAACGTTTACAAAACTTCATGGGAATATCTGCAACATATTTAAAATAATTGGAAGAAAAATGTTTAAAAATATCAATTTTTTATGGAGGTTGTCTTACGTTTTGCTGATTTTTAATACCAAACTGCTAAGGGGAAATATAAACGTTTTTTTTTTTTGTAAATTTTGTTGATTTCTGTTGTGTCCTTTGGACATGAGAGTGTTTTACAGAGACAGACAGACGCACATGGCTCAATCGACTTAGAATTTTGTAAGGACCAAGAATAGTTATATATACTTTGTTGGGTCTCAGATGAGTATTTGTCAGTGTTACTCACGGAATGACTAACTTATAAATGCCCTCATTCACCACTTATGGTGTTGAAGGGTATAAAAAGGCATTGCAAATTATGTGTATTATTTATAAAAGTTTGTTTGTTGGACACAATGATAGAGTTGTGTGTAGTCATTTATTGCCTTCGTTGTCCATTCTCATAACCGGAAAGAAAATGTTGGTAAAATTCAATGGCTGTTGTTACGAATTTTTAAGTGCCCTAGTTAATGTGCTTTGGGTAATCAATTTAATGATGATTAAGTGATATTAATTAACTTGTGTGCCTAAAACAGCAAACGGCATCAAAAGATTCGTCATTAAAATTAAATGTCTTAAATAAATTTATGAGAATGGGGCAAAATGTTAATGAATTTTTTAAGTTTTATCATCACTTTTGTCGTATGATTTATTTTTGGGCAACTCAGAAAATTCAAATGAGTTGCCTGCCTCTTATCCAGTGTCTTATAATAATTAAAAATTTTAATTTTTTTTTTATCTTTTATTTAAGGAATTTTTATTTTATTGGGATTATTAAAATACGAAACTGTCCTTTAACAATGTTAATTGCTATTTTGAAGACAAGATATTAAACACGTTTTTTTTATTAATAGAGGCTGTGTTACTATTTTGATTGCAAAAGTTGTTAATTTTTTAATTTAAATTTATAATAAAAATGGTTATATACCATTTTTGGCAATTCAAAATATTAATTTACTGAAAATAAAATATACATTTTACAAAACTAATTTAATTTTCTAAACTGTACTTTACATAAAATCAATTTCATACACATTATCACAAATTCATCCGGTATAACCATTTTGTACACATCTACTATATATTGGCTTGTCTTTCCGTCTATAACACATCAAAATATTGATCGTAGGCCAAAAAGTATTAATATTCTGGGTATTTTTATAATTTAGAATGATCTAGCTATGTTCTTTTGAGTGCTCGATAGGACCACACTTAGGACTCTGGAGGTGAAGTTTGCCAGAAATATTTGCTATTGAAAATGGGCCAAGTCGTAGAACCAGAGTTGTGTAACAAAATGAGGGACAACTAATTTTTTCAGATTTGTTTTGCTCTTATCTTTTAAATTTTTGTAGATAATAAAATAATAAAGGGAACCCACTATTAAAAATGGTTCATAATTTTTTCTAACAAACATATAAATTTGCTCTCGGAATATGGCTCTATGGTATAAAAATATCTCCAAAAGATACATGCAAATTCCAGTGAAAATAATTTTAATGCTAAAATAAATCAGCAAACAAATCACAATAAATAAAAAATTGATTGGTAGATATATATTTGACCATAGTCCTCATATAAAAGCAACTTCTGAAAATCACTTAAAAACCCATATCTATCTTATAAATATGGTTTTGAAATCAACATTAAAATATACAGATGCAGAAAGCAAACTACTTGATTTAGTGAATATAAGTCCATATTTGATGACAGTTCCTATAAAAATTTGCACTTACTAGATTTATTTATTAAGTTACTTTAAGCAGGAATAAAAAGGGATCAAAGGAGGGAAATGCTATACATATTAAGAGTTAATTTTTTCTTCAAATTAAATATCGAATGAAATATCTTATTATTTACCTTCTGGCAATTATCCTGTAATAGTTACCTATTCCAGGAGAACTAACATACCAAAACGTTCTACAGAATTTTGGCTCCATAAGTCATATTGGCTAATTTGGAGCACAAATGAGTACAAGTTAGAACATAAACCACTATAAAACTTATCAAAAAAAAAAAACATATTTACAAAACTGGGTAAATATTTTACTGTGGCATCTTTTTATAGACCCGTTATAGTATGTGCCTGTCAAAGCTATTCAAGAAAATATTTCACAGTAAGTATCCTTGTAGTTTACGCAGTATTGAACGAATGTTCAGTTGTATAACTAACTTTTTTTTGTATTTTTAGCGATTTGACACATATGTTACTTTTGCAAAGACCCATCTTTCGCAAAGACCCATCATTTGCAAAGCCCTATATACATAAGCAACGTCAATAATCAATTTAAAGTCCATTAAAATGTTGACTATAGAAGTTTTTATGTATTAGAGATTTAATTGTCAGAAAAGTTTTTAGTTTGTTCTCAAAAATACACCTTCAAATTAGTTATTAGACTAAATAAATAAAAATTAAATAAGCTGTCAAAACATTGTATGTTACTCATATTTTCCTCAAAATTAATTTAAAAATAATGTAATAGAATTAATATAGTTCTTTTTTTAAGTACAAAGAGTTTTCTTATAAATGATAAATACTATTTTATAAAAACTTGTTAATTTCCCATAATATCGCACTACTATAATCTCTATCTGTTTACATACATATCGTGAACTTAATACGAAAAGGCCCTAACTCATGTTTTCAGAGTTTACAGGAGGAGGAAAAAACGAAATAAAAAATATGCAATATTAATACAAAATTTTAGTTAGGGCTTTTTGTTTTTAGGCTATAACTTCGGTATTTTTCCCGAATTCGTCTGATTTTTTTGGAGGAGGTATATCTACTAGTTAAAATATGTAAAAATATCAATTTCGAAAAATTATGAGTTGGCGAAAAATCCATCACCCGATAAACGTGTTAGTAGTTTATGGCTAGTGGAAAAATTGTCAAACGTTACGGTATGCTATGCGGGGACATCAAGATGAGAAAGAAGGGAAAGTACCACCCTTTCTCCTAATTGTAACTGCGAGTTATCCTGTTTCGTTGCGTCTGCATATGGTATAAACTGATACAAGTATCCTTCGTCAGAAGCCAAATACCAATATATGTAACCAAACAAAATTGGCTTACCTTTGATGAATAGTTTGCAGGAATGTCTGCCATAGAAAGATTATGGGAAAATACTCCAAACTGAAGAAACTTTTTGTTCCTCAGGCTATTTAATGGCCACACTTTCGAAAATTTGTCGTTAGGATCTAGTGCCGAATTATCGCAGACATAAAAAAATTACTTGATTCGTTTGAATCTATCTCTTGGCATACATTCTTTTATCATCACACACCCTAGGAATTCTCGGTTTGACCTGTAAGAATTTACAGTAATGTATGGTAACCTGTTATATATGAGACGCCCAAAAACATTTTGATTTCCGTAGGTGTTTTTACAAATGATGGAAAATTGTTTGCTGCAGCATACTTGTTGGTGGAATTCACTATAAGATCCAACACCTCCTCATCAATAAACAATTCCCAAAGTTACTGGGGACTCATTTCACCAATCTGTTCATATAGAGCTTTCGGGACAATTTTGGTTTCATTCCCTTATCAAGTTTATCAATCTTACAGGAGGTCACTGGCAAATCATCATTCTCGTATTCAGCAGATAGTATATCTTTATTGCATCTTTTGAAGTAACGTTCTATTTCGTAAGTCCCATTAATCTCGTTAGGCAGATTTTGGTCGTCGTTCAACACTTGTAAATTGTCATCCAACTCCTCCGTATCACTTATCTTGTCGACGTCATCGGGTGGTAATATAACATCAGATTTTATATTCTCTTTCAAAATCTTCTTCGCCATCAGACCAGCTATCGAGAATTTCTTGTAATTCGGCAGTAGTACTAATTCTCTGACGACGATTCATTTTTATATCGGTTGCTTATAATTTCTTTTTCGTATAAATTTATGTTTTTATGCACTTGTTGTATTGCAAACAAAATTCACTTGATTTCACCTGTTCACTTTGCTTTACTAAAATAAACTACATGCAAAAAGTTCAACAAGTCTGAAAAAGGAGAAGCAAACTGGGAATCCGCTTTTTAAAAACAAACTACAGCGTAATTTTAAATATTTGTAACGCTCTTCGAAGTAACCCTGCATATTTTAAATGGCACAGTGGTGTGTACCGGAACTTTGAGTGGTCAAAAAAATTAATAATTTTGTAAACAAATAAATAGCTTTTAATTTATAATGAAATAATAAAACAAAATTGTTCAAAAATATTAAAAAAATATATCGTTAAAGACGGTTGGGTATTTAAATACCCATGTCCTATCTGCCGAATGGGGGGAGGTAAAATTTTTTTTTTACACCAAGCTACTTCTATGGACCTCCAGGTAAAATTCTGAAAGTTTCGTCAAAATCGTACGAGCGGTGTATGAGCCGTCTTTGGGTTAATGCCTGCCATATGTTGGTTGATTAATCTGGTGCTTTTAGCAATTGGAAATCCATCAAAAGTATCGTCTACACAAAAAGTCTTTTGACACAACTGCCATACATATACATATATACTTTTTATTGTATTGCTGGAATGATTATTATGCCCATATGTATTAGGAGGACGCCATTTGAGGAAATGAAAATATTTTGTATTAACTTAAACTAATTTGTATAAATCACTAAAAAAATATAATATATAAAATTAAACATATTAAAATATCTTTCCAACGATGTATATATGTAAAATATGGACAGACTATGGGTTAAATTCGAGAAAGGCATTATTTCGCCTAGTAAAGATTTGCTGCTGAAGAATTTTCTCCTTAATTGTATACAGAACACCCGCTTCGCAAAGCAAATATATCCTCTATTGCTTCCTCCGGATCTGTATTACCTACAGGGTCATATTATACCTTAAAATAAAGCTTAAGTTCTTGTCTTTTAAATAGTGTAATTTATATGTTTACTTATGTAGATCAATTTTCCGGAGTTATTTTGGATTTTTTAAAAATAATCCGATAAAAAAATTCCCCGAAATTTACCTTTAGGTGGGCCATAGTAGTAAGCCATGTTATATAAAGGCCTTTAAAATATCTATCATTTGGGTATCATATTATCTAAGGAAAAAAATTCAGTTTTCAAGATAAAACTAAACACATTACCAACTCTGGAGTCCCGCCCACTAAAAAATGGGCTTTTTTCACAAAATTGCACAATAGTAACTTTTTATAATTTTTACATAGTAAAATATTGGTTCGATATAAATGTTTATGTAGGTCCTCATAAAGGAACTATGACCTATTACGGGTCAATCACCATGAAATTCTGTTCGACGATTTATATTTGTACGCGAATTATTTGTGTTGAATTTAAAACTTTGATCTGTAACTTGATTTAGCCCATTTTCAATATCAAACTTTTTGGTGGCTCAGAGAATGTTTGGTAAAACTCTCATTGTTCTAGGAGTCTTTTCGAAGCTCTATTGTGCCAACAGCAGACGGAAGGACATGGCTAAATCGTGTTAGAATCTTATAAGAACCCAAAATATATAGACTTTTTGGCTCTATGACCATTATTTCTATGTGTTACAAACGGAATGGCAAACGTAATATACCCCACATCTTTTTGGTGGTGTTTATAAATTGCCATCTAAAAAGGATAGATTGGCCTATTCAAAACTGAAGGGATATGTGGTGGATTTTTTTTCTTTAAAGTTGTTAACACATATGAAGATTTATATGTCTGTAAGCTGGCAGACTAGCAACAACTGATGATGAATTAACTTTTAAAAGTGCTTGTTTTATCTGCTATTTATGACCTACATTAAACCTAAGAAATTATGGATTTGCAAAGTCAACCATTAAATCGTGGTTGGAGAATAATGTTAGCAAAACCTTGATAATAATATAATACTGAAAATTTATTTCTATAAGGCAAAATCATAAAAATGTAAAAATATGTTAATGGTTTTCTTTTTTCTTCGCATTTTCTTAGTTCTATGCTCAGGAGGTATGTATGTAGATTCATCTTGAGTTGAAATGAGATATTTATTGTCTTTGTGTCGTATGAATTTGAAATATTTTCTAAGAAAATAAAATGTAAGATATAGTTCTTAGTTTGTTTTACATAGAAAAGAATTCATAAATAATGTTGGATAGTCTTTTATATGTAGAATTTATTGTATATTAAATAAAAATTGCAGTAAAAAGAATTTTATAAAATGAGCTGACATGAAAATTATCATGTGGGTTTATAGTTTGCATTATTAGGAATAATTACATAGAAATAATTTTAAATATGATAATTTGTATTATTTACAAAACGTTTTTGTTCTTTAATTTAACTCCTTTAAATACTAAAAGTCATTTCACTTTTAACAAGATATAATTTTTCCAAAAATATACAAAATCTCAAGAAAGGATATTATATACACATTATAAAACTTTAATATAAATATGCATTCAAATGTGTACTATTTATGTTTATATAAAAAACACTTTGCTTTTTATATAGTAAATATTTTCAGTACGCAGCTCCTGCACACGAATAAAAAAACAAGTACGAAATTATAGTCAGTCAAGCCCCGCCATATAATACCGTACACCCAGTATATGTGTATAACAGTTTTTTAGAAATGGGTGCTATATAAGAGATATGACTTTTTTATCAAAATATCTTCAAAACTGCAACCTTTACTGTGCGCTCTAGCAAGGAAGTGTCGATAGATTGGACCAATATTAATTTTCATTACAACCATCAGCGCAAATCCAATTTACCCTCCCCACTATGGTGGTGTAGGGTATAAATATGTTATAAATATTACCTCTAACTAAAATATAAAATATTTAACAATATATTGACAACAATTGTTGTTAGAAGATACCGAGTCACCAACTGATTTCATTTGCCAAAAAATTACGAAATTCGTGCCATATTTAATATTTGTAAATGTTTCACGTCAATGTGTTTTACCAAATAAATGTCTACATAAATTAAGCACACAAAAAAAGGGCAAAAGCAAAAAGGCATTGAGCAATGAGCAGTCATATTTTTATTGTAAACAAAGTTTTATTGAACGTAAGTAGAAATTGAAAAAAGAAAGAACTAAGCTTTACATACAAAATAAATATTATACATATGTATGTACCTACATACGAGTACATGCTTATAATAATCAACATTTTTATGAGAAACTCCTTCAGTCTTGATAGTGTCAATGTACCTCTTTTCCAAAATAAGTTTCACAAAAGTATAGTATAGTATAGTTCTAGTTTATGTATTTTTCATTTTCTACAGTAGCCTAATAATATCGATACCAATCCATGCTTGTGGAACTAAATCGGACCAAAACTTTAAGGCGTGAGAAAAGATGTGCTCTTTAGACCACAACTGCAATTTGCTTTTCAAACCACTGTCGTTTTACCACATTTAAACATTTTTGAATATTAATATTTCGGGCCGATTTAAACATATACGAGTATTTCCAGTAGATACATTTTGAACATACTTATTGTTGCATTTTTACCTTTTAAAAACCGGATTCTTTTTAATTGCAAAATAAAAGCGTCAAGTAGCTTGAAGAAAATTGAACAAGTCTTTATTTATTTAAATATACACAAACACAATTAAAAATGAACAGTCTGTCTCTTTACACACACCTTAATATTCAGCCAAAGTTGTTAAAACTCAATGTTGCCATATTGCTCAGCTTTGTTTATAAAAGTTAATTTCTACAAATGCCAAACAAGTTGTATAACGATAAACACACCATCTGTTAATAAAGATGTTGCATGTTGATACCGACCGTTAAATTGAAATACAATTTCGAAACAATATATTCTAGTCAGGCAATGCAATGAAGAGCTGTCAAGGCTAGGTCGTCTACTTGACATTACTCTAGTTTAAGGTCCTGCGCATATGGACTACTACGGTAATGAGATGGCGGATGAACTGGTTAAAGAAGGATCCGCTTTAAACGTCTCAACTGAAGTATCAGTCACAATACCACTTGGGACTATTATAAGCGAAATCTTCAGACACTACTTATAAAATGTTGGAATTAGGTGGCGCAATCTGGACACATGCAGGACCACTAGAAATATGTGGCCTATATATAATGAGAATTACAGTTTGCATGTCCTAATTTCGAAAAAATAGGACAACTCGAGAATAATAGCGGTGCTATCCGGTCTCTGGACAATTGGTAAGCATGCAACCAGTCTTCCCTTCAATAATAACTGTCGCATTTATCAGAAACAAAAAAAAACAAGAAACAGTATTTCATTTTCTCTGAGAAAGTCCAAACCTTCAAAATCCTAGAATCAAATTTTTCAACAATCATAGGTATACTAAACAACCTAGCTTAGACAGGAAGTATTAGATGGTACGATTTCATCGGATACCTGAACGCAACAGGCTGGGTATATTATCTTTCACATACTAGCATCTGAAGATCTAGTCTTATCATTTATTAAACAAGTGGTGATTTAAACGAAGTCAAAGATTTCACTTGAATGCTTGCCATTTTCTAAGCAAAAGAAATCTGTTCTATGTTTCACTAACTCGACCCAAAAATGCAAGTGTTTAAATAGTAAATAAAAATATGTAAACAATCATCAGAACTGCAGGGAATTTTAAGAAATAAACATGCATATTTATGGATATAACTGCTGTTGGAACCAATTGTAAGGGAAATCATAATAAGCCTTAGATATGTTAACGATAAGCCAATTGTTGTTTATTTGCTGTAGACGTGTGTATTTACAGTTAATACACGTGTACATTATTAGCAAAGAAGGATAAAGTTTCCAATTCCTTTAAATAATTGAACATTTACATTACGATTTTCTTTTTAAAGCGTATTTATGAAACTGCATAATTATGAGTTTAAACTGGAAAATGTTTTAATAATATAAAGTACGACTGCGTTTTACAATATATGTAGATATTTTAAGTTTTGTTTCAGGAGCTTAGAGCTTCCACACGATTATTTCATGTATTTCTTGTTCCAACAAAACGTTTTAATCATAACCCAAGACTTGTCCAGTTTATCAATCTCCATCAGTATAGTTCGCCGTCATATTTTGCTTGACCGGCCACGCCATCTACTGCCTTCATATTTTCCAATAGGAAATCCTCTTAATGCTATTATTTTTCTCTTCTATTAAATCCTATTATTTCTGCTGTATTAAAACCTACTAATAATAATATTGCCTTTCTATCATTGCGGCTGCTACTACATTTTGTTTTCCTTCAAGTGTATTTCATTAGATCCATAGAAAAATCGACGAAGTATTTTAGTAAATGTAATTTGCGAATTTTCTTTTTTCGTAATTTGATTTATTTTATAATTGGAACACACTTAAAATGTATCATCTAAATAACTAGTTATACACTGCGTTACAGAACTATAAATACATAACATTTTCTCAATTATTGCAAGTTACAGAAAAAGTAAAACAGTATGAAACAAACAAAAAACAATTTTTATTTAACAAAAAAATCATTGTGTTTTATTTTACTTCTTAAAAATGTATAAAGCAAGTAATTAGTGTTTTATAACTATAAGTACAGTAAAATTAAAATACCTTTTGAATAAATTCAAAAAATCGATCAGGCATACTATTCACCAGATTTATTCCTATAACTTCAGATATTGTAAAAACCTGTAGTAATAAAATCAAGCGTTTTACCGCACGAGTGTTAATTTGAAAGTGGTTGTACGCACTCTTCAGTTTTTTGCTAGACATCGGCAATGGTGGTAACGCACTCTTCCAATATTAATTTATTTAATAACACTAAACCTTAATAACTAAACATAATAATAACTAAATATGTTTTTGTTTCGACCTTTTAAATTTTAAATAAATTAGGCAAATAATCAGGCTCGAGGTCTGATTGATTATAACATAGACTTCGAGCCTGATTATTTACCTAATTTATTTAAACATAATAATCTTAAAGCTAAACTAGAACACATGCGTACTAATACTATACTATCTATTATTCGTATCAATGCGTGTGGTAAACAAACATACGAGTGACAAGAATATCTGTCTTGAACGCATGTGTGCAATGACATGGGTCTCATTCATTATCTACGCAATGTACACATGAGATTAGAAGGTCGTAAAATTTAACATAAAGATTACAATTAAATATGTTCAAATATGTTTAAACAGACATATACCTTCAACTATCTATATAACATTTAGGTTATATATGCTTTTATATTGTTAGTTTTAAGCATAAATTCGACGGCTAAACATTCCCCAACAGTCACGCAGTGGGTTTCTCATCTAGAGAAATTGTTTTGTTTACGTTACTATGCAATCACAAGAATTAATTTTGGTGCTTGGAAATGCCAATTGTCTTCACAAAATGCTCACCAAATCATACAAGAACCATCTCTGAAATTTATTTTTTAATAAATCTAAGAAATCCAATAGCTGTTGAAACCATCTGGACCATCAAGATTGAATCTTTTTCTCATCAGCTTAACCCTTAAACGAACACCAAGGGCCTGGCGGGGCATTTTTTTTAACACTTTTATAGTTTTTTACTTAGATATCTTAGGCGGAGCCCCTTAGCTTTTTATGAATTCCTCAATGAACTTAGAATTTGTTTATCTGTAGGCGTGGTTATTACTCTCAACATTTTTCTAACACCAAGGAATAGCCAGGCCGTATACTGTTATAGATTGGCAGAGGCAATTGCCAATGATATAGAAAACGAAATTTAGAATGAGGATGGAAATGAAGACGATACTTCTGATATTGGGAATAAGTTAAAAGTTGATAATGAAATTTAAGAGTTTTAATTTAAATCCATACAAATTATAAAAAGTCCCAGCTAGGCCCTGGAATTCGCTTATGTGAAAACATTTTGGTGTTTGGTTAAGGGTTAAACAAAAGCAAACTAAAGTCTATCAGTTTTGTGTAACAGCTTTTGTCGAGTAATAATCTCACATTCATTAATAATCTGACCAAGACACTTTATTGTGTACGCCTTCAGAAATAGTCCGTATTATTTACAAAATTTGTTACAAAAAACATTTGCTCATTTTTTCTCAATTGCTCGAAAACTGAAGCCACTTTTTTTATGAACGGAAATTTTACTTTTAAAAATCATACCTTAGAGATTTTTTTGCATTTAATAGTTATATGTACTTTTGTTTGTCTAGTATTTTTTTGTTTGACATAAAATGAAATTATAGTTATATTAATGCATAATTTTTTTCTTAAATTACTGAAATGGTCTCCCACTTCTCAATAACCATATTGTGGAAAAATGTTATAGGTTTTAAAAAACTGGTTTGTAACTTTACAACAAATGGCACATATCAAGTGTAATTATAGTAATGCAAAAAAGTGTATTTATATTGGAGACAACTCAGAATATTGATTTAAATATAAAACATTAGCATACAGATATATATCTCTTAGCAATTTGCAATAAAATTGATTTATGCCGTATGCACATGAGAATAATTTTTCTTTAATTTTGATTGGTACAAAAACCAACATTAATGTTGCTATTTTCAGCAGAAGATAAATAATAAACTGCTACAACATGTGTGCTGCTTAAAGTGTGCAAAAGAGTTAAAGGTACAATTTATACCTTACATCTAAGTGTACATGTATAAATCGATGTATGAGTGGTAAATGCCCAGCATAACATTCTAGGAGCGCTCCGAAAAAAGAAGTCAGAAAGAGTCCAACTAAAGTGCATTTTCGGAGCGAAAGAAAAATTTGCTTGTTACTGTCCTGAGTCGGCACGCAGTATGACTCAGAAATTCCACTTAATTATGTGTATACCAAATCGTTGTTGTCCTGCTGTAGCTGTACCACACAAGAATGTTAAACATAAGATTACACAGAGCCCCAAAAAAAATCTCATAAAAGACTCCTTTCTGACATTACCTAAGAGCTCTATCTGACGGGCCATTTTCGAATGTAATGACCCTCTTTTCTGAGGGTCAGAAAAGACTCTTTTCGGACTCATATGGCTTGCTGGGTGGTAACATATCTGTATATAAGAGTGTATTTGTATAAATGTCTGTTTGTGGCTTTGTAAATGCTGAATAGCTTTGCACTCCATTCTCATGTACCCAGTTATAGACATATATATGTAATACTTACTATAAATAAAATGTGAGTTTGTGTAAAATAGACCATAAAATGGATATTTCTTTTTCAAATAGTACCAAAATGATATACACCAAGTTTATGCTAATAACCATAAACACCATTATGGAGGTTTCTGCAATATACATATGTACTCCTATATACATATTATATATATTTTGTATACTATAGAGTATAAACTATTGTATATGTGTATACTTTTGTACATATATGTATTTATATAGATTATACTCATATCAGCATATAAATTTATAGGCATTGCCGTGTTGGCATGTAGCACATATAGACTTACGTACATATATTCATACATATGCTGTTTGGCTTTGAGAAAGAAAAACATTTGAATTATATTCTCATATATTTTTTAAAATCTTTTTTATAAAAACTCAAAACCGCTGAAAGTTTTCCATTCTATGTCTCTCCTATTAAATGTTCACACAATAGATACAAAGGCGATCTATAAAATGTTCAGCAAGAGATAATTAGTGGAGAAAATAAAATTTTTAGTTTTTAAAATTGTTGCCAGTTTAGGCTTTTTGAGGCTAGATTTCGACGTTTTTCCCTTTTATAAGCAAAAACTAACTTATCTGTAAGTAGTCGTTAATAGTAACACTGTTACATGTTTTTTACAAGATGTACTTTGAAAATATTTTATTTTTTATTTTTAAGAGAAGTAACACTCAGGCAATAATCAATTATGCCTATATATAATTGCGTTACTGTCTTTAGAAAGGGGATAGATTGAAGAAGTAAAGTTGGTGCAAGTAGAAGAAAGCTTTATATCATAACTCTGCAACTGCGCATTATGTTTGTTTTAATGCAGAATTGCAGCGCCTCTGGTGGTGAGTAGCTTGATTTTAAAGCCTTTATTTAATTATTTTACTTCGGTGGCGTGTGAATGGTATAAAACCGCAGGAGCCCGCTGTGTTAAATATTAGTTATGATAGATAGAAGCAAACTAATAATTATTAGAAACTGATGTTGTTTGAGTGGCAGCGGCTGGGAATCGAACCCATTTATCTGCAGCCCCTGGCAACACTGGTTTTTAACATCAACCAAATATTGCTTAAATATTGAAATTAAAAACGGTGATTAATTCAGGGCAATCGTAATTTTAATATATAACTAATTTTAAATGACAAATAATCATAAATAGATAAAACAACTTTCGGGTATGACAATTACCTGTAGATATTGCATACATTATTATACCCTACCCCACCATAGTGGTGATGTGCTGATGTTTTTAATGCTCAAAAATATTAGTCTAACGCCCACCTTAAAATATTGAGAATCACTTTCTAAGTCGATTAAATGATGTGCGTCCGTGCATCTGGCAGACTCATACAAATTCAATGCAAATAATTTGTAAATGCTCAGAATTAACACTGCTATGGCCGTCACATTTATAAAAAAATATTTTTACTCGCATACTCAGTGTAGGGTGTTATATGGTCGGGTTTGGCCGACTATACTTTCTTCTTTGTTTTACTAATTCAATTTTGCAAAGCCTCTGACAGAATAACGAGAGCTTAGTGACACAACTCCAATCAACATTCATATTTATATCCACCACCAAAAAGTATTAAAAGGTAAATCAAGGCATATCATTCTTTATACCCTCCTCCATTACAAGTGGTGAATGAGGGTATATAAATATAGGTGTTAAATAGAGAAATATTCATCTGAGACCCAACAATTTACATATTTTTAGATGCCAACAATATCAGGAATTAGAGTTTTTTGTCCAGAGTCCATTCTCTGGATCAGCAAAGACTTCCTTTCAACCAATCATAGATATCATATGATTTAATAATAACTGTACAAATATTGACCTTATTACTGTTTATAGGTACAACATTTATACCCACGATTGTCATATAATTGCATCGTACTTTCCTTAAGTATATTCAAGTGAATTTCTTACAACATACGACTGTGTTATGCTTTGTGAGCCAATGTCTGTAAGAAAATATGTTGCATAAAAAAGCCGTATACACACAGGAAATTGTAGAAATCGTATATGCGTGTGCGTAAATTTGTGTGTGTGCATGCATTTGAGGGTAAAGTGAAAGAAAAACTTTTAGAAAGTTGCGAGTTTCCAAAATGTTATGGCAGCGACTTGAATACATATTTACTTGAGTGCACTTTCAGGAATGAATAATTTTACTAACTTTACGATTACACAAGTAAGAGATATGTTTGCATTGTAGATAAAGGACCCATATAATATTTAGGAAATTTAAAATAATTAATGTTACTATTTGGTTCTGTGATAAGTTCTTCGAGGGTAGGGGCTGGTTTTAATTCTAAAATTTTATACGAAATCTGCTTGCTTTATTAACATGTCCATCATATGGTGTGCAATAACTCACTTAATTCTGATTTAATAATTACATTTTCATGCTCTTTAGGAAGGCTAACTATAAAATTATCAAATCAACGTCTTCATCCAATAAGTATTTCGTCTGGATTTTAAGTATAAAATAAATTCAACTCCAGATATACATTCAAAGTTCAAACGTTGAAATACACTTGTAACACATTTTATTTAAACAGTATTCTCCAAATGAGACTTGATTTTAAGTCAAATATGACACTTGACTTCAAGCAATAACTGACAATAAAGTTCAAATCGAAAAAATACTTTAACTCATGCTTTGAAGTTTATTTTAACACTTCAAAACTCAAAAAGTAATTTTCGTCGATAAAATTAATAAGTAGCAGTCAACTTGAATTTTTCCGTTTGACAGAAAAATAAGTCTGGTTTTTGATGACTCCCTATATGTCGCTGAATGTTGATAATACGATTACTATGAGTAGGAGTTAACCTGAATTTTGAAGGTTAAATATTTTTTTATATAAAATGGTGCCTAAATTAAAATAAGGATGGGTTTATATTCGGCTGTGTCGACACGTAGATACCACCAAATACAAGTAGTGAGATCTATAAATAATTGAAACTAAATTTTGTATCAATAACGATAATTATACTGATTTTATTTTACGGATCCCTTATATGAATGCTATTAACTGTTATGGGGCGATCGTCATACAATATTGTACCATTGTTTCTATTTTTTTAAGTTTATTTTATTTAAATTTCATCTCAGTAAAAATATTTACCAGAATTTCATGCATATTCCAGTTATTCCACAAAGTGTACGGAGGTATCATGAGATGGAAGATAATCCCATTTTATCTTTTTCTTTTAGAATATTTATATTTATCTTTCTATGGTACTTCGTCGCAAGTTATGGCGTTTGGTTGCCGATCCAGTGCCTAATAGTTATTATTAAGGATTTGACCATGAATGCTGATTTGGGCAAGCCAATTCAGTTCAGCAACCCAATGAGTCCATTTAATATTTCAAAGCCTATCTAGATGATAAATGCGAAGACAAAGAAAAGTTTTTGAACTTATTAAAAACGATCCAGTAAGAATGTCAAAAATCTGTTGCACATCGAGTTTCGGCAGACAAAAACGGTATAAGTTCTCAAAATCAATACTGATCTTATCAAGTCTACTGTTAAAACTTTGAATAGTTTGTATAATACACAACCTCATATATTTGATGGTAATTTCTTATCCTTAGTCAAAATATTATTAGTACCAATATCAAACAGCATTTAAAACATTTTATTTGTAAAGAAAATAGTAAGGTTTTGCGTGATGTTTTGACAGTCTACCGTTTTTTGTTTGTACTAAATGATGATATCCACGTAGAATTCGGATGTGCTCATGAGCATGTGCGTCAATTGGCTTCTAAGTTCATGGTCGACTTGACAAAGCTTCTGGCTGAATTTGAAGATGCAGTCATATTGGCTAGTTTCCTATTAACAATAGCTATGTATAGACGGTCGTCAGATATTACAACGTTGTCAGATCTAGCAATGTGCTAGCAATGTACTGACGTTGAAAAATTGTTAGCAAAAGGTAAATTGTCAGTTCAGACAACTGTAAGAAAACTGACAATTTCATTGACACACAATTGTCACACAATGAATTTATCTGTCAACCGAAATTGTTTTTCCAAAATGTTATTAATACACACTTGTTTATAAACAGAGTTACATTTAGAAATAATTTCTATTGAAATGCTGCTATTGGCAGATGCATAAACTTTGCACATAAGATAATGAAAAGTGTTTGACAATTGTCTTTAAACAATAGCAATGACAAAAAATTTGTGTTTACACGATTGTTAGATCTCTGACAATATCCAACGTTGTTGCAAGACAAAAATTTTAAGTTCAGACGGTTGTTAGATATTGTTTATTTTTCAGCAGCGTGTAACGATTTACTTTAACACAAAATAAATTAGATAGCAAAAATCACTAGGAAACTGATTTTGGCTTTTTAGGGACATTAAAATTGTCTCCCCTGTGGTTATTCTCTTATTCTAGTTTAATTTTTACGTACTTATAACTGATCTGTGTAGAATTTCGGGTCGATATGGATGTTTATGTTTGCTAATGAGGTTTTCGGGAGTATGGCCTATTATGAATCGTTCAGCATGCAATTATATACGATGATTTGAAGGCACGTTAGAGCTTTGAAAAAAAGATATATGTAGTGTAGTGGGATTTGAGTTATAGATCAAAGTTTCAGACAACCTCGATATTTGTAAAACGTTTTTTGCAATTTTCTTCAAATATAAAGCTGAAAATATTATGAAATTTTGCACAGTTTATTTTTTATTATAGAAGGAAAATGGTAATAATCGATATACGATATTTCCTCGTCCCACACAAAGGTCTTTCCGGAATATGGCTTTATGGTACATAAATATCTATGGAAAAGCAGTAACGAAATATCTCAACCCAATATTTTGTTTGCATCGGTCCATGTTTTGACATTTCCTCATACATATCAATTTCCAAAAATTACTTAAATGCGCATAAATCTCTTACAAAAATCATTAATAAGTCGAAATTTAACACAAATAATTCACACATACATATAAATCATTAAACCAAATTTCATGATAAGCGGTCCATATTTTACCGTACCATCAATATAAAGTACACTTCCGAAAATCACTTAAATGCCCATATACCTCGTATTAAAATTACCAACAGGTTGAAATTCAACACAAATAATCCCTGTATATTAAAACAATATAAAGCAATAATAATATAAACCCTCTTGGTATTGAGTATATAAGATTCGGCATAGCCGAATATAACACTCTTACTTATTGATTCTATGACCATTATGGCAAAGTGTTACAAAGGGAAGGACAAACTTAATAAAAACGGTCATATAAAGAATCCATCAACAAATGAAACAAGGTAAATACGCAGTTATAAAAGAGAAGATTAGAATATATTTGACTTTGAAGTATGGCAAACAATGGCCCTGGTCAGTAAATATTGTGTAAACAGTTATATTTATCACCCAGACCTCTTAGGAAATTATTTCCAACGAATTCTTTAACTGTAACAGTATCATGAGGGCTTTGATGACAGTAAGAACAAAAATAAATAATAGTTAAACTTCGTATATGTATTTTTTTAGTTATATCGCAATGGACCATATTGGTCTCTGGGTGAGGGTGTGCGGTGACTCACACCACTCTTCCTACCTTCGTATATGTAAGGATTTATTCAACAAAATGGAAAAATTTGTTTTATATCTCTCTTAACGAACCCAATAATATTTCCATCTTTAATAATAAGTAGCACAATAGCTTAAAGTTCCGTGACAACAGTTGAAGTTACTGCACTATCTAGAGTTGAGTTCATTTCAGTGGCAATGACAACAAATTCACAAGTAAATAAATACTGACCTATGACATACATAAATGCATATAGGAAGATAAAAAGCTTTTAAAAGTTTTTATTGAATTTTCGCAAAGAAAATCTACAAAATCTAAGAAGAGTTGACCACATAAAAAGTTCGTATAAATAACCCAAAGGATATAATACTAATAAAATTCAATAGTGAAGTTTTAGGCAAATAAAATTAGGTGTTGGCATATATATGACTAAAATGTATTGCCTCTTGCGGCTACTATATATGTATGAATGTACATATATCCAAATACCGTTTTCTTAAAAATCTTTCTCTTAAATTGTCATATAAAATCAATGCTGTAGAGCTGAGCACAGCTACTACCTTTAAATGTAGGATAGAAAGCTATGTTTAAGCACATACTGCATGTGCATGTCTGTCTAAATAGTTTCCCCCTTTTTTTTTGCATCCAAAAGCAGTAGCAAAACTTTATAGATTATTTGTAGGCTTCCAATGAATAAAACATTTTGCTGGATTTTTTGCTACTTTCTTTAGCAAACAAATCGTAAACTAAACTTTAGAAAGTTTTCCGGCAGCATTACAATTAATGTAACATTATTTCGAATGTTTTCCAACTACCTCTGTTTCCTTTATACATAAGTATACTGTTATTTTTTGTTTTTTTTTTTTTTGATAGAACACGTTTGGAATAAGGCCAAGTTTGTTTTTCGTACAGCAAAACAAGTATTATGACATACTTAACAGAAATTTCCCTAAAAAAAATACTGGTAACTGTAAAATATACTAGAAAAGATAGTTTTTTTTAACATTTCCCAAGTGAAAGCCATTAAAGAATATGGAAAATTTAAAACAAATATGAAATCTTTATCTTTCTACCAACTAGCACTGTGTTAATAAATGAACAAGCACTACTAGAACTTGCTGTACCAGCGTCATGGCCAGTGGCAATATGTGAAAAATAAGTGTAATAAATGAATATTATGGAATATAATCACCTTTAAAATGTGCCATTAGGAGGAGTACAATAATGTAAAAACAAACTAAAAGAATTTCATATATATTTATGTATGTACATTAGGGTGGCCCTATTTGTATGAAGAAAAAAATAAGGTATCAATGTTCCCGACTAATATGAAAATTTGATTCATTTTAAAACTACGTTTCTCAATTTTTTTGTCCTGGGGACAATATTTGGTGAGCTGGATCAAAAGATAAAAATGTCCTCTTTAGAGGTTTTTTGATTTTTTTCAAAATTTTTCCAAAGGAACTATATGTAAATTTGGTATCATATGAAAGGTCTTTGAGAGGCGCATTCAATGGGTTATCAAAAATTAAAAAAAAAAAATTTAAATTCAAAAATTTTAAAAATTTCAAACAAAATTTTAGTGTTTTTTTATTTTTTCATAGAATTTACTTAAATAAATAGTTGAAATTTCTTGATTATAAACATCATGCAATTTAACTCAAATGGGTTTTTCCGTTTTTTAAAATTCTACCTATTTCAATTTTTATTAATTTTTTTAAAAAACCGTAATTCTTCCCTATCTTACAATCTCTGTTAACTCAATTCGGGTATTAAAATAACGTAAATTTTATAAGCTAAAAACGGGAAAAACTATTTGGGTTAAATTGCATAATGTTTATAATCAAGAAATTGCAACTATTTATTTAAGTAAATTCTATGAAAAAATAAAAAAAAAGTAAAATTTTGTTTGAAATTTTCAAAATTTTTGAATTTAAAATTTTTTTTTAATTTTTAATAAGCCATTGAATGCGCCTCTCAAAGACCTTTCATATGATACCAAATTTACATATAGTTCCTTTGGATGAAATGTGAAAAAAATCAAAAAACCTCTAAAAATTACCTTTTTATCTTTTGATCCAGCTCACTAAATATTGATCCCAGGACAAAAAAAATCGAGAAACGTAGTCTTAAAATTAATCAAATTTTCATATTAGTCGGGAACATTCGCAACTTTATTTTGGGGTCACCCTAATGTACATGAATGTTTGTATATACACGTGTTTGCATATAATCATGACCTTAGAATTTTATGTTCTAAACACAGCTGCGAAATTAATTTCGGGAAAAAATCGTCAAAATCCCGATAAAAAAGAAAAAAAAAATCGTCATTTCGAATTTTAAAAATCGTCAAAAAAAAAAATCCGAAAAAATAAAAAATCACGAAAAAGTAAAAATTAAAGTCTATATAGTCACTTGTACAATAAATATTCGATACTATAATGGAATGTGTTCTGCTGAAATCAGGGAACTTGTTCCTTAAACACGTAGTTTTATACGTAATAAGAAATACATTAATAAACCTTATCAGAGACGATGAAAATTAACTCTAGTATCCATCTTCCAATACTATTGGCTTGGCTAATTGCTTTGCAAGAAGGTCAACTGGCAAACAACTCAGCATAAGTGTCTTATTGTGCATTGTCATCATATAATCATTTTTAAGGAACCATTAATAAACAAAGCACTAGGTTTAATAACCGATTCAAATAGTACATTTACTTTAACATGACTGCATATGCCAACAAACACAAAACTTTTTTTTACAATTTTCATCGCCAAAATTTGAACACTCTGCCCGCAGTAATACCATAAATATAATGCTTTATTTTTTGATAAATAGTTTCACTATACTTTTACTTGTTATAGCTTAAACTGCCAAATCTAATATATGTATGTAAATTACAAATAAGTAGTTTTTCACATATTTTTTCAGCTCGCTGTAATTTAAGCTTCCAATTAACATTTTAATACACGAGACTAGATAATTTTTCATACATTATTATGCACAAGAAAAACAAACAAACAAAAAAATTCTAAATGTAAAATATAAAACTTTTATGTAGCGTATAATTGTTCATGTTTTTTATTCATAAAATAACGTATATTTATATGAAATTTATGTGTTTATGTTGTCAGAAAATATGTTTGTACATATTGTGTTAAAATTTAATCTTATGTAAATTTTATGATTTAAACTATCAAATGTTTTAATTTTTTTAATAATATAAAAGTTTAAAATTACATTACTAAGTCCAGTGAAATAAAAGACAGTGAGCTTAACATTTGTCAGCTGTATAAATATTTGATGTGAAATTTAATAAAGAAGTAAACAAAACATACTTAACAATTGTGTTTATTATATCCTCCACCACCATAAGTGGTGAATGAGGGTATATGTAAGTTTGACATTCAGTGTGTAACACTGAGAAATACTCATCTGAGACCCAACAAAGTTTATATATTCGTGGTCCTTACGAAATTCTAAGTCGATTGAGCCATGTTCGCGTGTCTGTCTGCTGTCTGTCTGTCAGTCTGTGTAAAACAGGTCCAAAGGACACAACCAAAATCAATCGCTTATAGTTCTCCTAAGCAGTTTGGTACTGAAAATCAGTACAATCGGTATAGTAGAACAAGAGCTATTGATCAAAATATCAGACAACCTCCATAAAAAATTGATATTTTTAAAAATTTTTCTTGCTATATTTTTAAATATATTGCAGATAATATCTTAAAATTTTGTATTCGCTATTTTAATGATAAAGGAAGAAAAAGTGAGGAAAATTGTTAGAATAGGTTCATGATTTCTTATAACCCCCGATACAAAAATCTTCCCGAAATATTGCTCAAAATGCCTATAAAATTAAAATATCAATACAAAATTTAGCAGGAATAAGTTTCATGGGAAAATAAGTCGCAAAACGAAATTTTTTTAGTTCGGTCCATGTTTGACCATAGACACCATATAAAGTTACTTCCAAAATTCACTTAAATACGCATAAAACTGATATAAATAATGCTGAATGGCTAAAATTTGACACAAATAACACGGTGCGATAGTCCAAAAAACCTGGGACCGGATATTATTTTTCTTGTAGGTCTTGTCGAGTAAAACAATATTTCAATAGTGAAATATGCCGGACACCTTCAAAATCTGGCTTTACGGTTAAAAAACCGGTGTTTGTAACCTTTGCGCACTTAAAAGCCTGTAATTTTGGTGATAATGATCCAATTTGCAAAGATTTGGAAAGAAGAAACTGAGATCTTTCAAACGATATATAAGTTATTTAAGAAAACTTGAGAAATTTTGCGTTATTGTCGAGCAAACATAAATTTTGTAGATTTTTCAAAAATTTTTCAAATTTGGTGACGTATTTGTACATTATAATGTAATGTATAAAATTTCTCAAGTTTCTTTTGCACGGATCATTTACACACATGCCAAAATCAAACTGCTAGATTTTGGGAATATCGGTTCATATTTGACAATATCCCCCACATAAGGTCCACTACCGAAATTCACGTTAATACTAATATGTATCTTAAATATACCGTTATTATGTTGAAATACGACATGAAATATCCTCATATGCTTAAAGATTACTGTTCCAAAATTTAAGAAGATCGGCCCATAATTTGTCATAGCTGCCATATAAGACACATTTCCAAAAAACAAATAAACCCACAAAAATGTCTAATAAATATCGATATCGAACCAACTTTTATATAGATCAGTATCCAGAAATGATATTAATATCGGTTATGCTACAATTATGCTACTGGATTTTGTAACTGTCAGTCAATGATTGGCAGTAGCTCCCGAATTAAAGTCAGCAAACCAAACAACCATATAACTCTTGCAAATAACGTTATTGATATGAAATTCAACAAAAATAAGCCTAAAATACATAGAAATCACATTAGTGGATACTGGATACTAGAAATTATCAGTTCATAATTGGTCCACTTCTATTATGCCATCCATAAATCTTTTGTAAATAATATTATTGAGATCAAATTCAAACAAAAAATCCTCACCTTATATCTTATCCTTTGTTATATTCTGTTTCTTAACTTGTTGTGAATATGGAAAAATTTTCTTTTAATTTTATAAATTGTTAAATTACAATCAAGATTATTATAAAAATCAGACAAACTCTGTAAATTACAGTAAGAATCGGTAATTATATCAATTATAAATTTTTAAATTTACATTAAATTTCAAATCATTTTAAATAAAATTACATTAGTGAATTACGATCAACAGCTAATATTGTCTTTTAAACAATATATGTATAAAATACTAATAAAATTTGTACTAAGACTGAATAGAAAACACAGAATAAGGATTTTCTAGTCCTATAACCAGTGTAGTTTTTCTATTTCTTATTACGTTATACACTCCACGTATTTAAGATTCGGCACAGCTGAATATAGCACTCTAACTTGTTTTATAATTATATATGTATATTTGAATTTTTAAAACTTTTGTAATTTTGAAACATAACAGTAATGTTTGTATCCGTTTAAACTTTATAATTATTTTTAAATTTGACACCCATGTCAAATGACACAGACTTGACGACACATATTAAAATTAAACTTTTTGTTTCTCTTTAAGTGACTTATATTTATTATTAGGTAGTAATCTGGTAACGTAAACATCGAAGGCACTGAACATATTAATGGTAAAGCTGTTCAATTATTAACATATTTGCTGTCTTTCAATTGTAGATTAACACCAAATTAATCGTAAATATAGCTTTAAAAGTTGTGGTGTTTTGGCTTTACCATTCTCATTCGACGAGTACTAAATTGTACGATCAAAATAAAATGAATAAAAAGAAGTTTAACATTACTCTTCATTAAAAATTTAAAAACATTTCCTTTTTTAATGTATAAAAATAAAAAAAAATTACACACACAAGCACTTAAAAATCTCATCTAATTGCACAATTTAACATAATAACAATTGATTGCAGTTAATGGAAAAGTACAATAAAATTAAATTTATTAAAAGAAAAATACAAAAAAGTAATAATTGCATTAAAACAAGTCACCTACAAATACATACATATATAGAATTTATTAATTAATCCTTTTGTAATAATTATATAGTGTAGGGTTAAAAAATAAAAAAAGTACTTTTTTATAATACAAAAGTACTATTTGAAATAAAAAAATGTTTGCTAAAAAATTTAACTAGACAGTAAAACAGTAAAACAGCAACAAATATTACACTTGTATTTTAAAATTACATAAAATACCTAATTATTTTATCTACATCAAAGAGTCAAAACCAAAAGAATAATAATAAAATACAATAAATGATTAAAAATATTCACCCTACTTGTAAAAATAAAAATCAAAGATTTAATTAAAACATTTTAATTTGCCATTATGTGAATGACTTCAAATAAAGGGCTATTGTGATATTAACGTTTCCATCAAACAAGTTGTGTGTTTTATCCACGCATTCGATTTTTGAAATTATGTATTCGATACTAATGCTGAAACTTACTTAATATGTATGGCTTAGAGTAACTAATGTATGTATCTATTTGGAGACTATAAATTATTATTCATAAGCAAATAAATTAACATTAAAGCTGATTTTGCTCTTTTTGGCTTTGTTTAATTTAAAAAGAAATACCATTATATTGAGTTTTCCATCCCTGCTGATTATGTAAGAATGTTTTTGCAGCACATTCATAAATAAACCACAATGGTTAATAATACGTTAACAAATTTATTACATAAATAATTTAATTTATTTAATTACTTCACAAATTTTTTACTTATGTATGTATTTCTGTTATAGAAAAATCATCATAAATTAACATGACGCTTGCGCCTTTGTTTATAATTTAATAAAATAATAATTAAAGTTTAAATAAAATAGAAATTTTCCAGTACATTTTACTTATTTATATTAAAATAAACCTAATTCTGTTTTACACGGTAATTGGTTCCGGGAGACTTCGTGTAAAAAAACCCGTGTTTTCTTATCCCTAAAATAATGAAATTAGTGAAAAACAAGTAAGAGAGCTATATTCGGCTGTGCCGAATCTTAAATACCCTCCACCTAAACGTACTAAGAAATAGAAAAACTACACCGGTTATAGGACTATAATGTCCTTATTCTGTATTTTCTATTCAGTCTTAGTGCAAATTTTATTAGTATTTGATATATTGTTTGAAAGACAATTTTACGACCAACATAATTTATGTTAAATATTTTGAAATTTTGTCTAATTTTCACAATTTTTATTGATTTAATTAATTACCAATTCTTACCATAATTTACAGAGTTTGTCTGATGTTCATAATAATCTTGAGTGTAATTTAACAAACAGACTATAAAAAAGGGGAACAATTCGGTTTTAGTGATTTTGTTCAAAAGTAACTTCATCAAATAGGGATTTTAGACAAGATGCCAGCAAAAAAAAAATTTGTTGGCAGGCACGCCTATTTTCGAGGGGGAGGGCTTATAAAGATGGAAATATATAACCCTATATCTCGGGAACTACTAGGTGCTTGATAATTTGTAATACATTAAATAAAAGGTATTAAAAATACAACGATATATATAATGACTATGGGTTACATCCGAAAATAATATTTTTTGACCCGAATTTATTTGTTTTTTGGAAATGGTTCTTATATGGCAGCTATGACAAATTATGGGCCGATCTTCTTAAATTTTGGAACAGTTATTTTCATGCATATGAGGATATTTCACGTCGAATTTCAACATAATAACGCTATATATACGATATATATTAGTATTAACGTGGATTTCGAGAGTGGACCTTATGTGGGGGATATAGTCAAATATGGACCGATATTCTCAAAATCCAGCAGTTTGATTTAGGTATGTATGTAAATGATCCGTGTAAAATTTTGGATTGGTACCCATATTTATAAGCGATTTATGAGTATTAAAGTGATTTTCGGAAGAGGGCTTTATATGGGGTATATGGTCAAACATGGACCGAACTAAAAAAAAATTTCGTTTTGCAATTTCTTTTTGTGTAAAACTTATTTTTGCTGAATTTTGTCTTGATATCCCAATTTTATAGGCATTTATTTATCATTAATCCATATTTCGGGAATATATATATTTGTATGGGGGCTATGAGAAATCATGGACCGCTTCTAACTATTTTCCGCACACTTTCTTCTTTTGTCATACAAACAATGTATACAAAGTTTCATAGTATTATCTCCAATATATTTCAAAATATTGCAATGAAATGGACGAAAAATATCAAATTTTTATGGAGGTGGTCTCACATATTGGTTCATAACTCTGGTTGACCTAAACCGATTTTGCTGATTTTAAACAGAAAACTTCTCGAAAGCACTTCTGACAGAATTATTGAAGGTTTGGATCCCGAGTATATCTGGGGACTTCAAAAAAATGATTTCTACAGACAGACAGACAGACGGACATGGCTTAATAGACCTATCACCTTCTCATGAAGGTGAAGGGTGTAATAAAACGTTTAGCAAGATAATGCTAAATGCATTATTAAGTATTCGATGTTCTTAATGAAGACTACAGCAATATTGTCACTATTTTGCAATTTCTGATTCTCTCATAACACAACTGATATTTATGCAAATCATAGTTCCGATTTCTCGGAAGATGTACAAATTATTATACATATTTTTCAATTATAGTTGTCTGTTAAACTAAAACATATTTAAGTGTACTTTACTAACTCTTAAAAATCAGATTTTTTGGGTGGATCTTATTTCATTCTTTAGCATTTAAAACTAATCAATAAACAATTTTAAGCTTATCTGATGTCGAGATTGCAGGCAGAAACTGATTAAAAATTAATAAACAACAAAGCTTTTTTGATATCTTTAATATTTGCATATTAAAATCATTTTTAAAGATTCATACATACATACAACCATACACGTGTATATAAAAATTTATTGAAGTAATTAAGGCATATAAAATTAAGCAAGCAACAACCAGTTATTCAAATATGTGCGTAACAAGATTAATCTAGCTTTTTTTAACAGAATTCAGTAATTTTAAGCTAATATTTTCTTAAAAACGGAATATTTTGCTCGAAAAAAAGAAAAAAACCGCAGTTAAAAATATGCTTGCATTAGTTGCATCCTGCAACCGTCGTAATCTTTAAAAGTGGCCTCCAGTTAATTTGTTCGATTAATTTGGGAAATTTAAATAAAAGGCAGACATACTTACTTGCATACATATTTCATTTTCTTGTAGTTGTTACACGGATAAATTTACTAACATAAAACAACATACTCTATTTACAAAGTTTGAGTATGTATACGAATGTGTATATTCATGTTTAAAATAATATTTTTATACCGATAGGAAATAAACAGTTAATCATGAAAATATTTTCACTATTTTCGTAACTAATTTTAGTGTGATAAATAATGCAACTAAAAATTAATATTCATTGCAACATATAAAATTATTCCTAAAATTAAAATATGTTTGGTTTGTGTGTAAAAAACATGTCGTATGAGTTACATGAAAATTATAATCTATTTCATATTAAGTATACGCATCAGTACTAAATTAAAAATATTATTTTACACTAAAAAGTATGCAATATTTTTTGTACAATTATAGAATTATTTAATTTGACACTCACAGGGGTCGTATAAGTTATGTTTGCCTTCTAATCTATTATATATCATGTATACGCTAATAATTAAAATGTTATTTGCAGTGTTTGGGACAGTGTGTTTTTTAGCTTTTTGGTTTAGCTTCTATCTTTTTATAGCCTTTTTTCATTTCAAAAACAGCTTTTCAAAGGCTATTTTTTGTTTTTAGTTAAAAAATATTTTACGTACAATTATGTATGCATTCATTAATGTTACATGTTTGATTTTTGAAATAGTAAACCATTTCAAGAAAAGCCAACTGAACCATTTACTTTTACCATTGATACTAAAGTTTAAATTTGCGAAGTTTCTTAAAAAAAACTAATACGACAAAAGTGTAAAATTTTTTAACCAAACTAATAGAACAATTGAGGCAAAGATTTGGAAAATTTAATTTATGGATAAAAATTAATTGAAAGAAAAATCCCTAAAAATAGTAAAACCAAATATATTTGTTCATATTGAAAATTTAGCTATACCGTTGACGGCATAACCATGTTTGAAGCTCAATGGTTAAACATAGATAAAAATAGACTTGGACAAACATATAATCAAAACTTGTTTTCTAAGTAAATGTATTAGAGAACAAGTAAGAGTGCTATATTCAGCTATGCCGAATCTTATATACCCTTCACCTTTGTTGTGGATGCATAATTATATTATGCATAATTATGTCAATAAACACGCCATCTGTTGATGAATTTGTTCGTAACAATATTAATACACTTTGTTTGATCAACGCTATCTGTTGATGAATTTGTTCGTAATTTTCAGAGGGTTTCTCGGATTTTTGCTCATATCTCCGTCATTTATGAACGGATTTTTGCTGATTTTAAATAGCAAACTTCTCGAAAGTATATCTGACAGAATTATTGAATATTTGGATCCCGAAGTTATCTGGGGACTTCAGAAAATGGATTTCAACATTCAGACAGACAGACGGACATGGCTTAATAGACTCCGCTATCTATAAAGATCCAGAATATATATACTTTAAAGGGTCGGAAAATTATATTGTGGAAATTACAAACGGAATGACAAACTTAGATATACCCTTCTCATGAAAGTGAAGGGTATAACAAGGATTTTTTAAGAACAACTATACAGGTTTGTAATATTAAATCACATGCTCGTACAATGTGTTTTAACACAAGCATATTTATTAAAGAAGAAAGAGATACGCACTCTAAGCTAAAAAGTAATATAAAAAAAGTATGTATGACAAGTTTATTTGATTGTATGCGCTGAAAGAGAATTCCCCCAAATTTGTGATATGATATTTAATAAAAATTAAATTTAACTAAAACAAATTTAAGCCCAAAAAAATAAAATAGTGCTAAAATAAAAAAAAATTAAAATTTGTTTACTTTCAAACCGTGTTAAATTAAAACCGTGTAAAAACAGAATTAGGTGTAATTGCATTTAAAGAGATGTGTCCAGTGTTGCCATTTAAGCCTTTTAGAGCCAAAATTTAGCTTTCTTATTTACCTTTTGGCCTAGAATACATGTTTTAAATTTTGGCTTTTTTTTTTGCCCTTTTAGTACCCTCCACCATCATAAGTGGTAAATGTGGGTATATATAAGTTTGTCATTCCGTATGTAACACTGAGAAATATTCATCTGAGACCCAACAAAGTTTATATATTCGTGGTCCGATTGAGCCATGTCCGTCTGTCTGTCTGTCTGGCTGTGTAAAACACTCTCACATCCAAAGGACACAACCGAAATCAACAGAGTTTACAAAATACCGTTTATAGTTCTCCTTAGCAGTTTGGTATTGAAAATCAGCAAAATCAGTATAGAAGAACCAAAGTTATGGATCAAAATGTAAGACAACCTCAATACATATTTTTAAATATATTGCAGATAATACCGTGAAATTATGTATACGAACTCGTAATGTTTTGAACAAAATAGAAGCTTTCTATTTTCTTACTACTATTCTCTGCAATAAAATTAATGGCTATGACAGCTATGTATGTCTGCAAAAGGACTATAGGTATGAAATAGGGGTATTATACTCTGTAACATGAATACACTAGTTGATTCGGTCACTAGATCGATATATTATTCTATAGGTTATCTGTCTTTTGCGGGCAATGGACAAAGTCACAAACTGTTTCATCTTTAATGCTACCGAACTAGATCCCACGACAGCCGGTTCTACACACCGGAATGACCCGATATCACTCGGCCAAGGGCTGTCAACTCAGCAATTACTGCTGTTACAACAACAACAACAGTTCATATAATGACCAGAAAGATAGTGTTAAAAACGGTTTTAGGTTTAATGCGATAAGAGGCTTCAGATATGAATTGTATGGCCATGTAAATATTATTCGAAGAACAGAGATTCGTTACGATTACATTGGATACTCTCCTCGTGGAACTATTTTGGGTTTTCCTAATCTGTTTTATTATAACAGGATTTATGGATTAAGGATATTCGTATATATTTGTTTTTTATATATATAATTAACAAACACAAACTGCGGAGCTTTTTGGCTTATCTGCAGAAAACACCCAGAAACTTTGGCGGGAATCGAACCCGCAACCGTTTGACTGATAGTCTGGCACACACATATACTGAGAATCTAGCAGCACTTAAGTTCCTGAAAAGTGAAATAGCACATTTGTACTTGAAGCAACATATTAAAGATGCCTACCATGTGCTTGTCTACCTTGCCTGATTTGGGACATATCTCCTTGGGTTTCAAGACTTATATTAATGTTAGTGTTTAATGGTTATTGCACATGTAGCAACTATTCTGGAATACTGCAAAGTTGTTAAAATGAAGAAGAAAATGAGACCATAAATTTTTCTGTCATTGTCCGGTACTACGTGCTAAACTTTTAACACAATGTTCATTTGACAGACAGTGTGAACTAAGCTAAAATCTACTTTCATAGATTTTCAATTTATAAACAGTTTTTATAGCATGTGGTTACTTAAGAAGAGAAAAATTAAAACGATTAATTTTGTTAATTAGTTTTGTCAAACTACTGCCTATATATTTTGATAAATATTAATTTGCACATAAACATTATAAGAACCAGACCTGGGGGGTCTCAATTACATTTTGTATTTAATTACACCTATAATTACACAATTACATGTAATTGTAATTGAATTTTTTCAATTACAATTACATTTTTTTTGTAATTGAAAAAGAAGTAAAAATCAATTACAATTACAGATTTTCTTAAATTACAATTACATGTAATTGTAATTGAAGATTTCTTAAATTACAATTACATGTAATTGTAATTGGAAAAAATCCAATTACAATTACATTTAATTGGAAAAAAAATTTTCATTAAGTAATTTAAAAAAAAAACATGTAATCATTACTTTTTTATGTATTTATTGTCAAAAAAGTATTTAATTACAAAAATTATCAATTACATATTATAAAAAAATTTCATTCTACCGAACTTTGTACAATACATTTTAATAAATTCATATTTATTCTATAATTTTTTTTATACATCCAACAATTTTTTTCAAATAATTTAGCAAATCGTTTTAAGAATTTTAAGTTTTATTTTATGGTTTTAAAAATGTAATTGAATTTTGTTCAATTACAAGTAATTATTTGTTGATTAATTACAATTACAATTACTTGTAATTAGTAATTGAACATTTTCAATTACAATTACATGTAATGTGTATTTGATTTTTTTCAATTAACAATTACAAGTAATTGTAATTGACATTTTTCAATTACAATTACATTTTATTGTAATTGAGTTAAGTCCTTACTTTCAATTACAATTACTTGTAATTGTAATTTAGACTACATCAATTACAAATTACATGTAATTGTAATTGTAATTGAAATGTAATTGAGATCCCCCAGGTCTGATAAGAACGATGTCTTAAATTTGGGTTTAAGACAGTATATGTGATTTGTTTGGATGGAAAACCTACCACGATCACAAGCACTCATACAGACTAATTAAATTTTGGTTTAAGCAAAACAAAATCCATTTTATATTGACAATAATCATAATATACACAATTTAGTGCTAACTGACCTGTGTTTACAACAGACGGACACACATTGCAAACAGAATCTTATAAGATAAGGTTCTACAATCAATATTTCGATGTATTAGAAACTGAACGACAGTCTTAATATTTTTGGTGTTGGGTATACGAGTACAAATTTGTGTTGTATAATATAAATTTGTATTGTAGTAATATGGGGCTTAATTGATTGTACTTTCTTACTTGTTTTTCAAGCCGTAAAATAACTTCTCGCTAATTAATATATTTTTTCTTATACATGTATCTTCCTTCTTTTTGTGACCTACATTACCCAATAGTGTTTTTTAATAACACTCGAATTTGTGCCAACGTACGTATGAGCATTATTTATGTTTTTCTCCACTATATTCAAGTAACTCATACGCACTGTCAGCATTTATTATGCATTAAAAGTTTTGTTACTTAAACAAACGAAACAAATAACATCAACCATTTTTGCAGTCGTGGAAAAAAGAATACAAAAGTTTTTTAATTCAAAAAAAATATGAAACTTTTAATTTAATATTTAAATGTAAATGTGCTAATTATAAATAAAAATCAGTAATGTAAATACACATACAACCAGCACCCATCAAACAATGTAATTATTTATATATGTCTTTATGTATGTGTTTATATTTAAACACGATGTAAATATTTAATTCCTACACTTTGCAAGGCTTTTATTTTATACAATTTTCATTTATTTAATTTCAATGTTGTTATTTACAGATATTGAATTGTTGAACAGTTGTATATTGAGCATTATTAAATATTGACCAATATATGTATATGTTACAATGTGTGTGTGTGTGTGTGTGTGTTAGGGTGAACATAAGTAGGTAAGTGTGTGTACGTGTGTAATTTGCTATTGTCATTCGTTTATATGCAGTATCATTTTATATTTAATCATCAGTTTTTGCGTTTTTTTATAAATAAATGGTATTATAGTATTTAAACATAGTATTTACCATGTTCATTAAATATTTAACCTTAACAGAATTCTTTTTTTTTTTCAAGTCAAACATAAAAATATTAATTAATATAAAAAGTACAAAATGCTGATGTATGCGGAGGAAATGTTGTATATAAAAATGTGACAGAGTGATATGCAATGTTACTAGAAAATGTTGTGCTCAATAACGAAATTAATAAATTTTTAACAAAGGGGGAATCCTTTGCAAAAATTAAAATTGCTATAGTTTTCATCATACACAGAGAAAACAGATTCGTTAATAAAGATTAATTTTTATTGAAACAACTTAATATTTGTCATAACTAAATCTATTTTAGTTTCAGTTTGAAAATTCAAACATGAATACTAAACATGGATTCACCCATTTGTTCCGATAAAAAATTTTATCCAGAGAAACAATGTTTTACTGAGAGTTTTTTGCAGCACGATTCACCCGTTTAGAACAGTTTGTCTGGAAAATCAAAGATGCTATATGTTAACAAACTCTATTGGTTTTACAAGTGCGGCCATTGATTTACCTTGCTTTGATTTTGTGTATTCAAAATGAAATGAAAAAATAAAGTTGCCATGAAAACACATAAGGCATTATTATTTGTATGGTAAAATGTAACCTATTGGCAATTAAGTTCATTTTTTGTTAGACAAAATATAAAATTAAACCAATTCAAGCTGACATTCAGCACTGCCAGAAGTAATATTTTACCTTATTTTTTAAGATTTTTTAACCGAAAAAATATTTAAGATTTGTTCTCCAATTAAAAAAATCTACTTTGTTCCCATTTCAAAATTTTTAAACCAATCGATCTCAAAAAATGTACAATTTAGTACAAGAAAATGAATTTTTGTTGTCATTTTTTTGGTTAGTGTTAAATAAAATATGAATTATAATAAAAAAAAACTACTTGTTTCCCAAAATAAGATTTTTTCCTCAAAAATAAGACTTTTTTTATGGCGAAATTAAGATTTTTTGATGAAAACTTCTGGCTGAAATTTGTTCGTAAAAAATATTTTCTCTCTCTCAAAAAGAGAGACGTCAAACTTCGTATGAAAAGAACCTTGTCCTAACAAATATTTTGTTCAGAACGAATGGGTACATCCACCTTAAAGCAACAAGACAATAATTTCAATATCAAAACTTTTTGAAAATAGTTTAAAAACGGCCTAATTAAAGCAATTTGTTTGTGTAAAGCAAGAGTTTATATTCGGCTGTGCCGAATCCGCCACCACCAAATCACTTATTAAGGGACGAACGACATAAAATAATGTACCGTATTTTCTATTTATTTTGGGTTTAATTTAGTTAAACTTAATCTCAATAACAATATGTATTTTATGCATATTCCAGTTATAGTTAAGAATTTATACTTTGTTTTTATTTTTTTGCAATAAATTAAGTACCAAAAAGCCCTAGAAAACTAATTTCGGCTTTTTGAAACGTCAAAATTGTCACCTCCTTATACTCTGTGGTTATTCTCGGAAGTGGAGCTTGTATGTTCTGATTACTTCTGTTTAATTTCGACTTCGTAGTAATTTTTAAAAGAGATTAATGCAAATTTCAGAGATTTTTCCAAGTTAACTTTATATGGAGACTACGGTCAAATATGGACTGATCATCATTAAATTGGCCATGAATAAAATGTTAAATTTCAAATTAATAAAAAATGATAATTTACAGAAAACTTCGAACCACCAGTCACTGGTTAAAGGATTGATGTTGTCTGTTGACTAGCAGGCACCGTGGTGGTGCAATGGTCAGAACGTAAAGAATTCTGATGAGAGAAAGTGGTGTTTCTCGAAACATATGTCAATTCAACCAACAACCCAGGTTCGAATCCTAGTCAGAAAAATTATCAAAAATAAAATTTTTTCAAGTTGTTAAATAATTCTTTCTTCAGTAAAAACAATTTAATGAAAATTAAATTCAAATGAACTTAAGCCTAACTAAAAGAAAACATCAAAATTGAAATATTAATAGTTCAACAAAAATACTACTAATTATCCTATAGCTAAGGCACAAGCCGTAATGTTTACATGTGTACGAAAGTGCACAACAAACATAATAAAAAACAAATGTATTCAGGTTTTCGAGACGAAGTCTCGACATGAATACGAAAGAAATAACTGAAGAAAAGGAAAAACAACAACTTAAATAGAAATTAATAAAAAATGATAATTTACAGAAAACTTCGAACCACCAGTCACTGGTTAAAGGATTGATGTTGTCTGTTGACTAGCAGGCACCGTGGTGGTGCAATGGTCAGAACGTAAAGAATTCTGATGAGAGAAAGTGGTGTTTCTCGAAACATATGTCAATTCAACCAACAACCCAGGTTCGAATCCTAGTCAGAAAAATTATCAAAAATAAAATTTTTTCAAGTTGTTAAATAATTCTTTCTTCAGTAAAAACAATTTAATGAAAATTAAATTCAAATGAACTTAAGCCTAACTAAAAGAAAACATCAAAATTGAAATATTAATAGTTCAACAAAAATACTACTAATTATCCTATAGCTAAGGCACAAGCCGTAATGTTTACATGTGTACGAAAGTGCACAACAAACATAATAAAAAACAAATGTATTCAGGTTTTCGAGACGAAGTCTCGACATGAATACGAAAGAAATAACTGAAGAAAAGGAAAAACAACAACTTAAATAGAAATTAATAAAAAATGATAATTTACAGAAAACTTCGAACCACCAGTCACTGGTTAAAGGATTGATGTTGTCTGTTGACTAGCAGGCACCGTGGTGGTGCAATGGTCAGAACGTAAAGAATTCTGATGAGAGAAAGTGGTGTTTCTCGAAACATATGTCAATTCAACCAACAACCCAGGTTCGAATCCTAGTCAGAAAAATTATCAAAAATAAAATTTTTTCAAGTTGTTAAATAATTCTTTCTTCAGTAAAAACAATTTAATGAAAATTAAATTCAAATGAACTTAAGCCTAACTAAAAGAAAACATCAAAATTGAAATATTAATAGTTCAACAAAAATGAACTGAAAATTGTTAATGATATTTATAAGACAGTTATGCATATTTAAGTGATTTTCGGAAAATATCGTTTTGAGATTTCACTTTGCATGAAACTTATTTTTGCAGAATTTTGTATCGATGCTGCATTTCTTTAGACATATATCTCTCATTAATCTATATTCCGGGAAAACATTTCTATGAGTGGACCGATACCATTTTCTCCAGGACTTCTGTGTTATAATGGAAAAGAAAATTGCAAAAATTATCTGAAAAATATCAAGTTTTTCTGAAACTTCAATCTATAAATCCGATTAGACTGGACCAATTTTGCCCATTTTTAATACTAAACATTTCGGTAAAAAAAATGCTTCAGAAAAATTTGTTCTAAGTGTTTTTTTTTTTTGAAGCTTTAACAGAATGACAGACGGATGGACATGGTCAAATCGCCTTAGAAGCTTAAGAGTACCCTGAATATATGGTTGTACGACTAATATTTCATTGTGTTACATACCGCATGATAAACTTAATATACTCCCATTTTTTGGAGGTGGATATAAAAATTAGTTAAGGCTCTTTTTCACCCAAATAGTTCTGAAATATAACTTTAAATTGAAAAAAGTTTATTTGTCAAAAAATTATAGGTTAAATCTGACATACTTTGGGCACCCACAGTGCAGACCATGGATGGTGTCAGGATTCCATTTACAAAACAGAAGCCCGCAATTTATTTTTAAAATATTTCTTAACAATGAAAATGTGTAGTTCTCTTGTTCAGTGATCCATTTTATTTTCTTAAAGTGTCAGCTATCAACACTTTACTAACCAAATTCAAATTGCGGTGACTTTAGTAAAATGTATACATATGTACTCGTATATAGGTCAACACTATAATTTATATTGATGGAAATATTTTAAATTAAATTGAATTTCAAATGAATATTTTGGGCTTATAATAAACTATTTGTAAAATTACTAAATTTACTCCAATTTAGTTACTTTAATTTTTTCTTTAACCTAAATAAACAAAATTGCTAAAACCACACAAATTGTTTTTTTTTAATCCAACCACTAACTAACTACACACATATGTATGCCCTTTGAAATATTTGAAATTAAACTTGTGATCTAAAAATAATCCAATTTATTTTTTTATATTATTTACAAGTCATATGAAACAATTTAATTTTATGTTGTAATTTTACATTCATATAACACTTTATCAATTCTTATTTATTTTTTGGTTTTCTAAAAAGCAACATTTGAATTTATGTCAAAACATGTGCCACGTGTGACTTAAAAAATTTGCAATAAATTATGTATGCATAGAAAACAAATAGAACAAGTCAGGGTACAATATTCGACTGTGCCGAATCTTAAATACCGTTCACCTAAATGTAATAAAAAATACACAAAAAAAACAAACTGTTTATAGGACTAGAGTAACATTATTCTGTGTTTTTTATTCACTCTTAGTGAAACTTTTAATTTCAAATGTTTTGAAATTTTATCTAATTTTGATGTAATTACCGATTCTTACCATAATATACAGAGTTTGTCTGATTTTCATAAAAGTCTTGAGTGTAATTTTACAATTTATAAAATTAACCACAAGTTAAGAAACAGAGTATAAGTAAAGGCAAAGCTGGAGTTCCACAATTCGCTTTTTAGCGTCAACGCGTTTATAGTTTTCTAAACGATTTTAGAGTCAAAAATTTCAAGTTACATGTGAAGATTTTTCGCGGCAATATGATGTCGTAAGCTCAGCTGATTTTTTTATATGAAGTTTTTTATCGGTTTGTTTAAAAATGTTTTTTTAACTGTCATTTTGTTTAGTGATATCACATCTATGTATATATATAAAAATGAAATGGTCCATGTATGTAATGGCATCACGTGAGAACGGCTGTAGCGATTTGGCTGATTTTTTTTTATTCGATTCGAAATTCTCAGGAGATGGTTTGTAAAAAAAAAATAAAAAATTCCTGGTAAAACTCAAAAATTTTAAATTTTTAATATATGAACTCGTTTTTACGTCTCCTTTTTCTTAATAAGAGACATTTTTTCAAGAAACTTGAAGAACTGACACCAAAGCATGCAATGGTACTAGATTAGTTGTTAAAACGCTAATGTCAAACACTATTAAAGCAAAGATATTTATAGGAAAGTTTAAAGTTGAAGAAGTGCTTATCCCCAGGATACCTATGAAACCAAGTAATCTACAATTTAATTTTAAATGCGTCCAATTTCCAGTTCGCTTGCATTCGCAATGACTATAAATAAATCTCAAAAACAATCTTTAAAAGTGTGTGGGTTAAATCTAGAATCCCAATGTTAATTGTATGTTGCGTGCTCGAGAGTCGGTACATCATCAGGACTATTCAATTTCTGCCCCAATAGAGGAAAAAAACATTGTTTACCATCAATGATTTACCATAAAATGATTTTTTTAATTAATAATTGTTTCAATTGTTGTTGCATATAATAATAATCGAATTTTGAAGGAACTTTTTAAGCAATATATTGATACAAATTTTTGTTATTTTTTCTTTTACTGAAATTATTGTATCTTAATTTTTAATTCTATATGAAATAGTAAATACCGCCCCGGTCAGTTAGATTAAAATAAATTTGGTTTTCATTTGCCGATGATAGCTATGCTTTCAAAAGTAGAAAGTAAACGAACTTTTCGCTTTTCAAGTGTCAAAGCTTGCTACGCTTTTAAGTGTGTAACTCAAAATATACGACTACATTGATTCTACTTTTTTGATAGTTGTTTAGAACACGAGAAACGTGTAAACGCTTGGTGTGGACTTTCAGCTTAAGATTATACGGTGAGGCTTCTTTTGTGGAATTTGATTCAAAGAACTTTATTTACAAGAGTTTTATGGGTGGCTTAGTAGATTGGAAAAAATTATGGACTTATAGCTTCTACATCCATCATCCACTAATGCCATTTCTGTGTGTGTTTAGGGTTATTTTAATTGAATTTCATTTCAATAACGTTAAGTACAAGACTTGTATGATTGGTTGTTATACCCGGATGTGGATTTAATTTGCAGGCTATTGCCAATTATTGACCGACAGCTACAAAATACAGTATCGTAATTGCCGTATAACCAATATTAGTATGATTTCTGAATTAAACTTTTTGATAGTTATAACAGTTGGTTCGATATTTATTAGACATTTGTGTGGGTTAAATTGATTTCGGAAATTGAAGCTATGACAAATCATGGGTCGATCTACTTAAATTTCGTAACAGAGAATTTTATGCACATGAATATATCTCACATCAGATTTCAACATAATAACAGTATATTTAAGATATATATTAGCATTAAGGAGAAATTCGGAAGTGGACCTTATATGGGAGATATAGTGAAATATATTTTCGATATTTTCAAAATCCAGCAGTTTTTAACACATAAGTATGTAAATGCCTTTGTTGAAAATCTTGGATCGCTAACGTTATTTATAAGTGATTTATGAGTATTAAATTGATTTTTTCAAATATGGACCCAATTTCACAAAATTCTGTAGTATGATTTTTGCGTATATTTAAATGATCTGTGTAAAGGTTTACAAGACATATATAAAGAATAATGAATTTTTCGTATGTGGTCCTTATATGGGAGCTATGACCAATTTATATACCTATATATGTCTTAAGAATATTAATGTCATATTTTAACCTGGTAGCTATATTTATACCAGATTTATTGGTATTTAAGTAAATTATGGAAGTAGAGTTTATATAAGGTCTTTGGTCAAACATGGACCGAACTAAACACAATATCGTTTTGCGATTTATTTTTACATGAAACTTATTTTTGCTCAATTTTGTATCGATATTCTAATTTTATAGGCATTTATGTATAATTGAGCAATATTTCGGGAAGGTTTTTGTATGGGGGCTATGATAAATCATGGACCGATTCTTACTATTTTCCTTACTGTTTCTTTTTTTATCATAGAAATAACGTGTACATAATTTCATGGCATTATCTGCAATATATATAAAAAAATTGCAAAAATTCAAAAAAAAAATCAAATTTTTATAAAGCTTGTCTGACTCTCTGGCCCATAACTCTGGTTATACAATATAGATTTAGCTTTTTTCAAAAACAAACTGTCTAGCAAAATAAAAAACGGTTTTCTGGAAATTCTGTGAATTTTATTTTTGTATTTTAGACGTAACAGACAAATCAATAAGTATCAATTTTATCAAGAATATATATATGTTGAGTCTCGGATGAATATTAGCAAAGTTTCATACGGAATGACAAACGTAGTACACCCTCATTCACCACTTGTAATGGTGGAGGGTATAAAAATCGTAATTTATATACAGTTATATATCAAATATTATGACAAAGTAGTTAAATTTTTTATTTGAAATATAAATAAATACATATGTATGTTGTAGGTATTTGTTTTGCAATTGTACATGTTATAAATTTGTATATGCATTTCACATAGATATGCAAATGCTATATATACATACATAAGATATATAGTAAGGTGGCCCTTTTATTGGAGTTTTTCATCTTTTTTTGAATTTTTGTATTTTAAAACCGTTTTCAGTTTGAGTAAAAAATCCAAAAAAAGAGCCGTGATATTTGTATAGTAATATATTAAATGAGAATTATTCCTCTTGCGAGTATTAATAAACTTAACTTAAAGGCAACTTCGATTAAATTTTTTTATAGTAATATATATTATTTAGAGTATCAAAAGTGGACACCTTTGACTTGTAATTTTTTGAAACGTGTGTAATTTTGTTTGGTTTTCATGGTTTTCTAAATGTTCGTATAAACCATGTTTGCGTGTGCTATTTATGTTTAATAGTTTTCTAGTTATAAGTATTGTTAAATTTAAATTACAAAACTTTGTCCATTTTTTCTTTAATTTCCCTCAAATTTATTTTTTTAGTTAAACGATTTAAATTTTATACACACATCATTCTGCTTCTCACTTCGATTTGCTTAGGAATAGAAAGGAATTTTGGATGATTTTCTTTATATTTTGATATTCCACTACTTAGTACTCAGACAAATAATCTTTCATGCCGTGGGTAGTACAAATATGTAGATGTATGTGCCTTGTGAACTTTTTATTGCATAACAATAAAACTAATAAAAATAGAAGCTTAACAAAAAGGGCAAATAAAATATGATAAGAAATAAAACTAATAAAGAAAATTTAAAAAATCTCCAAAATCAATTTTCGAGAAATAAACAATAAGTAATATGGACATTAGCCAACACAAATCAAACTATAATACAAATTATAAAAAAATGAAGCAATTGTCAAGATCCATTGCCAATATATTACTCGATGAACAACAAAACGAGTTCTTTGCTGTATTGGTCATATCAAGGCAGTAAAAAAAAACCTGCATTGTCCATAAGAAGTGTTATCAAACAGTAAAAGTTTACCACATAGCACATAAATGGGACAGTACCTGACAAAAAACGTATAATCTGAACCGAAAAATCGAAATTTAAACGTCTTCAATACAACGGAAGACAATGTTGCTGGCGGCTACCAGCCTAGAGACACCATATTAAGGAAACCATAAAACGCTGTTGGAGGAACGTCTTATTATGGGTTTTCTATAATGGCACCTCAGACTACTGAAAAAAATCGAAGAAGACTATGTGCGAATTTTCTCATCTTCCAGATTTTTTAGACAAAAGTCTCTATTATGTGGTTGAAGTTATTTTTTTTAGCTAGATGGTGATCCAATGTAGTGACCAGCAAAAAGTCCCTATCGCAAACCGATTGAGAATATGTGGTCAATCGCGAAAAGACAACAAACTCAGATGAAATTTAGAATCGGATTTAACTTGAAAATGAGAGTATTCTAAATTAATTAATGGAAAATTTCTTGGAGAGCATGCCAAAATATGTAGGAAATGTTTTACGAAATTAAATAATAAAAATATTATCATTACCCAAAGTTTTGTATGATGTCCAATTTAATACATGTGATTTGTTTTAGTTTTGTTTATTTTTTCCACGAACTTGATAATTTTAGTTGTGTTTTGTGAATTATTTTGTTAAATATTAGACTAAAAAAAATATTAAGTTTTTATACCCTCCACCAACAAAAGTGGTGAATGAAGGTATATATGAGTTTTTCATACCATGTGTAACACTGAGCTATATTCAACTGAATATAATATTAATACTTATGGAATTCTAAGTCGATTGAGCTATGTCTGTCTGTGTAAAACATCCTCACGTCCAAAAGACACAACCAAAATCAAAAGAATTTACAAAAACCAATTATATTGAAAGCAGCTTGGTATTTAAAATCAGAAAAGTCGGTAGAGTAGAAGCACAGCTATGTTGCAAAATGGATTTTAAGACAGTTTTCTTGCAATTTTTTTTATATATTGCAGATATTGCCATGTAATTCTGTACACGTTACTTTTATGATAAAAGAAGAAAGTGTGAGAAAAATAGTAAAAATTGCTTCATGATTTCTCATAGCTCCCATACAAATATCTTCCCGAAATATGGCTTAATTATAAATAAATAATAAATAAAAATTGGAATATTAATACAAAGTTCGGCAAAAATAAGTGTCATGTAAAAAGAAATAGCAACACGAAATATTGATTTGTTCGGTCCATTTTTGATCACAGACCCTATTAAAAATCCTCATCTAAAATTTACTTAAATATGTATAAACCTAGTATAAATATTAAAACCTAAGTTAAAATTTGACCCAAATACTTCTTAGGGCCATTATTACAACTTGCCTCTAATGTGCTTAATAGTAAAAGGTAACTTTAATTAAAGTGAGGAATAAAGTGACGTTTAAGATTTTTCGTTATTACAACTTCCTTGTAAAATAAAATAATTTTTTTTCTAAAATATGGCAATACCAGTGAAAAACCGATTACTTTTGACAAATTACTGACAAGAAACAGTAAATTGTTTGTGTTTGTGAAAACATTTGTTTGTGAAAAAAATATAAATCAAACGTCTGCTTTCCATTTTTGTTTATCAAATTATTTATTGGCAAAACAAAATTAAAATTAATTTATTTTTCATGAATTTGACATTTTTTCCAGAACATATGGCAACTTCAACCACATACCTCACTATAAAATTTAAAGGCCCTTTAACTATTACCAAGTTGTAATAATGGGCCTTAGAGATATATAAATTCTTGAACTAAATTTTATAATGTTCGGCCCATAATTGGTCATATCTCGCATATAAGGACCACACAGATTAATCTTTATATTTATCTTATAAATATAGGTACCGGCCAACCCATAATCTTACTTTGATTATTGACATATATGCCAAAATCAAGCTGCTGCATTTTGCACATGCATGAAATTCTCTGTTCTTTAAGAAGGCGTATATTATGTCATAGTTGCCATATAAGAACCATTTGCGAAAAACAATTTAACCGACAAAAATGGTAATTAAATATCGGTATCGGAACAACTTTTATAAAGATCAGAATGCTTTAATATTACTGCTTTCACACAAATACAATGAGCAATTTCGAGGTCTTTAATATTGACAACGTCCAAACCTAAGGACAACCCTAATGTATAAAACATTACATTTTGTATGTGAATATTATTTATAGACAATATTTTTTTTAGCTTTTGATTAAATGTATACACAAAATTTTATTTGCAAACTGCTTGTTGATACACTTAGGCCTATTAGTGGCAAATTTTTAAATTTAATGTTACGTTTACATTTTTACGTTTTAAAAACGGTGGTTTATTTCCCTTAAATAAACCGGATTCTTTTTAATTGCAAAATGAAAGCGTCAAGAAATTTTAAGAAAATATAACGAGTCTTTATTTATTTAAATGTACACAAAAACAATTAAAAATGAACACTCTGTCTTTTTTACAGATTCATCTTACGGCTTAACAACACGTTGATGTTTACTCAACGATGACTCACAATAAACTGATTAACTTGATTGCCCCTGTCAGTCTATTTGTACAGCAATCATAATTTCTGGAAGGTTCGAAACTAACATTCTAGAATGTTTATGACTGCAAGTCTAGAATGTTTGTGTCTAGAATATTCAGCCAAATTCGTTAAAACTCAATGTTATCTATTGCTCAGCTATGTTTATAACAATAAATCTTGTCAATAAATTAAAATATCTACAAATGCTAAACTGTTGATAAAGATGTTGTATGTTGAAAAAAATGCTGTATGTTGATATCGGCCGTTAAAGTTTAATTGAAATACAATTTCGCAACAAGATATATAAAGCAAAACAAACTTTCACTTTTCAATACACAATAATGTTAGACAAATTTAATAATAAATTCTCTACAAATTATCTAAAATACCTGTGTAAAGCTTGGTTGAGCTGTCTGCCATTATGGATGATTTACAATGTAGTATATACGAATAAAGTATACAAATAAAATGTTTAATGTTTGTTATTATTTTTAATATTTACTTAAAAAAAATTCTGCATTTTACCTTTACATAAATCTATGGTAAAGAAGTTTGTGTTAAAAAGAAAGAGATAAATTTAACTTTTATTTCCTATAAATCCAATTAGTTTTGGTTTCAATCAAAACTTTTAATTTGTTCAGTTTGAAGAGAAAAATGTTTGCATTTGCACTTATAAAAAACTGTTTTGATTAGTTGCGTATAGAACTTGTAAAGAAGAAACTTTTTTGCAAATTATTTACCGATTATAGTGGAACGCAAGTTTGAACGCCATATTAGACAGCTGGAAACTCATCCAAATCCCCTCGCTCGAGACATCTTACAACATCCCGGTCATAGCCGTTTGAGAAGGAGGGACACCACCGCTCTCAGATGAATAAATTCAAGTTGCTCATTATATCCTATCGAATTTGAAAACTAGATTTTGTCTAGCATTGGCTGGACTTATCTTAATTAACTTTAGTTTTAGGATTTGAATACCTATTGTTAGTTCATTTAAAATGAAGATACAATAAAAAAGAATATGAAAAAAAAAAAAAAAAAAAAAAAATATTAGACAGCAGCAAATCTAACTATACCTACATATGTAAGTATACTGAGACCTACAGAAACTAAACTGGTACAAACACCGAATTATCTAAGTACGTATTAGATTAGCTATTAGATAGTATTTTTTCTATAATGATTGTATAACTAAAGCTATTTTAGCTTAAAACTTCCTCTTACACATGAGTCTGGCCATGTATCTCTGGTGAGCATTGCCAGTCCTGCACCATCAAACCTGACGTTCCACGTAGATGATTTTGGAATACCAGCGGAATGGCATTTTTTTGCGACATCTCATGGCAAAGGGCCCTGCCATGGTCTGGGAGGAACAGTCAAAGGATTAGCAGCACGTGCAAGCTTGTCCAGCCTCATAAATCCCATTAATAGTGCCGTCAAATTTTATGATTGGGTGAATAAAAACGTCAAGAATATTCATACGGAGTTCTTTAATAACTATTAATATGAAGATAAGGCGAAACACCTAAAGGAGCGCTTTGACAAAGCGAAAATAATTTCTGAAACTCTTGGCTACAACACATTCATTCCACAACCCGATAAAAAAATTAAAGTTCAGACAACATCATCTTCTGAGCAGTACTGTATTAAGACGATACAACGCATAACATTTATTTCTTTTATCTATTTTTTTTGTTTTCGTTTTCTTTTTTACTGTAAATATTACACATTACTGAACTACGTTTTCTTTGTTTTTTGTTGTTGTTTGTATCTTGTGTTAATAAACTATCGAAAAATATATTTTTTTCTATATTCACAGAAATTTTTGTTGCTCGTGCAAAAGGTATTAGGTAAAAAAAAATCATTAAAAATAGAACGCATTATTTCACCACTTCAAAACTCACACAGTCTGTAAAAAAGACCTATAAGAACACACCCTCAAAATTTAAAAAAAAAAGATGTAATCAGTTTGAAAATCGAAATAAAAGGATGAAAATGATACAAACTTAAAAAAATGCTATGGGGATATGTCATACCGCTTTGGAATTTCAGAAGAAGTTAAAATTACCTTCAAAACAAGGTATAGCACATTAAAATCGGTCCAGTATTTCAGGAGTTACATGCGATTGAATGAACACACCTCTTTGAAAAAATCGCCATTTCACCAAAGTTCAATTGGTCATAACTTTTGAAGAACTATTTTCATATTTTTTTTCTCATCGGGGATGAAGTAGAATTTGTAGAGGACTAAATCTGCAAATTTCCATGCAAATCGGAATCATTGCGTTAAATTTTTTCCCAAATTCGTACCGTTTGACATGGAATGACTCATATATATATATATGGTGAATTTCACGTCAAGTGATCCAATTTTAAAAATCGATGTCTTCCGATTTGGATGAAATTTGCACCAAGGTTAGTACTATTGGATATAAGGTAAGGCACAAATTTTCAGCTCTATCAGTCAAGATCTGCCGGAGTTGGTCCATTGTGGTCATACAGTTTTTTTTTAAATGAGTGTAACTTTTCACATATTGGTCCTAGCAAAAATTGTCCAAAGTACCGTACAATTTGAATGCTTATCACATCGCATTTGCTTTCGCAGCGCAATATTTATTTATTTACCGATTCAAGAAAAAATTACTTTTCATTACTTAACTAACCATACGAAACCATTGCGGCTTGTCTGTATGTAAATTAACAAAAAATGTTATCCTCTAGAATTTAAATTTATGAAAACAAATTCAAATATTAAAAAACAAATTACAAATTACAAATGCATTTTTGTTTTGATATAGAATAAGCTTTTAGAAAAAAGTTTTTTATTATATTGAAGTTTACTATTTAAAGTTAACTGTAAAGTGTTACGACATTCGTTGTTCATTAATAAAAAAGTTTTTAAATAGTTTATTTCTATTATATTTGTTGGCTGTATTAAGTATTTCAATGGGCAGTGTGTTTAATATTGTTGGCAGCATTACGGATAAAGTACTTTTCCCATAGTTGTTTTTGTGTCTATGTACCCGGTATCTACCTTCAACGTTCATACGAGTCTGGTGGTTGTGGTCTATTTTTTTTAGAAATCTGGAATCATTATAAAATTCTGTTGCTAATGTTGTTTAATATGTTTAGGTTTTTAGCGATGCTAATATTAGTTGCGTTGTTGTTGGTGTTTCCCGAGTTGGTGGGAGGTATGACGTCACTGCTTGTATTTATAGAGTTATTATCAGTAAGTGTTGTTCTATTTGTATTGGTTGTTTGATCATAAACGTTGGAATTAGTTGTTGTCAAATAACTTAACTTAATTTTGTTTGAAATGAATTTTTGGACCGCAATAAATTTCTTTCACAAAAGAAAACGATCACTGAATACTTTTTATACTCTTACAAAAAAAAAATAAAAAAATTTACAATGGCACTGCGAAAACTTGTTCACCCAACTACATTCGGTCGACGGTACAGTGCAATAACTCCCAAATGAAATAAGTCCCAATGCAAAAATGAAATGAATCCCAAACATTTTTCCATACAAATTGGGACTTATTTTATTACGAAATAACTCCCAAATGAAATAAGTCCCAACAGTTTGTTTTGTTGTGAGTTATTTCATTTGGGAGTTATCATTGGCACTTATTTCATCGCAGTTGGGACTTATTTCATTTTAATTGCAAACACTATTTTATCGTTTGGAGTTTTTTCATCTCTCTTAAAATTGCATTTTAGTAAATTTTGATGGTTTTGTAACGGTTCTTAAAACTGTCTTAAAGCAAGTAATTGCAACTACAGGGAATCTGTACTATGTGAAGCCGGTGTTCTGTGTATCATGGAGGAGTAAATCCTTCGGCCCGGCCATAGGCCGGCAATACAAGAAATTTGTACAATGCGAAGCCGGTATTCTCCCTACGACCGGGCGGAAGGATTTTCTCCTCCATGGTATACAGAACTCCGGCTTCGCATAGTGCAGATTAATTGTATTGTATTTTTTATGGTGAAATGGCATAATCTTTCTTTAATATTTTCGGATTTATATTACCTACATGGTCATGTTATACCTTAAATTAAATTATTATTACTATTATGTATATGCTTACATATAATTGTGAAATAAAAAGCGTTCTGTAAAAGGAAACCAAAAAAAATTGGGAGTTAATTAATTTTTGTTGGGACTTATTTCATTGGAAGTAAATTCATTTTTATTGGGATTTATTTTTACATTTTGAAATAAGTCCCAAAAAATTGGGACTTCTTTCAATTTGCCTTTGGAAGTTATGTCATTTTTTTCAGTTGGGCGTTATATCATTTTTGATGGGATTTATTTCATTGGGAGTTATATCATTGGGACTTACTTCATTTGGAGTTATTGCACTGTAACTCGGTCGACGACTGAAAAAGCTACCAAAAGTTGTTAACGTTGCTAAAAAAAAGGTTGCCATGTCAAAAACTCGGTTAAGGGTCGGAAAAAATGTTAAACTGAGATTTTATCAACATAGTTTAAAGGTGCCCCGGGTATAAGCGTGCCCTCCTCTCCCCTATATTTAGTGCACAACTTAAAAAAACGTGACTTTTTAATATTTTTAGGTTTAATTTTGACACATTTGGTCTTTGTTATGATGGAATGTTACGCTTTCATGTCTGGGCAAAATAGAATAGATATTTTGAATGAATCACGAAACGTTTTGAAATTATTTTGCAAGATCTTTTGAGTTTGATAACAATTTGTACGTATTACTTTACCATAAGCTTATGAAACTTATTTGTGTTTAATTTTATTTGAATACTAACATTATTAAGAGATTTATGGTTGTTATAGTGATTTTCAGAAGTGGGTTTTATATGGGAGCTATGACGAATTATGGACCGATCATCATAAAATTGGGCCAAATGATTTTTGTTTGGGCTTACAAGTTTTTCCCTTTTTATACCAACCTGGTCCAAGTTTTTGAAGAAGATATGGCCTATTGACATGGATCTACCTACGTTTCAAATTTAAATAAAATCGGTGCAGCTGTTTGGTCTTACCGGTATTCCCCTTTTTGTATAAGAAGACAATTCTTCTTTTTAGCCGCTTTTACCGCCTTGAAAGAAGACCTTCAGAAAGATATATATTTGTAAGACACATTTTTTGGCTATAGAAAGCTAAAATATAAATGCAAAGTTAATCATTATTTAAAAACAACACATTAAAGTGGTACCCGTTGTCAACCATTTTATTCTTTCTTGACCCAAGTCTTGAACAAATATAAAGCCTACGACATTCAAGTATGGATCTATCTACACATCAAATTCAAATAAAATCGGTTTAGCCGTTTGGGATTGGATGTTTAAGAAAAAAAGGTAAATGTAATTTTACTAGTTTTTACCAATTTTATCCGAAGTCTGAAAAAAATATAACCTACTGATACTTTCAACTATAGGTACAATCCGAATTGCATTAAAATCGGTTTAGCCGTTTAATAGTGATTGCGGAACAAACAAACTTACAAAGAATTTATAATGGGTCGAATTATTCATTCTGTTCTGCGATGGCGCAAAGAAATCTTTTATGCATAATTTGAAATTATTTATTCCGTTGCTACGGTATTTTTCCTTTCTGCGGTATCATCTCTACACAGACAGTATTCCGGCATGCCGCAGACATGAATAATTTCATTTTACATATTGATCAATATTTCTTTCCGCATTGTTTTCCTTTTCATTTGGAATCAATACTGCCACCCACGGTATGTACAAATATACACACATATTATAAATGTCTACAAAAATCTGCAAAATAATATATGTATTTATATTATCTACAGAAATTTCTGAAATTTCTACAATGTTTAGAAAGCTACACAAATCTTTTAAAATAAATAAGATTAATTATTAAATTTTGTGCCAGTTCAATTTAAACAAGTTTATTCCTAACATGTGATACTTTTCCAATCTGAGAAAGAAATGTTCACCTAGAAACTAAAGTTTTCAACTGTCAAACAAATCTCGGTTAAATAATTAATATATACCAAGAACATGAACTGAATGTTTCATCTGCACTGGACATATTTTTTGCAAATATAAATTTCTGCGAATTCCCATTGCTTTGCTGTAGTCAACAATTTAATCTTTTGTTAAAGAATAAATACAAAAACAAAGAAAATAATAACAAAATTTCTCAGGCAACAGTTAATATTTATTTATAATTATCACATTTGTAGCAAGTTCCCTCTGGTTTTTCAAACATTTTCCATTTATTGGCTTTTGTGTGTGTGTGTGTGTGTGTGTGTTTGTAAAGATTTTAACGTTTCAAGCAATTACCCCTTCTGTAAAAGCATCGGCATAAACACACATAGTCCTTTTATCCATTCATTATATTCAGAACATGGTTTTAATAATTTTCCCGTTTTTATAAGAGTTTCGAGGGAGGCTGCTGTTTGGCTGAAACTGTGTAAAAAACGGTGAAAGGTTTAAGTAAGTAAATAGAAATATACGGCCGTTTATTCATTATATTCACACGCCCATGCATTTGTATTTCCAAACACACTCACTCATGCCAATTATCCAGCACAGCAACTGTATTTACACTTGGGGTAAACGTTATAAAAACATCCTGACAAATTAGCCCAGCTGTTAAATAAGGCTTAAAGTCACAAATAAGGATAATAAGCATAATATATTTTACTTTCTTTAACCCTTACTCCCTCTTCTTTATCCAAAGTAGTTGATTTTTGCTCATTTCAATTCACATAAAAAGTTTACACTACAAATACTAAGCAATCGTATTTTGCATATCAATTTCATTTTAGGTAATATAGGCTTCTGGTGTTTGTTTTTTGCAGCCGAAAGCTATTCAATAATATAGAATTTTTAAGAACAAAAAATTAAAAAACAGAACAGTAAAAAATGCGATAAAATTTGAGTTAAGTTGACTTTGACTTTGCTAATTTTATTAATATTTTTCTTCGCTTTTTTTTATTTTTTGTTGGCCATACTTTTATAATTTAATTTGTATGATTTATTATATTTTCTTTAATTTTATACTTCATTCGTGTTAATTGCAGTAACAGAAAATCATAAAAACGAAAGTCTCAAAAAATTTTTATTTTCGATCATTTTGTAACAATGTTTTATTAGTGAAATTTGTCTACAAAACCGTTTTGTGAAAATTTTTAATAAATTTTGTGCTAAATATCCGCTCGTCCGTCATTTATAAACAATTCAAACATAATAGGGTCTAAAGGAGGAAACCTTTAGAGAATTTTTAATAAACTGCTAACGACCAAAGGTTTGGGTTTGGTTTGGATACAAATATATGAAAACCTTTGCTCGCTCTACATATTTTTTTCTCGGTATAATTTCAATGTATGAGTCTAGGTGAGGTTTACATTTAATATTGGTGGTGGGTATAAACGATTCGGCACAGCCGTATATAATACTTCTTTTTTCATAAATAAACAAGTCCAAAAATATTTTATTTAGTGGTTACATCTTTTTTTTTGGCAAATATTTGCCCAATATTGATTTTAATTAATTAAATATAAATAATTAATAATTAAATAATACTTAAAAATTTTCAAATAGTTGTGGAAAACATGCACATTTTTTCTCTGCGTGTATAAAAATTTTTGTCAATATCTCCAATAAATTTTTATTTGGTGGATTTCGGGAAAAGCTATTTTTGTCATATTTGATGAATAAGCTTGAATTTTAAGTGTCATGAAATAAATCTCGTTGCAAATATTATAGTCGAGACAACATTAACTCATAAATCGTTAGTCAAAATGTCGAATAATCCTAATACGGATTATTGTATTCTCATTAATCGTTAGTCATACTTTTCATATTATAAATTTTGTTTGATAATTTTATTGAAAACAATCTACATACTTAAATTGGTAAACTCTTCTAAGGCAGTTAACATATTTAGCAACTAACTAGTTTTTATACGTTTAATATGACAAATTATTTTAATTAAATAATTTTTAATTATTCATTGAAACCTTAATATGCTGCAGTAAATGCATATCCACCAACAGATACATCACACATTCTGTCGAATTTAAATTATAGCATGAATCTACCCTAATTAGTGTTTAAACAGAAAATACTTGTAGTTTTACACAAATAGAATAAATAATAAATGATTTTTCTAAACTAAATTGATATCGTCAGTTCGGTTTATGTGTTTTACTCTTTACTTGATATATGACTGATAGTAAATTTAATTTTAATATCATTTGGTAATTAAATAGATCAAATATATTGAATTTTTATATTATATGTTATTATGACATTATTTCGAGCACAAATAGTTTTTAATAGAATTATCTGTAATTGTGTAAACATTAGTTGCCAATATTTATGTATTTTTGTATAGAATGTACCACTAAAACTTAATTAATAACATAATTCTGTAGAAATGCTCGCATAAAATACATCACAAGTGTAAGTAAGACCGGATTTTATGTGATCAATATTAAAGTCAGTCACAAAGTCACATGTAATATTGGTAACATTTTTTATATAATGAAACAATTAAAAAAAAACATAACTTAATTATTGTTTTGCAAATATTAAAACTAGTTTAATCCATCAAAACTTTTCAAAAATTCTTTAAAATGTATCGTATAAACTAAACTTCATTAAACCTGCCTGACGACAACACAAACCCAGTTAAACTTGATAAATTTTCTAGCATTGAAAAGTCTCGAATTCGGAGTATTCCATGTTTTGTTATAAATATACTGCACAAATACTCTCAATAATATGTCACAAGTTACTTTTCTGGCAAAAAAAATTGTAGATCTGTATTAAGTATTTTTCCATTTTATGCTCGTTGTAGTTTAGATGAGGACAAAGTTTTGTGTGTTCTTGACACAATGACAGAATTCCATCAATTTTGTATGTAGTACATAAAATAGCAGTGACATGCCATAAAGGAGGATTTATTAAAATAAGAATGATATGAGGATAGAGCCAGGAAATTTGATGGTTTTGAAAATACTGCTTTTTATTAAGAGAAATACGGAGAAATATTCCAAAAAAATTTTTTTATAAACATTTCACAGCACAAAAAACTTTATAATTACATACATATAAAAAAAATAATAATTCTCAATATTTTTCACTGGAATTTATATTCGTTTTATATAAAACGAAATATTTTTTTTTCAATTGTTTATTTATTGTATCTTCATTAACAACAAACTAACAATAAGTACATCAAATCTTATATCTAAAAAATTTTAATTATTAGTCAAGCCAATGTTGGACGAAAATTGTGTGAACATTGTTTATTTTATTTATTAAGTTGACACTCTTTCGTCTTGTCTTCGGCTCCCTTCTAAACTGTATATCTTCTTCTTAGTCGTAAATAGCCACTATTATTTAATATGTTGTGGGCTAATGGGGTTGCGTGTACTTCAAGCTTTTTTAAGTATTTTTCTGCATTTTTTTTTTTGGATCTCAGATTTTACCAAAAGCCACGTTTAGGTCTTTATGGATATTCGAAAATTTTATATACCAGGAGGAAATTGTGATCAATTTGTTTTGGCGTCTTTCAATTCTGTCTACATTTGAAAAGAAATATCAAAAGTTTTATTTCCTCCAGTCTGAAATGCTTGTAAAATTAATTAAAATTTAACGAAAATTTTGGTTATGTCATAAACGGAATGACAAAATCAATTTACCACCCCTCATCGATTTTAAGGTGATGTGACGTATAAGTTATATATGGTGTAATTAGATATCACGTATACGCTAATACAACACATAGTAGTTTATGCAGAAGTTCAACTGATGAGGAAGTGGTTCGTAAGATGCAAAACAGGCATGATTTTTTTTACATTCAGGAGATATTGACGTTAATACGTTTGAATCATTGCAAAAACACCACATTAGTTGAACATTTTAATCTCATAAAATTTTTATTTTACCTATAAATTGCCAGATCATATTGAAAACCGACCAGGGCTTGGATGGTATATTCAAGTGGTTCGTTATTGGCGAAATTATTCGCATCTAGGAAGTTATTCAATTTGAAGATTTAGAATGAATTGTAACAAACTATTGAATTAAAAGTCATGAAAATTAATTAAATTTTTAACTACTTTTTTTTTTGCTGGAAACAGGTCAATTTTTGTATGCATAACATTAAAAAATGTTTACGCACAAACTGTGCTAGTTTCATTATAATTAATATAAAATATTTTATAAATTAAAATTATAAACTTCAGTCTAAATCAAGTGTTTAGTGTAATCATACTTTATGTATAATGAGTTCGAGCATAAATATTTAATATTGCAAACGCACACGGTTTTTAATAAACCTTTACTCGCAAATTCATCAAACTAAATGATGCATAAAATTAACAAATAACTTAATGTTTTGTACATATATAAAAACAACAAAAAAAAAAACACTTTTTAAAGTCATGGTTGAATTTAGTTTTTATGTTTATAAATCCTTACAAAATTAATGATGGTAAAATACTATAGAAACATACAATTTTCTTTTACTTATATTAAATAATTCATACCTTTTCAGAAACACATCCAAACACTCTGACAGGCAGCATAAATATTTCTGTATTCACAAACAGAACAGCAGCTTGCTGTGACCTTTAGATATTTGAATGCAGCAGCGTCATGTTTTTCAGCAACTTGGTTCTTATAATAATGAAGCGAATCAGTCAGTCAGCAAATAAGAAATATGAATACAATATAAAAAAAACGGAAAAATAACAACAGATTTGTAGCAACTGTTTAATCCTTTATTTATATTGTATGATGTTGGTCCTTTTTGATTCTGTTGTAGTTATAGTTTGCTTATAGAATTTAGTTTCACAATATGCCTAGAGGTAAAACGAGAACAACCTCATTCTCATTTTCATCTACATCATAATCAGCATCGCTGCTTTATTTAGCCATAACTTTTTATTTTTTTTGCAAAAAGGTTTTACAAATTATTTGGTCTTGGGGTTTATGTTTTTTTTTTATTTTGTATATTTCTCTTTTTCTATATATTTTACTTGTTTTGTGTAGGTTTCTATTGATTTTGTATTTTACTTTCACTTGGTTTTGATTTGTTTTCACTTTTGATTAATTTTCTTATATTTTATATGTTGTTTGTTTTTCCTTTATTAATTTAATTTTTTTTTATTTAACAGGTTTGCATTTTTATTTGCATTTAAGATATTTGTTCCTCTTATTTTATTACGATGTTAATAACTTTTTTTGTAAAGACAGACGCAATAAAAAAACATGAATAATGCCTTTTTGAGATGACACACGGAAATTTAAAACAGGTAGTAGTAGGTTTAATACATTCATACTCAATTTTTTTATAGTCTTCAACAATATTAATCATTTTTTATAGCTTCCATTTTTATAATTTTTTTATTTTTTACAATGGCTGATTCAATACTTATTTTGTTTTAAAACCAAAATATAGCATTGTTCACTTAAAATCTGAAGTTTTTATTCAGAAATCTGGTGACCAGACTTTACCGATTTGACTGTCAAAAAATGCTATCATTTTCGACAACGAAATGAAAGCAGTCTATAATTACAAGAGTGCTCAGGAATATAAATTTGAAATAAAAACCCGACATAGTCGGCTTCAATGATTTAAAGAAAGCTTCCAAAAATTACTGTAAATTATGTTGTAATACAATAGAAAATAAGCTAATAAAAAGAAACCAAAAATGTTACTGATATTAACCTGGATCATACCAAGAAAATACTACATTCAATAATGCAAAATCCGGGTCTCTACAAAAATGTAATTATCACCCAAGGAATGCATGTAAATGCTATATAAATAATTGTTCTTAATTTACATCAAAATTGCAGAATAATTTGGCTTTCTGAAATTTTTTCAATTCAGTTCTTTATTATTTGGTTTTCCCTTTGTGGAGAAAAATATTTTATAAAATACTTTACCAAATTGAAAAATGTAATTTCAAAAATATAAACTATGGTGCTCCATAGTGAATAGGAATTTTCACCAGGGACGTATTTCAGAGATGGAGTTTCGATTATTTCACAGGTATTTGTTGAAGACATTTTATAGAAAACAAATTATCATCTCTATGTTTAATTTCTACATAAACCTTTTCATGCAAAATTCCCCAGTTTCAACATTTTATAAATAGAACATAAAACAACTTTTGGACTATAATTTTCCAATATAATGAAAAATCATGTATTTACATACATACAGTATTGAGCACAAATGACTACATGTTTGTGCCTTTTATACTATTTGTTGCATAAAAATAAAACTAATAAAGAAAATTCAAAAATAATTTTTATCATTTATTTAAAGTTTAACCCTTAAGCAAACACCAAAATGTGTTCATATAATTGCATTATAGGACCTAGCTGGGATTTCTTATATTTTGTATGAATTTAAATTAAAAATCTTCAATTTCATTATCAACTTCTAACTCGTTCCCAATACCAGAACAATCACCTAGAATAATTCGAAATTTCATTTTCTATATTATTGATAATTGGCCCTCTCAATCTGCCATATAGTTAAGATCAGATTTTGAAACTGCTGCAAAGAATGTGTCTACTCCAGTAGTCATTGTAACACTATCATATACTTAACTGCCAACACAACACTAAAAAACTAATGAAACGCACAAGCACATTGATTCTGATTTTTATACAAAACAAAATATACAAAGTTTTTACATAAATGATATTAACAATTCTTAAATATATGTGCCCTTATTCATAAAGAAGGGGGCAAATATATAATTATAATTTGGTTTGATCGCTTTCTCTTTTGTTTTGATTTTATTTCTGCATTTTCTACATAATATTATAGAGCCTGGTTATGCCCTGGTATTACAATTATGTTGAGAGCCTACAGATAAAAAAAATTGTAAGTTTTTTTTAAATTTTTTTGTACAAAACACGTCCATTAAGGAATTCATTAAAAACTAAGGGGCTCTGCCTAAGATATCTAAGTAAAAAACTATAAAAATATTCAAAAATGCCTGGCCAGGCCCAGGTGTTCGCTTAAGGGTTAATTCCAAACAAAATTACTTACAATACCAAATGTGCTAAATCTTTTTTACCCACCACCAGTAGTATACTTGAAACGAATTTGTCTTACGAGTTTTTTTCATTTTTCGGATCCTTCATATTGGTTATTCATATTATGGGACGATCGTTGTATAATATTTTTCTGCATTAAGGTCTTATGGTGAATTTAATTTTTCAATAGCGATATATTTTGAAGTTGTTTCCGAAAGTAGACCGTATATGGAAACTATGGCCAATTGTGAACTGAACATCACAAAATCCAAATATAAAATTTTTACTTTCATATAACGGATTAGTGTAAAATTTCGATTCGATATTTATCATATGTGTTAATGTGCTTTTGGACGCTCTATGTTCAAAATGAACTTTTTTATAATTGGCCGATATGTACAATATTAATTCATTTATATAAATAAAAGGAAATATATATATATATATATATATATAATGTGCTTTTCGAAGGTGGTCCCCTTATCAAAGCTCTGTGCAATTATTGGCCGACCACTATATAAATCGTTACAATTATCCAGCATTATCTAGCGGAAGTACTAGAGAGTGTTCGAGAATTAAAATGAAATGTCATACTCTAAGGTATATAAAAACTGTTGGATGTTGATTTTATACGTTAACTGTTAAATTTAAATTGATATTGCAATTTCGTAACAATATGTAGCACTACTAGACTACTAAGCCTTGGTATTTTCTACCGTGATTCTTACCACAGTTGCTAAGATTTCTGATATTAATATATGATTTCGAATAGGGGCATACTAAACTTTCGCCACAATTGACGCAGAAAAATGGTAGTTTACAAAATGCTCTAGTCCGACTAAATTCAGAAAAGTAATTTAAATTTTCAATTTTATGTAATTGGAATAAGTAAAATATTTTTCACATAAAATCCGGTCTCAACGTAGTGATGACTAATTTTTTCGTATTGAGAAATATCTAAAACAAGAAACTAAAATTAATTTTCTCTCAAAAATTCACTTTTTTGTCTTGTTTTAACTATGCGACAACATTTTGATCTACCTGTTGTGCTTGTCAAGAATTAAATACCACACCGATTTACCTTTACTTTGATAACACTGGGTTCCGACGATTGATTGATGTTCAGGAGACCAAAAAAATATACATGTGTCGGCGTTTCGATAGATCCCATCAGAATTTCATTTAAGAAGCGGTGAAAAATTCCCAGCTCTGGCCTGTTTTTGCAGCATATCGGTATATTAAACTATGTTTTCTTTACGTCTGAGGTGTAGGATATGTTCAGCATTTTTGTAGATAATGGTATGGCAAATATTTTTTTAGAACATATTAACCCTCTAACTCCCCCCTCATAACGGCATTTTTGGCTTTATTCTAAGAAATTGTAAAAAACACCCCGAAAAAGGAGAAGGGCGGGGATGAAATGTTCTACAAAAATGTTGGCCATTAAATTTTACTATACATGTCGGAACCCCGTAATTTTTTTTGTGTTGTACTGTGTAATAGGCCATTTATTCAAGAGGCCGTAGGGGCATTCAGATATTTTTCTATGAAGCTTTTGAATAATGCCAGGAAGCTAAATATGGACAAAACTGAACTGAAGAGTTGACGAAGAGACGTCTAATGAGAGGCAACATTCTTTCGGTTCATTATCCTATCATAATTAAGATTTAATTGCACTATAGTTGTGAAAAACTGAATCCACAAGTATTAGTTTTTCGGAACTTACACTGGTGCTTTATTTTTTCCACATTCATTGATGATGAGGTCAGGATTTTGCTTTATTGAACGTGTTATTTTCTTTATAAATTCAAGATTTCATTTAATATCTAACATTTATTTTTAATTTTTGTTTTTTATTTGTGTTTAATATAATTTGGTATAGTTTTCGAAGCAATTTGTGCAGGAGTTGTTTTTTTTTTCTTTTCCAATTTCCCTGCTTAGCACTTGTAAAAATTTACCAGGTTTGCAGAGAAGCTTTTATATGTAAAATATTTGATTGACTACATTTTTAACAAAAGCTAATAATTAATAGTTTCCAATTATTTTATTGAAGACTATGGATTTTCAATATATGTGTTGATAAATAAATTTAAATGAAGAAGTGCTGATAAATATTTTATTGCTCCCATATATGTAGGTAAGCAAATTCAGCAAATTTAATTAATTTTAATTAAAAAAAAAAATTACACTACTGCCCACTAGACTGACTAACATACTAACAACTATCCTGCCCGAATGCTATTCAAGTATAATATATTATTTAATATTTTTCGTATAACTATTCAATAGTTTATTTATTTGTTATTCAATTTAAATGTTTATTGAAAACTTAATTTGAATTGATTTTTTGTGTTTCAATTCAGTATTTTTATGCTAACAGATTGATTGTATTTGTTAATGTGTTTATTATTTAAATTGTACAGTTTTTTTTTTAACTTTGAGTTTGTCATACAATTGCTTTATATTTGTTGTGGTGGAATTGTTTCAAGCAATTGTATTTTCTGCATTGCAATACAAGTGCATTTTTAAATTATGTATGTACATGACTCTACAGTGTTGGAAGAATTAATAAATAATACCTAGGTGTATGTATGTCTCATTTGTAAACTTGTTTTAAATACTAAATGTAACATTCAAGCATATTTCAATTCAATATTTGTATTTCTAAGCATTTTTTTTAATGAATTCTATGTCAGCATTTTCAATGGTGCAAATATGACTTGTAAGGGCGCGTTTTCACTATGTCATTATTGTTGTCAAATTGTCCAAATTGTTGGCGATTTTATGAAAACGGGTTGTCATATGGCATACATTCTTTATTTTTTATATTTTTATAACTTTTTTATAAAAACTTAATTAAATTCAAAGAAATTGAAAATTTTTGTAACAAACCAGAAATTTTTTTGTTGTGCGGATGTCAGCTGTTTTGTGCTGTCACTTACAATAACTTAGCAAATTTTTGTTTTCAACAGGTTCGTCCGCAACGGCATGGAAATTAACAAAACAACTAACGACTTCTACACATTTTCTATTTAACAAAATCAAGTCAGCTGATTCGGAAAGGAACAGAAAGTAAAGACTAATTCTGCCTTAATTCGAAATTATTGTTCCTTAAAGAAGAAATTTAAGCTAGTTTTAAATTACGCCAGAAAATACTTTAAATTATTCTTAAATATTCAAAAATTTCCAATTGGAGTGGATGTAATCAGAACCACTTCATATTTACAACCTGTCCTCTAAAATGCTACCATCATTCTAAAGTACTTCTATACCGTTTTTAAAAAACTAATTCTTTGTCTCTAGTAATACAATATTTCTTAACCAGTTCTAGAACGAGTGTAATTAGAACCACTTCTATTTATTTAAAGGCAGGCTGAGCACTGGTGATGTCACAATTACTGCTATAAAACGTTTATTCTTTGGCAATAGTTATACATTGGTTTTAGACTAGTTCTTTAAATCACTTATTAGCACTTAAATAACTTTATGCAAACTTGGGCACCGTAACATTACGTTTGGTTCATCCCACAGCACCTGTTCTGCTTACCAAATGTGGCTCACTAGGCACATTATATCAGAACCATAACCTTCATACAAAGAAAGCTGATATTTCTACCCTTTTTAAATTTAAGAATAGATCGTTTCGACCTTAAGGCGTCTATTCATTCGCTTTACCAGAAAAGATTATTTTACATAGTTCTTAAAGGCACCATTTATCCTGAGGGAAACTTCGGGGGGAATCAGCTATTAGATGGTTCGATTGGTCTTGCATACAATGCATGCCACAAATATTTAATACCAAAACAATTACTTAAAGGTCTTATACAATATATTACGTCTTCTAGCAAACTAAACACTACGTCTTCAAATAAGCTAAATACTGTGTTTTATACAAAACTACGTCTTATGCTAAACGAATTATTACGCCTTATACTAATCTAAAAACGATGTCTGATACTTAAGACTATGTCTTTTACTAAGCTAAATAATACGAATTCCACCAAGCTAAAAACTACATCTTCTATTAAGCTAAAGACTGAGTCGTATGAAAACTACTAATATCATCGACAAAGAAATATTATTTTTGGAAATTAGATTTTAAAATTCTCAAAATGAATCTGAGAAACATCTGATCAATACGCTAAATTGAATTGAATAATTGAATTAATGCACTAGAAATATAGAAAATAAAACAACATTAGGTTTAGCTTCATCGAATTCTGTTTGAATGAATTCAAAAACCTTTTCATAAATTTTGTTTCGTTATTAGTCTACTAAGGTTCATTCTATAAATCAGAGACCGAAAATAACTCCTTCATATAATTAAAAATCGAAATTTTGATTTATATTTTGTTTTTATTATACTTTTATTATATTTCTTTTTTTGAACAAGAAGTAACAAAAAAGCGAATTTTATATTCAAGGTACAGTGGGTGGCCAAATTATTAGTTACACATGAAAAATTGTTTAGTTTGAAGCCGTATAACATTTTAAAATAGTGGAAATTTATCCTTTTAGGTAAATTAAATCTTTCTAATTCAATTAAAAATAAACTCTTTTGTTTTAAAAATATATATTTGAGGAAAAGAAATATTACAAAATTTTTTGAAAAAAAACCTTAATATTTCGTAGAACCTTCTTTGGCATCAATTACAGCTTGCACCCTTTTTGGCATGCTCTGAATGTATTTTTGAACATCGTGATGCCAGCCTTTAATCAATTTAATCAAAATTGCATATTTCACACTTCAGAGCAGAATGACAGATAATGATCTACAGCTGCACTCTAATGTCACCAATCATTGTTTGCACTGCACAAAATATTTAACAGAATTATCAGAATTAAAATACGAACACATCTGGTACAAGAAATAAATTTATAAACGTATTAAAAGCGGTTGAATCTTAATTAATATACTGTAACTAATAATTTGGCCACCCACTGTACATTGATTTGCATAAAATAAACTTTTGTTATTTATTTTAAAAGTTCGAAAATAAAAGTTATAACCTGGCCTTTACGTAAAAAAATTTAATTATAGATCACACATCTTGATTATTTCCGTTATTTTCTTGTCTGTTTCTCGCAACCACTAAGCTTAAATATTCTCTTATAAGTCAGTATCTCAGTGATATAAAACAAAACTCAAATTTTAAATGGTACATGGTGCCAATTAACCAGTAAAATTAAAGTGGACCCATTATTGTCTTTCTCTGTTATAAATGAACCTAAAATGCTTTAAGAATTCCTCAGTTTCTTCTTTAAACTTGATTCAAGAGTCAGACAAGAAAAATCGCTGACTATATTCACAATTTTCATAACAAAACTTCCCTTGAACTAGTTTGAAAGTTGCCAATTTCAAACAAAAATTATTGATTAAAAAACTGGTTCCAAAACCACTCCAACTAACTTGTTCATTATAACACATATTAAATATCTTTCAAGACAATATTGTATATAATGATACCAAAAATAAGGCATACTATATTAATGCTTGTCGTCTCTATTAATTTTTCCAACACTTTTCATTGTATTTCTATCTATTGTAGAGTAAGTGGGTGTAGGGTAGTTTACCAAATGTCTGTAAGAAACAGATAGAATTTCACTTTTTTTTATTATATTCTTTTTTTTTTTTGTATATTCCTGTTTTGTATTTTTTCATTATTATTTCCTTCAATGAGATTTTTTCCCTTTCATCGGGTTTTAACTTTTGACACACTTATTTGCTTTGTTGCATTCAAATGCTTTTGGTTTCATTTTATTTCAGTATTTCTCTTTTTTTTCTAAATACATTATTCACATTCACATTTTTTCCAGCTATCAATGACTTGCATACAATTTTTTAAATCACTAGCATTTGTAGGAAAAATATACATTTATTTTTTACAAGTTTTTTATATGAATTTCACTTAATAATTTGTTTGTGTAATTCTTATTATGTAAATTGTGGTAATTTTTTATTAGAAAACTTGTTATAATTTTATATTTTGTAAAGTGTAATTGTTATTATACTTTTGGTGATAATAAATGTTAACGAGACCATCATCCACAATTTAATTAAATAATTTTTTCCTTTCTTCTCATTCTCTTATCCTTTGTAGTTTTAATTAATATTTTATAACAAAGACTTAATGAAATTTAACCGCACAACCAGTAACTTCAGCAAAGAGTTTCAGGGTTTTTTCTCTGTAATATTTGATTGATTAGTTAAGTGGTTGCATTGAACTTTGCTATCTAAAGTCCTCTGTACACTTGGCTGTGTCAATGTTCAACTTTAACTTGACATGATGGCCACAAACACTTGATTTACATTCACGTTTATGTTTACTTTATTTGTATTTTTAGTTACATTACTCTTTTGTTATTTTAATTTTTACTACTCATTTATTTAATCATTTATTATTATTGAACACCAACAATCAACCAACTATCGACAACATTTAAACACACTAGTTGTAACCAAGTAGTCAGAACAACAAAAACAATAAAGCAAATCCAAATAATTTATTCACCAATAATTCCACGTTTTGTGTCCGTAATGTGTGTACGTATATCCTTGAATTCTAAAACGAACTGACTGCTAAATTGTATCAATGAACTGCGAAGCGAAAAAAACAGCACATAAGACTTCACAAAACCCTAGCCAAAAATTTAACATCCAGCATCCACATACAGCATCACCTACTAACAGGATGTAAAACTGTTAAGAACATAATTCACCATACTTGTATGCGCATTTACTCATTCGGCTCTCCGCTGTTCAATAGCAGAGTGAGTAGTAGTTTTTACAGCATATTTAACAGGGCAGGCTGGACTATTGCTCAATAATTTGAGTGAAATTTGCATGTGTTAAATTTACAACAGTGCATTGAAAAATTCGAGCAACTGTACGCAACCGATTTTATTTTGATAAAGAGTTTTACTTAAAAAATAAACATATCTTAACTTAGTCAATATAAAACAAGTAAGAAAGTATAGTCGGTCAATCCCGACCATGTAATACCCTACACCCAGTATCTATATGTATAAAACAGTTTTGCATAAATGGGCGCTATATGGGAGATATTACCTATTATGGACCTTTCATCCAAAATTTAGTGCCATGACTTCCGTGAATATAAATATTGTGTATGTTATACTTTATCTCGATATAAATAGTTTTAAAAGATTTATGGAGGTTACAGTGATTTACGGAGAGGGTCTTATTTGGAAGTTTTGACTAATTATGAACCGACCATTATAAAATTGGGTGTCATCATTTCTGTACATATTTTTTTTATTTTTAAAGAGACGTAACACTCAGGCAATTAATCTGCCCATATATAATACGTTACTTTCTTTGTAATTGAAGAAGTAAAGGTGGTGAAAGTAGAATAAAGCTTTATATCATAACTCTGCACTTGCGCATTATGTTTGCTTTAGTGCAGCGTTGCAGCGCCTCTATTTTTGAAGTTTGATTTAATAGTCTTTTATTTAATTATTTTACTTCGGAGGCGTTTGAATGCTATACATCCTAAATAGGGCGCTGTGATAAATATTAGTTACGATGAATAGAAAGAAAACTAATAATTATTAGAAACTGATGTGGTTTGATGGGCAGCGGCTGGGAATCGAACCCAGGCTACAAATACCAACTCATGCTTAATGATCAAATGCGCTAACCAATTAAGCTACAGCACGCTCAAACTTATTTTTGTTAAATTTTATTCGGCTAAGAATAAGAAGATTTGCAGATTTGTTGAAGTTTTTTTTTTTTTAAATTTATTTTTTATTATTGAATCTTTCTTTTTGAAATTTACAATATATATTCAAATCTTAATTCTACTTGTTGTTTATTAGTTGTTACCAATGTAACCAATAACTGCTGTATTCAAATTTTTAAAATGTCTTTTAGTTAGGCTCAAAGTATCGGTTCTTTTTAGCCTCTGGTGACCTTCGAACTGAAGCAAACCCCGAGCGAGGTAGTTAGGGTGGGCCATTAGTTTATCGATGTAGCTAATTGAATATTAATTTCCTCCTGGATAGTGGGGACGTTGAGCTCTCTGTGGATAACATCATTACGTATATACCATGGAGCGCAGACAATTTGTCGTAATATTCTAGAATGTCTTCTTTGAAGCTTTTGGATGTTAGATGCGCATGCAGTACCCCATAATTGGATGCCATATGTCCATATTGGCCGTTAAAGTGATTTTCGGAAGTGGTCCTTATATGGGAGATACGACTAATTATGGTTATGGTTAGATCGTCTTTATAAGAACTTTCGAATATATAGACTTATTGGCGACCATTATTTCAATGTGTTATATTCACAGTTTATAGTTCAGCAAAAGCATAACAGAAAAAATCAAAAACTGTAAGTTTCAAGCAGCAACAATTTTTTTTAAAGTGAATTGCTGTGGCATATTAAAGCTACAGTCAATAGTTTTATTTTTGTTTTGTTTTACTTGCGCTGCTCTGTTGCTTGCTCACTAACAAAGTTTTAAGTGTAAGCTAAGCAGAAATTTATATGCTTTTGCTAATTCATAGTCAGCAAATTCATCTTTATAGTTATATGTATCTCTTTTAGATATCGGTACCAACTCATAACTTTATATAAATCATTTTTATATATTTTATTTTTTTACATAAATCATACTACATGTTATAAATTTCGGTCCATGTTTGACCATATCCCCCATATAAGATACAGTTCTGAAAATCACTTCAATATTCACAAATCTCTTATAAATAATGGCAACGATCCACAATTACTTATATATATGCCAAAATCAAACTGCTGGATTTTATGGATATTGTTTCTTATTTGACCATAAGAGCTTGTTCTTATCCTCGTCCGACAAGTAGAATTTAATGAACAGGCGCTCATGCCCGCCCACCAAAACACCGTTAATCTTATGAGTGTGCCCATCAAGCACCCGCAGATCATCAAGCAGATTGCAATACCTCCTCATGGTCAAGTCCACCCATTCTCATGCATATAGCCATCGCATGGTCGGGTATTTCATAAATATAAGATTCATTTCTGGAAATCACATAAATAATCATATATATTCTAAGTATACCCTTATTATGTAAAAATAGGACATGATTTGTCCTCATATGTATAACATTCTCTGTTCCAAATTCATAGAAGATCGCATCATTGCTCACATATAAGGAACCAACTTTTATAAATCTCAATAGTTTGAATCCAGATATCACACAAATGTATAAAATTATACTACAGCATTACACGGCAATTAAACTAGCATAGAGTTTTGTAACTGTCAGTCCATAATTGGCAATAACTCCCAAATAAAGTCTACTTCCGAGTTTTACTCTGACAATAATAAAACTCTTGCAAATAGGGTTACTGAGTTAAAATTCAACAAAAATAAGACTCAAATACATACATACATATAAATTACGTTACTGGATTTTGATACTATCAGTCCATAGTCCATTTCTACTGTGTCACCTTTAAAAATTCTTTAGTTATTGATATGAGATTCAACCAAAATTATCTGCTTCTTAAGTTGTTCTTGATAGCTAAGTTTTTAAAAGAGTTTTGAAACTGCCGTTGAAAAAATTAAACTTTTAGAACCATCCTTGGAATCTATTAAGAGAAAACATAAACTTATGTGGTCTGGGGACCACATCCAGCCTGAACGTCAAACTATTATCTCGAATGATAGATATCATCTACTTCATTTTTTTTTGGGGTTTATCATAATTCAGAGTTCCACAAATAATTTGAATGGATAGTTTCAGGGGTTTAATGTGTGGAACCAGCTCCATTAGAAATGCGAGCTACATACATTTGGCATTATTATAGCTAAATTCTTTATATTCTCTTTTTTTTTTTTTTTTTTTTTTTTTTTAATACATTTAATTTATTTATTGGATCTTCAGAAATGAAATGACAATAAGTTTTCGAATCTTAATACTAAAAGAAAATAATAAGTCCAGCCAGTGCTAGACAAAATATTATGATACTACAAAAAATTTATATCCACTGATCCAGTCATCTGTTTTGCGCTTGAGTTAAAGCAAGGGTATCCCTCCTTCTCAACCGAACATGGCCAGTAAAGTTAAGGATGTCTCGTGCAAGTGGGTTTGGATGGTGTTCAAGTTTGCCGACATATTTTGAGGCGTGTTTTGTAAATTCGACTTTCACCAAAGGAATGCCTAGATCTTTGTGCATTCGAGAATTTTTAACATACCATGGAGCTGCAGTAATTGTACGTAGAATCTTATTTTGACCCCTTTGAATTTTTTCAATGTTGGATGCTGAGGCAGTACCCCATAATTGAATTCCATAACACCAGATTGGCTTTAGAATTGCATTGTACAACAAAAGTTTGCAATCCAACTTTAATGTAGAATTTCTGCCGATTAGCCAATTAATTTGCACTGCTTTTAATCTCATCTGGGTAAGTTTTGCGTCGATATGAGACTTCCAAGTTAAACGACGATCGAGGTGGATTCCGAGGTATTTGACTTCATTGTGTTGCGGGATAATTTGATTATTTATTCTGATGAACGAGCATGTATCTTTTCGCAATGTGAAAGTTATATGAATACATTTCTGTTCGTTAACCCTGATTTTCCAAAGCTCAAGCCAATTCTCTAGTTTATAACTATAATTCTGCAAATTCTGTGATGCAACTTGGTGGTCCTTATGGACGCTGATAAAGGCTGTATCGTCTGCAAAAGTTGACGTATGGATTTTGGGGTCTGACGGCATGTCGGAGGCATATATCAAATATAAAGTAGGGCCCAGTATGCTACCCTGTGGCACACCTGATTCAATTGGCTGAGCGGTACTTAAAAAATCACCTTCTTTGATTTTAAATTTGCGACCGTATAAATAACTTTCCATGAGTTTATGGGTGTTAGCAGGCAGAGTTAATTTTATTTTGTGCATTAAACCGTCATGCCAAACTTTGTTGAACGCTTGCGACACATCAATGAAAAGGGCGGAGCAGTATTTTTTGTCTTCAAACGACCCTCTTATCACATTTACCAATCTGTGTGTTTGTTCGATGGTCCTGTGTTTAGCCCTGAAGCCGAATTGATGATTAGGAATACATTCAGTGCCATTCAGAATTTCTTCGTATATAATTTTTTCATTTACACACGCCTTGCAACATTTAACCCTGCTGTTAGGTTAGGGCCATTTGGTCCAAATTTTTTCAGTATTCCCTTGTAACTTTGGAACGGTGATATATACTGACTAAATTTTTCTGCTAGGGGTCTTTTAATAAAACAATGTTATGTGCGAAAATTAAATTTTCTAACTTTATTCAGTACTGAGAAAAATACAAAATGACGAATCTTAGGTTAGAGGACCATTTGGTCCATAATAAATTTTTATACATTTTTTTCAAAAAAATAAGAATTTATTAGTTGGTTTGAATATATTTTTCATTGCAAGATAAACACAATGTTTTTCGGTTAGTTTTGCTAATAAAGTTGCTGCAAATGGAACATTTTATATCAGAATTCGACTTGGAGCAACTACAAATTCCACGCTTTCGCGTCCTTGAGTGAGAAGTTGGATTATTTGAGAAAATCTCTGAAACTGTGCATGTTGTACGAATGTCTGTCAAAAATTGTGCTGAGAACCCTTGTTGAGGTAATCTAGTCCGTTTCATCATATAAGCCTTAGCTAAAGAAAGTGATAGTTGTCGCAAAAACTCTGGCCTCTTTCGATTCGATTCCGATCATCGTAAAACATCGATTTCTGAAAATAGTATGTACGCATTCAAAGCGGATATGTCAAGTATGTTTGCAAATGCAACGGTTACAATACAATTGTAAAACATTGGAAGGAGTTGTTGCCTATAGTCCCACAGTGCACGAATAGAAGCAAATTTATCGCTACTACGACTTTGGCGTCGACTCAAAACATCATCGAAACGGAGAGCACTTGTAATCCTATGAAATGTATCTTCAGACATATTCGATCGGAAAATAGGGCGTAGACCCTCATTTTTTCCGCTGTCACTGATAAATTTGATATATTACAGAAATAAGTAAAACATGAATGTACATACCGATAAACTCCAGCAAGAATGAGCACATCTGTATATGCGCGCAGTGCGTCTTCATCAATATCTGTCCATTTGGCACCAAACATGATCCTGCCGTGCTTATTAGTATTTTCAATGACAATTATTTCTATTGGAGACGGAAAAACAACAAAAAAGCAGACAGCATGTCATTCCATCTAGACACTGCAAATCGAGTTGGCCCTGCTTGTGTTGTGATAATATTCTCAGCGCCAGTTCTAATATACTGAGACAATGGAGGTGCTCTCCATTCCATGTTGTTTTTAGCAATAAAAAGACGATCAACAGAGATAGTTTCAACTGAGATGGTTTCCTGTTCACTTTTTGTTTCAGATGAACAGTCCGAAATTAAATCCGTCTCCGAATCGGAAATATCAGATTCACTTTCTTCATTTAGAATTTCACGTATCTCTTCTTCGTTCAACTGCGCCATTTCGTAACAAAAACACTTCCGGACTATTCAAAAAAACTTTTAAACTGAAAGAAGTACTGTACGCATCTGTGCTTCTTCACGACAAAAATCAAAAACGGGGTATCCCAAAATAATTTTTTACATTATAAAACAACAAGTGAATGTAAATTCATTGCAAAAATGGAAAATCCCAAAATTATTTTTTTATTACCAAGTGAATGTAAATTCATGTCAAATATCTAGAGGATGTTTTTGATATGCCAAATACTTACTTTAGAAATTATTGAACCAAAACAGTTACAATGAATAAGAAAAATCATTATTTTGCATGAAAATTGCATTATGGACCAAATGGTCCCTTAACCTAAGATTCGTAAGTTTTTTCTAACCTAACAGCAGGGTTAACAATAACATTACTATAGATGGCAAAATTTCGTACATTTTCAGTCTTATCTATTTTATGTTCCAAAAAAACTTTTCGTTTTACTTTTTTTATAGAAGAAAAAACCGAATTTATGATTTAGCAGGATAGCCCGGGAAGCAAGATACAAGTAGTATTTTGAAAGACGTTATTCAACATGGAAAATTAAGGTCAACACCCAAAATATCTCGTATAGCAACGAAATTTTAAATGCTTGGAGTAAATATTTTTTGAGTTCATTTACAATTGTAAGAGGAATTAATAAAATAACTTCTCTCCGGTTCATATACAAATTACATATACGAGGTCTGATAACTAAATAACTGTTATTTTCAAGTTTTTCAAAAAGTATTTATTTATTCATCAATAACTATATTGTTTCCTTCAAAGTAAACCCCCTCAGATATAATACACTTATGCCAGCGTTTTTCCAATGTTCGAAACGCATCTGAAACGCGCTTTTTGGTATCGCAAACAGTTCCTGTTTCGATGTTTCTTTTATCTCCTAAATCGTAGCAAAACGCTTGCCTTTTATCGGTGGCTTCAGTTTTGGGAAGAGGAAAAAGTCAGTGGGGGCCAAGTTCGGTGAATACGGTGGTTGAGTCATGATAACGGTTTTGTTTTTGGCCAAAAACTCACACACTAGCATCGATGTGTGAGCTGGTGCGTTATCATGGTGCAAAATCCATGATTGGTGTTTCCACAACTCTGTGCATTTCTTACGAATTGCTTCGCGCAAACGGCGCATAACTTCAAAGTAGTATTCCTTATTGACCGTACGATCTTGTGGCAAGAATTCTTGATGCACTACGCCATTGCAGTCGAAGAAAACAGTTCAGATTTGACCGAACTTGACGTGCTTTTTTATGTCTTGTCTCTTCTGGACGTTTCCATTGGTATGATTGGTCTTTGGTTTCAATGTCATTGGCATACACCCATGATTCGTCATCAGTTATGACCTTTTTAAGGAAACCTGGATCGTCGTTGACGATGTTCAAAAGCTCCTGAGCGATGTTCATGCGACGTTGTTTTTGCTCAAAATTTAGCAATTTTGGAACAATCTTCGCTGCCGCACGTTTCATGCCTAAAACATCCGTAAAAATAGCTTGGCATGAGCCGAACGATATGCCAACATCATCAGCAACCTCTCTAAGGGTATGTACAGAGTAGCAGCGAGAACTGTTCATGCGAGAAACAAGTTTGAGTGTTCATAGTGGATGCGAGAATCAGCGCTATATTTTCTCTATTATTTGTGTTTTATGTACATAATTTTTATTTTATTTCTTAATTTTAATTTTCTTTTTAAGTTTTATTACTTTTTTAATTTTTTGGTTGCATGTTTTATTTACTTTTTCTTAAATTTTTGTTTTTAATTTTTTGTATGTTTTCCCAACAAGTTGAAATCATAACAACATAAAATAAACAATGTCATCGGCGCTGAAAAACGCTTTGAAAATGTTTTCTTGCATTCGGACCAGCTCGGCGCCCACTATGACCGCTTCGCGCTTGTTTGTACTAATTTGTATAGAACCAGTTTTCTCGCATTAGTTCTCGCAATAAGTGTCAACCAGCTCGGCTCGGCAACAAGCTGCCACTCTGTACATACCCTAATAGTGATTTGACGATTATCCAAAATCATTTTCTTCACTGCTTCAATGTTTTCATCGGTTGTTGACGTGCTCGGGCGACCAGGACGAGCATTTTCATTGACATTTTCTGCGCCTTCCTTAAACCGGTTATACCATAATTGAACATGTGTTCTGCTTATAGTAGACGCGCCAAATGCCACAGTCAACATTTAAACTGTCCTTCCGCATTTAATTTATTTTTTTACACAAAACTTAATACAGTTTATTTGATCCATTTTTTCGAATAGTAAAAAATCGAAGAGCACACCAAAACACGACTACCTTTTTATTTATCAAAAACAAACGGACAATCCAAAATGGCTGATATTACCAACATATCTAACAGACAAGTGTACCAACATAACAGAAACAAAAATGCGAAAATCGAACATACGTAACTCACGAAATTTTAAAATAACGGTTATTTTTTGATCAGACCTCGTATATAGTCTCAAATATAAATTTTTGCTATAAACGAAAAAAATATTGAGAATTTTTTGAAAAAGAAGCCTTCTATATGTTCCAACTTTTCATACGTGAAACCTTTTATAGGGACAAGAAAACTGTAAGGAAGTTTATTTTTTTTAGAATTTTGTAGCAAATATAGCTGATAATTTAGAAACAATTTTCTTCCTTGTGTCCCTCGCCTTCGAAGCCAAACAACTGTCGGTCATGTGAAATGTAATAACGATATCTCGAATACCTCTCGAGATACCGAATTATTTCCAAAAAAAAATCAAACGTTGCTAAAAAACTGTGCGTCATTATTTTCTTTCTGTTTGTTTGATTTTATGCTTTATTTAAGTATTTGTTTTTGTTGTTGCTTTAATATCAAATTTAGTACCATTTTTTAATAGTAGAGTTCGGCATCGAGTTCCACGTTAAGGATATATGATAATTCTAAGCTGAATACTCATCTATATATTTTTCTCGTATACTCAAGGAAACTCAAGAGATCTTTGGTGACTTTCCAGAAGGAACTGTTGTTTTGTTATCATAATAATGTGTTCCATTACTGGGAGAACCTCTATTTAGGTCCTTAAAGTGTTCAAAGGTGTTCTGTATGCAGCCTGTAATAGATCTAAAGACATCATTTAAGGTAGGATTGGATATGTCTCCATTACGTATCACGCAACGAAGGTGGTGGCATTTAATCAAAGTAATTTAATCGTCTTGTTGGCAGCCGACAGGATTTCTTTATCCATTCCCCAAGTGCTGTCCGCTAGCGCTTTGAGAACCTATTTTGTACTTTAAAATTTGTGCATGATTTCAATTGTATGAGTTGAGATGATAAAGAAGATGTCAAATGTGACTCCAAATAATATTGGGTGGAATCTAAATTGACTACTATCCCAAGCTTCAGTTTCATCTTCTTCGTTAAGGGTAGTGCCGAAGACTTCGATGATGATATTTGCAGGTTACGAGCAGTGACGTTCCCTATGTTCAATTGGCTGACTGTTTTGAAGGCCTTCGCTTATTTGCACGCCACGAGTGTCGTTCTTTGATGAACTTTGTAGAATCAAGACCCGGAATTCAGTTTAATTCTGGCTGTCATGCGTGTTAAATATTTGTCAATTTTTGTTCCGCCATACCATAAAATCCTAATAAATTTGCTGGCAATATCCAGATGTAACAAAAGCTTAGTAATTATACATTCAGTCGCAACTGATAGCAAATCAAAGTCGTATGACACCTAGGGAAGGAACTGTAACGTTTAGTCATGCAGACCTTTTATAAACTACCCATCAAACTTCAAATTTTTTATGTTGAATTCTCACTTAAATTCTTATTTTCGATTACATTACATAATTTCAAGGGTATTTGATTATTTACTGCTTCTTAGGATTCACAGTAATCGAATACAGGAGTATATTCGAATACTTCTAAAGTCTAGAAACCCAGTTTTAATTATTGATTTTGGGAATCAAAAAGAAAAGAGAATATAATTTGATATAAACGAAAAAAACCACAATTACACTTAAGCTATCACTTTCTTATGTCTTCCGTTTTTCTCCCACATGAACATTAAATTAGAACATTAAATTTCCACTAAATTTATGGTATTAGGAGTATTGTCACTCTATTCAACTCTTAAGTTAAATATATTTATTTGTTTTTGCATACATGTTTTTACAGTCTTCTGTAATTTTAAGCACGATCTCATGAATATTTTTCAATTTTTTATGAAAAATTTGTTACTGTTAAATAGGAGAAAGTGTTGTTGTCGTTTTCTTTTTTTTTTGCTTTTGTATGTTTATTTATTGTTCATATTGTTCTCATCATCCTCACACTTGTCCTCGTAGTCTTGTAAAAGTTGTAAAAATGTCTGCACATTAATGTTGCTCCATATTTGTTGTTTTTCTTTTTTTATTACATGAATTTTACACCAGTGACATATAAAAGTTTGGAGTTTTTGCACGCTACGTAAATGTAGGACATAGATGTTAAAGAATCATTTCATAAAGATCAAATTATTAAATATGTATATGTTTAAACAAAAGTAAAATGTAGTTGAATAATATTTTAATGAATTTTTTATAGTATTACCATTAACTACGTTTACTCATAATATTACACGAGTACAAGAATTTACTCTTTTAAAAATTCAGTTTGCCTACAGCCATATATTTACCATACAAATAATCATTAATGACAATGTGTGTGTTTATTGAAGACTCTCTCTGCTGTTTTACACTCTATGCTTTAACCTCATTTTGAAACACCAACAGCCATTGTTGCTTTTGACAGCTGTTGAAATTTGTTATTAGCAGGGCTGCCAGATGAATTTCGGAAAAAATCGTCAAAGTCCTGATAAAAAGAATAAAAATCGTCATTATGAATTTCAAAAATCGGAAAAATAAAAAGTCACTATTTCTAATAGCAATTTGAAATTTTTATTTAAACGAAATCATAGAAATTCAAGTTTATATAGTCTCTTGTACAATACATATCAAAATACATAAATTTTAACTTTTTAAATATTAAATCACAAAAAATAGAATTTTAAACACAAATTGTTATATTTTAATAATATCTTACAGTATTTTATAAATAAATATCTGAAGTTATCATATTTTATTAATTCAGGTTAATTTACAATGTCAAAACTATTTAGTTTATTAAATTTTAAATAACATTTTGAGTAAAGGATCCAATTCATCCAACATATACAGTACATACTTATTTTCAAAGAATTCCGTATTTTTGTTAAACGTCTTTCGATGTTTTGTTAAAATATGAGAAGTTTCTGTAGAATTTCCCTGTTGAAGTTCAGAAATTGTTTCCTCTAAAAATTTTAGTTCATGAAATTCAGCATTTAAAATAAGTTTTCATATTTACCAATAAAATAATATTAAATGGAATTAGTATACTTTTTTATCGTTTATTTAATATAAAAAGAGGATATTTACACTATAATAAACACTAGTTAACAATAATAATTTTTTAGTATTATTAATATAATAATTGATTTTAGCAAATGATATATGGGTTTTTGCAATGAAAAATAGTTTTTTTTTTTGGAATAAGTATATTTAAAATCAACAATTGCCTTTAATTAAGAAAACATCACTATGATTTAGTTTTGTTCTTGAAACGTGTCATGTTATTAAATGAGAAAAACAGTTGCTGTCTTCAAAAAACATTAATTAAACAATCAAATTATAGAAAATTTTAATAATTGAGAAAATCGTCACCTTCAATGAAAAAATCTTCAAATCGTCACTTTGCTATTTTTGAAACAAAAAATCGTCAAAATGGCGATAAGTCGTCAAATCTGGCAGCTATGGTTATTAGTTCCTTTTAATGTTGCTGCAGTTATTCATGGCTTCGTTGTTAATGTTGTTTTCTGAGTTAATTTTATTTATTATTTTGATAATTTAATTTATTATCATTATTATTATTATTATTATTACATTGTATTATATTTAATAGAAATGTTATGAATGTATGATTTTAAACAAAAAATGTTTTCCATCATTTTGTTGTTTGTGTAGGAAAATAGAATTTGAAAAAAAAAAAATACAAAATACTTTTTTAATACCAACTAAATAGCTGCATGAGTCGTTATTGTTCAATGGCAAAACTTTTGGGTCAGCTTTGTTTGAATTTCAGTTGAAATGCCAAAAAGTTCAGTTCAGCAATTGGCTTTTGTGTGCGAGTTTTTTTTTTTTTTTAGAAAAGGAAACGAAATATAAATTTGTATATAAGATTAAAAGAACTAAAATTTATATGCATTTATACAAAGGAATAAAATAAATTGAAAGTTTTTTTCTCTCTCAATTCAGTGGTAAATTAAAAGAATATAATGAAAATTATATTTAATTTAATTTCTCTAGAGTTCACTTTTGGCTTAGTCGTTAATTAGCAGCTAAGGCTTACTAAAGCATTTTCAACTGAAAAGAGTTTTCATTTGCAAGCAATAGAAATGCTGTCAATCATTAACAATATATTTTGGTTTAGTTTTATTTTATTTAATGTAAATTTTTTTATTTCATTTAGAAACCACAGTAGACAGTGGGAGATGTTTTGATGATACAAAGCTGTCTGCCCGAAATTTGTTATTAAAAACAGAAATATGAACTAGAGATGTGAGTTCGAGTCATTACTCTTTGCCATTTTAACAAAAAGAAATTGTTAGGAATTTAAGAATTTAAACACATATTATAAACGACAGAGTCATTAAGGATAAGTTAGGTTAAATTTTGTATACTTTATTATGTTTATTTTATTTTATTTTATTTTATTTTATTTTATTTTATTTTATTTTATTTTATTTTATTTTATTTTATTTTATTTTATTTTATTTTATTTTATTTTATTTTATTTTATTTTATTTTATTTTATTTTATTTTATTTTATTTTATTTTATTTTATTTTATTTTATTTTATTTTATTTTATTTTATTTTATTTTATTTTATTTTATTTTATTTTATTTTATTTTATTTTATTTTATTTTATTTTATTTTATTTTATTTTATTTTATTTTATTTTATTTTATTTTATTTTATTTTATTTTATTTTATTTTATTTTATTTTATTTTATTTTATTTTATTTTATTTTATTTTATTTTATTTTATTTTATTTTATTTTATTTTATTTTATTTTATTTTATTTTATTTTATTTTATTTTATTTTATTTTATTTTATTTTATATTCATGAACAAGAGTTTATATGGTTTAAATTTCATTGTTAAGTTTCTTATTCGTATTATTATTTAATAACAATGCTCTGATGATCATATGTGCACTATTAAGAAGTCGCGAGCATTGTTTGCAAAGATTTACTGCATACCGGCAGATCTTATAGCCTATATTCAGATGTCAGACTCAGTACTGTAGAAGCATAGAATTCTAGGCATGCCGGACATTTAACAGCAGTGCTTACTGCATACCCAGAACATTGCTTCATTTACATTTTTATTTTTATTTTGCGATCAAGGCACAGTCAAATCATGCTAAAAACGTTTTATGGGTGTTATAGTGATATTCGGAGTTCGGTTGTGTCATTTGGACGTGAGAGTGTTTTACACAGATAGATAGACAGACGAACATGGCTCAATTGACTTAGAGTTTCGGACCAAGAATATACATACATACATATATTCAAAAAAATTCAAACCCCATATCGGCAAATAAAATATAATAAAATTTATTTTTAATGCTGGCCTCGAGCTTCAAATAAAAGCATTTTTATTTATTACATATAAAAAGGTCAAATAAAAACTACTTGAATTAAAAAATTTAAATTTTTTTTATTTTTAAACCTTGTTATTAAAACCGTGTAAAATCAAACAGAATTTGGTGTACATGAGAATAGAAATTGTTTGAAAATAAATATGCCATTTGTATTTTCGATTCGGATAAAATTTTATTTGGACGTAGCATAGGAGTATTTAAGTTTAAATTTCAAAAATAGAATCGTTATTTTTTTTAAGCACAATTGGAACTAACAAAATTTAAATCATTAACTAACAAAGTTTTTGTACATACCCACAATCAAAAACCGAATTCAAAGATTTCACAGATCTTAGAGAAAATATAGAAAATATTGATTTTCTGTATTTTCTTACAGATCAAAAATCGAAATTTTTGAATGCGGATTTTGATAGTGGTGGTCAAACAAGAGTAGTGAAAAATTTTGATATTTTAAATTTCAAATGCGTATATTAAGTAACTATAAGAGATAAATAGTACAAGTTTTACAAATACCTAGCTGAGGACTTGCAGTTAATATTAAAATCTTTGAACACGTATTTTGATAGTGGGTAATAAGTATCCTCTTCGAATCGCCTCCAATAATTCTTTCTGGCCTAAACTAATTAATGTCATTTATAAATTTATTAATAATACGGATTCTAAAAGCTATGTTGAGATGTGAAGCACCTTTGTATTTGCCATGCTCTATCGGAAACTACGACTACGTAAATGGGTAGTAATTTTCTGCACGTCTATATACGTTCTGGTAAAAGTCCTGATTTAAAGTAACCTAAAAACAAGATTGATGAGCTGCCTTTATAATATATGATGATCAAAACACACACAAACCTGTTTCCAAGTAGGATTAACTTTGCTGAAAAGAAATAATAAATTATTTGTAATTGATGAGGAAGCAGGTTTGCTTGGAAGCACATCTGTTTTAATTATAGCTACTATTTACGAGTACAATGTAATGATAAACTAATTTAAAGAGGACAATCGTCAAAATTACAATTTTCCCAAAATTATATTTAAAAATGTTTGTAATTTTTCTAGATAATTTATTTAAATCCATTCTTAACGACACACTCAAACATTTTATTACAACAATTTATTCTTTTTTTAATATTCGCTCAAATTGATTTTATGACTCGCGTCCTCAACAAAAAAAAAGAGCACAAACTTTTGAAAAGTAATCAGAGCACAACCACTTCAGCGGTCAACCAGTTTAGTTTCTAGCCAAATAAATGGAATGTAATTGTTTTTAAATTATATTTGCTGCAATATTTTTATACAAGAAATTCAAGAGGCCATTCGCACCAAAACAATGTCAACTACTTCAAAGTAACAACAATTTAATTTTCATTTATATTCCTTCGGAAATTATATTAAAAAAAAAGAACACACAAACCTACCTGAAGTACATTTTTTCAACAACTTGCTAGTATATTTTAGATATACATCTATATATAGAAAATTCAATGTATGTATGTATGTATGTATGTATGTATGTATGTATGTATGTATGTATGTATGTATGTATGTATGTATGTATGTAACGTATAGACTCCAAAACGGCTGAGCCGATTTTGATGAAATTTTCACAGCATGTTACTGTGACTCTGGAAGAAATAATAGGGTACTTTTTTTTACCACGCCCACTTTTACGCCCACTTTTTTAAAATATTGTACTTGAAGACCAAACCTTTGGACCGATATTTTTGAAATTTTCACAGCATTTAACTGGGACTCTGGTATGATTATTAGGGTACTTTTTTAGTCACGCCCATTTTTACGCCCACTTTTTAAAAATTATGTAATTGCTCCCATATAGTTTTTAACAGATTTACTTCAAATTGTATACACATTATATACTCCAGGCGAGGTAAAAATAAAGATTTCTTAAGCCACGCCCCTTTCACGCCCCTTTTTACGCCAAATTTTTGAAAGTTTTATACTTTTTGTTCTCTATACAAATTTGTTCATTCCAACGTATTTTTTTTATTTGGTAGTATATTGCTCTTAATACTGTTAACGTCGCCATATAACTATGAACCACGCCTACTTCATCGCCCCCTTTTTTTAATTCAGATACTTACTTATACCACTAACAATGTTTGCTATACAAAATACTTTTTTTGTAATATGTATTTACCTAAAGTTTTATATACTTTTTAACTACATACATTTTTTTATTACCAAATCCCCATTTTTCGCCCCATTTCACCTTAAATTATATTGCTTTTAATCTATATATATATAAATGAATGTGTGTCTGTATGTTTGTGCTTAATAGGAGGCCAAACCCTTGGACCAATCTGAAATTTTTACAGCATGTTACTGTGACTCTGGGAGGAATAATAGGCTATATGAAGTTTTGATTGTACAAACGGGGGTGGCACCGCCTATATAATCCACAAATTTAACCCGCCATATTTTGGGCATTTTTTGACGTACGTCGGTGATATTTGGTACATATGGTATTGGCATAATTAGGAATACGTACCAGGAGAAAAGTGAGTGGGACCACGCCCCTTTTTAGGAAAATTAAACATCGTAATATAGTCTTAACTACTGGACCGAGCGTCATTAAATTTTCACAACAGGATATTCTTATGAAATAATAAATTCTTGACTATGTAAGTGGACAAAGGGGCATGGTCTCGCCTAAAGCATTGCAATAAATACATTAAAATTAAATAACTAAATGTTTGTAAATATATAAATACGTTTTATTTTATGACGAGGGGGGGGGGGTAGCAAAGCACACCGGGTTTAGCTAGTACATAAATACAAAATTATATATTAATACAAATCAAAAAAGTTTTTAAATATTTTTTCAGTTTTGTTGCATAATAGCTTAAATAATGTAATAATTATCATCATAACGATTACAATTACACAGCACTATTTACTAGTTAAACTATTTTGTAAAAAGAAAATAAGTTTCTTCGTTGTCAAGTAATGAATGCAATTTGAAAATACCATGAATTGTAGGATAAAATATCTCATTGCACTTAAATGCCCTCTTCAAAATATGATGCTAAAGATGAGGCTGAATTGTTTGCAAAATCAAAAAAATGTTTTACAGTTTAGGGGAAGATTAAATTTTGTACTAGAAGTAAGCAAAATCGTCTTGTATTTTTTCTACCATTTCTTTAGTAAGTAAATAAGTAACATTTAAACATACTCGTACATAACTTATTTGTTTTAATTTAATATGAAATAATTTTTTCTCGAAACTCGTTTTCATCTGCTTCGTCGTCTGCAATGTGAAGAAACGTAAGTATGTCAATTTTTAGTATCGTTGGAAAATTTGCATACGTACTCGTTATAAACTGAGAAAGGAGCTGTCATGGGAAAAGAAAAGTTTTTATTTTACTTGTGATTTTGCCTCTTCGTTGTTGTATTCTTGTTGAGAGTTATCGAAGTACGGATTTGCAGTATTTAATCTCTAGGGATGTTATTCTTTCACTGACTTAATTATAACGTGATCGCTAAGTGAAACATTTAAGGGCATAATAATTACTGTATATGAATAGTAACATAAGTGTTACTAGGATCAAACTTCAGTTGTTTATAAATATATATTTTATCGTACACTTTGTTCGTAGATCAATGATACTGGGGCTTAATATGCAAACTAATCGCTTAGAAGATATATGTAGGTTACAATTTGTGTATCTGTTGGGCGTTGGACTTCTTCTCAGATTTTGATAAAGGCATGACTTTCTCTTAATTCGCGGAGAAGCTACCATTAGATCTAATAAGGAAACTACTCACGGTAAAATTGTACAGTGCACGAGTAGAGACCATGTCAATATCTTTCTATACAGAAACTATTTTTTGCTTTTATATTTTCCACACTAATCTCTCTTAGCTAAATTCGAATGGGAATTAGCTGTGACTTTCGCGTTTTCGTAGACATACAGACGAAATGTAGCCAGAAATAACTTTTGATATTTCAAGCAATCGTAGTAAGTAACTCAACCAGTTCAATTGTACTAAAAGATTCGGAAACTGGTCCTTATAGAAATCTTTCATAAATATATACACAAGAGCCTTGGCTATCTGTGATCTGTCAAAAAGGATATCTTTACTTGAATCACCCATTAGATGTAAAATTAACTCAAATGAAATTAATCCAAATTGGCTCATTAGCAGAAACTCTAAGTTTAGTTTAGATTTTAAACTCCTACTCCCGGGAACGGCCTCAGCTTCAAAGTTTAAACATAATTCAAAGACGTCAAAAAAATTACTAGGAATATCGAAATTGTATATACGAAATTTTATTAATCATAAAGATCTAAACGTGCCTTTGGTAACTGAGATCCATAAGTATGCAGTTTAATATTTCAAAAAGCTTTAAGTATACTAGAGTGGTTCGCCTTCCATATAAAAATAAAAAGTTGTGTCAGTCACCCCCTAGGATTAAAGATAATGTAAAAACAATTCCAGAAATAATTTTAATTATTTTTTTTTTCACGCCTACAAATAACGCCCTTTTAGTATTTTGTTAACTGTGTCGCTATTTTTAGTCCGATCATAACAATTTGTATACCGGTGTTCATGGCTTAGTAAGGGCTACATTTCTGTCCTTAATCATTTTTTTTTACTACTACGTCAAATTCTAGTCATAACTTTGAACAACTCATACAAAATATTTAGCATTATTGTGGGTACGAACCTAGTTTTTAAAAGTTATGACCAGAATTTGACGTGGTAGTAAAAAATTATTAAGGACAACAAATTTATTAATATTAGCTATATATGACTACGAAGAAGGAATGCAGTGGATCTGAGCAGGACAAGAAGGAATAATGAAAACTTAATCCAGAATTAGATGTAAGATTTGAAATACTTACAGTTAGTTCGTTTTTAATGAAGACACAATAACTAAGTAGAAGTAAACAGAGTAAACTAAATGCTAGTAATACTTACATATATAATACAGTGCTAAATTTTTGTTTCCTACTGTAAGACTATACCTTTTTGAATTTGGTGATTTCTTCAAATTATGTTTCTTTTTTATAACCTTCACCACCAAGAGTGGTGAATGAGGGTATATTACGTTTGTCATTCCATGTGAAACTTTTTTAATATTCATCTGAGACCCAACAAAGTATATATTTTCTTGATCCTTATGAAAGTCGATTTAGCCATGTCCATCTGTCTGTCCGTCTGTGTAAAACACTCTTACGTCCAAACTATAGAACCTAACTAATCAAATTTTCCACAAAAATATTTTCTATTTTACAGGTAAATTTGGTGTTGAAAATCAGCAAAATGGGTTTAGATCAACCAGAGTTATGGACTAATATGTGAGACAACCTCCATAAAAATTTAATATTTTTTGTCGATTTTTATGCAATTTTTTTTAAATATATTGCAGATAATACCATGCAATTTTGTATACGCTATTTTTATGATAAGAGAAAAAAACTTGAGTAAAATAGTAAGAATCGGTCCATGCTTTCTAATAGCTCCCATACAAAAATCTTCCCGAAATATTGCTCAATTATATATATAAAATTGGAATATCAAGACAAAATTAAGCAAAAATAAGTTTTATGCAAAAAGAAATCGGTCCATGTTCGACCATAGGCCTCATATAAAGTCCACTTCCAAAATTCACTTAAATACGAATAAACCAGATATAAATAATGGTAAAAGGTTAAAATTTGACACAAATAATCCTTTTAGGTAAAAAAATTGTAGCATTAAATTTTATAGTGGGCGGACCATAATTGGTCATAGCTCCCATATAAGGACCACATCCGAAAAATACATTAATCTTTATATACTATATTTCTTATAAATATCGGTACCGACTCAAAACTTTGTATAGATCATTCACATATTCACAAAAAATATTCTGCAGAATTTTCTGAATTTCCGTCCATTTTTAAAAGTGTCCCTCATATAAAGCACTCTTCCGAAAATCACTTTAATACTTATAAATCTCTTATAAATGACGGTACCGGTCCAAAATTTTACAGATATCGTTTAAATACATGCCAAAATCAAACGGCTGGATTTTGCGAATATCGGTCCATATTTGACCATTTCCCCCATATATCGTACACTTCCGAAATCTACGATAATACTAATATATATCCTAAATTGACCATTATTATGTTGAAATTGGTTGTGAAATATCTTCATATGCATGAAAATAACTGTTCCAAAATTTAAGAAGATCAGCCCATAATTTGTCATAGCTGCCATATAAGAACCATTTCCAAAAAACAAATAAACCCACAAAAATGTCTAATAAATATCGAAGTATTGAACCAACTTTTATATACATCAGTAATTTTAATCCAAAAATCATACTAATATCGGTTATACGGCTATTATGCTACTGGATAATTGGCAATAGCTCCCGAATTAAGTGCACTTCCGAGCATATTAAACAGACAATAACGTTATTGAGATGAAATTCAACCAAAATAAGTCTCTAATACGTAAAAACCACATTAGTGGTAGAAACCTCTAGATTTAGAAGCTATCAGTCCCTAACTGGTCCATTTCTACTATGCTGCCCATAAATCTTTTGTAAATAATATGAGATCAAATTTAAACACAAAAGCCTCACCTTACATCTTATACTTTTTTATACTTTGTTTTATACTCTGTTCCGTAAGTTGTTATGCATATGGAAAAATGTTCTTTTAATTTTATAAATTGTTAAAATACACTCAAGATTATTATGAAAATCAAACAAACTCTGTAAATTACAGTAAGAATCGGTAATTACATCAATTATAAATGGTCAAAATTAGATAAAATTTCAAAACATTTACAATAAATTATGTTGTTTGTAAAATTGCCTTTCAAACAATATATATCAAATACTAATAAAATTTGTACTAAGACTGGATACACAAAATAAGGATATATGTACTAGTCCTATAACCAGTGTAGTTTTTGTATTTCTGTTTACGTTGAGGTAGAGGGTATTAAAGGTTCGGCATAGTCGAATATAGCACTCTAACTTGTTTTACATTTTTTATGCCTTTTTCGTTATTTCTCATATTCATGTGTTTATATTTCAAATTTTTATATTTGCATATGTATTTGCACACATACGTGTACATGCAAAAATATAGATGTATGTGAACAAAGTATATGAATGTTTAATAATGTTAAACTTTTGCGTGTATTTTGTAATAATGACTTTTTAAATTGTTTGAAGTTCTTGTTGGCGTTGTTGTATACAAATACAAGTATGTACTCGTACATATGTGATTTTTTTTTAATTCCCTCAATTTTACTGCTACCATCGATGTGAATGTCTAAGAATGTTAAAAATAAATAAATAAAACGAAAATATTGTGTGAGGAGCAGAACAATGCAGAACAAAAATACAAGTATGAAAATGTAATTAAATTATAACTGTATAAATATAATGATTTCATCATTATCTCATTTAAGGAAATTAATATTATGTTTTACATTTCTTGAAGGAAAAGGATACATTTTTTTTTTATATCTTTCACTTTCGGAAGGAAAGGGTGGAAATTATATTTTCTTTAGTTATCTTATGCGTCATATTCCCATTTGTTTAACTGCTATAGTTAATGTGTGGGTATTTAAAAGTTATGAGATTAAAATTAATTTTGGTTAAAAATATTCGAATGGCTTTTATTTGACATTCCGCTAAGCTATTCTTAAATGTTGTATACATATCATGTGTGCACAGTTTTAGAGACAGCCATTTAACTTTCAATTCACTTTTTAAAAAATAACTTGTTTGTTGTGTTGTTTTCTACACATACCGTGTGTCAGCGTATTTTGCACTATCAACATAGTCTTTTGTTATCAAAATCAATAACAAGTTATTTGCGTAGTTTGTTATATTCTACATCCAATTAAATATAGAGTGTTTCATTTAAACCTGTTTTTATACCCACCACTATAAACAGGGGGGTTATATTGCTCTAGAACCAAAAAGTATATATATTCTGTCTGTTGTTGGCACGATGGAGCTTCGAAAAAAAACGTTCTATGTCTCAGAAATTTTAACCAAACATTCTCTGATCCACCGAAATGTTTGGTTTTGCAAATGGGCAAAATCGGTCCAGTAGGATCTGAGTTATAGATCAAAGTTTCAGACCACCTCGATATTTTTTGCTGTTTTCTTCAAATATAATGCAGATAATATCATGAGAGAGACCAGGCGTATTGAAAATGGTCGGAATCGGTCCACGATTTCTTATTGCCCCCTGAATATAATTGATATATTTAACCGAAATCTTGTAAAAGAGGCAGAGATGCTATCGGTATTAAATTGAAGATTACAATTAATTAGAATTTGGTTTGATTGCAAGTTTATTAAATTCAAGTGGTCTCCAGGACGGTTGTAGGATAAGTAAAGTTTTTTCAATAACTTAACTTATTCGGAATTTGTGGCGAGTGGGTATTAAATAGTGTTTACAATTCATTATTTTTTTATATTTTATCGATTATTAATCTATTACATTTTACTTATACATTTTAGTACTTTATATTTAGACAACTGTTTTCCCGGAATATGGCTTTATGAGACATAAATGTCTATAAAAAACCGTGTCTAAAAACTAGTCTACAATAATAAGTTTCATGCAAAGTGAAATCTTAAAACAATATTTTGTTTGCATCACTCCATAATTTTAACAAAGCCCCGTACAAAGACCACTTTCGAAAATCACTTAAACGAACATAATGTTTTTTTTTAAATGACTATCAGGTTGAAATTTGACAAGCATAATCAAAATATATGTATATTTAAATCGGCATAACAACTTTCATAATGATCCGTCCATATTTGAAAGTAGTCCCCATATAAATGTCAGTTCCTAAAATCACTTAAATGCGCATAAATCAATTTCAAAACCCACTATTAAGTTGAAATACAGAAATCGTCATTCTTAATATGATGATGATCGGTTCATATTAGTGCTGGCAAAGTATTGAGTAATGGGTACCGAGTATCGAGTATTTGCCCTTTTTTTGGATACTCAGTAGTTACTCGGTACTTCCTTAATTGTATTTTTAATCAAGTTGAGTGGATAAAATAGTGCATAAAAATACATCACTGTATAAAAATACAACAATGTTAATTTTCCAAAGAATTTATTTTAATTATTTCTTAAGTTGTTGTTAACGTTGAATTAAAAGTTAGCTTTACATTTATTTTTGATTTAATAATAAAAGACATACAAAACCAATAATAGTTGAAGATCTATTTTTATATTTTGAAGAAACTTCTTAAATTTGCAGAAAAAAACTATGCGTTACATTTTTAAAAAATTCGTTAAAACTATCGAGTAGTATTGAGTACCCAAATGAAAAGTATTGAATATTATTGAGTAATGGAAAATAGTAGAATTTGCCAGCACTAGTTCATATTTTATCGTAGCCTCAATATAAAGCCTACTTCCGAAAGTCAATAAAATTCGCTTAAATGTCTTCAAAAACCATTGAGAAGTCGAAATTCTAAACAAGTAAACCGTATTTCAAGTATATCAAGTTGGAGTTCAACACAAATTGTCCATACATATATAAAAATCGTCGATCTCAAATTTATGATGATCAGTTTATATTTGACCGAAGTCTCCATATAAAGTCTACTTTTAGAAATCACTTTAATGCACATAAAGCTCTTACTGGCATTAGAAGCAATTTCAAATTCAACACAAATTGTTAATAGATATTATAATACGTCACTCTCAATATGATGATGATCGATCCATATTTGACCGCAGGTTCATATAAAGTCTACTTCCAGAAATCACTTAAATGCGCATAAATCTCTTATAAATCTCCATACTGAGTGATTTGGTGTTGGATATATAAGATTCATCACAGCCGATTATTGACCAACAGAACAACTATTAACATTTCCATTTTAAATATAATTCCAATTTTCGATCACTCTTGCCACCATTGCTACCGATATTTTAAGAATTACGCGAGTAGTGTTTAATTTCATGCCTTGAAAGTGAATGTAGAGTGGTCGGTCGCTTATATTTCAAAACGTTCACTGTGCCTTAATTTGTGAAAGATATTGCTGGGCTCAGAAGTTTGATGATGTAAATGATATGTTGCTAAAATTGCACGGAACTCATTACTCATTACTAATGCCCATTACTACAGCTGAACAATTTGAAGACGTTGTTGTGGTGTGAGTCTTTCTATAACGAATTGTCTGAATATAAATAAGACGATATTATGACAAAATCTGTGCAAAAAAACAAAACAAATGAAAATAATCCTTCAAATGAATCAACCTATAGTTTATCTTAAGCACATTTTACATACACATTTCGGTTACTGGTGCCAAATACATAGAAATTTCATATGTGTGAAAAGTCACACACCAGGGTAAGCAACATTACTTTTGAAATATCTCATCATAAAGCCTATTTTGATACCAATAAATGAGTTTTCTGCTTTGAATTGATGCGACAGGAATTATCAAGAAATTTCATAGACATCGATTGACGAGTTACTAAAATCACTACACAAGGGTAATTGTCTTTATGTTTTATGGTGGTTATATTTATGATTCGAATTTATTGTCAATCCAATTTTTTTAATAACAAAAATATCTTCAAAATTTTTGACAGTTCGTAAAACAATCAATTCAATTAATCATTGATGTCATAGCAACCAATATTATCAGAATTGGTTTTAAAACCGACAAGAAAAAATTGAATTAAAACATTATTCCTTCTTACAAAACAATGTGGAAACAATTTTTATTCCCGCTGCAAAATTAATTTTTACACACTGTGCGACATTAAGGATTTAACTTCAAACACTCAAAAACATACAAAACAATTTCAAAACTTTTGCGTTTTTTTTTCAGTTTCCTCAGCACTTGTACTCAATTCATTGCCGTTGTTGCTGCTGGTAGTGGTGGGAAATAAAGTTGAGTCAGTAAAAAAACTAGATGAATATGTATGTGCATGTCTATGTACTTGCTAACAATATTATAAGCTAAAAAAAAAACACAAAACTATAGTAAAAAAACACAAAAGTAGCAAAAGTAACAATGTAACAATGTAACAACAACATTTAAGAACATCATAATTTTCTACGCTGATTGCTAATAATAGTCATCAACGACGTTGTGAACATCAACATTGTTCACTCACTACAATCATCGACAATAAAACAGAAGCACAAGGAGCAGGCAACACATGCTGGCTGGCTGACAGGATGAACATTAGGAAGACTGTCTCAATAGTTCGTTCGTACTTTCGTTTAAAAAGAGGTAGAGCAGCTCAGTCCCATCACATTTAGTGGTAATAAGTTTAATAGAAGCAAAAAGTAAATAAAAATATCTAAGCAAACGAAACAAAACTAAGCAGAGCATAACTTTTTTTTTTTCTTTACTTTAAGTGCTGCCGTTGAAAAATATTTTGAAAAGAGATTATTTTAGAACAACATGTTTTCGTTTTGTTAAATTCTTTTTTGTGTAAAAGTTTTTGCATACATTTTATGGACATATGTATGTACATTCTATTATGTTTTTATGTGTGTTCTTGTTTTGAAACAAGTATATTGTGTTTAGCAATATTGGAAAAACTTTATCAGTAAACTTATGTAAACTCAAGTATTAATATCATGGAAAATTTAGCAATCCTTAACGGCAGTACTATGTAAGATCACAGGACAACTGTTAAAATATTTACACTGAAACTTAAAACAGCCATGAGTATAGAAAAAGATATTAAATATTATTATTATAAAAATGTCTGATGCTACTTAGACATGAGTTGCTAGAAATGTAGCAAGTAACTATATTAAAATTATAAAAATTGACTAGCAACTCAATAAAACAAGTTTTAAATACACAGGTGCACATAAGTGTTTTTTTTTGCCAATTTAGCCGGACATTAAGCAAAAAATTAAATTTAAGAAATGTAAAAATCTAAATACGCAGCTCGACAGACAGCAAAGTTCTGCATCGTATAGTGACTTTTCAAGTCGTTTGCTTCAGATTTGTGGTTTTGGGACACTGTTAAAGTCGGGAAAGTTGATTAAATTGCATGCGTGTTCATTGACATTATACGGTTTTGGAAGGTTTACAATATATTTTTTTGTGGGTAAACGAATAAAGACCAGCTACTTATAAAAATTTTTAGAAACATTTTATTAGAAATTTGTATGATAAAATAATTCGTTCGAAATTTAAAAAAAAAACTAATTTTTTGTTCACTTTTTTGCAAAAAAAAAAAAATAAAAGGTTTTTAAAAGTGAGTTTTGTTGTATCAAGTAAAATCTTTAACACCACGATAAAATTTGAAATCTCTACTTTTAAATTCCAAAAAAAAAAAAAACACGTTTTTTATGATTTTTTGAAAATTTCACTTTTTTTGATTTAAATTATTACATCTTAAGGTGCTATCAGACGGGATGTATTTTACATATGTAATGTCAAATTTTCCATCTGTAAAAGTTGTACACATCGTCTGATACATATGAAATTTTGCATGTGTAAAATACATGTGGAAATACATATGTAAATACATCGATTAGAACATACTCTATTTTCCTGTGACAAACATAAACAAAACAGCTGGTTTGTTTTGAAACAGAATTGTTTCAGAAATATATTGTAAAGAAAAATTAAAGAAAATGGATAATGAACATGGAAAAGTACATAAGTATTTTTCGATTTTTAATAAATAAAATTATGTTTATTATATTTATTGCAGTTAGATTGGCCAAAAGAAGCAATTCTTGAAATTTATAAATGTTAAAAAGTCAGCTTTTGTTTACATTTATAGTTTATGTCATAATGAAAAATATTAGCAGGTGTGATCGTCCTATCAGAAAATGCTATAAATTTTTGCGATTGGTCCCTAATGTCAATTCTGTTTTGACATTTGTGTAGGAATCACATGCGTAATACACGTTAATAAACACTGCTCCAGAACGCGGAATATTGCTGACAAAACTGACATTAGGGGCCTTGCAAAATGTATAGCATTTTCTGATATTAGGATTACTTTTGCGCCACCTTGTATATACAGTTAGGGACTTAAGTTTTCGTACAACCCAAAATTTCATATTTTCGTTAATTAAAGAGTACTAGAAAAAATTTTAAATAAAAAAATTTAATTCTATTTTAATTACTTCGCGAATAATCAGTAAATAAAACTTGTTTCAAAAATCAATGCCGTTATTTAAATGTGTTTTTGCAAATTCGACAAACGGGCGGGTTAACCTAATTCGGGTACGCTGAATCCAGTGGTGCTAACCGTTTTTTTTAGGTTACCTCTTGTTTTCGAAATATTTTATTTTTTGATATCAAGGGTTTTCTGTGGGTATTCGGCTTGAATACCCTTGACCCCGTAATTCCCTTTGAATAGTTCTTGAAATAATTTTTTATCCGTAGACTTTTCGATGCTAAATAAAATAAGACTGACATCTCGACTGGAGACTTTCTTTGGGGTTCCTGATCTTTTCTTAATTTCAAAAGAGCCCCTTTTTTAAATTTTTTTATAATGCACTGAACCGTAGTAAAGGTTTTTTAAAAAGTTAAATGATTGCGTTCTTTTTTGTGTTCTTGGATAATAAGAGTTTTTACAACGACACTCTTTACTCGTGCTCATCTTGTTAATTTGTAACAACTTATTTGACTGATTAATTGCTAAAAAGTAATTCAGCAGTCCCGTAAACTAAATAAATTGCAAAATAACTAATGGTATTTGAACTGCAAATATTTATACCCTACACCACCATAGTGGGGAGGATATATTGGATTTGTGCTGATGTTTGTAACGCCCAGAAATATTGGTCCAACACCCACCTTAAAGTATACCGCTCGAGTTCAGAAACACTTTCTGAGTCAATTTAACGATGTCCGTCCGTCCGACCGTCCGTCCGTCTGGCTGGCTGTCCAAGTAAAGTTTGTTCGCAGAGTACAGGTCGCAATTACGAAGATATTTCGATAAAATTTTGTACGTAATATTTTTTCTGCCCAAGGACGGATGGGATTGAAACTGATGGAAATCGGTCCATTATTTCACCTGGCTCCTATGCAAATGTCATCCTGAAATTGGGTTTTACCGATCATAAATCTTTGAATTATGCAAGTATGCAAATAAATTTCACCACAAATGAGTAATAAATGAAGATAAATCATTTCGTGAAGATCGGTCCATAATTAGTCGTAGCTCCCCTATAAGGCCCACTTTCCGAAATCATTTTAAGGACCATAAATCTCTTAGAAATGTTGTTATCCGAATAAAATTTAAGAAAAAAAAGTTTCTTATGTACAAATAGGATGACACGTAATTTTATAATAGTCAGTTCATAAATAGGCAAAACTCCCTTATAAGACCCTCTCCGTAATTCAATTTAACCTCCATAAATCTTTTAAACGTATTTATATCGAGATAAAGTTTAACACACATAATATTTCAATAAATTTTTTATTGATCGGTCAATATTCGGTCATATCTCCCATATAGCGCCCATATCTGAAAAACTGTTTTATTGATATACTGAGTGTAGGGTATTATATTGTCGGGATTGATCTACTTTCTTACTTGTTATATATCACAACATCTAAAATGTATTTTCATTCGAATTTTTTTAAACATCTGGCGGTTAAACAACGTCCAAAATGTGTAATTCAGACTTTTTTCAGCAATAGCAACAAAAAAACAAAGAGCAAACATTTATTAATCACAAAAATACATGATGAAAGTAGCAGGGGAGAATTACAGTAAATTAATTTAATCATTATTTTTCCCCAACAACTTTTGCATGCGCTGTAGCTGTCATTGTTTGTTAGAGTAAATTAATTAGTATCCTGTAGTTTAAGTTACAATAAGTATAACAACTCGTTTTTATTTAAAAATTTATGACTTATTTCTTACCATTCATTGTACAGCAGCTTCATTTACGTAATTTTAGATGCTTGGTAATTATAATTATTTATTTTTCACTTTCCGTTTTGAGTTTATTTAAACAATCTTTTGGGAGTTGAGCCAATTATTGATTTTGGCGATAATATAAATTAGAACAGCGTATAATTATTTTTGCTTATGTATATTTTCTGGCATCTTTAATTAGAGGTATTATTAAGTTTAGTGAAATGAGCATTACACAGGCTTAAAGTTTTTGTGTTTCAACAAAAATAATTACGACAATAAGGAAATATCTAATCGAATCTTAAATATCCTCCACCAAAAACAACTGGTTTCATTTAGAATTTGGAAGTGTGTTTTCAGTTACTTCATTGATTATACATAGTTGGTCACTCTAGATGTACTTTGTACGTGATCCGTTGTGAAGGTAAAAACGTCGTTAAAAGAGTCCTACAGAAATGTCTGCTTGTTCGCAGTTGTATATCTTTGATTGTGATGCCAATAGTGAGCATAACTGGTTTCATCTAGCAACATGAAATATATTTCCATGTATTTCACTGATGATACTCTGGAGCTTACTCGTTAGAAATTGACTTTGTGGGTTCACTGAACATTTCCCGCGTATGAAAATACTCCATTCCAGGATTTCAAGCATTTGTGTCTAAAGTTTATCATCGTCTGACGTCTACTTAGATAAATTATGATAGGTATTTGTATAGTGTTGTATGTGACCCGTTCAGTATGCAAACTCTTCGATAATTGCTTACGGATTTTCATAAGCCCAAATGCCATAAATGAAAATGTTCTTTATCTTAAAAATTTTGCTTTTAGAGATTTACCTTTTACACAATGGTTTTTATACACACAACCAAATAGATGGGGTTTATTACGTTTGTCATTACTTTTTCAACAAATCGAAATTATGGTCGTAGAACCAAAAAGTCTATATTCTGGTTTCTTATAAGATTCTAAGACGATCTAGCCATGCCGGTATGGCCTTCTTTTGAAGACATAATTGCGCTTCGGGAAAAACATAGAGCAATGATATTTTTACCAAACATTCTTTAAACCACCGAAATATTTGATATTGAAAATGTGCAAAATCGATGTCAAAGTAACTGAGTTATAGATCAATGCTTCAGACTACCTCGATATTTTTCAGATATTTTTTTTACTATTTTAATTTAATTTCATTAAATTTGTCATACTTTATTTCTATTACAGAGGGACAAGTCGTGTTGAAAATGACAAGAATCGGTCCACGATTTTTCATAGCCTGCATATAAATGTCTTCCCGGAATATGGCTTTATGGTACATAAATGTCTATGGAAAACCCGTATCCATACAAAATTCTGCAATAATAAGTTTCATGCAAAGTCGAATTTCAAAACGATATTTTGTTTTCATCGGTCCAAATTTTGATACAGCCCCATACAAAGAACACTTCCGAAAAGCACTTAAATGCGCATACATTTTTTTTTGTAAAAATCACTATCCAGTTGAAATTCAACACTAATGATCAAAATACACATGTAAATCTTTGTTTTTTCATGATGGTCGGTCTATATTTGACCGTAACCCCCATATAAAGTTTACTTCGAGAAATCAGTTAAATTCGCATTAATCTATTTTAAAAATTACTACGAAGTTGAAATTAAACAGAAGTAATCCGAACATACATTTAAATTGTCATACATAATTTTATGATTATTGGCTCCTGATAGGACATAGTCCCCTTAGGAGTACTCATTAACCTACATAAACATCCATATAGAACCGAAATTTTGAACAGATCAGTTAGATATATGTAAAAATTATAATATTGGCCTTTGTGAAAGTTATTCTATAATTGGCCATAGCTCCTGTACAAGCTATACTTCCGAGAATAACCACAGGGTATAAAGATTTTGTAGTAATTCATTTGTCTGAAAGAATTTATATTAATCTATAGACTTAATAAATAAATAAATAAAGAGGTGACAATTTTGACGTTTCAAAAAGGCAAAATTAGTTTTCTAGTACTTAATTTATTGTGTGTTAAAGTAAAACACTTTCTGTTACACGCTGCAAAAGAATAAAAACAAAGTGTGAATTCTTGACTATAAATGGAATATGCTTAAAATACATATCGGTATTGAGATTAAAGTTTGACTAAAATAAACCCAAAATAAACAGAAATTACGGTGCACTATTTTATGAAGTTCGCCCCATAACAGGTGATTTGGTGGTGGGTATGCCCGAATCTAAACTCTTACTTGTTTAATATTTTAGTGTGAAATTTAATCCGTTGTAAAAATTTCAAATCTTCTACTACTGATATATCAGGAATTATAATGTCAAAATTTTCATATTATTACAACATGGTCCTGTTGGAAAACAAATTTCTTGTTAAAAACCCGTTCACTCACCAACATTTTGCTTCAATAACCTTACTAACGTTTATATTGTTTGTTAATATCAATTGCTGCCTTTCTATGCAAATGGTTACAATAAAAAAACTAATATATTTTGTACATTTAATTACACCATTTTAAAAATGTTATTTAGAATTGCATAATTGTTGTGCAATTAAAAATGCATATTGTTTTAATCAGTGCTTAAAATATTTATTAGGAAGTTTAACAATAAACGCTTAAACTCACTCGCAGGTATTAAATAAAAGTAAATGTTTTGGCTATAAAAATGTTTATTAATTGAAAAATAATTTTATTAATTCGCTAAACGTTTATTGATTATTTTTTATGTGTTTTATTTTAATGGCCTTCGGTGTTGACACAAATATATAAGTGCGTAAAGGTATGTATGTACATTAGGGTGGTAACAATTTTTGATTGATATGAAATGGATTTTTTTTTGTTTGTTATATTTCATTCTGCTAAACAATAGCTTGAGTAATAGGTATTTAATTTTATTCGAATAAATATAAAACATGTATGCTGCATATAAATAGATGCATGCTAGTAAACTATAGTTGGTTTATATCTATACGTTTTTAGAAGGATGTATGGAATACCAGAAAAGACTTTATAATATATTCGAATTTTTGAAAATTTAAAATAAATTACTTTAATTGTTATGATGTACTGCTAACAGGCCATTTTCAACATTTGTATAGTAAATACATCAACATACATATATTAAATTTAGTAATTAATATTTTAAATGAAATTTCATCAGTACATATAATAAATACAAGTGCATAAGTATTTGCAACCGTGTTCATACATGCACTCGTATGTGCCTTGTTCACACAGGTGTGTTTATTTTCTAGCCATTGTATTTAAGAGTAAAGCTATGTTCACACATGGCAAATATTTACTCAAAAAAGCGTAACCTCTTATTTTAGCACAAATTTGTTTGACATTGTTTACTCTTACAAGAGTTTTGCTAGATCAAATAGCATCAAATGAAATAAAACTAAATAAACGAAGTTTTTTTTTTAAATAAAGAAACGAGTTCAAAAATAATTTATTTATTCGTTTTCGGCAAATATTTGCCAAGTGTGACCGTGCCTTAATGAACGCGTAACTGGTAGAAACTAAATAACAAAAAAATCTACATTGTTTTGTATACAACACGTCTGACACATACAACAACCAACCATGTGTCAGCCAAACACTTAACCGTTGTAGCATGTGCATTTTTGGAAAACTTTGGGGGTCTTCCTTTATTGGGCTTTGTTTTGTTTTCTAGTCCCATTGAAACATTAAAACATTTCAGCATATTAAGCAGGAATTTTAAGGAATGTTTTCCATGAAAGATAGAAAAGTTTTAAGCTATATTATTTATATATTTATACCCTACACCACAACAAGAGGAGGGTATATTTAATTTCTGCTGATGTTTGCAAAGCCCATAAATATTGGTCCAACACCCACTTTAAAGTATACTGATCTGCTCAAAATCACTTCCTGAGTCGATTTAACCATATTCATCCGTCCGTCTGTCCGTCTGGCTGGTTGGCTGTCCATGTAAAGCTTGTGCACAGAGTACAGATCGCAATTAATATATTTCAATAAAATTTGGTACATGATATTTTATTCGTTTTAAGGACGAATGGGATTGAAACTGCTGGAAATAGTTTCATTATTTCATCGGGCCCACATGCAAATGTTCTCTTAAAATAAGAGTTGACGATCATATATATTGGAATTATGCAAGTACATATCTAAAGAAATTTCACCACAAATGAGTAGTAGAGAAAGCCAAACCACATCTACAAAGTTTGGAGAATCGGTTCACAATTAGTAAAAACTCCTATATGGGCATTTCCTGGGGTCACGAACGTGTACGAAGCTTTCGATGTACAAAGGATATATAAAACAAAGCTTTTCTTAAATTTGTTTTTTTTTTGGAATTCGATAGCAGTTTAGTAGCTCTATGTTTAATGCAAAAGATAGATTTTATAGAGTGTAAGTTTTCATAATGATAATTATAAACATGTGGTCACGAACGTACGCAATATAGAAGTCAACTTTGTTTGACAGTACTGAAATTTAAAAATCTGTGGAATGGAACGAAATATTCAAAAGTGATTAATTTATTTTAAAAGTGGATTGATGTAAGTATCTATCCAGTATTTATACAATAAGAGATCTCGATTGGTTTTTATTCAATTGGCTTAAGTAATGGGAACGTACGATTTTCCATGTTGTTTTTATTATTATCACCATGCATTTTCCCATAAATATTTTTAAATTTCTTTAAAAAAAAAACTCAAAAAAATTTAATCAAAGTTGCCTTCAAGTTAAATATACAATTTTATTTGAAAATAATTTGTATACACTACATTTATTTTTGAATATTTATTATTTATTTTCAAATAAAATTGTATATTTAACTTGAAGGCAACTTCGATTAAATTTTTTTGAATTTTGTTTATTAATACTCGCAAGAGGAATAATTCTCATATAATTAAAAAAAAAACGTAATACTCAATTTTTATTGTGTAGTTAGTAGTACTTATAACAAGATATAGACTATTTTATTTCATAGGAAATTTTAACAGTATTTATATAGTTTTGTTTTTACTATATTCGTAACTAATTTCAGTGTGATAAATAATGCAACTAAAAATTAATATTCATTGCAACATATAAAATTATTCCTAAAATTAAAATATGTTTGGTTTGTGTGTAAAAAACATGTCGTATGATTTACATGAAAATTATAATCTACATATTTCATATTAAGTATACGCATCAGTACTAAATTAAAAATATTATTTTACACCAAAAAGTATGCAATATTTTTTGTACAATTATAGAATTATTTAATTTGACACTCACAGGTCGTATAAGTCATGTTTGCCTTCTAATTTATTATATATCGTGTATACGCTAATAAATTAAAATGTTACCTGCAGTGTTTGGGACAGTGTGTTTTCTAGCTTTTTGGTTTAGTTTCTATCTTTTTATAGCCTTTTTTCATTTCAAAAACAGCTGTTTAAAGGCTATTTTTTTGTTTTAAGTTAAAAAATATTTTACGTACAATTGTGTATGCATTCATTAATGTTACATGTTTGATTTTTGAAATAGTAAACCATTTCAAGAAAAGCCAACTGAACCCTTTACTTTTACCATTGATAATAAACTTTAATTTTGCGAAGTTTCTTAAAAAAAACTAATACGACAAAAGTGTAAAATTTTTTAACCAAACTAATAGAACAATTGAGGCAAATTTAATTTATGGATAAAAATTAATTAAAAGAAAAATCCCTAAAAATAGTAAAACCAAATATATTTGTTCATATTGAAACTTTAGCTATACCGTTGATGACAGAACCATGTTTGAAGCTCAATGGTTAAACATAGATAAAAATAGACATGGACAAACATATAATCAAAACTTGTTTTCTAAGTAAATGTATTAGAGAACAAGTAATAGTGCTATATTCGTCTATGCCGAATCTTATATACCCCTCACCTTTGTTATGGATGCATAATTATATTATGCATAATTATGTCAATAAACACGCCATATGTTGATGAATTTGTTCGTAGCAATATTAATACACTTTGTTTGATCAACGCCATCTGTTGATGAATTTGTTCGTAATTTTCAGAGGTTGTCTCGAATTTTTGCTCATATCTCCGTCATTTATGAACGGATTTTGCTGATTTTAAATAGCAAACTTCTCGAAAGCATATCTGACAGAATTTTTGAAGATCTAGATCCCGAAGTTATCTGGGGACTTCAGAAAATGGATTTCAACATCCAGACAGACAGACAGACGTGGCTTAATCGACTCCGCTATCTATAGGGATCCAGAATATATATACTTTATAGGGTCGGAAAATTATATTGAGGAAATTTTACACGGAATGACAAACTTATATATACCCCTCTCATGAAGGTAAATGGTATAATATAGACTTTTTTTATAATCACAAACAATAAAACACGATGATTATTTATTTTATTTTTGGATCCTAGTTGACAATTTGCAGGAAATTCCCATATAAAACCCTCTCCGTAATTCATTTTAACCTCCATAATTATTTTAAAAGTATTTATATCGCCTGTTTTATACATATACTGGTTGTAGGGTATTATATGGTCGAGCTTGACCGACTATATTTTCTTACTTGTTATTATTGCGATATAAAAACATGTGGTTGGTTAAGCTTTAATTGTTTGGACTTGCTCAGACCAGTAGTCTAATGATGTCACTTGTGCTACTGCAAGGTCAATTTGACCTGTATTTGAAATATGCAGGACGAATTCACTTATTAGCTTTTGTCGTGACCAAATTATGCCAATTGTATCAGTAGTTACCGGACACTGTATTTCAGAACACACGCCAGTAGTATGGTTATTGTAGAAGCTGTCAGTATCTCACTTACTCTGCCAATGTCCGGCCCTGTTAATCAAGAGCTTTCAAGTATGAAACTTAAACATATACATACATTCGCCAAAGAACCAGGGTGGTTCAAAATGCTAACAACAAGTGTTGATTGATCGAACAGTTGTTTACCTAACAGGTAACACAATGAGATCAATAAATGGTCCATTATGAGCTGTTTTGATAATGGCTACCCATAGAACCTAACCTCTTGTTGGATTACCATCTATGGAGTTAGTATGACAATTTCCGCAATGTATAGTTTTAGAATTTAACAAATTGGTGCTGAGAATAATGTTTAACTTTGTCATTCCGTTTGTAACTCATTGAAATATTAGTATTTAAATATATATTATATAAAATCATCAAAACAAAAAACTAAGAGAAAATAAATTTTGGTTTCTTCCTTAAGTTTTAGCTGTGACATATTAATAAATCTGTATGAGTTTGTATTTCAACAGTTTTCAATCATTTTCTTTGCAACATAAATAATAAAACATTTATGCCACCGCATTTTATATCAACAATGCTTTATATGACAGGTGGAGAAATGAAGAAATTCATGGTTTATGTTGATCACCACATGGTTACAGATGTACATTTATTTGCTAATGTTTCGATTCTAAAGGTACGATCACATTTGGTAAATATTTACTCAAAGGAGCGTAACCATTTGTTCTAGCACAAATTTGTTTGACGTTGTTTACTTACATGAGTTTTGCAAGATCAAACAACATCAAATAAATAAAAACAGATAAGAAAAGGGTTTTTAAATAAATAAACGAATTCAAATATATGTAATTTAGTGGTTACGTCTTTTTTGGAAAATATTTGCCAAGTGTGACCGTACATTAAGGCATGTACGTAGTAGCGACCAATTTAACATTATTGGGAAGAAATTGTATGGCTTCTGGGAACGATGTTCCTTTTGACTATTTAAATATCAAAACATGGAAATTTGTTTATCGTACAAACATCAGATTAATAGAATACACAAAACAGAAAAAGTTGTGAAAATGGAAGTTTTTTTTTTTTTTTTTTTTTTTTTTTTTTTTTTTTTTTTTAAATATATTTATTGTTTAACAAAAACTCAAACATACAAGTTTTATTTTACTCGCCACACCTAGAAAATGTAGCTGCTCATATTTGTCTGCGTATTATGTATATTTACCAAAATATTTTCTAAAATTTTCATTCAAAATATATACAATTACACTTGTAAAAGATTCACATGAAATCTTAATCTTACTCATAAACTATTCATTTAAACATTTGTATAATGAAATATTACAACATGAAAAACTTTCATCAAGAATATTTGTCTATGAATTTATTCTTTGGAAACTTATGTTAAAATATTTTAACACAGACATGTTCTTCACATGCATATTTATTTGCTTAATAATAATTGTTAGTGTACAAATACGTTTACACAGTTTAACATTTATACATATGTATGTATTAAGAGTTAGCCATTAGGGTGCTTCAAAATTATATGGAGGAATTTAAGTTTAAAGCTGTAGTAAATATCTGTGTAAAATTTTGTTTCGATAACGATATTTATAAGCCTTATCGTGTCTACAACAGACGAACGGATCGTCTTAGAATTTTATTTTTTAGCAGCTCACTAATATAGAAACACAGAAACATTTAAATTCATTCACATATTTCTACGTTTTGTGCATTGTATTAGTGTTATATACTAATGTTCAGATTCAATGTTAATTTACATATCCACGTGCAAACGATTGGGAAAACAACTTAAATGGATTCTGTAGACAGCATTTTCTTATATTCTATTGTTAATATTAAGAGCCTTGTTATTGACAATATTAGTTCGAATAGAACATGCAGAGACACATTTATATACATATATTTTAAATTGTTTAGTTTATATGAGGGAAATCAAAAACTTTAGACAATTTACCTTAAAATATTTGAAAGCATTTCTTTTATACCACTTAGCTAAATAAGCAGCTACTTTTAGGTGCATTAATCAATTATCTTGGGAGAATGGAAATCAAATTGTTGATTTAATGTTGAAAATTAACAAAAAAAAATTGGTTATATATATATTAGTGTATACATTACTTGGTAAGTCTGTACATAGAGTTAATAATTTTTATTTTGCTCATTTTTATTTATTTATTTATTTATTGTCTATGGATGTTATTGCTTACAGACAAAAATATACAAAAAATTTAAAAAATATAAATCAGAACACTATGAGTTTAAGTACATTATTAAATACAGTTTTATCAGACTGGGATCTAATGAAAAATCTATAAATCTATATAACTGATTAAATGTGTTGCACATCCTTCTTAGTGGGTCAGCATCAGCATAGTATAATCTCAAAAATCTTATTGATAGTGGATAATAATTTCTAGTAGGACGCTGTGGAACGTTGAAATGAATTAGAGAATTAGAGCATGTAATACCTTAATAACATTTAAAATAAATGATGCATTCAGCATAACTCTACGACTTTTTAGTGTTGGCACCTTAATAAGAGCTAGACGAGCAGGATATGATGGTAAGTTAAGTGGGTTAAAACGTAATCCTCGAAGGCAAAACACCGATTCAATAGCATTGGAATGTTTCTGATAAATAGGATCCCAAATAACTGACCCATACTCAAGAATCGGACGCACAAGTGGCATGTATAATAGTTTTGCAATATACGGATCATTAAATTCTTTAGACCAACGTTTTATATAGCCCAGAATACCTCTGGCTTTATATATTATAGAATTTATATGTGGGGTAAAGTTTAATTTAGGGTCATATATAATATACCCAAGCCTAGAAAGCTTTCAACCAGATCTAGTTTATGATTTCCCAAAAAATAATTTGCAGTTATTGGCTTACATCTTGCAAACCTTATAGTTTTACATATTTTTATATTAAGTTCCATTAAGTTCTTAGCACACCAATCATAAAATAAATTCAAATCCTTTTGCAGAAGTGTATACTCTTTTAACTGATTGTAGCTTAAGAATAACTTCACATCATCCGCGTACATTAAGATATTCAAGGATTTTATTATTTTGATTAATAAAGACCTGGCATACGATTTATAGTGCCTTTAACATATCAATAAATCAATAAATCAATTATGGCACGAGCTGTATGACATGTTGCGCCGTCTTGTTGAAACCATAATAATCCTAAAACAATTGAGCACTTGGCTTACAACATTCGCCGCGTTATTGTCGAAATGTTGAAAAAATGCAATGAGATATTGGGCCGCATGCATAAAACATGAGCTTGAGCACGGATACGATTTTTTGAGTAAAAGGTGTTTGTCGTATGTATAATAAAATATTATGTATTTGCTTTTACTCACTGCTCACGTTTGATCTCGTCTTGCTCAGTTTGAAGTAATTTAGATGAGCTTGTGCTCATTTCCATATGCATAAAAACAAGCTTTTACTTTCTTTTGTGAGTTTTTGCTCAAATTTTGTTGAGCATGCCTTATAGTTGACTCGAGTACACTAAAAAGGAAACATGGCTGAATAGTTTGTGCCACAAAGAAATACAAAATGTTATCAAAAGCGTAAAACAAATATATCAAGTATTCTTAATTATTAATTTTTTTTTACAATTAATAATAAAATGTTAAATACATACATATGTAGGTTTGATGATAGTAGCATCTGCTGGTTGGTTAATTATGTTTTTGCTGAGTCAGAAGAAACACGTGGTGGTGCTCTCAGCAACATTGATACAATTCGACTATATTTAAGATTTTGTGCAGATCCTGGACTCCAAAATGGTATAGCCACAGATATTGGAGTCCATCAATCAACTGTGTCGCGAACTATTGCGGAAGTTGCGAAACTTATATCTGCCGAAGCAAGTGAGTGGATAAAATTCCCGAAAGATGCAGATGAAATAAAAGATGCTCTAATGAAATGGCAAGCAAATTATTGCTGTCTATTTGCAATTGGAGTGATTGATTGTACTCATATAAAAATTAAAAAACTCACAAATCAAAGCGATAAGTATATTTGTAGAAAAGGCTTCCACTCTATAAATGTGCAGGCAACTTGTGTTGAAAATAACTTTTTACAAGCGTTGACATATCCTGGTCTGGTTCAGTTTGTTTGTTGTGGGATTAGAATTAGCACAACTACGACAAATCAGTTTCCCAGTTTTTTAAAATATTTTTTTTATGGCCTGTTTTATTCATGTCTATTTTATTTTTTATGCGACATTTCATGTTAGCTATTTTTTATTAAATTTTTTCCCGTTATTTCAATTCCAAATGTTTACTTAATTGCTGTTACATATGTTTCTATTTCTAAAAATTTGGAAATGTCAGTTTCTACTTTATTATTATTATATAATTCTACTTCTACTTCACTTTCACATGACGACATATTTCCACTTCAATAACAATAAGACGTTTGATTTCCATTTGCTAAGGCAATTGCAATTGGTTTGAACTCATTTTTATGCATAGGAAATTGAGCAATCGTTTTTATGCATGAGACCCATTATGTTACTTTAGATGATCTACTTATAACATCTCCACCTATGTTATAAGTATATTTCTTTGAGCAATAAAACTTTGATAGATATGATTGCATAATTCCAGATGGACCAATATTAACGGACTGTTACTGTTGGACAGATATATTGTGATTTTCACTTTGCGAAATAACTTGATTTGTGTTATTTTTATACCCACCACCAAAAAGATGGTGGTATATTATATTCGTTTGTAACATATATATGTAAATACTGCGTCCTTATAAGATTCTAAGACGATCTAGTTGTATACGTCCATCTGTTGAAGGCACGATAGAGCTTAAAAAAGACTTTGAACAATGAAATACTTCCAAACATTCTTTGAAAATGGGGAAAATTGGTTCAAGAAAAGTTATAGATCAAAGTTTCAGAAAACCTCTAATTTTTTCAGATATTGTTTGCTATTTTCTTTAAATATAATGCAAATAATATCATGAAATTTTGCTTTTAAAATTACAATGGAAAATATCGTGCACAAATTGGTTGAAAATTTGACATCGTCAGTTTTAATGATATTAAAAACGGTAATGCTTCCAAAAATACTAAATACAAAATCGTCTTCAAATATGACTTTGTATATTTATATAAATTCATGATAACGGAAACGTCTACTGTCTCGTATTGGAAGTTAGCACTCTTAAGTAAAGTGTTGTGAAACTGCATAAACTGGATTGATCAGGTCGACGTTATAGAAAAATTCTCAGCTTCGACCAATTGAACAGTAATGGGCTATTGTCAAAGCAAAGTTAAGTCTGAAGGATCTTTGACAATAAGAAGCTATCGTGATTTGCAAGTGTTGTGCAACATTTAATGGCGTCATCCAAATAGCAGTGTTTCTATAAGGATTTTTATAAGAGGAACAACTAAGTTTCAGTTTTTTGCCTTATTGCAGTTTTTTCAATGTATTAATATAAATATATGTATTCAATCGCCTTTTTTGTTACATAAATATTGTGACATGATTCTATATAAGTTTTAAGCATTTTAAGCAATAAAAATATTTTTATTTTTTAATATTTCATATATGAAATTCACCTTTACTTGTTTTTTTTTCAAAAATTATTATTAATTTTCCAAAACATTTTGTTGACCCCAATAAAAAAGCAATCATTTGTGCTAATTTTCTTTTAACACTAACGAACAGATTGTTTTGCTTTTTTTTAGTACATATTTGTAAATTTAATATTTTAACCAAAACTTTTCGATTGCATACAAACAAAAAAAAGTTAATTACTTCTGAAATAAATAGCCAAAATAATATTATTCACAAGTTTACGCAAACATACAAAAGTAATCTTTTATTTACAGTTAAATGCATTTAATATTGTTTGCAGGTATTTGGTTGGCTGTATGGTTTATTTTTGTTGGTCTTACAATATTGATGATGATTGTAATTCATTTTATTACCGCTTCAAAGAAAACCACAACCAAGCTGAGTTCTTTTTTGTTTACGTGTACATAATGTCCTTGTATTAAGGTATTTGGGTGTATATGTCAATTTGCGGTAAAAAAACGACATTATACGCACACTTGTAAATAATGTGTGTTGCATGACGCGGCGCGTGTATGTGTGTGTTTGTGGTTGAAAGGGAAACTACCTTATATTCATTTAAATATCATTAAAAGTTTACTATGTATTTATTTCTTGCGCACATTTAATTTTCAAAATTAATCAATTTAAACAAAAAAGAATTTTATTAGTGTCGCCGTTATTATTAAAGTATGAGTTTAATTTCAGGAGAAGCATTAATTTTTTTATAATCACTTTAATGGTTGCATTCAGTATTTGATTATAACTGCAGCATTTTTCTTCTACTACATCAGTATTAACAAGTAAGATTTCTATATCGGTTGATACTCTCCAGCTATTTAGAATAAGTATTATAGAAACTGTACTGTTGTAAAGACCAGAATATTCATATTCAGTCTTATTGCAAATTTTATAAGTATTTTATATATTTTTGCATATGCTACGGAATTTTTTGTATTTTTAACTATTTATAATTGATGTTATCACCGATTCTTACAATTCTTTACAGATTTTGATCGTTTATAACAGGAATTGGCACCAAAGAAAATGTTTTTTTTTCTGAATAGAAAATCTACTCTCTATACAACTCGCTGAAACAGTGGAGCTTTAGGGTGGTGGTGCTTGATTTGAGTCAATCTCACTATATTCAAAATTTCACGGCTTGTCATTGCTAACATTCTCGAATATGTTTATGTAGGGGCAGTGTCACAATTATGTTCAAACAAAAGGTTGCAATTGGCACTTCATTAGTTATTTTGTCCATATCATCAACATATAAAAAATAACTTTTGTTAAAAATATTTAAAAAAAAATCAGTTTTCGTTAAAAAATTCAAAATAAAACATTGAATTATTTACTATTTATTATTTAAATATTTAAATGTATCAAAAAAGTGAACTACATATATTTAGTTATATTTTTGTATTATCAATTTATTATTTTTGTTTGTTTCCGTTTGTGTTTTTTTTCTCATCCGCTAGGAGTTGATTTAGTTTTCTTGTTTGAGAAAAAATTCTCGATAGAAAAAAGTGTTTTAGTTTGAATACCCGCATTAATAGTACTTGACTCATATATAGGCTTTTTTAAATACTCGTTGCAAATCAAAAGATTTTCACCATTAAAGCTTCCAGATTTTTAAATTGACACACAAATTCTTCATTAAGCTTTGATAACCTAATATAAGGTACCTTAACCGCACCACGTTCCACTTACCCATTTTTAATCTTATATCTCCTTTTATATCATCTGCCTAATAGTGTTCAATACAAAGTCTAAGACACTTTTAATTTTTCTTCATCAAGGTAGCAAAATGGCGCCCATTGTTTTTTTAATTTATTTTCTTTTGGAAATCTAAAAAAATTTAAATTTATGTTATGTTTTTAATATTTCTACAATTAAAAACGTCACACTTCACTTTAGAACTTTTATTTGCATTAAAATATATATAGAAGTTAAGCAAACATAAAAATAATTTTGTCTTGTGACGTCACAAGAAGAAATTTTGCTCTCAATTTTACTCTCACAGTTTTTGTAAAATATAACCATCGTTGTCAACTTTTATATTTCAAAAAGCACCGAAATGGAGGAAAAACGCGGATTTAAAAAAATGCATTAAGTTTGCATTTTTTTAGTTTCATAAATTATATATAAATATTTCAGAAAGAGATCAACGAATAATAGTAAATGTAATAATAGTAAAAGCCTTTAACTCCTCAAAATTTAGCTCACAATATGCTATTCGGAACTGAAGTACTAATAGGTAAAGAAGGGCTAATTTCGGTACATACTTTTTATGCAATTGTATTTTTAGGGATATGCAAATGTGCACAAACTACTGTTATACTAGCATAACAAACTGAATGTATAATTGCAGAGCCGACTGTGAGCTAATTATGTTGTCAGTTTGTGCGGTAACGCGTATGAGAACACATTGTTTTCCTATGCACTTCATTATCAGGCAATCGATTTATTTTCAGATTTAATTTCCAGAACTTTAACTTTTTGGTACTAGTAAAAATACGGAAAAGGGGGGAACTTTTATGAAACTACCGATAAAGCGTTTTCTATTCTTGTTTTCAGCTTCAGGCTTTTCTGTGTGTCTGCTATGGACTTCCTTGTATACTCGAATGTCTTTCCTAACTATCAATGTTGTTTTATTTATGCCTCAAGCGCTACCGACTAATGTTTTGATCCTGTTTCTACATTGGATTTGTGAGTGACTGGAATGCTATGAACTGTGTAAACAAAAAACTGTTAAAGATGACCGCCACAGTTTTCGGTCCATCAGCCAGATGGTGAAGACTGTTGCTATTGGTGATAGTTGAAGGTTAATTGCATTAAACAAGTTATGAATTTTTCCAAGTTAGCCAGGTTATTAATATTGTGGTCCGTCGTCATAATGGTCGTCCGCATACGAAATCACTTTCACTCCCTTTAGAGCTGAGAGGAATTTAGAGAAGTAGTAGTTAAACAAGGATCCTATATATTAATTTACGTGGCTGTGAGCGTTTGTATCTAACTCTTCATGTTGTTGGGCATTGCGGATTGTAGAATATCTCGAAAGAGAGTATCATAACTGACTGTATCGAAGGCCTTTAATAAATCGAGCATCATTATGACCATTATGGCAAGACCTCTGGTACTTTAGGAGCTCGTTAAAGTCGTAGTGTTATGCATATCGTGAAATTTGTCACCAATCGTAAAGAAATTGGAGGAATACCGACTTTGTTATATATATTGTCCCTTAGTAGTGTGTTTCACCAAAAAGCTCAGATTTGTTCGTTTGATTTAGCCCTAATAACCTAATTTGCCTAAAATGTTTTAAATGTAACAATACTTGATAGTTTCAATCGTTATCATTTATGTACATATGTATAACTTAATCATTCGATTGACAACGAAATTCTGTTGACTCAAAGAATATTGTTTCTCTCTGCATAATCCTCTGTAAATATTTAAAAAAACGTTAAAAAAATATCAAATGTTTTTATGTTTTTTTTTTTTTTTTTTTTTTGCTATAAATTCTAAAAAATTCCCTTAAATCATCAACTGCCCAAATCATTAGGGTTCTAAAGAAATAGACATGTTTTCCCTGTCCTCTTCATATTTATAGTAAATCCTCTTCAATAGCATTAATTTATTCTAGGCCAGAATGATGCTAGTGACAATGAAAGCTGCAATGTGTGATGCATATGATGCTTCACTTGCACACATACATACATACGAGTATGTACATAGCAGATGTTTTTATTTGGGATTGTTTTTGTTTGCACTGGTATTTAGTTTTTGTTACGGTTATTTTGTTTTACTGTTTCCGCAATTTGAGGTCGGATGTGAATCCAGAATGTCATGTCACATATCGATAGAGTATAAAAATTTTGTTGAAAAGAAAAACAAACAAAAATGAGAGCAAGAACACAAAATGTGAAACAACAAATAGGACAATAGTAATCCCCAAGCAACAACAGTAACAAAAATATCATTAACAAAAACTAAAATCATGTTTGATGAATTTTGGGTAAATATTTCAAACAAGCTTTTTTTTTTTTTGTCTATTGCTGACGCAGGGCAGAGCAACAGTATAGAAAAAGAAATAAAGATAAATTACATTACTTTTTGTTGTTGGTCAAAATGTTTAAATTAAATTTGTGTCTTTATATGTACAACATGTGTTTTTGTTATTGTTGTTGTTGTTTATGCGTTAAAAACAAAAATCTGCATTAAATTTTACAAAAAATTAAACAAATTGAACAATTTGAGTCTATTAAATGTTTAATGTTTTGCACAAATGATTATTTAACATCAACTGAAAAACAAATCAATTCCTTTAATTAAGGCAATATATCAGAGATTCTTAAATCGGTTGAAATTTATTTAATACAATAAATTTTAAACTTTTTGGTGGCACAATAAACTATTTATATGTAACTTTACTAACTTAGTAACTTAGTAAATATTAACTTAATAGCATCTATGAGTAATGTGACTTATTATCTGAAATGTTGCGAAGCTCTTTGCTTGGCCCACTAAAACACAAAAATGGCAATTAGTACAAGGCTACTACTTTGAACTAAATATTTTTTTATCTCCTTTTTTCTCGTTGCAAACATTTAGTTTGCATATTTGTTTACTGTTTTTGTGATTGTTTTCAATTGTGCAAAAAAAGTTAATAGTTGTGAAAAATTTACTGCTGAAATTTAAAATAATTTGTTGGAATTATTTTCTTAATTACATTTGTATTTTTTTATGGGCAATTATGTTGTGACATGATTTTGCTTGTTTTTACTGAACAATGTTAGTAATTATATATATGTTTTTTTGTAATTATTAACAAGATAAATAATAGTCGTGGAATCAAGGAAGTTTTTTAAATATTATTTTGTTTATAATAACTCATAATTATATAACTGAATTGAAAAGAGAATTTAAATGATTAAGTTCAAAAGAAGCTATTAACTCTTCTATTAGCCTTAATGATCATACATATAATACATTGTTTAATTCTATATAAAAAACAATCTATGGAGCACACTGAATTATTAATAGCTTTCAATATAATTCATTTTGCAATGCAGTAATGAACTTCCAAAATCTTAAATACTGCACATTTAATAAATTTAAATATCAACACATAAATTAAATTTTTCGACAATAGCAGTTATTAATTACTCTAGTCTTGTAATTGAAATAAATTATTCATATGACAGGCAATTTATTAAATACTGCTAAATTTTATACAAGAAAATATTAATATTATTTAGTAAAAATTCAAGCTAATATATACATACATATATATATATATATATTTACATTAGGTGCTCCCAAAAAACATTTTAGGGCTCAAGCATAATTTTAAAGCTTATAGGGTAAAGTATTTTTGAGATTTTTTTCAGCTTCTTCGCACAAGTCGAATTTTTGCCAAAAATCGGCTTTGCCGGCCGTTTTTTTGAGTTTGCTTCATAATTTTGTTAAAAACCACGATATTATTAACTTTTGAGGAAGCAATTTAAAAGAAACAAGTAAGAAAGTATAGTCGGTCAAGCCCGACCATATAATACCCTACACCCAGTATATGTATAAAACAGTTTTTTAGAAATGTGCGCTATATAGGAGATATGACCTATTATGAACCGATCATCAAAAAATTTAGTGTCATGATTTCTGTGAATATAAATATTATTTATGTTAAACTTTATCTCGATATAAATACTTTTAAAAGATTTATGGCGGTTAAAGTTGATTACGGGGAGGGTCTTATATAGGAGTTTCGACTAATTACGGACCAATCCCAATAAACTTGTACGGTATTGTTTGTATACATATAATTTATATTTGTGTTAAACATTATTTGGATAGCAACATTTTTGAGTAAGTTATGCTCTTTACAATGATTTTCGGAAGTGGGCCTTATATGGGAGCTACGACTAATTATGTACCGATCTTCACAAAATTTGTAGAGGTGATTTGGCTTCATTTGCCACTCATTTGTTTGGTTCCTTGCATAATTCAAACATTTATGTTCTGTAAACCCCAATTTCGGGAGGACTTTTGTATAGGGGTCAGGTGCAATAATGGACCGATTTCCACCAGTTTCAATGCCATCCGTCCTTGGGCCGAAAAAAAATCACGTAACAAATTTTATCGAAATGTCTTCAAAATTGTGACCTGTATTCTGCGCACAAGTTTTACATGGACAGCCAGCCAGCCAGACGGACGGACAGACATCGTTAAATCGACTCAGAAAGTGATTCTGAGTCGATCGGTATACTTTAAGGTATGTATTGGACCAATATTTCTGGGCGTTACCCTCCCCACCATGGTAGTGTAGGGTATACAATGTACAATCTTTATTCTTGTTATAAAATTAAAATTTATATGAAAATTAAAAAAACTAATGATGCAGTTTAAAATATCTATTAATTCTAAATAATGTAGAGAAAATAATTTTAAAATTTGCTTTTACAATTCCACAGTTATTAAATTTTTAAGGTTTGTTTGGACCTGATGAATATTAAATTTTAAAATTTTAAATTTTTTACTTTTGCAATCTTCTTGCACGATATGATGAGCTTGTTCGAAAAAAACTCTCAACCTTCCGGAAAATTTAAAGAACGAACAGAATTCTCAAAACCAAATCGAAATTGTTTTAAAACGGGGAAACTGCAGCGTTGACAGGGATGGTTCGGACTATTCAATCTATGAACCAACAAAAAAATTGGTTTATAGAGAAATTCCAACTTCCTCAAAATAGCACCAGCTTTGTGCAAGTCTTGACAGAACCGGAATTAGTTGCCGTAAAGCTTTGCTTATAGTGAATTCCTCATTTTATTAAAAGTCAGCTTGAAGAGAGGCTGGCCTAATCTTTTTAGGTGATAGATCTAAACCCGGGCTCGTTGGATAATGAAAATTATATATTCTTTAAAAATATGCGTTCTTCGAAACCAGCTGCAATCTTACATGGACACTTCAAAAACTAACACCTACTTTTAATTTATTTCATTTATTTTAAGAATATATATTAAAAAGTGGTAACTCCGTCAATGCCCTCAAATTATGCTTGAGCACCCATGAAAATCAAAAAACAAAATTTTTTTTAGGACAACCTAATACACATTTATATATAGAAAAAACTTTAATGGAGTGGTTTTTTAAGAGCATTTTTTGATTAAAAATTTATCAAATCTTTATTTGAGCTTATATAACGATCTATATAATTCAAATTGTAAATTCGATTTCATATAAATGTTGACCGTGTCTACGCCTCAAATGGTTCATTCTCTCTCCAACATGTCGGCCGGTGTCTCACAAATAAATTTTTCAATATTAGCTTTCATTACGCTTGTCCCTATAGCCCTATAAAAAATGCAAATTGCACCATCTAGGCGGCCAACTAACCGGCCCCAAACTTTGTCGTCTTTAAAAAACTCCGGTCCAATGATGCCCATAACATACCATAATCCATACCAAACAGTGCATTTTGTGGGATGCATTGGCAGTTATTTTGATATTTTCGACTGTTTTTCGTACCAAATACGACAATTGTCTTGTTTACCCATTCAACCAGAAATGAGCTCCGTAGAGAAGTGCACAAAGCACTTTCTTAACCGACCATGAATTTTTAATGTTTCTGAATGATTTTTTAATGTTTTTAAATTCACACAAATAGTCCATAAATATAAACAAAACGCAATTCTGAAAGAAAGAGACAAATATAAAATCTTGAATTTAACTGGAAATTCTTGTAAATATCATTATTGAGATGAAATTCATCTAAAATAAACCTGAAACATATAGAAATTATAGTATAATATTTTATGACGTTCGTCCCATAATAGGAGATTTATTGATGGGTATATAAGATTCGGCACAGCCGAATATAAACTCTTATTTGTTTATTTCCGTAATATAGAAAAATGTTGAACCTCTTTTTAATATTATAAATTGTTGCATTACATATAATATACAAAATCCGTTAGTAATAGTTAAAATTGGTAATTACATCATAATTACATAAATGGTTGAAATAAGATAAAATTTTAAAACATTTGTGCTTAAATTTGTCTATGAAACAATATGTAAAATACTAATAGAATTAGCGCTAAAACTGAATAAGAAACATTGGATAATGGTTTTCGAATCCTAACAATAATATAGATTTTGTAATTCTCATTATATTTAGGTGGAGTGAATTAAAAGTTTCAAATATAGCACTTTAAATTGTTTTCTTATTAAATCATATAAAACACATATGTAAGCCCTTCTTATGTTTAACTTTTATAAACCCTAACTTGTCTGCTATCAAATGTTTTCAGTTTCGTAGCCCCATATAAATGTATTCTCGGAATATGGGTCCATGGTATATTAATGCCTTTGCAGAAGAAGTATTCACGTAAAGATAAATCACAAAACGGTATTTTGTTTCAATTGGTCCATTTTTTACCATAGCCCCCATATAAAACATACTTCCGGAAATGACTTAAATGCTCATAAACCTCTTACAAAAATCACTACCAAGTTGACATTTGACAGCAGTAATCCACGATGGGTTCATATCTGATCATATACCCCATATAAAGTACACTTCCGAAAATTGTTTCAATGCACATGAATCTTTATGCTTTACTTTTTAAAAATGTAAACTTTTTTATAGCTTTTTTAAAATACATTAATATTATTTTTAAAGTATTTTCATATCTATAATTTAAAAGTTAAGGATTTCGATTTTTAGAATGATTAAAAAAAATAAATTGTTTCATTGACACTTCAGCCCTTTTGGACCCAAATTGTTGTAAACAAACAATGAAAACCAAAAAAACATACACACTCGAGTAGAGTGAGTTTATATTTTTCAAAATGAGGTTTTTTTACTTTTATACCCACCACCAAAAAGATGGAAAGTATATTACGTTTGTCATTCCGTTTGTAACATATCGAAATAATGGTCGAAAGAATAAAACAACAATGAAATTTTTACCAAACATTATTTGATCCACCGAAATAACTGGTATTAAAAATGGGCAAAATCGGTCCAGTAGGATCCGAATTAAAAACCAAAGTTTCAGACTTCCTCAATATTTTTCAGATATTTTTTTGCTATTTTTTCAAACATAATGCAGATGTTCCCCATATAAATGTCTTCCCTTAACATGTGTTTATGGTACATAAATGTCTATAGAAAAGCCGTATACATACAAAACTCTACAATAATAAGTCTCAAGCAAAGTGAAATCTCGGTATTTTGTTTGCATAGGTTCATATTTTGACCATAGTCCCATACAAAGAACACCTCCGAAAATCACTTAAGTGCGCATAAATCTTTTATCACTATCAAGTTGAAATTCAACAAAAATAATTCAAATACATACACATATAAATGGTCGTTCCAAATTTCATGATGCATTAATCTCTTATAAAAATCATTATTACGTTGAAAGTCAATACTTATAATCATACATACTTATAACAGATCAGTTATAAGTATGTAAAAATTATACTATTGACTTTTGTAAAAGTTGACCCATAATTGGCCAAAGCTACCACGGCTGGGAATAATCACAGAGTATACAGAGGTGACAATTTTGACGTTTTAAAAAGCCAAAATCAGTTTCCAAGGGATTGTTGGAATATGGTGATAATAATAATAGATGATTTGGTGGTGGTATATAAGATTCGTCACAGCAAATATAAACTCTTACTTGTTTTTATTTTCATCGATTTTATTAGTATTTTACAAACCATATAAAATTTTATTTTGTAAAAAAATTCCCTCAGTTCAATGCGGTTTCAATTGAATGTAAAAGAAAGTAGTGGCAGTGGTCATAACAGTGTGAAGGAAATAATGTATGTATTTTATTGGCATTTTGTTATGATATATAAAGCCGGTTGTCAATGTCGTGTTATACAAAATTGTAACCATTTTGCTATATCAATTTGTTAAGAGAATAATGGTGTGAGTGCGAAATCTGTAAAAAGTTTTCATGTGTTTGTAGAGGTAAGTAAAAAGAAATATTATGTAGGATTCAGTGTTGCCAGTTTAGCCTTTTTATATCTACCACCAGGGGTTATATTAAATTTGTCGTTCCGTTTGCAACACATCTGTGTCCTTATTAGATTCTAGCACGATCTAGCCATGGCTGTCCGGATTTTTTTAGATTTTTGTTTCATATTTGAAAACAGTCACTAATATTAAATATAAATATGTTTGAATACAAATATTTTCTGTAATTTTTAAAATTTTTAAACTTATTTTATTAAACAAAATTTTATAAACTATTAATAATTGAAAATTGTATTAAGATTACATTGAAATATGAGATTGACAAAAATAATGACAGCCTTTAATTTCTGTATTAATTTAAATGCGATAGAATCTTACCGTTCTATCTTAAGGCATACTAGGTGTTGTGGGTGGCTTTTACATATTTCAATTTCATTCATTATTTCATTCGTTTTGCAACACATGTTTTTTATTAATTTCAAATAACAAACATTTTTATTTCGTATTAAACTCACTTTTAAATTTTTGAGTTTTTCAACAAATTTAAAACTGTTGAATAAATCATCTTTTTTTTTTTCTTGGTTTCTTTTAATGAGATATTATTATATCTTTGAGCACAAATAAAAGTACAATATCGGCAAAGAATTAAATCACTGCGACAAATGGCTTCATCTGTTACTTTAATCGGATTGAAAATGACAAATAGCTTTTTAAGTAAAACAAATTCTTCATCTCTTGAGCTTTTAAATCAATTAAAGCTTATTTTTAAAGAAATTTCCAACTCAAAAAACCGTACCCACATCAAATAATGCGTTTGAGTTTGGCAATCTGAACAAAAAAATATTTCCTGCCAGGCAGTAACACAGGCTGCAAAATTTGCCTTTTCGAAAAAAATTCCCTTCAAGGAAAATTTCTGTTTATAAGGTATAATAAAAAAAAAGAAATTTAAATAAAAGAAAAACTGTTAAAATTTCTTTTGAAATTCCCTTTGAGGGAATTTTTTTCAGGGAAATTTTGAAAAATCTATAAAAATTTTACTTTATCACTCTAAATTTGCTTTAAATATAATAAATATTGAAAAAAAAATCCATTTAGAAAAAACTTCTCTTAAAGGAAAAGTTTTATGTATAAGGGAAATTGAAAAAAAAGTTTAAAATTTTATTTGAGAAATCGAAACTATCTTTAAATGTAACAAAAACTGCAAATTTTTTTCCATTGTAGGGAAATTTCTTTCCCAAGTAGGGAAATTTTTATTTATAAGGCAAATTTTGAAAATTATATAAAATTGGTTTTAAGAAATTAAATTTGCTTTAAATATAATGCATTTTTACAAATTATACCTTTAAAGGAAATATCTGTTCTTAACAGAAATTTTAGAAAATATTTAATAAATATTTAATATCTTATTTGAGATATAATAAATATCTTTAAATAAAAGTGTAGTAATATGAAAAGGGAAATTTGTTTGTCCTTTTAAATTATTGAACTCCTAACAAACATTTTTGAATATTTATATTATTTTTAGATACTATTTTGTATTTTATGCTGAAGTTACAAAATGTATGTTGTCGCTCTCTGCAATCAGAAAAATACTTATTAAGAAAGATCTTTTTTGACAGTCAATCTTCAAGGATTATTAAGAGCATAAGATTTTAAGTATAGATGTGATTTAAGGGATCAAAATTGTTATTACATCTATAGAAACCATTACATGGGATTGGAAATAAAATGGAGTAAACACTTCATATTTTTTGACATTACTTATCTTGATTTTTGTAATACAACTGAATAATTCGTACATGTTGGTGCGGTGTAATTCTTTTCATAGTGAAATACTGCATAAAAATAAGATGGCAATATGACAATAGTCACGCGTGATCTGCAAAAAAAAAACGAATAAATTATTAATGAACTAGACACTAAAAAATTCTGGAAAAATATTTAAATAAAGTTTCCATGATGACTTTTTTATACATTTTTCACAAAGATTCGTTGGTACTAGAATTCCGATCTCTAAACGCTGGTAAGCATTGATGGCCTGAATGTTTTTTAATGTTACCCATATATATTTATAAAAACAGTAGTCTTACATACAAAACTCCATATGTACATAATCCGGGCATCTGTTCATTTAATTATGAAAAAATAACTCTTTATTAGCACATGTAGCAACCGACATATTATTATAAGTATTCTTATTATTTAAATTAATATTTGAATTTAACAAATCAAACAAACCTATGTTTTTATGAACATTATTCAGAAGCCAACTATGTTCAATTGTTTTAATAATTTTCATGCTTAAAATTTGTATAAAAGCAGCAACATTTCTGTATAAAATTTGAGTAGCATTCTATCGTTCAAACAATAAAGAACATTGTCCGGACTTTTTTAGTTACAGGACGTGCCTTTTCTGTTGAACAAGGAAAATAACCTGCTTTGTACATTGATATTCAATAAATAATTTTTATATGTAAATTGTGTTGTTGTTATTTTTTTTATGAAATCATACAATCTTCAGAATAAGATTGTCTCACACAATATTTTTATGAAGACTGTAAAAAATGCAAGTTTTCTACTTTCTAAGCTAAAGTATACATTTGAAATTGGAAAACTATGAAAATATGTTTAACAGCTATCATCAGCAGCCTACCACAAATTTAAAATCTGAATGCGTTGTTGAAAAATTTATTTTTCGAAAAATTAATAAAAAAAATGCTGCCTCATAAAAGAATTTGAGTTGCATGAATGTTTGTTTATCTTCTAATGAATGAACTGCCTTTTCACACACCAAATATGCTTCGTTTGTGTGCTATTATTAAAATAGATTCCCAATATGTTAAATGAACAGCGGACAAAAATAAAAGATCAATAATACCCCGTGCAACGCTGGGTACAAAAAGCTAATTGATTTGTTTAAAGTGTAGATGTTTTGTATTTGTGCATCTGAAAAAAGCAAATAAAATGAATTATACTTCAAATACTTGTTTTTGGGATTTATTAATAGGCCCCATATAAGAGATCCAAAAAATAAAAAAATACGATGTTTATCGTAATCGATACAAAATGTATTACAAATTTGTTTCATTTATTCTATGTTCTTATGAAATTCTTACACGATCTAGCAATGTCCACTTGTTCCTTTATTGCAGACACGATAGACCATCGAAGGAAAGATCTAGGAGAATTACACATTTTTTCCTAATCAGGATTGTTTGCTATTGAAAATAAGCGAATATTTTTAAAATTTTGTTTCTCTTTTCTTTACTTACTCGTATGTATGTATATTGGAATTATATTATGAAAATTTGCACAAATTATTTATATCATAAAGTGAATAGAGATAATTCACAAAACAGTATTTTCTTTTAATTAGTCCACATTCGATCATATCCACTATCGAAATCAGTTAAATACGAATAAGTCTGCTATAAGAACAGTTATCACTTTACTAATTTAGACGAATAACTAGACATTATGCATATACAAATCGAAATACGTATAAATTTCATACACACATTGTTATTAAATAGAAAATTGTAATTAATAATTCACATATACTTAAAAATCTAACCAATAGATTTTGTCAAAATAGGTCCATATGTGATCGTGGCTTCCATATAAAGTCTACTTCCTAAAATCAATTAAGAGCGCATAAATTTATTATGAAAATAATTATCTAATTGAAATTCGGGACAAATAATACTCATATAGTAAAAAAAAATTCGTTAAAAATTGTATGACGATCAGCTCATAAATGGCCCATATCCAAAATACACTTAAGTACACATAAATCTCATATAAACATTGTTTTAAAATTTATATTCCACATCAGAATCCTTATATATTTATATAAAAGTTACCATACTGAATTACAATGGCCATAATTGTAGGCGATAGCTCCCATATAGGGAACACTTCTGAAAAACATATTAACATACGTTTCTACTTGATAAATATCGAAATTAAACTTTTACAGACTATACATAATTTGCTCTCGATGCCATTTAAATGTATGAGTTTATAATCTGCATAAAATTTAGCTTTAAAATTAATTAAAATTAGTAGTGTGTATATAAGATTCGGCATGGCCGACTATAACACCCTCACTTGTTTAAAGCTTATTTAGCTTATTTAGCTTATTTATTTCGAGCTCTTGGCAAGACTGGTACGATTGTATAAATACATATAAAACACCTGAATATAGACGCGCCCATACTTAAAGTTCATTGTAAATATTGTATTTTGTTTTGTCATCCTTCAGCTTTATTTACAGTTATTTACAATGTGTGTTGTTGTTATTGTCATACATATACATACATCTGCATTTATATATGTTTAAGCATTTATTATGATAGTGTTCTAACTCATACTTTATAAATGTTTAGTTATTTATAGGTTTTTGTTTGAATTGACATATTTTAATCTATCAACTTTTAATTTATAATTCAATTTATTCAAGAAAAATCGGCTGGTTTTTCTGCAAAATCATTTTTTTTTTTTCACACAAAGACTTTTTCATTTGTATATGTATACAAGCAATATTACCGCATTTAGTCTCATGATAATTCAAAAGTAATTGTTGTGGAGGCTTTGCATGCTGAAAGTGTCAAGGGATGTATTAACAACTAAACTTGCATTGATGATATAGATAGCACTAATATGTAGTGCCTCATTGCAAACGGCCACAGAAAATATTACATTGAAAATCTTTCCAATACAGCATCAAAAGCTAATCAATTTGTGATTGAAACGTATTCATTCCTTTTTATTACACAAATATTACCTGAATTTGTATGAGCAATGTTTTAACTCAGTGTTTTGATTCCTTGACTTAGAGCACTTTTGTAATAACCAGTTAAAATTTCCGTTTGTGTGTTAATATTTCCGTTTTGTAAATGTGTTTTTATATGTACTGGTCTGACCATTTACTATAATAAACATTTTATGCATGTCACGTTTTTTTTATACAATGAAATTTTTAGTTACATTTATTACTCACTATAAAATATTCTAGATTTTTTCAATATTATTAAGCTTTAAAGAATTTTTTTCTTGAATATCTTAGATATTAGTTATGGTTGCCTTTTTGACTAAAACGCTTTAAAAGAAAAGTCTGTATGGAAAAATATTGTTGAATTTCGTTTCGAAAAATTACAACTAATATTATATTGCATTGTTCACTTAAAATAAATGTTGTAATATTTATTTAACAAAACAAAGCGATTGTTAATATATGATATTTAAGAAAATCTAAAATTAATTAAAAATTTCTAATCGCATTTTTGGTTGCACAAAATATAAACACATTTATGAATTTGGATTTTATGTGAAAAATGATTTAATCAAAAGGATATTAAAAACTACACAAAGTAAACATTAATGGCTAAATTCTCAGTCATTAGTTACCTAATGGCCGTTAGTTAAACCCCCAAACGTCGTTGGTTAACTATTAGTCAAATAACAGCTGTTGCTATGAAAATAAAGTTTACAATTGTTTTCGGCGACAAATGTAAATATGTCTTACGAATTTGAAAAATGGCTAAATTCACCGTCTTAATAGTAATAGTTAAACAATAGTTAGTATTTTAGTTTGGTTAACTAATGACCGAGAATCCAGCCATAAATGGCATTTGCTGTTAAACATAAGAAAGGTTTATTTCGAAACTTTGTAAAAAAGTCATTGAAAACATTTTAAAAAAATTTTGATATGAATTTTTTGTTAATTTTGCAAGATTTGGTCGAATGTAATGTAATGTGACTCGCTTAGATCCATGCAATTGGTAAAATTAAAAAAAAACAGACTTTAATAATATCTAAGGCCTTCTTTTTTTTAACCCAACATAAAACTTCGCAGGCATTCACCAGGAAAAAATCCGTTAGAACGATTTTGGCTGTTTTAAGGGGTTCCGATCGCAAAAAAAAAATTTCTTAAATGTCTGAAGGTGATCTTTAATATTTGCGTTAGACTTTGGGACGTTTTTGTGGATATATGCGGTCGACCCGGTTTAATAAACATCCTTCCATTCCGATTTATATGCTTAATCATATTTTCTTCCTACTTTACTATGGAGAACAATAGACCTGGAATAGAATTTATCAAATTTTAATATCGAGTAGTCTTCGCAAAACTACGAACTGTATCGTTAACAAATAAAATGCAATTTGAATTGTGCTGTGACGTTTGTTAAGTGTTCATCGTTTTACAATATAAAAATCAAATTTAGAATTGGTGCAAACATTTTAAGTGAAACTGAAATTTAAGTGAAATTTAGTAACGAATAGTCTTACTAAACATTAAAAAATAATAAATAAAAAAAGAAAAGAAAAGCGTGGGGCGCGTTTTTATGAAACAAAATGCTAAAATATTGAAAATTCGTAGCTTTAAACAAATGGGCGAGATTTTTTACATTTTGATTTAAAAGTTTATGTTGTTTGAAATGTTCTTATTTTTTGACTTTTAGTCGATTTTTTTAGTATTCATATTTATTTTGTGTTCACAACTGATCAATATATTAAGGTAAAGAAAAGCGTTTCTTAAAAAAAAATTTTTGTTTATATATTTAATTATTATTAAATATGCTTTTAGCATTCAAAAAGTGATTTTTTAATAGATTCGGATTCGACTTAAAAAAAGACATAAAAACATAAAAATGTATGAAATTTTTATTTGAGTCTATAGAACGATCTATATATCGATGGTCTCATGTAGAAAGGCCCTAACTCGCATATTTGAAACTTTACAGGAGAAGGTAACAACATAATAGAAACTGCAATATTCAACATGTAACTGTTTTTGTACAACTGCTTATAAAAGCGTTATTTATTACACTATTGGAATAAATATTTGTGAGGAGGTGTATTTGCCTTAAATGCATAGGAATCGCAAAAAAAACAAATTTCGAAAAAATAGCCTTTCTACATGGGACCAACGATATATTATTCAATGTCTAAAGATGATTTCATGTGAATGGTGGCCGAGACTACGCCTCAAATGTTTTATACGCTGGCTCTAATTTTAGCATGCTCTTTCCAACCTATTGGGCGGTACCACAATAAATAAATTCTTCTTTGCGGGCTTGTAAGTGTAGACTTGAGCCTTAACACAGCCACACAAAAAAAAATAGTATAAAGGCGTTGAATCACACTATCTAGGCAGTCAATTGACCGGCTCCAAACGTGAAATAAACCGTACTCGCCTTTAAATTGCGCAATTGTTTGGTTTGCTGTGTGACATATTGAAACCACATGCCAGACAAGTCCACCTCCATTCAACCAGATGAACATAATTATCCGATAAAAAGTGTATAGCACTTTCTTAACTGAGCATGAATTTTGATAATAAAATTCAATAATCTGCAGCATTGTTCGTTTGTAAGTCGAATCGTGGGTAAATTATGGACTAAAGTTGCTAAAAAAAATTTACCTTTACAATCATTCAGTCTCGTCTCATCGAACTGTTCGGACGTGTTACTTTTAGTGCGGCTGAATTTTCGGTGAAAAAAATCGTAATAGGTGAAAAAGTGTAAAAAGTTGAAATTAAACAAAAAAGTGAAAAAAAATCGTAATAGGTTAAAATATATAAAAAAAAAAAAAAATAAACATTAAACATCACATAAAAACTGTATGAGTGTTCCTCTCAGATGTAATTCTGAGAAAGAGCTTAGCTCGACTAGAAAAACTAGATGCATCTCTGAGGAAGAATCCATAAAAAAATCTTTGGAGAATTTTCTCACTGCAAGAGCCGTGGAACGGCGTCGTTCCTGTTCGCCCAATATTGTGATTTCAACAGATGTAAAAACATCATCTTCATCAAATAGTGCAGTCAAACCCAAAAAACAAGTAGGTATGGATAAGTACATAACCGTTCTCAAGCGACAGAGGAGCCCGAAGTCTGCTCAAGTGTCATCAAATGCAAAAGCTCCTAAGACCGTGAGTAATGATCAAAATAGGTTTGCTCTCCTCCAGACGGATGAGCCAGAACTTCCGAAGAAGACGTTTAAGCCCCCACCAATTTATCTGAGAGAGCCGACTTCCAGTAAATTGGTACAAGGAATTGTTGCTGTAATAGGTGAAAACATGTTTAGCGTAACCTCAATGAAACATGGAAATATCTGCGAGACAAAGATTCAAGTGAATAGGGAAGATGATTTTCGAAAATTGTCCAACCAGCTGGAAAGGGAGACTAGGGATTTCTATACCTACCAGCTCAAAAGCGCAAAAGGACTCCAAGTCGTTCTAAAGGGTATAGACCCATGTGTTGATCCCGCGGAGATAAAAACCGGTTTAATGGACAAAGGGTTCAAAATCAAGAGCGTAGTGAATATTAGAAACCGTGAAAAGATCCCTCAGCCCATGTTCAGGGTAGAATTGGAACCTGGAGATGTTGTCTTAAAGAAAAATGAGTCCCATCCCATCTACAATCTGATGTACCTTCTGCATCGTAGAATCACCGTGGAAGAACCACATAAGCGTCAGGGACCCGTCCAGTGTCTCAACTGTCAAGAATTTGGTCACACGAAGGCGTATTGTAAATTGCCGACAGTTTGTGTTGCGTGTGGGGAGCTACATGCAACTGCTCAATGCGATAAGTCGAGAACTGACTCAAAAATCAAAAAATGCAGTAACTGCGGAGGTAATCATACCGCAAATTATAGAGGTTGTCCAATTTACACTCATTTGAAAGGCATAAGAACCAACAAGACGTCAGTATTGCCTAATCGCCCTCAACAGCCAAATTTAGCATCGAGTGACAATTTCCCTCAAGTATTACGGTCCACTAGTCATGTAAACGCGCCAAGTTCTAGACAAGTTTCTTACGCAAACGTCGTTAAATGTAATATGCCAGGTCTGGAGCAGGAACCTAAACCCCAATATTCTGAGCCGCATATCAACAATCTAGAGACAACATTGCAGACACTTGTCCAAACTATGAACACTTTCACGACCACCATGACATCCATGATGCAGGAAATGCTGAAAATGCAATCCACTATCTTGCAAGCCATTTTAAAGAAATGATTTATTTAAAAATTTGTTTCTGGAACGCGAACGGCCTCCGCCAACATAAAAATGAACTGGAATACTTCCTGATGGATAAGCAGATTGATGTTATGATGATTGCTGAAACTCACTTGACGTCGACAGGGTACTTCAAAATTAATGGCTACGAGTTCTACGATACTAAAGACCCCCGCGGTAGAGCTTGTGGAGGTTCGGCAATTCTTATAAAGAACAGAATAAAGCATTATCTAATGAATAACATAAGTGAGGATTACCTCCAAGCAACAAACATTTGCATTGAATTCTGTCAATACAAATTTGTTTTATCATCGATTTATTCTCCGCCTCGATTTTCAATAAAAGAACACCAATACCATAACTTCTTTAAATCCCTTGGAGCTAGATTTTTAGTTGCTGGTGACTTTAACGCCAAACACACATTTTGGGGTTCACGTCTGGTAACCCCAAAGGGTCGCGTACTCTTCAACACCATTGCTAAAATGGGCTTAGATGTACTCTCAAGTGGACATCCCACCTATTGGCCTACGGACCGACGGAAAATTCCCGATGTTATTGACTTTGGGGTAATGAAAAATATCCCTGTAGAATGGATGCAAGTGGATCCTTCACTGGACTTGTCCTCAGATCACTCTCCTACTATCATTTCAATGCATTTCCCTCAAGTGTGTGGTTCTCCATTTATGAACATGACTAAGACCCGAGTAAGTTGGATAAAATACAAAAAGTATTTAAGTTCTCATTGCACGGAAAATGTTGTGTTGAGAACTACCGACGATATTGATGAGTCGATTGGCAACTTTACCGAGGACCTTCGACGAGCTGTGCGTCACGCTTCCACTTATCACGTTGAATGTAGAAATAGGACAAACAGAACTTATTTCTCTGAACTCGAACATCTCCTATCAGAAAAAAGAAGAATGAGAAGAGAGTGGCAAATTCACAGGTCTCCTGAACTGAAAGCTAGGCTACGGGAATGCAGAGATATACTAAGACATTTCTTAGAAACCCAAAGAACGGCCTCACTTAGATCTTACTTGGAAGGTCTTGATAGTACCCCACAATCTGACTACTCGTTATGGAGGGCGGCAAGAGGTTTAAAAAGACCAGTAAGAGGAAAACCTCCTTTGCGAAATCCGACTGGTGACTGGGCTAGAAATGATTCCGAGAAGGGGACTTTATTTGTTAACCATTTGAGAAATGTGTTTACTATAAACAACTCAAATAATAACGAATCTGATTTGCCACCACTTGTTATAAGGCCTCCTGTACCTCTAAGACTAAACTTTCGTGATGTCCAAAACGCTATTGGTACTCTGAACCTTAGAAAGGCTCCAGGTATGGATAAAATCAGCAATAAAATGCTTGTGGAGTTACCTCGTGTAGCAAGACGAATTATCCTCTTTATCTTCAACGCTATTTTACGCCTAGAATACTATCCTGCAGATTGGAAGGTGTCTATGATCACTATGATTCCTAAGCCAGGGAAGGACCATACCAAAGTGGAGTCATATAGGCCAATTAGTCTACTGCCGACAATTTCAAAACTGTTTGAAAAATTGTTAATGACTAAATTGACTCCAATTCTGAATGACACTGAATGTATTCCTAATCATCAATTCGGCTTCAGAGCTAAACACAGCACCATCGAGCAAACACACAGATTGGTAAATGTGATAAGAGGGTCGTTTGAAGACAAAAAATACTGCTCCGCCCTTTTCATTGATGTGTCGCAAGCGTTCGACAAAGTTTGGCATGACGGTTTAATGCACAAAATAAAATTAACTCTGCCTGCTAACACCCATAAACTCATGGAAAGTTATTTATACGGTCGCAAATTTAAAATCAAAGAAGGTGATTTTTTAAGTACCGCTCAGCCAATTGAATCAGGTGTGCCACAGGGTAGCATACTGGGTCCTACTTTATATTTGATATATGCCTCCGACATGCCGTCAGATCCTAAAATCCATACGTCAACTTTTGCAGACGATACAGCCTTTATCAGCGTCCATCAGGACCACCAAGTTGCATCACAGAATTTGCAGAATTATGTTTATAAACTAGAGAATTGGCTAGAGCTTTGGAAAATCAGGGTTAACGAACAGAAATGTATTCATATAACTTTCACATTGCGAAAAGATACCTGCTCGTTCATCAGAATAAATAATCAAATTATCCCGCAACACAATGAAGTCAAATACCTCGGCATTCACCTCGACCGCCGTTTAACTTGGAAGTCTCATATTGAAGCGAAACTTACACAAATGAGATTAAAAGCAGTGCAACTTAATTGGCTAATCGGCAGAAACTCTACATTGAAATTGGATTGCAAACTTTTGTTGTACAATGCAATACTAAAGCCAATCTGGTGCTATGGAATTCAATTATCGGGTACTGCCTCAGCATCAAACATTGAAAAAATTCAAAGGGGTCAAAATAAAATTCTACGTATAATTACTGCAGCTCCATGGTATATTAAAAATTCTCGAATCCACAAAGATCTAGGCGTGCCATTAGTAAAAGTCGAATTTACAAAATATGCGTCAAAGTATGTCGGCAAACTTGAACACCATCCAAACCCACTTGCACGAGACATCCTTAACTTTAGTGGCCACAATCGGTTGAGAAGGAGGGATACCCTTGCTTTAACTCAAGCGCAAAATAGATGACTGGATCAGTTGATGTGAAATTTTTTTAGTATCATAAAAATTTTTGTCTAGCACTGGCTGGGCTTATTATTTTCTTTTTAGTATTAAGATTTGAATACTTATTGTCATTTCAAATATGAAGATTCAATAAATAATTAAATGCAAAAAAAAAAAAAAAAAAAAAAAAAAAAAAAAAAAAAAAAAAAACCTTTACAATCAGAAACATTTGTATCCGAAAAACATTTTTTTTTATTTACATTAGATCATCCAGAATATTAATATGTACGAGTATATTAATACCATAAACTAATATTAGTGATTAATGAACTGAACATAAAAACAATCTGAAAGAAGTATTTAAATACAGTGTTCAAAGATGATATTGTTAAATGTTTTTCAACAGAGATTAGTTACAAAAAATTAGAACCCTTTATAGACATACTAGCTTGGTGATTTCTTATCTTTTATTTCCTCTATTTAACATTGATTGGTATTCCTAAAAAATGTTGTCTTATCAAACACCCTCGCGTGATCAAAAATTTTAAAATTTACGAACGTTATATTTAAATATGCAAAACGTAGATTGTTAATCAGATTCCTTGACAATTTGTAAACTTTTGAAATCTTTGAAATTTTAATAGTTTAAATGGTTCAATATGAACCGGTTTCCTCTTTTTGTCCCTACCTAGTTCTTTATGCTTTACTTTTTGAAGTTGTTCGTAGCTTGCAAACCTTAAGACGTTAAGAAAAATTATATAAAATATCTCTTAACTACGCTTCAACAATATATGTAGTGCGAAAATGTATATATTAGTATATATTTTTTTTAAAAAGAGAAGTAGCACTAAGGCAAGTAATATGCCTATATATAATTGCGCTACTTTCTGTGGAAAGGGGATAGGTTGAAGAAGTAAAGGTGGTGAAAGAAGAAGGCTTTTTTTATGTCACAACTCTGCAATTGCGCATTATGTTTGTTTTTAGTGCAGAATTGCTGCGCCTCTGGTGGTGAGTAGGCGCATTAATGTTAAAGTTTGATTTTATAGCCTTTTATTTAATTATTTTACTTCGGTGGTGCTGCAATGCTATACCACCGAAGGAGGGCGCTGTGATAACTATTAGTTATGATAGAAAACTATTAATTATCAGAAACTGATGTTGTTTGAGTGGAAGGGGCTGGGAATCGAACCCGGGCTACAAATACCAACTCATGGTTAATAATAAAATGCGCCAACCAATTAAGCTTATTGACCATTTAAATAAAGTAAAATATTTTGGAGACATCTTTAATTGTTTTCATTTCCTGTAACATGTCCTCTTTGATGTAAATAAATAAATTGAAGTGTGTTGGGGAAATGCTTAAAATTGTACGTATGTACATACATTGCATTTAACGAATTACTCGTAATTATGTTAAAATTGCATATGATTGTGTCTCAATAAAAATTTGTAATATATTCACAGCAAATTAATTGCCTTTATTGGTCATATACTGGTATAAAGGCCATAGTGTTAAACTGTTGTTATTATTATTGTTAATCATACGCTATTAATCGTACCTTAGGGTAAGAGTAATTTAATTGATTATAACAAGGTGATAAAACGCATATAAATCAGTTGCAAAAAATGTGCACTCACATAAGATTTCGCAATAAATTAAGAATATTTTCTATAAAATTCAATTTCACAATTTCAAATTAATTTAAAATTTTGTTGGAATTTGCAACCAAATCTAATTTATATAAGATAAAAGAGTTTAAAATAATTTATTTAATTTCGTAACTTTGACCTTAATCCTGCTATATGTTTTTGAAGACGTAAATTAAATGCACTATTAAAGTTTGCTAAAAAATCTATTTCAGTAAAAGCATGTTTGATACAAAAAGAGATGTTTCATTAAATCTAATGCTCAAGTATAACTCTATTAAATTTGTGATTTTCAAAAGTATCTAATGTTTTTAAATAAATTTTATTCAATTTACATACTAGCATAAAATAACAAAACAATAAGTAAAACTAAAATACTGCAACTTTAAAACGAAATTTTCGGCATGAGTAGTAAAAATTAAAATACAAAATTAATTTAATGGCAACAAAAATAAATTGAACGAATGAGTGAATAAATGAATGAGTGGATTTCAGTTGACCAAACAGTAATTTAATTAAATGCATACAATTTTCTACATAAAACAGTAACAAGATGACATCTATGCACTGCTTATTATGTACGAGTGCATGCAACATGAAACTTTGTTGTCGTATCCATTGGATGTGGGTTTTGTGTGCTAGTTAGTTGGACTATCTATGTATGTATATGAATTTGTTATTATGTATGTATATAGGAATATATTGTATATGAGCCTCATTGTAATTGGATTCGAGAATATATTTTTGAATTCTGATGTAATAGTGTAAAACGAATATGTGGTTGTGTAACGTTTTTTTAGAATACTTGTTTTCACTGGAAATATACATATTGCTGATAGTAGATCGACTTTGAATTCAAATTTATTTGAAAAGAAAATGAAAAATTTAATTTACGTTGTGTTCATGAATTTCTTTTCATAATAATTGGATACAATTTACAGACCTCAGGTTATCTTATAATAGCAGTTTGAATGTTTAGCATACCTATATTGTAATAAGTAAATACGAGTAAATGGGTAATAGTTGTCACAACTTAATACGCACAGTTGGCTACAATTACAAACATATTTTTTTACCATTGCCGCTTAAAAAAACTTGATGTTTGTGATAAAAAACAAATCCAAAATTTTCCTTTTTCCCCGTTAGTGTGCTAGAATACAACACAAATTTTGTTATCTTTAAGAAAAATTTACAAAATGTATCAAAAATTACCAAAACATCTTAAAATTTCTAGTATGCAGATTATTTATTATGAAAAATATAAAATTTCCCTGTTCATTGTCAAAACTTTTTTCTGAAACACAAAAAGATAAAATAACATGTTAGAGTGCTATATTCGGCCATGCCGCATCTTTAATACCCTCCACCTAAAGGTAATAAGAAATAGAAAAACTACACTGGTTATAGGACTAGAATATCTTTATTCTGTGTTTTTTCCTCTTCAGTCTTAGTGCAAATTTTATTAGTATTTGATATATTGTTTGAAAGAGAATTTTACGACCAACATAATTTATGTTAAATATGTTGAAATTGTGTCTAATTATATTATATTAGCAGGCACCGTAGTGGTGCAAAGGGTCAGAACGCAAAGAATTCTGATGAGAGAAAGTGGTGTTTCTCGAAACATATGTAAATTCAACCAACAACCCAGGTTCGAATCCCAGTCAAGAAAAATTATCAAAAATAAAAATTTTTCAAGTTGTAAAACAATTCCTTCTTCAGTAAAAATAATTTAATGAAAAATTAAATTTAATGAACTCAAGCCTAACTAAAAGAAATAACAAAATTAAAATATTAACAGTTCAACTAAATACTAATTATTTTATATTGTGTCTAATTTTCACCATTTTTGATTGATTTAATTACCAATTCTTACCATAATTTACAGAGTCCGTCTGATGTTGATAATAATCTTGAGTGTAATTTAACAGAGTATAAAAAAGCGGTACAATTCGGTTTTAGTGATTTTGCTCAAAAAAAACTTCATCAAATAGGGCTTTAAGAGGAGATGCCAGCAAAAAAAATTTGTTGGCGGTCAAGCCTATTTTCTAGAGGGCGGGCCCGTAAATTTGAAAATATATAGGCCTATATCTCGGGAACTACTGGGTGCTTAATAATTTGTAATACATTAGATAAAAGGTATTAAAAATACCTTTCCAACGATATATTGTAATGGTACTTTAGGTTTAAAGGAGGGTAGTTATGTGTGGTCATCTATATTTGGATTTATTTCTTTATAACCCTGTCTATACTTAATGCTCTTCACTTGGAACGGTACGCACGCGCTTGCTAAGCTAGCTTGTTCGGGAGATATGGGCTGGGTTTTGTTTTGTTCCGTGAAAGAACTAAATGCCTACAATAAAAAAAATTCACGTGCGTATCTTAAATGCCCTTATAAAAAAAAATAAAGATATATACAAGTGGACAAAGATTCTACTAAATTCACTATTCATACTTTCTAAAGCCAAGGTGTTCTTGCTTTGTGCCTCTTTACCCATCCGTCCTGTGGTTTTTTCCAGTGGCAACAATGTTTAAATAAAAAAAAACCCCTATAGCACATTACCATACCATTAATCAGAAAGAAATTTTATACAAATATATCTATTCCATTATGATAACAACGTTTTATATTTATTCAATAAAAAAAAATATGATATATTATTATATATTATTTAGAATTATTATATAAAAAAAATTACATTTTAAAAAAAAAATTAATTCGTTTCTTACGGTGACAAAAGGGTTAATAAAACAAAATCAAAAGAATTCGAGAATAAGATAATCATAAAAACAAATAATAATAATAATAATAATAATAATAATAACTTACTGAGAATATAAAAATATGTATACAGAATGAAAAATAGATGTGATCTATTAATGTTGTAAAACAACAACAAACTTACGTATTTAGGTATGTTAATAACTAAACAAAATTAACAGAGGTTTTAATGCAATTGACTTTAAATATCAATCAAAGAGAGCCTTACAAATTCTATTATATGCGAAAAAAATCTCTGTTGATTTCTTTAATTAAATCACAAAACAAAAACAAAAAAATAAAAAAAATTAAGAGAACTTACAATTTCAAAGATGTCCAACGCTGCTGAAGGCCTTCTGCATAATCATTGGTATTGTAGAGTTTTCGATGGGAATTTTGTTTTTGTTTTTTTTTTCGACGATTTTTAGTAAATTTTAGTATAATAATTATGATTAGTCATTTCGATAAACTTTTACTTAGAAATTTAGATTTATGATAATTAAAAAAATAATAAAATTTAGCATATTAACGGTGATATAAATGTAACTGAAACTGTGATATAAATTTAGTAATAAGTAATTAAACTTTATTAGTGTAAGATATGAATGTAGTTAATTTAATTTAGTTAATAAAGGGGTAAAATTAAATTAGATAGTTTATGAATATTAATAATATAGAACAATGATGTCAAATTCTGAGTAATTGTTAAAGATTTAAAAATAGTAAGATATAATGGTTTTGTTAAACAAATGGTTTAAGTTGTAATATATGTAAACCGATTAATCTAGATTAGAATTGTTAATAAATTAGGTAAATCCGATGAATAAAGTTAGTACATATATACTAGTTTTAGGTTTTTTTTTTTTTTTTTTTTTTTTTTTTGCCACGATGATTGATGTTATAGATGTTCAGTGATGTTAAGTTTTACAGCAATTTCAAAAAAACTTTCAAGGTAGCTCTCGGACAAACGTTTCGGGAATAAATTGTTCTATTCGCCAATGACTGGAACAAGGTTTTGCGAGACTTTCCCAAAGGTATTAGTGCCTCGGGCCAAGAAACGTGTCTTGTGAACTTCGGACCCGTATCGCATCCAAACCCGTAATTGTACCAATTACCAATTGCTGTTTTGACCAATAAAATTTCCTTGATTTGAATCTGCTTGGAAGACTGGCCCGATTGAAATTAAAATTGTGCTGAACCACCTTTCACTCGATATTGCAGGAATCAATTTAATATTCGTATAACATATACTATGTCTTTCAAATTATGTTCTTTATATTTAAGTTTCAGCGAACTTCCGATCACACTTTTTTCTCTGTCGTACAATTCCAAAAAGAACGTGGTTTCGCAAAACCATCAAACTCGAAACCTCTCAATATCAATTATTTTAACAAAAAAAATATATATTTGTCTTTTCTTTTACACACAGCGATTTTTATAGTGTTATCGTAGTTCTTTTTTTTTCGAGACAATTACTATGTAAAAGTGAAGAGTAGAAAAGATCAGCAATCGCAATAAACGGTATCACATCAATGATGACAATGTAGAGATCGAAGATCGATAATATCAGCGATTTGATTCAGTGATGGGTAAAATTAGTGATGATTAATAGGGGAAATTTAAGGGAAATTTTATTATTGATATTATCAATAAAACAAAGATTTCTAGTGGGAGAAAAATTTAATTCGGCAGAAATTATAGCAAAATTAAAATGCATTACTAATCACTATTCAGCAATGATTAATTTTTATGCCAAACTAGAATTTTAAAAATGTGTTCATGTTTGTATTAAAACTAATGTTTTTCCAAATTATTAAAATTTTAATAACAGACATTTTTAAATATATTTTCCCTTTATTTTGAAATTATAACAAGAATTAGGTTTTCGAACATATATTCACATCATTTGATGTTCATTTTGAACAATAAAAAAAATTTTTGTGTGTTACAAAATGTGATCATGACAATATATAATGATTATGGGTTAAATCCGAAAATAATATTTTTTGACCCGAATTTATTAGTTTTTTGGAAATGGTTCTTATATGGCAGCTATGACAAATTATGGGCCGATCTTCTTAAATTTTGGAACAGTTATTTTTATGCATATGAGGATATTTCACCTTATGTGGGGGATATTGTCAAATATGGACCGATATTCTCAAAATCCAGTAGTTTGATTTAGGCATGTATGCAAATGATCCGTGTAAAATTTTGAATTGGTACCGTTATTTATAAGAGATTTATGAGTATTAAAGCGATTTTCGGAAAAGGGCTGCATATGGGGACACAGTTAAAAATGGCCCAAAATTCACAAAATTTTTTTTAAATGATTTTTCTGTACATATATGTAAATGATCTGCGTAAAGTTAAAGACGGTACCGATATTTATACGATATATATAAAGATAAATGGCGTTTTCGGTTGTGGTCTTATATAAGAGCTATGACCAAGTATGGGCCGACAACCATAAAATTTAGTACAACAATTTATTTACCTATACGGATTATTTATGTCAGCCGTTTTATGTCATTTTAGCCATTTAACATTATTTATATCAGTTTTATACTTATTTAAGTGACTTTTGGAAGTGGCCTTTATATGGGGTCTATGGTCAAAAATGGACCGAACTAAAAAAATTTCGTTTTGCGATTTATTTTTCCGTGAAACTTATTTCTGCTAAATTTTACACTTTAAACAAGTACGAAAGTATAGCCGATCAAGCCAGACCACATAATACCCTACACCCAGTATATGTATAAAAGTTTTGCAGAAATCTGCGCTATATAGGGGATATGACCTATTATGGACCGATCATCTAAATATATAGCAACATATATGAACACATTTTTACAGGTTATACATGTTTTGCTCTCGATTCCATATAAATGTGTGAATTTATAATTTGCATTTAATATTGCTGATGGGAATATAGGATTTTCAGCTCTTAGGGAAAACTGCATACTTATGAACTAAAAAGTGACCCTCATCAAAACAAAAGTTAAGGTATGGTCATAAATGGTAAATATTTAGTTAAGCAAAACCCCTATTTGTAGTTTATATATTAACGTTATTTTTTCCAAGAACAAACAACGTCAATCAAAACTAAAACTACTGCGATTTACAGAAGTTAAAGAATTTAAGTTTTTTTTGGAATATGTGATTACATATTTAGTTTTTTAAATTGGGACTGCTCATGTATTGTAATTTTATACGCTTCATTCACTAAAAGCTTAATATCTGCTCTATAAATATACCAAGTTGTCGGACCGCAACTGTAAAGGTTTTCTATTAGTAAACGTTTTCCACATAAATATTTTCATAAAGTTAGGAGAATCAGATTCATACATGATTATTTTAGTTTTGTTTAGAGTTTATACAAACTGTATGTGTTTATATTTTACATTAGAACCTTCTATGTCTCAAATAAGATTCGTATTTTTACAATAAAATACAAATATGTATAAAATCCAAGGCTACAGAAAACAAAGCAGAAGAAAAAATCAAGTTATTTTATTGTTCTTGACACATAATGTTGCACTTGTAATATAAAAACAATGTTCATTGTACCATCAAATACATAAACTTATTATTGTATTACTAGAACCTCAACTGAAAACTAAAAACACATCGTGCAACACTCACACTTACACTTACTATGTATCTATGTATTTTGTACGTACCACACTAATACAATTTTATTTATACCTACTTTGTATAACAATACAAGAATACAATCTTATTTACTGCAACTTACATTCAATGTTCACTTACCATGGTCAACACCCAGTGAGCAAAATATTATTCACGAATTAACTTGCAACAGAAACAGTTTTTTGTTTGTTAATTTATATAGTAAAGGGTGATTTATTTACAGGTTTTTTCATTTGTGTGTTTTTTACAGATCACTAGTTGTCATTGTATTATAACTTACAACAACGTAATGAGCATGCGTTTATGCTACTGCATGTAACGCTAGACATAAATTAAACTGGTCGACTCCTGACTTAACGATGTCCATCCGTCTGACTGGCTGTCCATGTAAACAAATTTTAAGACAAAGATATTTCGCTGTGCTACACATAGAGTATCAAACTTAATACACCTTACATCTTTTTGGTGGTGGTTGCAAAAAATCTAACTGAACATCTACAACATCGCGATATCATTAGAAAGATAAATTACATCATTCTGATAGTTTTTTTTATAGGTTTAGGCACTTGTTAAATGTTGGATTTTAGCAAACTCGCACTTGTTATTGTTCCAAGAAGTTCAAACAAATTGTAAATACATTCTTTAACCCTAAATGTGTGTACGAATTTCCCTCAATTTCTCCGGCTTTTTGTAGTACTTCTACTAACACAAGTCACGTGACGTGTTTTTTGAGCTATTGCACAGTGGTTTAGAAACGTTTTATTTTGGAAATAATTTAGTATTTCGGGAGCCATTATAGATGTCGTAACGAAATGCTATTTATCTTGTATAGATTTCGAGTTATAAGCATTTTTACATTGAAATTTAAACATTTTTCTCATCCAGGTCTAATTTTATCTAATATGGGTCAGCATTTTTCGCTGACTTAAACACTAAAATTTCGCATCAGATACGAAATAATTCGAAGCAATATTTTTTCTTGGTCTGAAAATAAATATGGTATTTTTGAAATGTTCCAATTTTGGATATTTTCAACTTTTTATTTGCAATTTTTTTCAGTTAGTTTACAGTTGTATCACAAATATAAATAATATTTAAGAACATTTCTTCAGCCCTTCCTAGGTCAGCCATATTTAAAAACCCAAAAGCATATCGAGCAAAATTAAAAAAGCATTAAAATAATAAACCTATATATCTCTTAAACTAAAAAAGATAACATAACCTGTAAGGTATGTTTGTAGATCTTAACGAGAGCTGTTTATGTTTTTAAATTTCAGCTCATTTGGATCAGTAATGGAAACCTCAGCTCCAAGCATGAAAAAATTCGTTACAATATCTTTAATAGCTTCCGTGATACCGAATTATTTTTTACACCACTGTGCATTATCACAAATTTCAAGTTGCACTTGCACACTAATGGCCGAATTCTCAGTCATTAGTTAACCATTGGTAAACTAATATACTAACGGTTCTTTAACTAATACTTGTTATTCTTATGGCAAACTAAGCATTGCGAATAAAGAATAATTAGTTAAGCCTTTGTCATTAGCTAACTAAAGACTGTGAATTCGGCCATAAGGCTTCATACAAATTTCTTATTTGGGCAATGAAAAAGACCTTAAAGATTTTGAAAATAGTAAACAAAAAATTATAACGAGTTTTTGTAGAGAATATGGCAAAATATTTATGCATGCAAACAATGTAATTTCGCTACCACCACTGCTTGCAAACTGATTTCACAGTTGTGCTCTATTCATAATTAATGTTTGTAACCAAGTTAATGAGGTTTTGTATTCGGTTTGAGCCTTTCATACTGTTACTGTTGCAGTTTCTCGTTTTCGTTCTAGTTATTTGTTTTTTTTTTTTTTCTTTTTTGTTAAACACATAATGAGACCTGTTTTATTCATTTGGTTTATTCAACAATAGTTCGTTTTGGTTTAGTTTTTTTTCTGTTGCTCTCTCATCTTGTTCTGTCATTGTTTCTGCAACTCGGTGTTAAGTACAAAGTACAGCAAATACGTCTAAAGTGTAAAATTACAGAAACATGAAGGTTACTGTTGTAGTTTGCTGTCAAGTGTTTGTTTTGAAAAATAAGCCACTGAAATTAATTAATGGACAATAAAAACAAGTGTAGATATTAAGCCTAACACGTAACTCCTCGAAATTTAAAATGTACCCCAAATTTTAATGAATTCAAAGCATAGAACGTGACATGTTTTTAACACAATTAAGGATTCATTGTTGTGGTGCAGGTAGTAGTTTAACCCTGCTGTTAGGTTAGAAAAAACTTACGAATCTTAGGTTAAGGGACCATTTGGTCCATATTGCAATTTTCATGCAAAATAATAAATTTATCTTATTCATTTTAACTATTTTCGTTCAATAATTTCTAAAGTAAGTATTTGACATATCAAAAACATCCTCTAAATATTTAACATGAATTTACATTCACTGGGTAATAAAAAAATAATTTTGAGATTTCACATTTTTCAATGAATTTACATTCACTTGTTGTTTTGTAATGTAAAAAATTATTTGGGATATCCCGAAGCACAGATACGTGCAGTACTTCTTTCAGTTTGAAAGTTTCTTTAAATAGTCCGGAAGTGTTTTTGTTACGAAATGGCATTTAATTTCGGAAACCATCCGGAGCAGTTGAAACTAGCTCCGTTGATCGTCTTTTTATTGCTAAAAACAATATGGAATGAGAGCGACTCCATTACCTCTGTCTATTAGAACTGGAGCTGAGAATATTATCATAACACAAGCAGGGCCAACTCGATTTGCAGTGTCTAGATGTGATGACATGCTGTCTGCTTTTTTGTTGTTTTTTCCGCCTCCAATAGAAAAAATTGTCATTGAAAATACTAATAAGCACGGCAGGATCAAGTTTGGTGCCAAATGGACAGATATTGATGAAGACGCACTAAGCGCATATATAGCTGTGCTCATTCTTGCTGGAGTTTATCGGTATGTACATTCATGTTTTACTTATTTCTGTAATATATCAAATTTATCAATGACAGCGGAAAAATGAGGATATCCACGGTTTATTTGATGAAAAATTTGGTCGCCCTATTTTCCGATCGATTATGTCTAAAGACATATTTCATAGGATTACAAGTGCTCTCCTTTTCGATGATGTTCTGAGTCGACGCCATAGTCGTAGTAGCAATAAATTTGCTCCTATTCGTGCACTGTGAGGCTATTGGCAACAACTCCTTCCAATGTTGTATTGTAACCGTTGTATTTGCAAACATACTTGACATATCCGCTTTGAATGCGTACATACTATTTTCTGAAATCGATGTTCGGGCTCCAACTGATCGGAATCGAAAGAGGCCAGAGTTTTTGCGACAACTAGCACTTTCTTTAGCTAAGGCTCATATGATGAAACGGACTAGATTACCTCAACAAGGGTTCTCAGCACAATTATTGACAGAAATTCGTACAACATGCACAGTTTCAGAGGCTTCCTCAAATAATCCAACTTCTCATTCAAGGACTCGAAAGCGTGGAATATTTAGTTGCTGCAAGTCGAAGTCTGATATAAAATGTTACATTTTCAGCAACTTTATTTGCAAAACTAACCGAAAAACATTGTGCTTATCTTGCAATGAAAAATATATTCAAACCAACTAATAAATTCTTATTTTTTTTTTTTAAATCTATAAAAATGTACTATGGACCAAATGGTCCTCTAACCTAAGATTCGTCATTTTGTATTTTTCTCAGTCCTGAATAAAGTTAGAAAAGTTAATTTTCGCACATGACATTGTTTTATTAAAATACCCCATTAGCAGAAAAATTTAGTCAGTATATATCACCGTTCCAAAGTTACAAGGGAATACTGAAAAAATTTGGACCAAATGGCCCTAACCTAACAGCAGGGTTAAATAGTTCACAGATTTTATTTTGACCGGTTTAAACCGTGGAATAATAAAGACGCATTGTGCATGTACAGAATTGTCATTAAGCCAAAGGTTTTTTTTGGGATTGAAAAAATTACAAGGCTTTTAAGGCTTTGAGTTTATTTTTTTTAACCTAGCAAATTTTATAAAAAATTGAGGATTTTTGCAATATCTTCTTTCATCAACTTTTCGTTCTAAACATCAGTGTGGCCAGACCTTATTTAATTTGAAATGTTATTATAATATATTTAAACCTTAGTTACGGACTTGAAATTTCTGGTACCCTACAATTTAGTTCGCTATAAATATTTAAAAAAGTAATCCTAGAAAGGATATAGAAAAACACTTGTTCGAATATTTTACTGCACACATCGCATTTGTAACACATCGGTCTGTTCAGACCCATATATATTTTGATACTAACAAGTAACTCCATCTAGTTAATTCATAAGGTACAAGTTTTATTAAAACTATCGTTACACTTTTCACCACCTCTGCTTTATGTTTGTGTTGATGATAATGACAGTTGTGAAGTTTGAAAACCATATATATGTATATACAAAATCTGTTTAAAGCATTTAAAGTGGATATTTTTAATATGAGAAAATTTAAAAACTAACCCCCTTATTTATAAAACTTGTCACAGGTTTATAACAGGCTTATAAAACAAATTTTGTATGGATATTTGCTTTATAAGCCTGTTTTAAACCCTTGATAAGTTTTTATGAAATAGACTGTAAATGCATTAGTTGTTTCATATGCGTATACTTAATATATAAATAAATGTAGAAACAAACATACATAACTCATACGCCTAAATAATATTTAGAATATCCAATTTTATTAAGAAATAATATCAACAAAATAGATACCTAAAAATGCAGATTTATAACTAATCTCACATGAACAGCTCGATTTTATGAATAATTTTTTCCTGTACAGTGAGTAACACAAATGAGTATATGTTAGTACTATATGCACTTGCTATTGCAAAATAATAATAAAACGAATAAAGAAAATTATAAAAAGTTTTTTGCCATTTACAATGATATCGTCTAGCAGACTGTGGATTTTAACGCCCTCGTAAATGAATTGTCAAAAAGTACATAAAAAATTATTTACATATACTTCGTAAATTTGTCCAACAATTCTGGCTCGTAAACTTGCGTTGTCCAATTGTGCATTTAGCTCAACACCTGATTTTGAAAAAAAAAAAACTTAAAAAGGAAAATTGTGCAATTTCGGGTCTGAATGCTAAACAAATGCTACTGCATAGTGAACATATTCTCCATCTGCAAGAACATAAGTCAAATCTTCCAAAATCTCTTCTTCCGTCTTTCGTTTAGTATCTACAAACAACAAAAATTAAAAGTAACATAGTGACACACACAAAAGTATTTATGCTTACCATCATTTTAACCAAAAAAATTCAAGAGTTAACTGGTTTTCTATAGGCATTTTTAAAAATAAATATGTTTTTAAAAACAAAAATTTTATTTAAATTTAAATTAATATTTTTAAAAACTGATGCTGCTCGATCGAACAAAACTTAAAAAGGTAATATTTAAAAAAAATCTTTTTTAAATCACAACTAAAAGTATCAAGTTTTAATAAAAAATACAAACACAACGAACACAACTCGCATGCACTCAATTTTGCACCAATTTTTACACAAAAACTTTAGTGAATAATAGTATTTTTAATTTTTGATATTTCTTTAGTTAGGCTTTGTGTTCATTAAATTATGTTTACTGAAGTAGGAAAAAAAAGGAAAAACAACTATAAATAGAAATTAATAAAAATGATAATTACAAAAAACTTCGAACCACCAGTCACTGGTTAAAGGATTAATGTTGTCTAAAGGGGTCAGAACGCAAAGAGAATTCTGATGAGAGAAAGTGGTGTTTCTCGAAAAATTATCAAAACTTAAATTTTTTCAACTTGTAAAACAATTCCTACTTCAGTAAAAATAATTTAATGAAAATTAAATTTAATGAACTCAAAGCCGAACTAAAGAAATATCAGTATTTTTAATATTTATTCCAAAGCCCGTTATTTCGTTTTAGCATATGCTCCACCAAATTTGCAATTTAATAACTTTGATTATTTTTTATGCGCACTTACTGTCCAAGCTCTACTTAAATGTTCAGTAATCAGCGGCAAGTAATAAAAGATCAATAACTTTTCGGGCAACGTTGGTTACAAAAATCTAGTTATCTATTAATTCTACGCATTTCCAAAATATATAAAGTTATTGAACGATATTGGTCATTGATAAATTACCTAAAAAGTTAAAAAAATACAAATAAGCTGACTTTTTAAATGCATTACTTATTTTAAAAGCGCATTAAAATAATTTTGCTAAACTAGCTTAAAATTATTTTTATTTCTATAAAATATAATTTAGTTTTTATACCATCCACCACCATAGGATATATATAAGTTTGTCATTCCGTGTATAACACTGAGAAATACTCATCTAAGACCCAACAAAGTATATATTTTCTTACGAAATTCTAAGTCGATTGAGTTATATCCGTCTGTCTGTCTGTCTGTGTAAAACACTCTCACGTTTAAAGGACACAACCATAATCAACAAAGCCGAATATAGCTTTTAGTTTGAAGTGATGTAAAATGTGTATACCTCTCAATGTGTTGTGTTTCTTTAATACATACAATACAATTTAAAAAAAAAATACTTAACCTTAATACTTATTTGTTGAGCATTAATTTAATTAATTAATTAAATACAATTTAAAAAAGTAGTGAGGAAAATCCCATACCCTAGTAAGTGAGCTTCTTTGTTCATATATCAGAAGTATGTAGGCGTATCGCAAGTAATAAACCCATCCAAGAAAACTTAAAAATTAAATTATAAAAGAATTTATTCAGCACAGTACACACTGTTATGTGTCGGATTCGTCGAAGATTTGTAAATGCATATTAATATACTACAGCTTGGTTAGACTAAAACATGGTTAACTAGTAAGACTTTTCATTCAGCTGTACCGAATCTTATATACCCACCACTAATTTACCTATTATGGGGACAACTTCATAAAATATTGTACCGTAATTTCTATTTATTTCAGTTTCATTTCAGTTGAACTTAATCTGTATAATAATATTTATTAGAAATTTATGCATATTTCAATTATAATCAAAAACTTAAAATTTGTTTATATTTTTGTAGCGAGTAACATAAAGCGATTTACTTTAAGAACATATATTTATATTTAAAATTAATAATGAATTAAAAATAAAACAAAATTGTTATTTTTTCTTATCCATGTTGGTTTTTTCCCTTTTTTCTAGCCAAGTAATTGAATACTTGGCCCTAACCATTGTTCTACACCTTGGATATATATATTCTTTGCATATTTATATATTAATTTATGGGCTTTTGCCAAAAAAGCTTACAAAGGACAATATTGAATAATCTGTAATAATTCGTTCACGTTTTAATTTCTACTAGTTTTATTTTGATTCAAGATAATTCAATCATTGCACAGATCAGAACTCTTATTTTTTCGTTCAAGAGCCGTTAGTCTCATTCAGTCTCGTCTCATCGAACTGTTCGGACGTGTTACTTTTAGTGCGGCTGAATTTTCGGTGAAAAAATCGTAATAGGTGAAAAAGTGTAAAAAGTTGAAATTAAACAAAAAAGTGAAAAAAAAATCGTAATAGGTTAAAATATATATAAAAAAAAAAAAATAAACATTAAACATCACATAAAAACTGTATGAGTGTTCCTCTCAGATGTAATTCTGAGAAAGAGCTTAGCTCGACTAGAAAAACTAGATGCATCTCTGAGGAAGAATCCATAAAAAAATCTTTGGAGAATTTTCTCACTGCAAGAGCCGTGGAACGGCGTCGTTCCTGTTCGCCCAATATTGTGATTTCAACAGATGAAAAAACATCATCTTCATCAAATAGTGCAGTCAAACCCAAAAAACAAGTAGGTATGGATAAGTACATAACCGTTCTCAAGCGACAGAGGAGCCCGAAGTCTGCTCAAGTGTCATCAAATGCAAAAGCTCCTAAGACCGTGAGTAATGATCAAAATAGGTTTGCTCTCCTCCAGACGGATGAGCCAGAACTTCCGAAGAAGACGTTTAAGCCCCCACCAATTTATCTGAGAGAGCCGACTTCCAGTAAATTGGTACAAGGAATTGTTGCTGTAATAGGTGAAAACATGTTTAGCGTAACCTCAATGAAACATGGAAATATCTGCGAGACAAAGATACAAGTGAATAGGGAAGATGATTTTCGAAAATTGTCCAACCAGCTGGAGAGGGAGGCTAGGGATTTCTATACCTACCAGCTCAAAAGCGCAAAAGGACTCCAAGTCGTTCTAAAGGGTATAGACCCATGTGTTGATCCCGCGGTGATAAAAACCGGTTTAATGGACAAAGGGTTCAAAATCAAGAGCGTAGTGAATATTAGAAACCGTGAAAAGATCCCTCAGCCCATGTTCAGGGTAGAATTGGAACCTGGAGGTGTTGTCTTAAAGAAAAATGAGTCCCATCCCATCTACAATCTGATGTACCTTCTGCATCGTAGAATCACCGTGGAAGAACCACATAAGCGTCAGGGACCCGTCCAGTGTCTCAACTGTCAAGCATTTGGTCACACCAAGGCGTATTGTAAATTGCCGACAGTTTGTGTTGCGTGTGGGGAGCTACATGCAACTGCTCAATGCGATAAGTCGAGAACTGACTCAAAAATCAAAAAATGCAGTAACTGCGGAGGTAATCATACCGCAAATTATAGAGGTTGTCCAATTTACACTCATTTGAAAGGCATAAGAACCAACAAGACGTCAGTATTGCCTAATCGCCCTCAACAGCCAAATTTAGCATCGAGTGACAATTTCCCTCAATTATTCCGGTCCACTAGTCATGTAAACGCGCCTAGTTCTAGACAAGTTTCTTACGCAAACGTCGTTAAATCTAATATGCCAGGTCTGGAGCAGGAACCTAAACCCCAATATTCTGAGCCGCATATCAACAATCTAGAGGCAACATTGCAGACACTTGTTCAAACTATGAACACTTTCACGACCACCATGACATCCATGATGCAGGAAATGCTGAAAATGCAATCCACTATCTTGCAAGCCATTTTAAAGAAATGATTTATTTAAAAATTTGTTTCTGGAACGCGAACGGCCTCCGCCAACATAAAAATGAACTGGAATACTTCCTGATGGATAAGCAGATTGATGTTATGATGATTGCTGAAACTCACTTGAGGTCGACAGGGTACTTCAAAATTAATGGCTACGAGTTCTACGATACTAAAGACCCCCGCGGTAGAGCTTGTGGAGGTTCGGCAATTCTTATAAAGAACAGAATAAAGCATTATCTAATGAATAACATAAGTGAGGATTACCTCCAAGCAACAAACATTTGCATTGAATTCTGTCAATACAAATTTGTTTTATCATCGATTTATTCTCCGCCTCGATTTTCAATAAAAGAACACCAATACCATAACTTCTTTAAATCCCTTGGAGCTAGATTTTTAGTTGCTGGTGACTTTAACGCCAAACACACATTTTGGGGTTCACGTCTGGTAACCCCAAAGGGTCGCGTACTCTTCAACACCATTGCTAAAATGGGCTTAGATGTACTCTCAAGCGGGCATCCCACCTACTGGCCGACGGACCGACGGAAGATTCCCGATGTTATTGACTTCGGAGTAGTGAAAAATATCGCTGTAGAATCGATACAAGTGGAGCCTTCATTAGACTTGTCTTCAGATCACTCTCCTACTATCATTTCAATGCATTTCCCTCAAGTGTGTGGTTCTCCATTTATGAACATGACTAAGACCCGAGTAAGTTGGATAAAATACAAAAAGTATTTAAGTTCTCATTGCACGGAAAATGTTGTGTTGAGAATTACCGACGATATTGATGAGTCGATTGGCAACTTTACCGAGGACCTTCGACGAGCTGTGCATCACGCTTCCACTTATCACGTTGAATGTAGAAATAGGACAAACAGAACTTATTTCTCTGAACTCGAACATCTCCTATCAGAAAAAAGAAAAATGAGAAGAGAGTGGCAAATTCACAGGTCTCCTGAACTGAAAGCTAGGCTACGGGAATGCAGAGATATACTAAGACATTTCTTAGAAACCCAAAGAACGGCCTCACTTAGATCTTACTTGGAAGGTCTTGATAGTACCCCACAATCTGACTACTCGTTATGGAGGGCGGCAAGAGGTTTAAAAAGACCAGTAAGAGGAAAACCTCCTTTGCGAAATCCGACTGGTGACTGGGCTAGAAATGATTCCGAGAAAGGGACATTATTTGTTAATCATTTGAGAAATGTGTTTACTATAAACAACTCAAATAATAACGAATCTGATTTGCCACCACTTGTTATAAGGCCTCCTGTACCTCTAAGACTAAACTTTCGTGATGTCCAAAACGCTATTGGTACTCTGAACCTTAGAAAGGCTCCAGGTATGGATAAAATCAGCAATAAAATGCTTGTGGAGTTACCTCGTGTAGCAAGAAGAATTATCCTCTTTATCTTCAACGCTATTTTACGCCTAGAATACTATCCTGCAGATTGGAAGGTGTCTATGATTACTATGATTCCTAAGCCAGGGAAGGACCATACCAAAGTGGAGTCATATAGGCCAATTAGTCTACTGCCGACAATTTCAAAACTGTTTGAAAAATTGTTAATGACTAAATTGACTCCAATTCTGAATGACACTGAATGTATTCCTAATCATCAATTCGGCTTCAGAGCTAAACACAGCACCATCGAGCAAACACACAGATTGGTAAATGTGATAAGAGGGTCGTTTGAAGACAAAAAATACTGCTCCGCCCTTTTCATTGATGTGTCGCAAGCGTTCGACAAAGTTTGGCATGACGGTTTAATGCACAAAATAAAATTAACTCTGCCTGCTAACTCCCATAAACTCATGGAAAGTTATTTATACGGTCGCAAATTTAAAATCAAAGAAGGTGATTTTTTAAGTACCGCTCAGCCAATTGAAGCAGGAGTACCCCAGGGTAGCATACTGGGTCCAACTTTATATTTGATTTATGCATCCGATATGCCGTTAGACCCCATAATACATACTTCAACTTTTGCAGACGATACAGCCTTTATTAGCGTTCATAAGGACCATCAAATAGCATCACAGAACTTGCAGAAATATGTTTATAAACTAGAGAATTGGCTTGAGCTTTGGAAAATCAGGGTTAACGAACAGAAATGTATTCATATAACCTTCACATTGCGAAAAGATACCTGCTCGTTCATCAGAATAAATAATCAAATTATCCCGCAACACAATGAAGTCAAATACCTCGGCATTCACCTCGACCGCCGTTTAACTTGGAAGTCTCATATTGAAGCGAAACTTACACAAATGAGATTAAAAGCAGTGCAACTTAATTGGCTAATCGGCAGAAACTCTATATTGAAATTGGATTGCAAACTTTTGTTGTACAATGCAATACTAAAGCCAATCTGGTGCTATGGAATTCAATTATCGGGTACTGCCTCAGCATCAAACATTGAAAAAATTCAAAGGGGTCAAAATAAAATTCTACGTATAATTACTGCAGCTCCATGGTATATTAAAAATTCTCGAATCCACAAAGATCTAGGCGTGCCATTAGTAAAAGTCGAATTTACAAAATATGCGTCAAAGTATGTCGGCAAACTTGAACACCATCCAAACCCACTTGCACGAGACATCCTTAACTTTAGTGGCCACAATCGGTTGAGAAGGAGGGATACCCTTGCTTTAACTCAAGCGCAAAATAGATGACTGGATCAGTTGATGTGAAATTTTTTTAGTATCATAAAAATTTTTGTCTAGCACTGGCTGGGCTTATTATTTTCTTTTTAGTATTAAGATTTGAATACTTATTGTCATTTCAAATATGAAGATTCAATAAATAATTAAATGCAAAAAAAAAAAAAAAAAAAAAAAAAAAAGCCGTTAGAAAATTCTTCGTTCATAACTTATTGTGTTCTATACCGCAAAATTGAAAAATATGAGATAAGGACGGTTTCATGATAAACTTTTGGAGATCAACCGATATGTGTTGATATCACTAATAGTTTTCGAGATACGAGACATCAACTTTATGCTATACAACATTTAACTTATACGGTTCGTAAGTTATTATGTTCCATGTTAAAAAAATTGTGCATATAAAACAAAAACGAAGGAAAAATACTTAATAAAAAAAATTGCTTGTAATTTTCTATATGCAATGAATTTCATTTTATTTAATTGTAATGTTCTCTTCTTCTTAAAATGAAAAGGAAAAAGTACTTGATCATTTGTTTGTTAGTGCTTTTTGCATTTATTGATTTTGATTTTTTTGTTTTTCAACTAATAGCCCTTGCATTTATTTTAATTTATCGTTAATGGAAATACGTAAACTTTAGTAGTATACCTAATAAACTAAAAGAATTTGAAGTTGAAATCAGTTTGTTGGGAGTTTAAGTGACTGTTAATTAAGAAATATTACTCAGAGGAACCTCATATGAACTCGTGTGAACTTTCCCGTAAAAGAGAAATATTGCTAAGACATCGAAACAGTACTTGCGTAAAATGCAATTTATTTATTTAATAACTTTTTGCTGTTTACACGAGTTTGAAGCATTTTGAAGAGCAATTTTGAAGAAAATTTTAATCGCGTAAATCTAGCTTAGCTGTTTTCATGCATTGAATTATTTTCAGAAACTGACCGACAAAATATTTTTAAAAAATTGGTCGCTTACGGATAGCCAAAAATAAAGTTTATCCTTTATGTCAACAGCAGAAAAATTATACTTACGTCAACAGCAAGCATACCCGCACATTTTATACGGGAATTCACGCATTTCTAAATATATTTCTGCTTTTATATGTTTTATTTGGATTTTGTTTGTGTTTTTCCCCTATTTTGAATTGTTTTTATGCATGAATACTTAAATTGTGTCTTTGTTTTCATGTATGAATATTTACAATACGAGACAAACACTTGTTTGTTGCTCGTCGTTGATGGAACCGCTTAAGGCAGAGTTAGTCTCTACTTTCTGTTCCGTTCCGAATCAGCTGACTTGATTCTGTTAAATAGAAAATGTGTAAAAGTCGTTAGTTGTTTTGTTACTTTCCGTGCCGTTGCGGACGAACCTGTTGAAAACAAAAATTTGCTAAGTAATTATAAGTGACAGCACAAAACAGCTGACATTTACACAACAAAAAAATTTTTGGTTATTACAATTTCTTTGAATTTAATTAAGTTTTTGTATAAAAGTTATAAAAATATAAAAAATAAACGATGGATGACGAAAAAGTCGAAAGTAATGACATATTGTACAATAAAAAAAACTTTGGCCCCGATTACCGTTCACAACACTAAGTATTTTGATGTTGTATGTTGTAAATTGCGATTACGATTCACAACACTTATTGGCTTAATCGTATGGAAAATGAATGTTGTGTTGTAGTCGAGACAATACAACATTTAAGTGTTGTAAACGATAATCGGTCCCTTTGATTGGTATTTTTTGATTTATTTTCGCGGTGTGTTGTCTGTTTACCTAAAACAGCTGATACGTTTATACGGAAAAACTAACTACAAAAATTTAACAACAGAACGACACGGAACAGAACAGCAACAGAAAGTAAAGACTAATGAAGCCTTTAGTTTTGGCAAGTGATTAAAAAATATAAATTTTATAAAAAAATATTGTGATACCGTTTAGTATAAAAAATAATAATGGCAGATGTTGAATGGCTTATTCCGTGACAAGTGAGTGCTCTTGATTTGGAAAAGCAACAAGAGTATATTAGGCAAAATCTCCAAGAGTTACAAGAATATAATGAAACAATAGCATTTGAAGGTATTGAAGACGAAAACAAAGCTGACGTAGATCCAGATAACTCTGACATCGAAGATATGCAATTACCAGAATATAACCTGGAAGAAGAAACTGAAGACAGTAATTTATCAATGTTAGATACGGCAAATAAACGACGTGTTTTCAAAAGGACGTGAAGCAGAATCAACTATTTTTGGTTACAGAAACAATATTTCCATATGTTCCTATATCCCAAAGAAAAACAAATCAGTTTTAGTCCTTTCTACTACCCATAATACTTCGCTAGAAGGTTCAAAGAGGAAGCCACTTATGATATTGGACTACAATAAATATAAAGGCGTCGATAACATGGCTATATCCTTGGCGGAATATTATACAAAGCGACGAACGAATATATTTGCTTTGGCGCTCTTCTACAATATCCTAGATGTGACAGCCTTTGCAGCGTACATAATTTATATTGAGAATAATCCACAGTTAAAGACTTCTACAAGTCGTCGTAGGATATTCCTCCACAATTCCAGTGAACAACTGGCGAAGCATGAAATAGAAAAAAGAGCCAAGAATAGCTATATTACAAGAGTATTCTCTACACGGAATGCAATTGAAGCCATAAATGGTGGTCCTTTGGGCACTGCAGAATCCGCAGGAGGTGTGGTAGAACGAGACAAAACCGGCAAAATTAAAACGAAAAGTAACTCTACATATTTACTAAACGTCGACCAAGCAGGAAATCTTGCGCATTATGCAAAAGCCCGTATGTGCCACACATTCCACTGAAATCCGCAATGCAAAAATTGCATTTAAAAATTATTCAATAAATACAATTTTAACATGTTATCTACTATCATTTGTTTTAATTGTAATTTATTTTATATTATTTTGTTAATATTTATTTTATATTTATTTTTTTACTTTATTAAAAACTTTTATATTTTATGAAATAAACATGTAATATTACTTTTTTTCACTTGTTTTCATATAACATACCCTGGTATGCAGCTGTTGACGTCAGGGGTAGGAATAAAAAAATTACCACATTTATCTGATTTGTCCAATTTTATTCATACATCAGAATATAGTAGAAAACACTTCTAGTGAGGATATCATGAAATTTAAGATAGATATAAAGCCACTTGCAGTGGCGTAATATAATGATTTGTTTCAAATAAATTATTGAACTAATTAACCTAGAAGTTCCTTTTTTGAGTTTAAAGTAATCTTGTTTTAGTAAATTTAAAACAAAATTATAAAATTCGACGTAAAACTTAATATGAAATAAAGATTTTGTTATATTAAAATAAATTCTCGCTTACATACCTACATACATGCTAAGAAATGAGAATAATGTCGTAAATACGTTCTAATAGAACAAAGGAAAAGGAACAAATACATTGTAAAATGAAGTGCAAAGTTTTTACCTTTTCCCAGTAAGAATATCTTGGTATTTTTTTCGGTTCAGTTTTTTGTAATTGACATCTAAACTTTAACATCGCTTTTCTCAAAACAGATTTTTGGCACATAGAACACAATAATTTAAGAACGACGAATTGCAAAATAAATTTCTATACACGGAGAAAAAAATATAATTGTGCATGATAACAGCAATATTTCAATGTCATTATTTCTATGATTTCGGCAACCATAATATATTAAAGTTGTGATGCAAATGATTCAAGCAACAAGCTGTAATCATTTCAGTTGTAACTTCTACACATTATAGTTGCCGCAATAATATACATAATAAGAGTTTTCATAGTATTGTTTTCTGTGTCTAGCATTGCTTCTTGGGCAGCCGTTTACGAAAATAATATTTATCTTTTTATTCACGTAAATAATATTAGACTTAATGAGTTGCAACTTATATTTTTAACCTAAATTTAAAAAATAAAAAAAAAAATTAAAACTCATATTTAGCTGAAAATTATTAGGCTAAAATTCTTTTCAGATTGTCTGACAAAAATTACTAAAAATACCAAAAGTTTCAAAACAAACAGTTACAAACAGACAACCATTAAATACACAAAAAAAAAAACAATTATATTTCAAAGACTTTAATGCAGCCAAGAAAACCAAAAGAGCACAATTAACCCCATAAAAAACATTAATTTTCACGCAAACAATAAACCAACATAGAAAGTAAAGAAAATTTTTAAGCAATTAATTTCATTTCAACATTTTTAATGAAAGTGCTGGAAATAAAACAGAATGTGAGAAAAGAAATTGGTTGTAAGGACGGCCACAGACACATGCAAATAATAACATAATAAAATACTTCTTTTTTTGAATTTTAAAAATATAAACATCCCAGCAAAATCTTAGCAATGACTTGCAATTACTGAATAACATACCTTTCAATCACTACTGACTGACCAGTTGTTTCACATAGAAGTACTCTTATTATGACTTATTTTAAAGAGCAAATTCTGTTTTTATTGCTAATGGCTTTTGCCAATGCAGAAAAATAAGTTGCTAAAGATATTACTTGCAACTAGTTTTATTGATATTAAAGTAATAACTATATTACAAATGGTTGTGACATTACCATGTTAAAATATTATGGTAGAATGATATTGTGAAAGTAGAAAAGCAGCTAATTATTTGGTAATGAAGGTCTTACTGTAGAGGAAACAAATGTGCGTTACAAAATGTAAGAACATCATGCAACATTCATTTATATCATGCATCATAGTATTCCTCATTTCGCCAGTTATCAACAGCAAGGCAGACAAATTATTTTTGTCAAAGAGTCCTACGACAGTTCTCTTGATTTTGTTTCTTTTTATATAGGTACAACAATCTGCCTCATTGTTGTTGCTTCCTTCTCTCGATAGAAATTCTTCAGTATTGTACTTGATCTTTATTCTTTATATTGTGTATTTACATTTAACTTCGATGAATGACAGAATGATGAAGTAAAAACATTGTAAAAATTAATTATCCGCTCTAATTGTCATTACGACTGATTATGGTTTTCGGCAGAGATGAGCTGATAATGAAATTATTTACCAACAACAACACAACACTAAGAGTAATGTTGGCGAAAATTGAAAATAAAAGCAGAAAATATGCACACAAATGGCACAAACAAATTATTTTCATTTAGTATGGTACGACAAAGGTTGTTCCAAATTAATGTTAATGTATTTTTACGAACATTAGAAAATTAGAACACATTAGAAAATAAGTTTACTTTCAGTATATTAAGAATATAATTTCTTTAAGAACTTCAGAGTTTTATTTATATCTAGCAGAGTGCTGCAAAATTATATGGAGAAAAATAATGAGAGTGCTGTAGCTTAATTGGTTAGCGCATTTGATCATTAAGCATGAGTTGGTACTTGTAGCACGGGTTCGATTCTCAGCCGCTGTCACCCAAACAACATCAGTTTCTGATAGTCAGTAGTTTTCTTCTATCTATCATAACTAATATTTATCACAGCGCCCTACTTCGGTGGTATAGCATTCAAACGCCACCAAAGTAAAATAATTAAATAAAAGGCTATAAAATCAAGCTTTAACATTAATGCGCCTACTCACCACCAGAGGCGCTGTAAGTCTGCACTAAAACAAACATATTGCGCAATTGCAGAGTTGTGATATAAAAAGCTTTCTTCTTTCACCACCTTCACTTCTGCAACTATCACCTTTCCAAAGAAATTAACGCAAGTATATATAGTAGGGTGGGGCGATTAGCATGGAAGAAAAAAAAGCTTAATGGGCGCTTCACGTTTCTGGACTAAATCTGTCACAATTGTTTGCTTTGTACACGTATCCAAACATATTTTGCCACAAATAAGTTAACTTAATATAAATATTAATTTACTTACGAAATATGTACGGATTGATCATCAATTGACCATAGTTAGCACATAAGTCCCAATTTTAAAGTGTATATGCTGATCATTGATGTTGAATTTAAACATAATAATGGTGTTAGTAAGAGAATTATGTGTGTTAAGATAATTTACGGAATTTGACTTTTTATGGGCTCTGCGGTCATATATAGTTAAATTTTGTTAAATTTTGTATGGATGCTACTTTTGTATAGATTTGGTTTTGGGTATAATAATTAAATTATATTAAAGTTTTTACCAGAGATTATCTTCCCTAAGCTTATCATTTCTGCTTTCAATAAAAATGTCATAATTTCGCGTCTTTTAGAACTCTATTCTAGAAACTAATGATATGAAACCAATTTTTGGTGGACGTTATATTTGTGTTGTTATGTTTTATGAAAATTACTGTTTTTTGTTATTTTATAAGTTTTTACTAGAACGACTTAATAACAGTTTATATCAGGTGATTGTGAAAGTTTTATGACAAATTGTAGTATATATGCGTAAAAGTTTAATAAGGCTTTCTTATAAATGGTTTTGTACATTTTATTCCTAAGTATGTACATTATATTTACTTATTATTATTGTATTCATGTCTTTAGCTATGAGTAACGATTTGTCTACTTGTTTAATTCAATTGTTTTGTTTGAGGTTAGTTTCATTTCCCATTTATCTTTTGTGTTCGTTGGTAATGTTATGAATCACAATACACATATAAGCTTCATTGTGTGTGCGCTGGAGATTAGCAGCATAACTAGACATAGTTTAAATTAATGAATGTTAAACTCTTCTTCAGTTGTGTGTTGTAAATAAGAATAATGAGTTGGATAGGCAGTCAGAATGTTTGTAATCAAATTTAATGTTCATTTGGAAAGTTGTAAGAAAACTAAAGCATTTTGTATAACAAAGGCCTATAAGGGAGTGTTGTTAAGTGTACAGGAAGTTTCAATTGACTATTTGTGTGGAAAAAATGAAATATTATAGGTCAGCTTAAACTTAAAAAACCATAAAATCTACAAAAATCGGGTTTTAAATACAAGAGCAAATTCAGAAAAAAAAGTAAGTAGAGTGCAACTAACTAACCTAATGATATTTCATTCAATAGTACGGGAGATGGGGCACGTTTATACCCGGGGCACCTTTGAACTATGTTGATTAAATCTCAGTTTAACATTTTTTCCGACCCTTAACCGAGTTTTTCACATGACAACCTTGTTTTCTAGCATCGTTAACAACTTTTACTAGTTTTTTCAGTCGTCGGCCGATTATAGTTGGGTAAACAAGTTTTCGCAGTGCCATTGTAATTTTTTTTTTATTTTTTTTTGTAAGAGTGTAAGAAGTATTCAGTGATCGTTTTCTTTCGTGGAACAATTATATTATATTTATGTATAAAAAAAAACATTTATTATAAATTTCCGTGAAATGGAAAGCCAGTTCAGGTTTGAACAAAGAAAAAGGGGTACCTTTGAACATGTTAATTTATCAACCGAAGTACCAAACATTGTTGTTTCTCTCTTATTTTCTGAAAATGACGAATCTAATGCTGATCATGATGCTTTAAAGGAAAAAGTAATGTCACCTGAAATCGCAAGGCCTTTTCCATCTTAATAATATAAAACTTATTTTTGATCTGATTTTTTTTTATTTTTTAATTGTTAATGTTTATGTTTTTCTTAATAAATAAATCGAATTTATTATATATATAAAAAATATAACTGTTTATGTTATTTTTGGACATACGCGCTACAAGAAAAAATTGCCGTTCAAAGCTGTCCCAGCCTAGTTCAAAGCTGCCCCTTATGGGGGGCACATTTGAACACAAGAACCTCATCCATTAAAAAAATAAAAAAAATACAAATCGAACTAAAAATAATTTACTTGTCGACTTAAGCTAAAGTTTATTTTCATATATATTAGTTAAATTATGTAAAAAGGTCAATACTTAATTTTTGAATGAAAATATATTGGAATTTTTTTTTCATTTTCAGCATTTAATTTAAGCATTAAATCATAAAATAAAATTACAAAAAAAAAAAATATTTTCATATTTTGTTGGTTGGCAAACAACAGACATAAATATATTCTATGCAAATGAAAACATAACTGTAGAAATAAATAAAAAAGAACAATAACAATAAATTGTGACACATAGCAGACAAATAAAAGTTATTGCTGTTTTGTTTAACCTACAGAAACATTAAAAGCACACAAAAACATAAATTTAACTAAATACGAGTATGTATGTATATTTGAAGAGAGAAAATTGCAGGCGTTAAATTATCTGATAAAATTGATTTTGGTCGAAACATTATTTTATTTTTTTCGATGCACTTCTACTTTTAGTTGAAAAATCCAGTACATGGTTTAATTACGTCAAAGCGGCACTTCCTTAATGTAGGTGCCATTTAACATTTTTTTTCCACTAGTGCTTATTTCGTGAATGGTAATACTTAGCTCATGTATGATTTGACTGTTTTATCCTTTCGCTGAACGAATATGGTTGTGTATATTCTTGTCTTCGCTTCGTTAAGTGGGCCTGCGATCGACTTACAGCAGATGCCGATTTTGCAAAAAAAAAAATCATCTTTTCAGATGAAGCTCATTTTGATCTTGGCGGATATGTAAACAAAAAAATTGTCGCATTTGAGGCACAGAAAACCCGCACACATACATTGAAAAGCCGATGCACCCAAAACGAGTCACTGTTTGGCGCGGATTTTGGTCCAGAGGCATAATTGGGTCATTTTTTCTTCGAAAATGAGCAAAGAGTGGCCGTTACAGTCAAAGGCGATCGTTATCGAGCCATGTTGAACAAAATGTTTGTTCACAACAATTAAAGAGGAGAATATTGGCAACATTTGGTTTCAACAGGACGACGCTACGTGTCACACAGCCGAAGCTACACTCGCTGTTTTGCGCCCTGTTTTTGAAGATCGCATTACACAGGTCAACACTATTTTTGAGTATGAGTTCTATACCTCTGATTTTGATTACTTATGCCAAACTAAAGAAAGAAAAAATATTTTTATCTAATAAAGTTTGCTTTTGTAGTTACCAGAACGAAATTTCAACATTTATGGAAAAGGTCTATTTTTCAATGTTAATCATATTTAAAATTAAAACAAGTAATGAATTATATATTTTAATTAATTTTTATTATAAAATACAGCACAAATAAATATAAAAATGCAAAAAAATTATACAAAAGAAGCTTTAAAAATCAATACTTTTAGTATTTCTAGTGTAATCGTCAGAACTTTCTCGTATGAGCATCCAAATGTAGTCACCCATCATGTTCTCATTATATTGTCCTTGATATCTTTGTTCAAAGTTCATTATATCGTGGTGGAAGCGTTCCCCTTGCTCTTCAGAATATTCACCCAAGTTATCTTTGAATTTATCCAAGTGCGCATGTAGCATGTGCACTTTGAGTGAGTCTTGACGAAGAGCCTTCATGAGTCCTAATTTTATGTGCAGTGGAGGCATTAAAATACGATCAGGCTCTACAATTGGTTTATTTTTACATTATGTTGTGCGATTTCAAAAGCCGAGGCAGCCATTTAAATGGAGTTATTTTCCATTTTTAACCGGAAGGATTGTACTTTCAAATAAAAAAAGAAATTTGAGAATTTATTCAGTAGTTTTTTTATAGCTTTTTTTTTGGTTAAATAATTTTAATTGTGCTAAATTTAATACAAACTTTTTGTGAACATTGAGAAATGTCAGAAAAGTAAAAAGGAAAATTGATTTTTACTAACAAATATCTCCTAAATTTGTGAATTTAATGTAAATATGTGCCTTAATTAATAATAAAGCCTCAAAATATTTAAAATTTCATGGGCTTTGTCATACGTGGCGTATACTTGATAATTTAATAAATATATAACTTATACGCAATATTTATCAAAACGATGTTATTAATATTTACATAATTAACAATACAGTGGTGGCCCAGTATAACGAACGTTTTTTCTAGTCCATTGATGACTCTAAATAACGAACGCTTGAAAAATTAACTATTCTATATAACGAATGCTTACTTTTTCTATGCTTTATTTTATTCTTTGTTTGTTTTGTTTGTTTGCTTTGTGCACTTACACAAAGGCAACGAGATTTGTTGATAACTGGTCGCGTTAAAGAAGTCATATGTTCGTTACAGCAGTCAATGTTATACAACGTGAAAGCCACGTTCCAATTAATGGCAACATACTGAAAATAAAAACTGTTGAAACTGTTGAAAACATGTAAATTTATTTATTTATTTTATTTATTTATTGAATTTTTTCATTTCCTGTACAACAAGACTAAGTCTTATATTTATAGTACAGGAACGCATTACGTTATAAACAATTTTATTATGAGCATAAACAAATTAGATACAGAAAAACCTATATTGATAACATCTTACGTGAAAAAGTTATATAAAAAATTTCTGAAACTATTAGCATTACTATTTATTTGTTGATTTCGTGGAAGATTGTTCCAAAGACGAGCGGCATGTACATAAAAGTGCCATTCAGACACTAGGTATTGATGTCGAGGTATTATAATATTTCGATTTCGAGACGATTGGAAGAAACGTATTTTTTCAAATATATATTTGGGGGTTTGAGTATTTATTATTTTGTGCAAGAATACAAGAATACGAATTTTTAATAGGCTATCAAATGAAACTCCGTAAAGTTTATTGGAAACAGCAGAAACATGATCAAACCTTCTCAATCCATACACATATCTTATTATGTTGTTAAACAATATATTAAGCTTACTTTTACTACTTGAATCACAGCTTCCAAACAACTCGCACCCATATATTAGAGAAGGAATCAGATACGTCTTGGCTAGTAAGGTTCTTATTCTTATTGGTGTAAAATATTGTGTAGACCAGAGAGCTCGTAACTTTATGTATGTTTGACCAACCAGTGAGTTTATATGATCAGTCCATGTCAGATTGCTATTGAAGATTATACCGAGATTTTTCGCTGAATTAACAATTTCGATTTTTTCACCATTTAAAACAATATCTTCAGAAATGTAACGATTTAAGCTCCTTTTACATATCACAATGCATTTAGATTTGTGTGGATTCAAACAGAGTCCATTTGCACAAGCCCAGAGGTAAATTTTGTTTAAGTCCTCATTTAGAGATGATATTCCTGAAGCTATATTTTGAACAGAGCTACTTAGAGTAAGTTGCACGTCATCTGCGTATAAATGGATGTTGCATTTAGAGAGTTGGTTTGGCAAATCATTTATATATAATGAAAATAAGAGTGGTCCTAAAATAGAGCCTTGAGGTACTCCTCTATTAAGGGATACGCTATCTGACCATGTATTGTTCACAAACACCGATTGTGTGCGGTTCGTAAGATACGAATATATAAGTTTAGTAGAAGTGTCGCTAAACCGAAAAAAGTGGTACAGTTTTTTAATGAGTATGTCATGGTCTACCGTATCGAACGCCTTAGAATGGTCTAGAAGTACTAAAAAATTCATACTACCTTCATCTAATCCTTGACGTATATTTTCGCTAACCTCCACAAGAGCCGTAACGCAGCTGTGATTCTGACGAAACCCCGATTGCGTGCTGGAAAGTAAACTATGAGTATCAATATATTCCATCATTTGTTTATACAAGAGCTTCTCTAAAACCTTCGATAGAAAACACAAGATAGCTATCGGTCTATATTCTCCATTCGATTTAGGTAATGGTATAATTTTTGCGTGTTTCCAGTTTAACGGATACGCACTTGACATTATAATAGTATTAAATAGATAAGTAACATACGGTAGAATCATAGGTAAAAGTAATCTTATAAACTTCGGGTGTATGTCGTCAATTCCTACTGCATTTGATTTAATCAAAGAGCTTGTTGAAATAACGTCATATTGAGTAACGCACGAAAATTGGAAATGTTCACTAATTATTCCAGTATTTGTATTTGGCGAGCATGAGGAAAAATTAAAAAAAGTGGGATTTGCCTGTACTACAGGTATGTCAGTGAAAGTTCTGTTAAGCATGTTTGCATCCACATTACAATCTGTACGATTATTAGTATTGCCAATTCCTATTTTGCGAATGATATTCCAAGTTTGTTGAGAATTGATTGCTGAGTCAAAGCGGTTGGAATAATATTCAGTTTTTGCCTGTTTAATATGTTTATTTACATTTTTCCTGGCATTGGAATATTGTAATTTTAGTTCAGGAGTTTTAAATCTTTTCCACCTGGCATATGCTAAGTCCCTCAATTGTATTGCATTCTTAACAGAATTTGAAAACCATGGTTTTTGAGTATGTACTGTTTTTTTATATTTTAGTGGTACTGTTTGATCGAAAAGATATTGAATATTGTGTTCCAGAAATGAAGATTGTTCATCAACGGTGTACATAAAATAGATATCATTCCAGGCAATATGGGAACAATATTCATATAAAATATTAAAATCTAGATTCTTAAAGTCACGATAACTGAAACACTGTTCAATTTGTTGGATTTGAAAGTTATAAGTTAGGAATATTAGATCATGTTTAGAAAAACACGGAGCAGATATTTGATCATACAGAACTATATTCGTAGTATTGGACACAAAGAAAAGATCAATCAGCGTGCTTGCTGTGGATGTATGGTGCGTTGGATTAATCATGTTGACTGGAAAAAGACCAAGCGATAACATATTATCATGGAGCGTCGTCTCCACTAATACGTTTGAGTTAAAATCACCAGTAATGACTATATCATTATACACTGTGGCGAGAGTTTCTAATGTTGAATACAAAACAGTTAATGGTATTCTCTTATTTGGCCTATAAACACAACCTACCAGCATCTTTTTGCCAAATGAAGAAATTTCGATAAATATAAACTCAACCGCTTGTTCAGTTGTACTGTATGTCAAAGATGATTTGTTGCATATTTTGCAAGAAATGCTATTCTTAGTAAAAATGGCCACACCGCCACCATGACTTCCTCTATCATCTCTAAATACCTTGTACCCATTGGGACATATATTATTATCTGGGGTTGATGTTAACAGCCATGTTTCCGAAACACAAATGACATCAATACCAGAGTTCTCAAAAACAATTTTAAATTCATCCAATTTATTATTTAAACTTTGTGCATTTATGTGTACAATTTTAAAACCTCTTTTATAGTTAGCCAAAATTCTAACCATATTCATTGTTAAGTCTTTGGACCTTCCACGATCATCACTGATAAAAGTCATAAAAGTGCATAATAATGTGTGTAATGCTAATAAAATCAGAAATTATATAATATAAAGATAATATTAAATTAAGAAATTGAATCATTGTAATTGAAGCAAAAATAACAAAGTATTGAAAATGTAAAACTAAATTAAATGTTGAAGTCAGATAAAATAATAAAGTCATGTATTGAAATAGTAAAGTTAAATTAAATGTTGAAGTCAGATAAAATAATAAAGTCATGTAATTATTAAAGAAATTCAAAACAATTTTCAAAACAATTAGTAAAGCAACAAACAAATATAGAGTCATTATCATAAGGTCATTAAAAAACTTGTGTAGTACAGCGAAAAAACTGCCTCAATTGCTCTGGAAAAATAATTTTGTTGGGTTCATCATTCTCATGTTGCTTAATGTAGACAATTCCCCTCAGAGTATAAACTGATTTCAATAGCTTATCCTTTTTTAGTCCAATCGCTGTTTTAAATATACCATAATTGTGCGGGGTAAGGTTTTCATTGATGTAAAAACTCTTATCACTTTGGAAACCGGCATCGGACAATCGTAGCGGCGATTTAATTTTACGACGATGAGCTGAAACAGTTCTCAGAAAATAGTTTTTCTCATACGGCGTGTTAAATTTTATAACAATGGGTGGATCAATAACTCTTCCTTGGTTGTTGTAGTGTTTTACACGAAAAATAGATTTAATCACAGGCATAGTAGTGTTTAGAGAGTTGCATATATTTTCATAAATTTTATTTAAGTCTTCATTGTTATAAAAAGGTATGCCAGTTATGCGTACTTCAGACGCCACCATAGAATTTTCATGATTTAAACATTTAACTTTTAAATTTTCAACGTCAGATTTTAATTGATCAATTTCCGTATTGACCGTCTCTAATTTATTTATTCTATCATTTAATTCTTTTAATTCGCCTTTCACTTCATTTATAATCTCACATTTTAAGTCTTTAAATTTTTGTTCAATTTCAATTATTAAAACTCTCTTACTTTCTGCGATCATATCTTTTATTATTTCAGCTTGCTCTTTCATATAACTGTCTTGCTTAGTAAATTTTGCATCCAGCCAATTCCACAAACGACTGCGTGAGCAAGAGTCATTTGCACTTGAAAAAATAAGATCTGCCACTGCAGGAGCATTATCAGATAACGGACTAAGCTCAGCTTTATCTGCTGTTCTCTTAGCTCTGTCGGCAGACAACAAGCTTTGAGAGATTTCTGTTGTTGTTTTCTTTGTTCTACGTGTTGACATAATTATGTATATTAAGTACAAACAATGTTTTATATTTATTTTTATTATCTCTTGTAATTCTCTCGTATTATTATTATTGATTGTTTATGATTGTTGTTGTATTTATATTCTGTTTTTAACACTTTAGAGTTTATTGTACTTTGGGTTATTGTAAGAGAAAACAAAAAATAGATTTTTTTGGTTTTTACTCTTAGATTTATTATATGTAGGTATGTATTGTTTTAATTTTGCAATTTTATTGTTGTTAATGTTTTGTTTTGTTTCATTTAAATTATCTTATTGTTCTTTTTGTTCGATATTTTGTGCAATTTGTTTATTTTTAAATCTTGTTTTAACTTTCGTAATTTTTGTTATTAATTTTGTTATTAATTGCGAAAAAAGGCGATGTTAACAGAGCTCACGGGAAAAAATACGTCTTTACACGTCGACAGACAGGATTATTTATGATATTTTATTCAACCCAGGTTCAATCCCCAGCTCAGCCAAGAAAAATTATCAATACAAATTTTAATAAGATTTTGTGTTGTAAAAACAATTCCTACCTTCAGTAAAAATATTAATTAAATGAAAATTAAATTTAAATGAACTCGAGCCCAACTAAAATTATTAAAAATTGTAAAATTAACAGTTCAACTAAAAATAATAATTGTTCTTATTATTAAATGTCTTTAAAGTATTATCAATAGCATGTTCTGAAATAATACAAAATAAATCATCTACATATTGAATTGCTACTCTTGGTTTTATACTTAAAATACCTGTCACAATTGGAGAAGCAGGAGATCCCATTGAAAATCCTTTTTGTTGTAAATACATATATCTCTTCTTTGTGTTGAAAATATTTTATGTCATCTATACACAATTTATGAATATGCAAAAATTGGCATTTTCCAATTTATGTGTATTGGCCTATAATATGCCGTTGTTCTTCTATTATATATTTATAAAATAAAAAATATTTTCTGAAGATGCTACACAAAGAAGGAGCGAAATAGCGGAAATAAACACGCTTTTGTTTTTATTTAAAATTGACCTAATTTCAATTTCTTTTTATTTATTTTTTATTGTAGCACCTTCAGGGAAATAAAATTTATTAACAAATTTATAAAATAACCGTAAAAATATTTTGAAATGTTTAAAATTTATTCATTCTGACAATTCTGTTGTATTGAAAAATATTTTTACTGTTATTCTGTAAATTTGTTAATAAATTTTATTTCCTTGAATATGCTACACATTATTGTAGCGTAATATTAAAACAAATAAAAATAAATTGATCTTAAACTCAAAACAACATAATTTTAATAATGATATAGGGGTCGAACAGTTAGTAAAATAATTGACTTTAAACTATTATTAAAATATTATTGAAAAACTTCAAATAAACCATAATAAAAAATAACTAATGTATATGGCGAATTTCACGTCAAGTGACCCAATGTTAACAATCGATTTGGATGAAATTTGCACCAAGGTTAGTGCAGACACAAATTTTCAGTTCTAGCAGTTCAGTAGTGCCGGAGTTAGAGGGGGTCAAAGTTGGAAATTTTGGTCAATTTTGGTCATACAGGGTTTTTTTTGAAAATGAGTGTAACTTTTTACCTATTGGTAATAGCAAAAATTGTCCAAATGACTTTAAATAGCTATTTCTTCAATCATTTCAAAAATATTTTTTTTTTAATTTTTAAAAAAATTGTTTTAAACATTTTTTTTTAAAATATATTTTTTTAAGAATAATTATTATTTATATTTGAACTGTTACTTTTAAATCATTGATATTACTTTTGTTTCGGCTCGAGTTCAATAATTTAATTTTTCATTAAATTATTTTTTACTGAAGGAAGGATTATTACATGAAAATTATTATTAAAAATATTATTGATAATTTTTCTTGGCTTAGGATTCGAACCTAGGTTGTTGGTTGAATTTACATATGTTTCGAGAAACACCACTTTCTCTCATCAGAATTCTTTACGTTCTTACCCTCTGCGGTGCCCACTAGCCAACAGTCAAACATCAATCCTTTAACCAGTATTACTGGTGGTTCGAAATTTGCTGTAATTATAATTTTTCATTTTTATTTTACATGTTGCCTCCTTTTTCCTCAGTTTTTTCGTATTCATGCCGAGACTTCGTCTCGAAAACCTGAATACATTTTTATTATGTTTGTTGTCCACTTTCGTCGACATTTTATATATATAAATTTATTTTTTTTAATTAAATATATTTTTTTTTAAATTTTTTTTCAATTTTTTCTCTTTTTTCTCAAAAGAAAGCTTTTACAATTTTCTTTAAGGCCTTTATAATCGCTTAATGGGATGCGAGTGCGATATCTATAAAAAAAAAAATTATTTTTTAACTCAAGAATAGGATTTTTCAATATTTGGCACATGTATCATATTCATTTTCCCCCATTTTTTTTATTTTATTTTTTTAAAATAGAGTTTTTTTTTTATTTTTGCTAAAAAGGAACTTTACACCATTTCGTTTAAGCGGTCCTTATGGTGGTCGGTCCATAATTGGTCATAGGTCCCATAAAAGGACCACATCCAAAAAAGTCATTAATTTGAATATATATATTATAAATATCGGTACCGACTCAAAACTTCACTCAGAGCATTTACATATACACAATTGTCATTTCACAAAATTTTATGAATATTGGTCCATATTTGACCGTATTTCCCAATTAAAGCCTCCTTCCGAAAATCACTTCAATACTCATAAATCTCTTATAAATAAGGGTACCAATCCAAAATTTTACACGAATCATTTACATGCATGACATTTGTCATAACTGCTTATGAACCATTTCCGAAAAACAAATAAACCCACAAAAATGTCTAATAAATATCGATATCGAACCAACTTTTATATAGATCAGTAATTTTAATCCATAAATCACATTAGTATCGGTTATACGGCAATTATGCTATTGGATTTTGTAGCTGTCAGTCAATAATTGGCAATAGCTCCCGAATTACTCCGATCATACTAAAAAACCATAAAACTTTTGTAAATAACGTTACTGAGATGACATTCAACCAAAATAAGCCCCAAATACGTAGAAACCACATTAGTGGATACTGGATTTAGAAGCCATCGGTCCATAACTGGTCCACTTCTACTATGCCACCCATAAATCTTTTGTAAATAATATTATAATATTCAAACAAAAAAGCCTCATCTTATATCTTATCCTTTTTATACTCTGTTTCTTAAATTGTTGTGAATATGTTCTTTTAATTTTATAAATTGTTAAATTGCACTCAAAATTTGTTATGAAAATCAGACAAACTCTGCAAATTATAAAAAGAATCGGTAATTAAATCAATTATAAATGTAAGCAAAGCTATGAGCGATCATCAGAAAATGGTTTCTAGCGTGACTTCTGAACCACTTATTTCCATTAAATTTTATCTCGATATCAACACTTATAAGAAATGTATGCCTGTTAAAGTGATTGTCAGAAAAAGGTGTTACATTAATGCTTTGACTAATTATGGAGCAATCGCTATAAAATAAGGTGAAAAGAATTTCGCTATTTACGAATCTTATTTGTATTGAATTTTATTTAGATGCCAAGACTTTGAAGAGATTTATGGTTGTAAAAGTGATTTTCGAAAGTGGTCCTTTATGAGAAATAGTGGACCGATTTTAACCAATCTTAATACCAATAGTTCACGTGTTGAATTTTTATCAAAATAACTTTAAAATTGAGACATGTACTAATACGACCCGCACAGCTTTACCTGGAAAGCCAGCCAGGTAGCTAGATGGACGGACGGATGTGCATCGTCCCAGAAAATGAGTCTAAGTATACTTTAATTTGGGTGTTGGACTAATATTTTGGGGCGCTACAAATATCATTAGAAATTCAATATACCCTTCCCACTATGGTGGCAAGTTTGACCTTATTTACAATTTCTCACAAAAACACTTACATGAGGTACAGTTGTATGTTATTACATTTTCTATAAAAGTTCATTTGCATATACTCGCACATATATGTATGTGTGTGTATGTGTATATGTGTACATTAATTATAGATATGAAATACATGGTAAAGAAATTTTAAGCAACAAATTGAAAGCATGTTTATTTAATATATGGATTTATGTAAATACTAGATAAAGAAACATTGTTTCAATAATTTAAAACTAAAAGTACAAGATGTATATGGTCAACAGGTTATATTATAAACAGAATTAAAAGTTGAACTTTTTAAATTACAAAACATATATGAAGGACAAATTAGTAAATGACATATCAAAAGAAATGGTTTTAGGAATGTTCTTTCATATTTTTTACAATATTTAGATTCTAATATTCTAGGTTATCAGGCAAAATACACAGGCATCTAAAAATAAATGAATAATGTAATAACTAGATATGAGGAAACCCTTTTTATTTTCACCTAAAGTAAAGTGCCTTGAATTTCCAGCCCAGCTTAAATTCTAATTACTTGCTGTGAAAAAATTTCAGGAATTGTAAAAAAAGTTTTACTACATGTTTGAAAACTTTTGTAATTTATACAAACTTACATGCATGTTATCGTGCATGATAATATTATGTTAGTTTGTGTGTCTATATGTATTTAACCAAAACATTTAAAGCAATTTTTTACCCCTAAATGTGTGAGAATGAAAACTGCAGTCACGAACAATTGAAATAAATTAATAGTGACATAAAACTTGTGTTTTTAAACTGAAAATTTACATACGCATTTACAGCCATAAAATGTTCAGGCAGTAACACAGTCGGTCAGTCCTAAACAGGCATGGCAAGTAAAGGTTTTAAGGATTTAGTACCTTTAAACAATGAAAGTACTGAATTGTAAGTTAACTATGTCTTCAAACTATTAAGTGTAGAAAATTACATTTTCTTTATATTTTTTTTAGGAGAAAAATTCTACAATCACTCTAAGTTCTTCCATCTCTGATAATTTTAATTGGCACAATGCTAATAGCAAAACCTTTTTCAATTGTATTAAAATGAGTGAGAAACAATGAACGAATTTTGAAAACAGCTATGTTTAAAGGTCCATAAACAAGCACAGGCGGCTAGAAGAACGGTTAAAATATTTAAATTATCTTCTATTACTAAACAAGTGTAGTTGTTTAATTGCCAAATGGCTTTAAACAAATTACGGAGGCTAAAAATTAGTGCAATGTTCAAATTGTTGCAAAAGCAGCAGTTTTCGGCATTTTTCTTTTTAAACTATGATGATAAATTTTAGAATACTAGAGCGTAGTATTTTGGGACACTGATTTTTAATTATTCTATATTCTAAGAAAAAGCAAGACTTTTTCAGGGATTTTGTTTCACATATCAAACGTTTGTTTCTTAAATTACTTTCTCTGTATTATGTTATACATATGATTACGTCTAATTTTATGTACGGAATGAGTGGCTGTCAGGTCAAAACTTTGAACTACAACACAATGAATCCAATAATTTACTATTGTAAAGAGTTTATCAAAACAATTTTGTTTTAAACAAAACAATATGAAAATCATTAAAATTATTATTGTGTTGGAAAGAGTAAACGTTGACGTTATAAATGATAAGTGATAGTGAACTGATGTCCTTTACTGCTTCGCATAGATAAGTCGGTCGATTCTTTTATTAATATTTCCAATCACGTGGAAAAATGACGGATCTATTTCTTTCGTTAAATTTGCGCATCCGTGCAGACAATTACCAGATGAATTTCTTGAAATTCGGGAAATTTCGATGGCTATGTGACATGCGGCATCGTCCTGTCGAAAATGTTGTCAGTGATATATATACCACAAATAAACCAAAATTTAGTTGTTAACATCTCACGATAAAGTGATGTATTCACCGTAACAGAATTTCCAACTGAATTTTCGAAACTAAATGGCCCAGGTATGCCTACAGGCATGATAAGTTTAGGAACCAAACAATTCTCGACAATCAATATTAATTTGGATTTGTCAAAGAAGTCGTTACGTTTAGGAGATTACAGAAAATATATTTAGTAATCCATATAAAGTATAATTAAATTTTGTTGCCGTTAGTATTTTGTGTAAATAAATTATTGCTTAAATTATATTAAATTTATCAAACCTTTAAAATTGACATTTTGTTTGTCATTATTTTGATTTTTGTACTTTTTTTTTGTACATTTGTATGATTATTCTCTATGTTAGTGTTTTTAAAGTCTTTCCTTTTTTGAGACAGCAATAACAAAGCCATTTCTTTCACTTTGATTGCAACAAAATTGGACTATTACTATAAAAAGTCAGCAAAGATACAAAAACACTTGCAAAATATGGCTGGTTGTTAACTGAGAATGTTGCAATATGTCTGAGTGGGCGATTTAAAAAGTTATTTTAAATCGATATATATGATATAAAAGGAATCTGTTTTTAAATATTCTACATATGATTTTTTTAAATAGTTTCAGTAAAAAATAAACTATTCTTTTCCAATGTTTAAAGAAACGGCTGTGAATTGAAAACTTTATGTGGTCAAATTGTCCGCGTCTCATATCAGCGCGAATTTGATTACGAGTTATTTTTCAGTCGATGAAAGTAAGGGTATTATTAATTGAAAAAAACAAGTAAGAATGTATAGTCGGTCAAGCCCGATCATATAATACGCTACACCCAGTATATTTATAAAACAGTTTTTTAAAAAACAGCGCAATATGGGAGATATTACCTATTATGGACCGATAATCCAAAAATTTAGTGTCACGATGTCTGTGAATATAAATATTATGTGTGTTAAACTTTATCTCGATATAAACAGTTTTAAAGAATTATGAAAGTTGAAGTGAATTTCGGAAGAGGTCTTTTATGGACAGAGCATTATAAAATTAGCTGTCATAATTTCTATGTATATGAAACTTATTTTTGTTGAATTTTATTTGGATATCAAAATTTTTAAGAGATTATTGCTCGTTTCAGTGATTTTCGAAAGTGAGCCTGAGAGCTACGGCTAATTATGGACCGATCATCATAAAATTATATCATATTATTTGCATATTTGTGTACAGTATTATTTGGATACCGACATATTTAAGAGCACTTTAAAGTGATTTTCTGAACTGGGGCTTATATGGGAACTATGATCAATTATGGGCCGATCTTTACAAATTTTTTAAATGTGATTTGGCTTCATTTACTATTAATTTTTGGTGAAATTTGTTGGGATACTTGCATAATTCAAACATTTATGATCGTTAAACTCCTATTTCGGGAGGACATTTTTATGGGGGCCAGGTGAGATAATGACTAGATTTCCACCAATTTCAATACCATCGATCCTTGGGCGGAAAAATATCAAGTTGTAGTAAAGCGCACAAATTTGATGCTATAGAAAGTGTCCCAGTATTTACGACAATGTTTTAACAAACTTCAACTGTAGCTGACTCATAATGGAAGCAATATATGTATGTATATAAAAGTGGGCCTCAATTAGGTACCAGGGGTAACATTTTATGTGGAAAGAAAACGAGGTGCTGCTGACGCAAAATATATTGTAATATAATAATATTTACATAAAATAATGCCAGCTGAAACGTTCGCTATCTCTTATTAGATGTCACAATTTTTCAGTAAAATTTTGGCCCGTTTAAGTTCCTGCTAGTATGCAAATGGGTCGGAATCTAAGAATTCAAGTCAAAGTAATAGAAAATTGTATGACCTTATCTAATTGGGCCCAGCTTTGGTCAATGGAAAACTATTGGGTTCTTATTAAAGAAATTTCAGTCAAAGTGGCATTGTTGTTCTTAACGATAAAAACAAGTAAGAGTTTAATTCAAAATCGGCTATGTCGAATACCTGCTTCGTCAAACCACCAACATTTTGGCCGCAAATCGACAATAGTATGAAATTGACTAATTGACAACGTTCTTGTACGATCAGTGTACAAACGGGGTTGATACACTATTCACACCGAATTGTTTCAAATCGTACACATACATGATGTCCAACTTGTGGCAAAACAAAATATTTAATTGAGAAACATTTTTTAAACGATAAGCCGAAAGACTTCCGAAATAGTCCTCGTTTGAACGCGTACATGTTTTTGTGAATGTGATATGAAAACATGTTGTCATGTGTACATGTTGTTTTTTTTTCTTTTTTTGGGAAAAGGTATCCTTTTATTGCATTGTTAAATGGTTGAAAAAATTGTGTATATATGCATACGATTATACATAAACGAGGTCACCTAAAAATACGCAGTATTTTGTTTGCTATATCTTTTAAATAAAGTGACTTCAGAAAACATCAAAGACAGTCTGATCAGCTAATTTTAAAGTAACTGTAAATACTTAAAACAATACATTAGACGATCTTGATACTGAAATTCTCTTACTGTCAAATTACAGATGATATTATAGTAAAGCGGAAAGCGTTCTATGTATATTTTAGGAATGTTTTGAAAATTTTGTATTTTTAAGTCCAAAAAGTTAAGGATTTTCAATTCGAAGGTGCAAAAATTATAGCATTTTTGTAAGTCAAAGGTTCAGTAAATGCAGCTTCCACAGCACCGCCCTAGGTGGGTTTGGTTCATCTTCAAAAGTTAAACTCAAATCGGACCAGCTAGACTTATTATCAAATAATTTACATTCTTCCCCACCATGCCTTTCATATTATTTAAAAAAAAATGGAAATCATACAGTGCTAATCAATTCCTTTTAAGGACAGATCGTCCTTTGAGGCAATAAATATTGGTTTATTATGGTTGATCACATTTAATGTCTCTTGGTTAGTATTACGTTTATTATTAATAGTTATTATTTTTTTAGTTGAACTGTTAATTTTTCAAAATTTGATAATTTTAGTTGGGCTCGATTTCATTAAATTTAATTTTCATTAATAAATTTTAATAAGATTTCATGTTGTAAAAACAATTCCTACCTTCAATAAAAATAATAATTTAATGAAAATTAAAGTTTATTATTAATTTTATGTTTATTTTGCAATCAGTTCAAATGAAAATATAACTCAAGAGTGAGATAAATTTTAAACGAAAATTCTGAAAATTATATCGTTAAAAATGGCCATAAGAAATCTGTAAAAACTTTATAGCATCTTTCGATAGGTTGATATATTTTGGGCCACCTTGTACATACATATACATATGTATGTGTGTATGTATAAATGTACATTTTGTTTAAATAAGGTGGCACTTTTCCAAAACATACCATACTGACATCTACTACTGCTTTTAACAAAGGACATACATGTATCATGTCGATGGGTATTTGTGTGTTTTAAGAGTGTGTAAATGTAAGAATATATGTATGTATGTGTGCATAAATAGATGTCACTTGTTTACACTGTAATCACGAAAATATAATTTTTTGTTGATGGCAGCAGAAATGCTTTAGCCAAAATTCTTTGAATACATATTTTCAGAAATGTCAAAGCAAAGCATTTAAGGATTTACACGCATTGACTTAACATAAATGGTTCATGGCCTAGCAAGGACAAAACTAAAAACAATGTAGTTGCTAAAAATCTTTTAATATCAATGTACTGTATCAAGAAATTATGAATTGAATTTAATGCAACTTAAACATATAAATGTACACCAAAACTTCAGCAATATTTGGCTGCGGAATTTTGTTTATATACCATCTTTATTTTCTATGAAATATGTTACTTTTAGTATATTTTAGAGGCTTTAAGTTCCACTTTGGGCAAAAAGATGATTTAAACCATTATATCTTATTGTATATTTAGACAAATGTGAGTCAATTATCGATTTTGTTTTATAGAACAATTTAGCTTGGAGGTAATAAAAGTATTTAGTATACTCCCAGTACAAAAAATTCGTGCACAGACTGACGGACATTGTTAAATCGATACAGGAAGTGATTCTGGATCGATCTTTATAATTTAAGGTGGGTGTTAGAATAACATTTATTTATGTATATTTGGGCGCAAATCCAATATCCGTATTATAGTGGTTTAGGGTATAATAAATAGAATCCGACCGAAACCCGTTTTTGCAGGCCGAAACCGATCCGACACCGGCCTAATCCAAAATAAAACAAAACTTTTCAAATTTACTAATAATTTTCAAAAAATATTATTTTAATTTCACAACATATTTATATAAATTTTAGGTGCCAAATATACAAACACTAGATTCGCACTCCATAAATCATGCTTTTTTATCATAAACGGACAAATTCTTTTTAAGGAACATTTTTTTCGATATTCTTAAATAGTTTACAATGAAATAAAAATTTTTGTTTTCTTTTATTTACATTAAAAACTTTTTTTGGTCAAAATATCGCCGAATATTGTTAATAGGCCAATTTTTGGCATAATCAAAAATCGAAACCAAATACTCTGTCGGCCTCAAAAAATTAACCATACCGGGTAAACAGTATACAGGCAAATTAGTGATCGGGCACAGGCCAATCATAGGATAAGATGGCTTCATATACATGCCTCTACTACCTTGTTCGCATACATGCACTATTTTGTTGAAAATTTCCATGACCGTATCATTTGCTCGAATATACAGTTGGTTGTGAACTTGTTTGAATTGACCTTTGGCTTCATATAACGCTATAAAAGTGATGCCAATGGTGTTAAATAACACTACCTAGGCATCGGCAAATGTTGGCACTTGATATTAATTTACATGTTCGTTATGCTAAACATTTTATCGGCTAAAATATTTTATTTTATTTTATTTCTACTTCTAAAGACATAAACTTTCAGTTTATTTGATTGAGATATTAAAAACTGTGCGAACCGAGTACTGCAATTTATAGTAACAAACTCTCATATAATATGTTTTAGGTATTTCAAAATGTTGCAGCTAATAAAGTTGATCTTCTGTTCAAATAAAAACATAAATATTTCTTTTATTTAAATAAAATTGTGTCTCTGTTGATGATGTTGTTTAAAAAGTACATATGTATATGGTAACCAATATTATGAAAATGCATACTAGTTTACATACGTAAGATAATAGGATGGTTCAGAAAAGATGGTTATCGCTGTACCTAATAATAGTAGAAAAAACAAGTTAGAGTGCTATATTCGGCTGTGCCGAATCTTAAATACCCTCCACCTAAACGTAATAAGAAATACAGAAACTACACTGCTTATAGGACTAGTATATCCTAATTCTGTGTTTTCTATTCGGTCTTAGTGCAAATTTTATTAGTATTTCATATATTGCTTTAAATACAATGGGCCATAACCATAGACAAACTTTTTAAAAAGAATTTTAAACTTAATTACTTTTAATTATTTTGTAACTATAGTCGTTTTAAGTTAAACCGACTTTAACTGGGTGCCACCTCATATATAGAAAATTATTTCATACAAACTGTAAAGAAAAATAAGCAAGTGGCAGCTGTCATTGAAAATTGAAAAAAAAACAAAAATCGGCAAAATAATAAAATTAATCGGGAAATTTTAAGACAAGTGTTTGCGGTGAAAAAATGGAGAAGGTAAGATAAGTATCATAATTTGGCGTTGATTTTATGATAACAAAGAGAAAGAGAGGCGAATTGGGCTACTGCAGAAAGATAATTTTTTTTTTACTTTTTTATATTTTTGTACACATCCAGTTTTTGTTCTTTGCATAAACAGCTGGTTGATTTTAAAGTGATGTTAAATTATTTAAAAGCAACTTTAGCGGTTAAAGCATACTTTTACGTGTCTATAGTTAAAGTAAAATATACTTTTAACAAAAGTCAACTTTTTAACTACTAAAGTACACTTTTTTGTGACTATTGTTATGGTCCAATATTACCTGTTGGCCGTAATTCACTAAGGTGATTTTTTAATGTTTTGCAATTTTATTTAATTTTGACCAATTATAATGTAACGTCATTGCTATACGAATTTTCTCATTCCTTGGGTTCTGATCAATGAGTTACTATTATTGGAATTATCTGAATACTTGTTAGGGTTTAGATGTTAATACCCATGTTAAATGCCCATCTTTGTTTTTTTTTTGTAAAATATACCACCATGATTATATTTTAATAATTTAAATTAGAATCCCCTAACCATATACTTATCTTGCTGTAATTTTAACTCATCTATCCCATTATACCTCCAGAACTCAAATAAAAAGATTTATTCTTCCATATTTGTTTTCAAATATTCCAAAGTAACAAAGAATTCATTTATTTAATAAAAATCTAAAGTTGTTTCCATATTATAATTATAACAACTAAAAAATTAATAAACTATTTACCACAAAGAAAGTTGAAAATTATAAATATTCACAAACAAAATTAAAACTTACATACATTGACTCCAATGATGATATGTACATATCAGCATCTCGATGAAAATTATTATTTATCTATCTATATATATAAAAGTGAATGTGTGTCGTTATGTTTATTATTATTAGTTTGAAGTCTATAGACGGCTAAACGGCTGAACCGATTTGCTTGAAATTTTCACAGTATATTTCTGTATGTCTGGAAGGAGATATAGGCTACTTTTTTTTTGGAAATTTTAAGTGGGCGTGGTACCTCCCATACAAAGTTAATTTTAAAAAATACGGGTAGCGAAGCACACCGGGTTTTAGCTAGTATTATATATAGGTAAATCAAAAAAAATTTAAAATAATTTAAAATTTAAATTTGAGAATTAATAATATCTAATTTTAAACAATCATTTAAGATAAAAACCACAAATTATTATTAATTATTTTAATCATTAACAATTCTAATTATAATTTAATTAAAGCCAACCAATTTTCAAGTATTTGAATAAAAATTCTCGACCGCGCAAACAAATCTCAAATAATAATGTAAATCTCTTTTTTTAATATATTTGCTTATGTTGAAATCATTATAGTTGTCCACAAATATTTATATATTAGTTATTATCATTGTTATTTTTCCCTTTCAGTATTACTTTCACAAATTCAGTTTCTTTTTATTTGAAAAATTTAATTATTTTCACATTACAATTGTGTTTAGTTTTCATTACTGTTCATTTTCTTTTTCATTTGTATATGTTATACATTTTATTTTATTTCCACATTCATTTTGTTAGGTTTTGATATTTTTATAAATTTTTTATTCGAATAATTAGATTTTATGTAATTATGTATATTCAAAATGTTCTCCTTCAATAAACTTTTGGTAAATTATTTCAATTTTCATTTCAATATAAGAAAACCCTCTTCCTTTTTCACTAAGTTGATTTTTTTTTTGCTCAAATTATAATTTATATAATATTCTCATATTTTGAATATCCTTTTAGTTCAACACTTATGGTGGTGGAGGGCATAAAAAAGGAGTGAATTCTTTTGAACCACAAATTGACACTCATTTATTAATATTCAAGTTTTTTACAAACGGAATGACAAACTTAATTGGTGGTGGGTATAAAAAGAAAACAAATTTTTTCTTATAGTTATCATACAGGAGTCAGTAGACAATGATCTTTACATAAGTATAAGTAACTTATTAGCAAATCGGTGGTATTTTATTGCATTTCTGGAGTCCATCCTAATTTATATCTAACTATCATCATACATAGACTTGAAACAATAACAGAACAAATATGCTTACATATTTACATGATGACCGATATATAGAGATAGACAATCGTTTTACCCAACATATTTTCTATTAATTTTAATGATACTGTGATGATTTTTTGATACAGTTTTTATCAACTTATTTTGACTAGACATTCTATTTATTGTACTATGCATTTAAGGAATTAAACATTTACGGATTTATGAAGGATTTAAGACTTTTTTTGATATTTTATATGAAAATTCGATTTTTGGTCAGTGATCACAAATTTAAGCCCTTTTCTCATTTAAACGCTTATATACGGAGTTATGAATGATTTAAGATTTTTTTTGATATTTTATATGAAAATTCGATTTTTGGTCAGTGATCACATATTTAAGCCTTTTTCTATATAATAAAAACAGATATCTTAGTAATTATTTTTGTTATTTTAAGTCGACATAATTATGTAAACAAAACTACAACAACAAATAATCAAAGAATAATAATAATAAACAAATTAAAGCAATTTAATACAAATATTTTATATGCATACAAACAAATGTCGATCACTGTATACTAAGCATACGAGTACATATGCATATGAGTACACACATACCCAGAAAAAAGGAAGAAAAATAAACATGTTTAGTAAAAAATATTGTCTATATATCAGTACACGCAAAACATACTTGCATGCAACAAACATGTACATATATACATGCACCAGTATATACCAGAGTATATAACCAGGAATTTGGAAAATGAAATAAAGAGTGAAAAAATATGAAATAAAGAAAATTTGCATAAAAACAATATGGATTTACATTCGTTGTTCTTGTCAATATTTAAGTTTTCCATAGTCCAAATAAACACAAGTATACATATATGTATTTATATGTATGTATGTTTATATGTAGGGCAGTGTATGTGCTTTCACATATGTTTAGATCATACGTGCATGTGTAGCGTGTTTTTACCTCTCTGGTTTTCTCTGTGAATTGCTAAGTTAATGCTAGAGTGGACTTTTGCATATGAATACATATAGTGGCAAATAACAAAAAAGAAAAGTAATAGACATAAAATAATCTTCGGATTGAATTTATTTGCACTTAAAAAACCTTTAATCGAATTCGTTAGAATGTTGGAAACGCTTAAAGACACATCGGTGAAAACAACGGTAACTAAAGCTTAAAGGGAAGGGAAATGGTTTATACTGAGTTTGGCATTCAATTTTTAACACATTGAAATATTGATCGTAAAAATACGAAAATATGTTTTAACACGTGAAAAATTTAAAATTTTTTTTCCACAAAAAATTGCTTTATTTTGCAGCACACTGTACATGTTTTACAAAAAAAAAATATAAGAAATTTCAACATCTTGCTTTGAATGCAATACCAAAATAATTCTTCTACATTTCATATGTGTCAGAGAAATGTGCATTTGTAAGGTCGACATTATCTCCTTTTTATACATCTATTTGATTTAAAATTTGAAAAACATTGGAATTTCTATAGATCTTTAAACTTAAAGGTTACTGCAAGGGGACTGACTATTGAATGTAGTTTCAAATTGTCTTAAATAATATAATGCAAATATTGAGGTTAGAGGTTATAAAATAAAAGTTCGTTTATTAAATTAATTTAGTATTATAAGGCTTGCTTGGAGCAATAGTCTAAGTAGTCTGCAATAATAAAATAAGGAGAACTTTTGTGTTTAATTCATTGACAGTGGTATTTTAAATACTGGATTGTTAAAACTCGGCTGGCAAATAACATTTGACATATGTACATTATGTTTGTGTACGGTATTTCACAATTCTAATAGGAAATAAATTAGCGAGAAAGCATCTTAAGTTCAAGAAGGTGTGACGCTTTAATGCACCATACAGAAAAAGCAAAAAAGATGTTGGGCCCAGTAAAGATTTAGCTTTAAATCTTTTTGTGTATAAATGGGATTTGAGTTTTCAAATGCTTATAACTTGGAAACTGTAATTGATAAATAACATATCATGTTAAGCATGTTTTTTGAAGATCTAGCCATGAAAATATAAAATTATTGGAAATTCAATGAGAAACAAAAATGTATATAATGTATACGACAATTATGTCCATCTTCATAGAGGGTTAATGTTAAGGCATTATTACCCTAACATTGAATTGGAAATTTCGAAAAAATCCATGAATAAAATTGCAGTGGAACATCTTGAAGTCTACTTTTACACCAAAAGGAACAATGTAAAATTTCATGAAATCAATCTACATTTAGGAGGAAAACTGACCTTAAAAGCCTGTTTTAGAAATAATTTCTATAAAAACCAAGATAATCAATCTATCTCTTATTTGATAAATTTTATCGGCTTCTTAAGCGTAATTGAAATTATACAGACCAGCGGTAAGAATGTCAAATAAATACTGAAGCGAAGACATATGTATAAGGATTTCGAACACTGTAAGAAGCCTTGTAGGTAGTGTGGTGTGTGTGCATGTATTTTTATATGATTTTCTTTTGTGTACTTAAGTGTATTCCTTTATTGTATTTCCATACAGCGCTACAAACCGCTATTATGGAACTTTTTTTTTTTGAGTGCAATATAATCTTTGATTTTATTTTGGTCGATCACTGAGCTTTTATACTCTGATCGATCAATATTTCTTATTACACAGCAATTAGTATTGAACATAGTACTCTTTGCTCCACATATTCCTCATTCATGCAAGTTCAGCATATTATTTTATTCGCTGGAATCAACTAGCAAGAAGCAAAATTACATCACATATTTTTTGCTTTATTCAACTTGGTGCTGTAGCAAAGTCAGTGACTTTAGTATTGCCTCGCTCGAGCCAATGACACTTTTGTTTACAAATGTCAAATTGCACTTTGGCTGGCACAATTTCTGTGAGTTGATTTCAGTTACTTTGTAAACCTATATACTGATTCAGATAATTCTGCTGACGAGAATGCAATGAATAAAGAATATTGGAAGAACAGTACACTGAAGAGCAAATGATGAGGTACATAGGATTTCACTATGCTAGTTGAAAAAATCGACAAGCGGGGCATCCAATGGATGACGCTAAATCGAGTACGCTGAATCCAGCGGTGCTAACCATTTTGTTGGGTTAGCTCTACTTTCAGAGATATAGCATTATTTACAAAATGGAAGCAGTTGCGCTGTAAATATTTGCGTAACTCGAAAACTGTTTAGTTTGTTGAATTAAAAAAAACGAAATTCGGCAACAAAATTATCTTTAAGTAGGCCTGACAGTTTTTTTAATCCAAGCAGTTGTTTTGGAAATAATTTTTTTGCAAAATCACAAAAATTTCGATTTTATTAATTTTTTTTCCAAAACTACTGCTCGAATTAAAAAAGAAGTCAGTCCTACTTGATGATAATTTTGTTGCCAAATTTCAGTTTTTTGTTTAAGACAATAAACTAAACAGAGTTACGTGAATATTTAGTGCGCAATATCCTCCATTTTTATACCCTTCACCTTCATGAGAAGGGTATATATAAGTTTGTCATTTCGTTTGTAATTTCACCAATATAATTTTCCGATACTATAAAATATATATATTCTGGATCCTTGTAGATAGCGGAATCTATTAAGCCATGTTCGTCTGTCTGTCTGTTGAAATCAATTTTCTGAAATCCCCAGATATCTTCGGGATTCAAATTTTCAATAATTCTGTCAGACATGCTTTCGAGACATGCATAGCCGAATATAGCACTATTACTTGTTTAAATAATAAATAATATCACGAAAACTAGAAAAAAACGGTAAGCACCACTGGATTCAGCGTACTCGATTTAGCTTTACCCACTAGGTGCTCCGTTTGTCGGTAAAAAAAAAGTGTCAAAATCGAGCACAGTGTTATTAATTGGATTTATTGCTTTTATCGGCATTCAACTTAGAAGATTCTGATATAGAACCTAAAATAATTGAATTTTCGTATCGGCATCTAAACAATATTTTAATCTAAACACCTATAAAATTATTACTCTAAAGCCTACCTAGTTCATGCGTTTGCCGGATATTAAAAAAAAATTTAAAGACCGATGGAGTTTAGTTTATCATTATTTTTCTTTTGCTTATTTCTTATGTTTTGCTTCACATGTATTTTTTGATTTAAAACCTTATGCAAAATAGTAAACCAAGTGCTTTTCTATTGGATTATAATGAACACGCGTGCATTAGGATGGCATCATGAAAGCTTCCATTAAAAATTTTATTTTAAACTGAACTCTAAACATATATGTACACCAATACCTCACTTTGAATCGGGGTTACGTTTCAGAAAAACACGACGAAAATTAAAACGACGCAAAGTGAATTAAGATTTTCTATACCAAATCATGTAAAGATAGGTTATAGGGTTACGAATTCTGAATAATTAGTCATAGCTCTCATATACTGCAAAATTCCGAAAATCACTTTAAGGTATGGTCGTTAAAGTGATTTTCGTAATGCTGTTGGTATCCAAATAAAATTCAATAGCTATATATTAGAACTCAAGCCAAATCATTTTAACATTCATACATTTTTTACAAGTGTTTGATATCGAAGTAAAATTTAATGAAAGTAATTTGTATTTGCACGGCAGTCGTGTTACTAAATTTAATGATGATAAGTCGTAGCTGCTAATTCTGAAAAACTGTTTTTGCTCATCTATTCCGTGTAGGGTATTATATGGTCGAGCTTGAACCACTTTACTGTCTTAAAATAGCTCATTAATAGCTAACGATCTTACACTCAGTTAAGAATTATTATCTCCATACAAATTGGGCATTTCTACTTTGCATGCGAGTATTAAGAGCAGATTTCTATTTGTGTTGTATAGAAAACCTATGGTGCTGGAAAAACGGCTTTTGTAGTTTATTTTGTCTTTCGGTTGTTTTCGTTTCAGCAATTGATATCGATGAGATCTTTCCAATGGATTCATTTTTCTTATTTCACATACTCTATAATGATTGGTTCTGTTGTTGTTATTGCTATTTTTTATCCTCAAGGAATTGTCATCATTCATTTGATGTTGTGACACTGGCACAAACCACTAATACCAAAACACTTACACAACAGTATACCTAATACAAACCACTACATACATACAAAACCCGTCTCGGTTACATTAATACAATTGTGGTAGAAGTAATAAAAGTGCGAAAAATAGCAGATGTTTTACTTCTTGCGACAGCATAATATACTATTTAATGTCTGTTTTTCTGTAGTACCAGACAGGAATAAAAAATGATGGTTTTCTTTTGAAATGTATTGGATAATTTTGAGAATGGTACATTTTTTAGCTTTAAAAGTAAATATTTCTTAAAGATTGTGTAGGTAAAAAGAAAATGTTAATAGCTCAAAATACTTCTAAATAATTAGGTTTCTACACACAGCGAAAAAATATAGTTGCACATGTTTACCACAACAGTGTCAAAATTTTTATAAGTTTTTCAACAATATTATGGTCATTATAATTATTTTTCTGATTGCGGTAACCATAATATGCTTAAATTACTATTCGGATGATTACTACAATCATATAAACGATTGTAGTAACTATGTATGTATATAGTTGTTGCAATCATGTTTATGATGAATCCATTTAGTTGCTCTTTGATTATGATAGAGAACAATATAATATGGTATAATTTTTCAGCATAAAATTGATTGCCATAAACATTATATAATTGTTATAATCATATATATAGTGACCATAATATTTTTAAAAAATTTTAAAATAGATGTGGTAAACATGCACAACAATATTTTTTCTCTGCGTGTAAACTTGGTAAATACAAACACTTACCCGACGATGATTTGTATAGTTACCAATTATATTGTCTTAATCTTTACTAAACTTTAAATATTTCTTTCATATGTGATGAATTGTGATGTAAATTGTTTCTAAGAAGTAAATTGTTCTTTTTTCATCCTAATTTTTTTCTTTTTTAATACCACTGTTGTTGCTATTAAATTTGCTTGTACCACTGTGGCGTTGTTGTGTACTATAGAATCCAATTGTCTTAAACTGCACACTGCGTAATCTATCATTCGTTTTAACAACAACTCTTTGCAGGAGCAAATACTCAGCAATCCAACCTCACATTTACACAGTCAAATGCAAACACTTACAAATACTGGTACATTGGCATTTTAACACAAAGACACAGCCAAATAAGCACTGACACAAACATTAACATCATCACTATCACTGCCAAGATGTGTACACTATCCAGCGGGAAGAATTGCTAGGGTATTACTTTGTAGGCCTTGTAAGGACATATGTACACATTCTAACACCTAATTCCATATTTATTTCTCACTGCCTTCGCTCAAAAGGTGTTATAATAGGACTTTACTTCATTATTTTAAAATCAAACATGAATGGTTTTGCAATTATTTCAATATGTGTCTTTATATTCTACAACAATATTTTTCAATATTTTGCTCTCTTGATAACACGTGTAAAAAAACAAATATATAAACCGTTGCATAAATTAAGTATTTGCATCCCTTTAGGTTTTATATTGAATATATTAAGACCTCTTCAAATATTACATTCAAGAGACCTGCAATTAGGCAATTATGTAGTCATTCTCTCAGGCTTTACTTGACAAGTCTTACAAGCGGCTGGGAGTCCTTTGGGCAGTCTTTGGATGCAGTAAGTAGGCATTTCTAAAGACCTCTTTACGGCATCTTTTTCCCCTCTGCGTAATGGCAGGCAACAGATTACAAAATTTAGTGAGCTGTATTCGGCTGTGCTGAATTTTGAATATGCTTCACCTATTTCTTTTAAGAATTGCAGAAACTCCACACTACTGGACTGCAAGTTTACTGAGAATACAATTTTATATGAGAATTGATAGCTAAAACCCGGTGTGCTTCGCTGCCCCCATCGTAATGAAATAAAATTGAAAGTTAAAAATTATTTATTTATATTGTAATTATTATCCACACTTTTTCTTATAGGTTACTATTTATTATATTATTTGAAGGAAATTCGCAATAAATCATTTTATTGCTATTTGGTCTTCTTGAAGATGTTCGAAACCGCTGGCCTTCTAGGCGAAACAATTCGTTTGCATCGATTACAGATTATATTTGTTCACATATGTGATACATACATCCAAAGCCATTAGCCCGCAACATATTAAATAATTGTGACTATATTCGACTAAGAAAAAAAATGTTCGTTTTGCTTTTTCTATAGAAAATTAATTCCACTTCCGCACGGACATGGCTGTATATTTAGATTTTTTTTAGAAGTTTAGAAAAAATATTGTAGGCCTCAAAAATTATAATTTTAAAAAAGTACCAAAAAAAATTCTTTTTTATTTATCTTTTTGGTAATTTTTACCCCTTTTAATGATTTAAAATTTTTTATTTCCACAAAGCAGCAAACACCTCTCCTCTACTTTTTTTAATTAAAGGCAGATAAACTTTCTAGCTTTTTTAGTTGTGGAGATACCCGTTACGTCCGAATTTCCAAAAATCCCTTTTTAGTGATTTTTGTTGGAATTTTTTATTTAAGAGATTTTCAATTTTATTAGCATTTGTAATTTTTTTTTTTAAATTTGGCGCCATTCGAAGTGTAATTGTTTAACATTTGAACAATTGTTATTGTTTGTTAGTAGAAGGTACGAGGTTAGTAAAAATGGAGCGCTGCACGAATGAATGACTCATTCTTATTGTGAAATTGTTTTACCAAAATGGTGAAAGTTTTGCGGCTAAAGTTCGCAAATTGCAATCAATTTGGGGTCACAATAATGCTCCAAAAGAGTCAACTGTAAAGAGATTAATAGATAAATTTGCCGAAACTGGGTCTCTTAGTGATGTAAAGACAACAACGCGCCTTCGACCAGGTCGATCGACCAAAAATGTCGCAGCTATACATGATGATCACACTCCATCCACCTCAATTTGACACCGAGCTCAGCAAATTAGTGTCTCCAAATTCAATATGCAGCGAATTTTGACAAAAGATTTGCATCTTCATGCATACAAAGTTCAATTGACTCAGGAACTGAAGCCAGCTTACCATGGACAGCGAAGGGAGTTCGTTAATTGGGTATTGGAGAGGCAACATGAAAATGCTGATTTTGCCGATAAAATCATCTTCAGTGGCGAGGCCTATTTCCATCTTGATGGCTTCGTCAATAGGCAGAATTGTCGCATTTAGGGTGAGGAAAATCCTCGAGTGATTCACGAGAAGCAAATGCATCCTCAACGTGTCACTATGTGGTGTGGTTTTTGGGCTGGAGGAATCATTGGACCTTTTTTTCATGACAATGAGGCAGGTCATGCGCAAACAGTCAATGGTGTTCGGTATCGTGAAATGATAACCAGTTTTTTCTTGCCTAGAATTGAAGAAATGAATGTGGAGAGCATGTGGTTTAAACAAGACGGCGCCACATGTCATACAGCCAGAGAAACAATTCAATTGCTACATCACTCATTTAAAAATTGCGTTCTAATTGGGACACACTTTATATCAGAAATCATAAACTGATTCTTACAATTTGTCACAGTATAATACTCGTATGTACAAAATTGCATAGTTTTATCTGCAATAATTATAAATAAAATAGCAAAAAAGTTTTAATAAATATATTTTGGAGGTTATATCCGTTTTTTGTTCATAACTCTAATCCTACTGTTCTCATTTTCCTAATTTTAATAATAATGATAAACATTTTTTTTTTTGAAAATACGAATAGTCGCGCCTATGTATTTTAGACGGGAGCGTGTTTTAAACAGACAGACCGACGGATACACAGACAATCGAATATTCATACGTATTTTTCTATGTTACACAAGGAATGTCAAACTTATGTATACCCTCATTCATAAAAAGCACTATTTTTGTTTGGAAACACAAACACAAATATAAATTTAAATAAAGTGTTTGAATTTATGTTTTATCGTTGACACATTAACAGTAAATATTGTGATAAAAACCGGCATTCTCTCTCTTTTTTCTTGTTGAAGTTTTATTTATACTTACGTATGAGTTTATTGGAACGCTACAAACAATTTCTAACACAAACCATACACGCACTTATAAATGAAAATACATATACGAGTACATATATTTCAATAGAGTACTTCAAAATCACTGAAAATAAATAAATTACAAAATTGAATTTTATTTCAAACAAGCAATAAATATTGTCTGCAATGATTTGTTGCCATAACCAGAGGCGGCATTGAAATTTTATTTGAAAATTGAACAACTCGTTCGCAAACAGGAACTAACAGAATTTTATATACGCTTTGTCTTGGCAAAAAAAGCGTTATTTGTAAAAAAAAAAAATAGGAAACCTGTTGTTTATGAGCAAAAATTAAAGCATATTTTTATTTTTAACCTATTGCATGTACAATTGAATTTGCTTTGTTTAACTAGAATAACAATAGCTAAGTATTTAAATATTATGAATAAAAAAAACTAAAACTAATTTCTTTCCAACCAGAGCATTTAAATTTAACACTAACATTAATCAAACCGTGACCAATGCACAATATGCACACATATATGGGTTTACCCATATTATTGGCGGCACACGCATTGTTTGACAGAAAAGTTTTTAACCCTTATGTGAGTGACAGGGTCCCCGGGTAACTTTTTAAACTTTAATTGCGTTTTTTGTTGGTTTCAAGTTTCTTGACGGAGTGGAACCTCTTGAGAACTCTTATTATTGTGTTTAAGATATATTTGGATAAACATTAGCTTAGTTTCTTAACTTGAGAGGATGCTGTGGGTCAATTTACATTTTTCACCCTTAACGGAGTGACAGACCCGAGTACCTTAATGGAAATTTTTAACTTAACATTTTTTTATTATTATTATTTTGATTTATTTTAATGAAAATGAGTTTAAAATCATGTTGGGGTATTTCTGTTGGAATATTTTCTTATTTTTGACACGAATGAAAATGAAAAAAAAAGACAGTGTCCGTTATTTTGTGTATTTCGTTTTTTTTATTTATTCAAGCAAAAGACTGGAGTAAAGTACAAAAAGATTAGAAATAAGATACACTTTACTATATAAAAAAACAGAAAAGCAAAAAAAAGAGTTTACTGAGTTCCTTGGAAACAGGTTTCACACAGAGGACGGTTAATTGAATGTTCGTTACAAATCGGAATACAACAACTTGCGCACGCTTTCCGAGTTTTTCTATTTGTTTTATTAGTTTTGCAAATAAAACAGCTGCTGACAACTCTGATACGGCCACTTTCATCTCTATTTTTGGAAATTGAATTATGTTTTTGTCCACCAGGAATGAATGATGTTCCAAGAACTTGGTGTATGGCAGACCGGGTGAAAGGTTTTGCAATTATTTTTGGGTTGGTCATACGTTGTTCTATATTTGCTTTCACACAATTGAAAACTTAAATCCTTTAAAAATGGTCTCGCTGATCTGTAGATTTACGTTCTGGATTATATTCGGCATGTATATTATAAGCTGCCAAAGCAGCTACATCAATAGCATTACAAAATAATGCTAGCGGCCATCGACTTGTTCTTCTTTTCCGTGCCAGGCTTTGTATGCATAGAAGAAAACATAACAACTGCTTTCTTTTTTTTTTGAACATACGAACACAATGTCCCATCCTGGCTAAAAGCAAAGTTAGTGGAATTCAATTGGTATTCTGAATAGGGATTAAGCCGCCAACGCGTACCATCCTTTCTACAGAGTTCAGTTGTTTCTTCAAATTCTTCACTCTCGTCAGAATCGTATGAATCCTCATTAGCCTCAATATATCCCATTTTTTCTGCACCGGATGCTTCTGATATTATGTCGCAAATATTCAGCATATGTTCATCTGATATAAGTTCTCCATCATCACTCCCATATTCGTTTAATATTTCATTTATATCGGTTTAAACGAGCTTTTTGAGAACAAGAAGCCATTATATAACACTTTACCTTCTCGCGCTTACCGATCTTATTCATGTATGCACTTAGTTATGTATGAATGACAGTAGCAAGTAACTGAATTTGTCGATCAAGCACAAAGCCAGAGGGAAATCCCCAGATTACTGTTGATGTTAGACTTTGAAAAAATGTATATTTTACATTTCGTAGCATTAATCTTTATATATATTGTACTATAATATGAAACTTTCGTATATATCGTATGTGGTACCCGGGTACCCTGTCACTCTGTTAAAGGTGTTTTTTTTGTCACTCACATAAGGGTTAAATCAATGTTTTTATTCAAATAATTAAGTGTCTAACATAAATTGGAAGAGAGAAAAATAAACAGTTACAAATTTTATGTTAAGGACCATTTTGGTCCATTGTAATTTTTTTATTTATTCGCTTCTATGCAGGATGTACAAACAATTTTTCGGCTTAGTTTGCAAATAAATTTGCTGCAGATAACACATTTACTATCGCATTTTGATTTGCAGCAACCACAAATTCTACGTTTTCTAGCAGGTGGGTTTCTTGTATCACTTGTAGAAGCTACGGGGTCTGTGGTAGATGCTCTTACCTCAGCCAATAACTCTGCTGAGAAATTTTGTTTGGGTATGTTGGTTCGGTTCATCATATGTTCTTTGGCGAAAGAAAGTGCTAATAGTCGTAAAAATTCTGGTCGCTTACGATTTGGATCACTGGGTGCCCACGAATCATCGATTTCAGAAAACAATATAAGCGCATTCAATGCTGATATATCTATCATATTTGCAAAAACAACATTCGGCCATCGATTTGTTTTGCGTTTAGTACTGTAGTAGCCAATCTTTTGGTCGACAGTATCTACGCCTCCTAAAAGAAAACAAAATTAAATTTTGTTTACTAAAAATCTATGAACACTGGCAAAAAGTTACACACCTTTTGTTGAATTATAATAAGACACAATCTCAGGCTTCTTTTTTGGTCCATTGGCATCAACTTCTGCCGTTTTGTGCATCGTACTCATCAAAACAGTACCTTTGTTTTTATGGCTGTTGTATGAAACTAATGTTGCGACTTCATTGAAAGCAAATGTTGAAGTATATAAAGGAACTTTTTTGAATATGAGCAACTTCGGTGGAATAAATGTTTTATTTTTTGGAACTGTACCCACGTATGTCAGTTTCCTTTCCAAAAGCTTTCGCGCCAAATCAAACGACGAACAGAAATTATCAGCCGTGATATTTTGACCTTTCAAACCTTCAGTCAAGTCCAATACGATGCGCTGTCCTTGGTTTTTCTCAGGCTAATCATTTCTTTGTTTTCCTAAATATGGCTGTATCTTCCACACATAACTTGTTTTAGAGTCAACAGACAACCAAAATTTTAAGCCATATTTGGCAGGTTTTGAAGGCATATATTGTCTGAAAGAGCATCGTCCTCTGAAAGACACCAGTTGTTCATCAATAGTAACATTTTCATGGCAGTTGAAACTCATTGAAAGGATGCCTTCCCAACGGTTCCACAAATCACGTATAGGAGCAAACTTATCGGTGCTTTGCATTTGTCTTCGACTCATAACATCATCGAACCGGAGCGCTCTTGTAATCATTTGAAAAGTATCCTTAGACATAATTGCACGGAATATAGGACGACCAAAACGTCTATCAAACAAACCATGTATGTCTTCGTTTTTGCCGCTGCCATATAACAAATAAATTTGCCTACTCTTTTACTGAACCAAAATAAAAAATCTGTATAAATATACATACCGACACACACCAGCAAGAATAAGTACTGGAATATAAGCACGCAAGGTGGCTTCATCAATGTCTTTCCATTTACCCTCGAATTTTACTCTGCCATACATATTGGTATTTTCAATAATTGTTTTTTCTAATGGTGGTGGAAAAAACAGTAAAAAAGATGAAAGAATATCTTGGCACCTGGATACAGCAAATCGAATTGGTCCTGGCTGTATTGAAATAATATTTTCAGAACGAGTTCCAATAGAACAGGGTAAGGGAACACCACTCCATTGCATTTTATTTTTTGCAATAAACAATGGATCTACAGTGCTAGCAGCAGCTACATCTTCTTCACTATCTGTTTCAGAATCACTTGATTCGGTATTTTCAAATTCAGTATTTTCTTCTAAAATACTTGAATTTGAAATATCCGAGGCACTGTCATTTAGGATTTCAGCAATAGCATCGGTGTCCAAAAAACGTCGATTTTCCATTCTAACAAGAAATAAACACAACACAACACAAACAAGACACAAACTGAACTGCAACTGATGCAAAAAATTTACACGACTGCATCACAAAATAAAATCAGGGTATTCACAAAAACACAACTTATTGAATGCCAACAGTAACTTGAATAGCTGATTTGATGGCATAACAAAACAAAATTAGGGGAATCCCACTATTGGCTTTCAAATTTAATTTGTATGAAATATAATAACAAACATTCAAAACAAAATGAATAGCCCAAACGATTTGTTAAGCATACAAATATAACTTTTAGTGAAAATATTTGTTGCCAAATACTTAATTGAAATAAATAAGTATAAAAAATAGACTTACGCCCCTTGTTTTCAAAAAAATTGGTATAGACCAAAATGGTCCGTTAACCTCGAATTCGTAAGTTTTTTTTTAACCTAACAGCAGGGTTAATAAGCAGTAACTTCAAAATGTACTATTTATCTATGAATTTATGTATTGTATATATTCTTTTTTTTCTGTCTGCTACCCAGGGCAAAGTAATAATGATGGTAAAAATGTGTCTTAGTAATAAAATTGCTGTTAAACTTATAAGTGTTTTATGTATGCATAATACGATAATTACTTTGTCCTCAAATTTATCGCCTCAGAACTTTAACTGACTAACTGAAAATAACAAAAATCTACAAAATATTTTCAAACACCCAAAAGGCATAAAAAAGAGATTTATATGTATACGTAAGTATATGTAAGAATAACTTAATATTTTGAGTTGAATCCACCACCACTGAAAGTGATGATTTAGGGTTTGAGGTTTGTCTTTCCATGAGTAACATAGAGAAATATTCACCTGAGACCCAACAAAGTATATATATTTTCGATCCTTATAGAATACCAAGTCGATTAAGCTATGTATGTCTTCCTGTATGTCTGTGCAAAACAGTCTCAGGTCTAGAATACATTTAGCAAGGCTAAAAAAACATTTATTATTCTTCTTGGAATTGAAAGTGAGTAAAATCGGTCCAGTCCTTTTCACATATAAGAGGACAAGCTTTGATGAAAATACTAAGAATTGGTCTATGATTTCTTATACCCCCATACAAATTTCTTGCCGAAATATGGCTACCAATACAAAATACTAAATTCAGCAAAAATAAGCTTTATATAAAATTTAATCACAAAATAATACTTGCATTGGTCCATGTTTCACCACAGCCCACATACAAAGATTACTTCCTAAAATCACGTAATTACATCTAAATTTGTTGCTACCTATTCACAAGTTTTCACAGATCATGTATATGTATGACAAAATCAAACTGTTGGATTTTGTGAATATAGGTCAATATTTTACTATGTCCTTCATTTAATGTTCACTTCAAAAACAAATACTAAAAATACATATATAAATATACCAACATAATGTTAGACATGATATCTTCTCTTATATAATAAATTCTCTGCACGAAATTTTATTAAATTCGGTCTATAATTGAACATGGCTCCCATATAAACACCAACTCCGAAAAATAAGTAAACCCACAAAAATTTCTAATAAATATTGATATCACACAAAAATTTCAATCAGTAAATCATAATAATGTCGTGTAAACGGCAATTATACTACTGGATTTTGTAGATGTCAGTCCATATTTAGCAATAGCTCTCAAATAAAGTAAACTTTCAACTATTATTATATAAACTATTAAACTTTTGTAAATTACGTTATTGAGATGAAATTCAATTAAAATAATCTTAATATACATAGAAATCACATTAGTGGATATTGGATTTAGAAATTATCAGTCCATAATTGGTCCCCTTCTACCATGCTACCCATAAATCTTTTGTAAATAATGTTATTGAGACTATTATATATGTACCTATTATATTATTATTATTTTTATATTATATAAAAAAGTATTAATATTTGCACTGAAATTGAATTAGAAATCCTAAACAATGATATGCTGGTTCTAATAACAGCATATTTTTTGTAATTCTAATTATATGTAGGTGTGGGGTTTAAAGGATTCCGCACAGCCGAATATATGTTTATAATTAAAAAGTAAATTAGGAAGCAATTACATACAGTGGGGAACACGAATGAGTTCATGTCTGTGCCTTGTGCACTTTTTAATGCACTTGGCATCAAAAAAAAATAGCTTGTACTCAATTTATCCTTTATACATGTCCTTTGAAATGTTTTGTATAAAATTATCAAAGTTTAGCGTTAGGTTTGAATATATTTGCTTTGTTTATGATTACAAAAAACAGTTTGATAATAATTTAACTGCGTGTGTTAAATACTTTTTGCAAATGATCGAACACAAATCAAATTATAAACAAGTAAGAAAGTCTAGTCGGTCAAGCCCGGTCATATAGTACACTACAACCTTTAAACATATGCATAAAAGCAGTTTTTCAGAAATGGGCGGTAGATGTGGGCTATGGCGTATTATTGACAGATCATACAAAAATTTAGTGCCTGTAGTGTACGATTTGTTTGAATACAGAATCAAAACATAATTTTTTACCGCAAATAAGTTTTGTCATAAAATTTAAATTGGTTTAAATTCCAACTCATTTTTTTAAATATTGTGTGGACACATTGGTAAATGTAATAAAATAAATGGTTTAAATTGTAAACATAATATTTACATTCGTTTTGAATTATTTACTACTTGAAATTTGCTTCATCAATTAAGACATATACTTTTACTACTACCAAATAACATCAACAAAAATCATTATTTACCTACAAATGTTTATAAACATTTAGAATAAACATCTGTTGCAAGCTATTATGCAAGCTTTTTATGTTATTGATTTTTAAAATATTATTTAATTTATTTTAAATACTACTAAAATCTAGTATAAAATTAATAACAATAACACCAAAATATTATATCAATCACATTTTTTTTTTAAGTTTATTATAATTAATTGAGATACATACAAGGTTGTGTTTGATGTAAGTAAAGCTTTAAAAACTTTTTGTCTAAGATATAGAATTGATATAATTAGGAGTAAAGCCGAGTCGTAATCAATAGTAGTATTTTAATTGACATTTGTCTATATACCCACTAAACACGTCTCCAAATTTCAAACCGAGCTGTCATTAAAATTGACATAAGTTAACAACTTCCTTTTTCCTTTGACTTCTGAAGTGGTAAGATCTAAAAGCTCGGTAAAAATATTGAAAAGATCGAATCTTACAATTTCAATTTAATCCTCGTGGAGAATTTACAAGTTTAATTAAAATAACCATCCATAAGATCCATTCCATGGTAACTACTAAAAATTTTGTTTGAATTTTGTATATAATTTTTTTAAAACAATAAATTCCTTTTAAGATCCATTTCGGAAAAACCACATATACAGAAACCCATAATAGTCACCCTTGTAGACAGTTCCACCAGATAATAGCGATCTTGGCATTAAAGGAATAAACCATCCTTGGTTAGAAGTCTTAAATTTCCAACAATTTCAGAGAGAAGGTAGGTTAAATCTCTGAAATTACCATTTTCATCAAATCTAAAGACTTTTTAAATAAAATATCCAATTAGGCTCTGGGATACGTATAAACGCTACCTGTCAGCCACGTTTTCCAAGCAACCTTCTCTCTGAGAAGCGTTTAGGCAGTTTTCTGTGTGAAACATCTTGGAATTATCCCCCAAATATTGCCAAAGTATTGCTTTAAGTTGCTAACATTTCTACAATAGATGTGGGTAGAACAACGATTGCGCTTAGTAGAAGAAGTACAACCCCTGTTCGAGATTCTCCTTAGAAAGTCAACTGTATCAGTCACCACCTACAAGTGATTATGCCCATCAAGATTACCCATTTTGGTAGTATGAGATAACAACATCATCAACAATCCAGTCAGTACCATTTTCTAATTAAGTGTTATTAAAATCTATTCCTTTTCTAATGTAAAATAACGACAATCAAAAGTACAAAATGACAAAAAATCCAAATCTTTAATACATCAAACACAAACAACAAAATAACTAAAAATAACAACAAATCTCACTAATTATAATAATTCTTACAGAATGTAGACAAAAAAAAAATTTGATCACAATAAGAATTAACGAAAAGAAAAGGCAAAGAAAAATTATTAAGATATGTGTAAATAAAAAAATAGAGAAAGATAAACTGAAGTGTAAAGAGTCAATAGAGAGAAGATATAAATATCACAACAAAATTTAAAAGTTTGGCAAAATTTCAGTTTATGGGGGACACCCCTGGGAAAAAAAAAATGCCACGCCCCCTTAAATGACCCCAGGAGTGCCCCTATGGGCGTGGCAGTCGAAAAACGACCCGGCGCACCTACGTAGACAATATGGGTATCAAATGAAAGCTAATGTCTTCACGATTCCAAAAATAGCCGTATCGTCCAATTCACGACCCCAGTCGTGAATGTCAAAGGCAGTAACGCAATCCATATTTAGTGATGTTCTCGTGTCAAGAGTCAAATCATAAATGAGGATAAGTACAAAATTAAGAAACGAGGAAAACTCTTGAAAGCTTCTGATTGATTAATGAAAATTTGTTATACTGGCTTCGCTTAGTAAAGTTTTTCTGCGTGACCGGCCTACGGCCGGGCTTAGGGGTTTTTAACTCCAGTATGTCTTAATTCTAGACGGCGGGGATCTCGAGTGCTCGGCCTCTGGCCGAGCTAAAAAGAAATAAACAAAAAAAGTCCTTCCCCCATTTTATAAAAATTAACATATCTTCCTCAAATTCTGGACGATCTGGCAACTACGGGTATTTTTGGAATCGTGAAGACATTTCCTTTCATTTGATACCAATATTGCCTAAGTAGGTGGCATGGGTCGTTTTTCACCGCCGCCCCTATTTAACAAAAATGGCCGTATCGGCTGCAAAAACCGCCCGATCTGGCAACTATGGCTATTTTTGGAATCGTGAAGACATTAGCTTTCATTTGATACCCATATTGTCTACGTAGGTGGGCCGGGTCGTTTTTCGACTGCCACGCCCATAGGGGGCGTGATCCCCCTTTTTCATTATGATTTTCGTACTCCTGGGAACATTCTGAAGGGGATGGCATATTTAGATTTTTTCTCTAGGGGTGTCCCCCATAAACTGAAATTCAGCCAAAAGTTTAAACTAAACAAAAGCAAAAGAGAAAAATCGAAATGAGAACTAAGAACTACAAGTGAAGAACAGTGAAAAGAAAATAAGTCTATAATAAAGATATTGTATAAAAGTGAGGTTAGGCTGAAAAGAGGACCGAACTCCCCCAATCCCGACTGATCGCTAGCGATGTAATGGCTCCCGCAGTCCTACTTTTCCCTAGCACTTTAATGGAAAACCTACCATCTTATTTTGACAAATTTGGCTGCATCGAATTGCACACATGAATTTATATTATTTTTCCATTTATGTATTTACATACATTTGCAATTTTACACTTGCTGTGTATTTTAGCAAATAGTAGTAATGTCAAATAAGTATACTACATGCCCTAACTTCTGTGCATATAAATATTTGTTCTGTTAAATTTTGTCTCAATATAAATACATATTAAAAGATTTTTTTTAAAGAGAAGTAACACTCAGACAATTAAAATGCCTACATATATATAATTGCGTTACTTTCTTTGGAAAGGGGATATATTGATGAAGTAAAAGTGGCGAAAGTAGAAGAAAGCTTTACATCATAATTCTGCAATTGCGCATTAAGTTTGTTTTTAGTGCAGAATTGCAGCACATCTGGTGGTGAGTAGGCGTATTATTTTTGAAACTTGATTTTATAGCCTTTAGTTAATTATTTTACTTCGGTTGCGTTTGAATGCTATACCAACGAAGGAGGGGGCTGTGATAAATATTAGTTATGATGGATAGAAAGAAACCTAATAGTTATCAGAAACTGATGTTGTTTGAGTGGCAGCGGCTGGGAAATGCCAACTCATGCTTAATGATCAAATGCACTAACCAATTAAGCTACAGCACCCACTGTTATAAAATTAAATGTCATGATTTCTGTATACTCATATAGTCACTTGTTTGTGTAAAATTTTATTTGTAGACCAAAATTTTTAAGAGATTTAAGGACTTTAAAATGATTTTCGCATGTGGGTTTTATATGGGAACTATGACTCATTATGGATCGTTAGTTATAAAATTGGGCCGAATGGTTTTTGTATTTATGAGGCAGAGAAGAGACAGAATTGAGAATTTAAAGTGATTTTCGGAAGTAGGTCTTATATGGGAGTTATGGTCAATTATGCACCGATCTGCATACACTTTTTAGATATGATTAGGCTTCTTGAACTCATTTGTGACAAAATTTATTTGGATGCGTGCATAAATAAAACAATTATGACCGATAAAGCCACATTTCGGAGGACATTTGTATGGGAACTAGGTAAAATAATCGATCGATTTCAACCAATTTAAAGTCTTTGTGCTGAAATAAATATTACGTAGCAAATTTTATCGAATTATCTTGAAAATACGAACTGTTCTTTGCTTAGTTTATAGGCGTTACAAACATCAGCACAAATCCAATATACCCTCCCTAGTAAGATGGTCAAGAACCATTAAACAATATTCTAGCAAAGACAAACAGTGGCAGTTTAAATTAAGTCAAACAGTTCAGAGTTCAAAAAGGGCGTTCTATTGTTCCCAAACCACAAATCTTAGTTAATTGCAAAAAGCTATTAACTAAATTGGCCGAATGTCTCATGATAACGCACATGAAAATATACAAGAGTTTAACACCAAGAGATGCTTCTATTACAATAGGCATACTCTTTAGTGTATGGTCAGCAAGACGAGAGAAAAATTATTCTTTAAAATAAAATAAGTGAATTGAAATATGAGGTCTGGGACAAAAAAAAAAATCCAACCAATAATGAGTTTTAAACTTTACCTGTCCTGATTCTCTCTCATTTATGATATTTAAAGTTCTCTAGAATTTCAAGATTTTGTCTTAATTTGTTTGGAAGTTGCACATTTTATGCTTCTCAATAAACTTATCAAATACATTTTAATAATGTACATTTCTAAAAGCAGCAGTCTAAAATAATTAACTTAATTATAAATTATTTAAATCTCAATTATGATAATAAATATAAAACAAAATGAAAATTATTTCATAAACAAACAACATCAAGTCTATTTATAATAACATATTTTGTTTATTAAAGACTAAAACTCATTAAGTGAAACATTTTATATAAAACAATGCATCAAACTAACAAACAAAATGCAGTTATTGGTGCTTGTTTTGTTTTGTTAGTATTGTTTTTCATTCATTAAATGTTGTATTTTGCCCATGCTGTTGAATAAAATAAGACTATTTAAATATCCAATATTAATTACAATAAAAACGTGTATATTTAGCAACAGAAATATATGTATGTAGTTTAAAAGTACACACTCGTACAAATAAAAGCGTTTACTTGCTTTTCTCTAGTAAAATGAAATTTAGGTTTTGTTTGACTTACCTACCAGCCTTAAGCTGGTTTTTAGTCATATAAATACCAGCCGTAAAACAATTAAACCTTTTAAAATATAATATACACATGCACTGTTTAGTTATTTTGAAAATGAATACATACGTGTGTTTGTGTGTTTTTGTTTGTTCCCTTTATAAATATTTGCATTTGTATTTTATTTTATTTGCTACTTCCTTTAAGCGTTTACACAGTTGATTGTCATACAAATAATGTATTTATTTACATTTAAATACTTGCAAAAGTGCAGTGAGTATTTGTGCAAATTGTACTGCCGCCTTAAATTGTGTTAAGGGTTTTGTTTCTTTGTTTATGTTGGTGTGTTTGTATGAGTCGGATGTCCTGATTTTGCCATATACAATGGCGCATAGGACATCAAAAACTAAATTATACTCTCATGCAATTTGTGAATATTTCCGATTGTTTATTTGATTTTGTAGAAAATAAATTGTTTTAATTTACTTTTTGCATTAATATATACGAGTACACGTGCATGTTTGAAAAATATGTATGTATGAATCATATTTGCCAAAAGGAAAAATATTTTAATTGTGGTTGAGCAAAAAGATTTTAATTTTTATTTGTTTTAATAATATTTTGATTTAAGTAAAATCTGTAGTCATAATAAACATTTGACAGTCGCAAAAAACAAACAATTTTTTTGTGCATAAATTGCAGAAATAGTTCTGCAAAAATGTGATACAATTTCTTTCATTTCACTCCAAAATACTGTTATATGTATGTTTGTATTCCAGAAACATTATGGAATGGTCGAAGAAGTAAAAACTTTATATATTCTGGGATCTTAAAAGATTATAAGACAATCTACCCATGTCCGTCTGTCTGTACGTTTGTTGAAGGCACTTTATTTTTTTTATCGACGGACAAATATTTTTGAAAATGGTAGGAATTGGTTCACAATTTTTTTACGGCATCCATACAAATGTCTTCCCCGAATATGGCTTTATGGTAGGTAAAAGTCTATAGAAAAACCCTATCCATACTAAATTTTGCAATAATAAGTTTCATGCAAAGTGAAATCTCAAAACAATATTTTGTTTGCATCGGTCCATATTTTGACATAGCTCCATACAAAGACCACCTACGAAAATCACTTAAATGCGCACAAATCTTTTATAGAAATCATTATTACGTTGAAATTCAACACAAATAATTTGCATGTACATACATATAAATTGTCTTACATAATTTCATAATGATTGCTCCGTAACAGGGCGTATAATGTCATTTTACACACTTTTGTAAAAGTTGGTCCATAATTGGTCTTAGCTGCCATAGAAGCTCCAGTTTTGAACGTAACCACAGAATATACAAAGTTGCCAATTTTGACGCTTCAAAAAGCCAAATCAGTTTTGGTACTTAATTTATTGTCTGTTAAAGTAAATCACTTTGTGTTACAGGCTACAAAAATATAAACAAAGTGCAATTCTGAAAGAAAGAGACAATAATAAATTTTTGATTATAACAAAAAACTGCATAAAATTCATATAAATATCGTTATTGAGAAAAAAGTCAACAAAAATAAAACTAAAATAAATAGAAATTATGGTACAATATTTAATGATTTGATAGTGGATATATAGGATTCGGCACAGCCGAATATAAACTCATATTTGTTAAATCCATATAGTATACATTACTAGCTTTTTTAATCCGGCGTTGCACGGGGATTTCTTATCTTTTTCTTCTGACGGCTGATCATTTTAAATTTTGAATTTTCCCGTTTTGACATTGATTGGTATTTCTAAAAATGTTGTTCTATCAAACACTCTTGCGTGATAAAAAATTTAATAATTAACCTAATAGTGCATTTACACTTGTAATTTTCAAACTAGTTTATAATCATAAGCTACTTTCATAAACCATACCGTTTACATCAGCATTTTTGACAGTTCAGTGGTTTATCTTTGACAAGTCATAAAACAGCTGACTTTAATATTAAAAATATGGACGTTTTTATGAAAAAAAATTTTTTTAAATTTGTGTTTTTCATCTAGGATGAATAAAATTCAATTACAGTTTCTTTTTTTAAATAAAACTTTTTTATTTTTGAGCAAATGTCAAATGTGTCCAGCGTTGCCAGAAAAATTTTGAAAAAAACAGAGTTGCATTAGCAGAAACTGGTTGTTTAACTCAAAAGCTAGTTACAAAACCTGTTTATGGCGTAGGTGTAAATGCACTATAACAGTACATTTAAATATGTAGATTGTTAGTCATGCTTTGACAGTTTGTAAACTTTAGAATTTTTTGAAATTTTAGTAGTTTAAATAGTTCAATCTGAACTTCTTACCTCTTTTGATCATAATATGTTATCCTAATTGTCGCTGAAAATTTTGTGCTAATGAAGAAATCGATATCCAAAAAAAATGTTAACAATAGCGTCTCTGAAAACTGTACTTAAATATTTGTTTCAGATTGGTTTCGTATTCAGTTCATAAATCCGCCTTGTCGAGTGGCATTTATATATTAATGTAAACTAATGTACACAGAAACAATACTTATCTAATACAATTTTTTTGATTGTGCAAAGCTAAAAACCCAATTCTATCTCTTTAATGAAATTGAAAAAAAGATACAAAAAAAAAAACTTTAAAACTATTAAATATTTTCGTTCTGTTTCTTGAATTTCCAAATCCATGTAAAAATATATTAAACATTTTACGTTAGTTCCTTATTTTTTTTACCCGTCATTACCGTCTAACTGTCGCTACTTTGCAAATAAATTTACGAATCTAAGACGTTAGAAAATAATTTTTGTTAACTAAGAACAAAGTATTCAAAAGGTATCAAAAAAGTAGTCTGTATCCCCTTTTACCCGTTATTTCATTCTGTGAAGAAATTACTTCTCAAAGAGTTATTTTTGTGATTTCATAATGTCATAACCCAAATTTTATTGTCTTAAAACAACAGACGCAAAAGTTAACAAAAATGACAAAAACACACATTTTAGTTTGAATTTTCAAAATATAATTTTTTGCAATAAATTATTTTGTCTTTTAATATATTGCGTCATAACAAAGACCATCATTATTTAATAACAAAATTTTTCAAGTTTTCCCATTTTTCCTCTTTTTAGTCTATTGACTCTTCGACTCTCCGTTTTCCCCGTTTTATCCCGACATGGTCTAAGTTTTTAAAAACGACATAACCTATTAATGCGTACAAGCACAGATATATCTATGTTCTAAATTGCATATTCGTTTGTTATTACTAGTTTTTCCTGACCTAGTCCAAGTTTTTCAAAATGATAGACGATAGACGTTTGCAATCACAGATCTATCTTCGTTAAAATGTTCAGTCTAATCGGTTGAGCCTTTTGCGTTTACCGATTTCCCCCTTTTCATCCTGAGCTGGTTCAAGTTTTGAAGAAATATGTAGCCTGTTCACGCTGTCTGGAATGGGTATATTTACGTTTTAAATTTCAATAAAATCAATTCAGGCATTTGGTCTTATCGATATAATAATAATAAAAGAAAATGATCAAACATTATACAACAGATCATGTTTGATACGATTGTGATGGAGATCAGTCACTAGTATCTGAGAGATTTACACTGTAAATCCCTAGAATATCAGAAATCCGTGATGATTTTTACATAACCAGAAGGTTCTATGAACCTCTGAATTATAGATAACTGGATTCATTGCTGAAATAATTTTTCTACTGTTATTACAATTTTAAAAATAGTGAACAATATACGGTTTCCAGTTCGCCCGTATATATTAACATATACTCGTATAATTATATTTCCTAACACATTTTCAAGTTTTTTGCAACTTTTACCACAGCAGTAACACATACTTATTACTTTGTCCCTTCAATTCCGAAAAGAAAATATCATCATAAACATTGTTTTATTTAATTTCAAAATAGTCCTTGTATTTCTTTAATTTCTTACAATTTCCTTTATTATTAGAGGAAACAATGTCGTTCTAGCGAAAATATAACACAAATCTTAAATAAACATTTGCTGTATAGAAGTTTCGCACAAAAAGAATATTCAAGAAAATAAAAGTTTTCTCTTCATGCCAAAGTTTTATAACAACCACCTGCTGTTTGTTTCCTGTTCGTTAAAACTTAACGAAAGAAATACAAAAAAAAAAAAAAACAAAAAATGTCAAACCTGGTGCTTATAAAAACTTAAGTATACATTCCAGTTGAGAGAATTTTTGCAAAAAAGAATTTAATTTAATTTAGTTTTTAGCAAAAACTACATATCTCATTATTATTATTTTACTTTGGTTAGAAGTAGCGTGACAAGTAAGTCACGCCCCACTATATAATACCCTACACCCAGTATATGTGTACAAACCTATTAGGGACGGATCATCCAAAAATGTAGTGGCATGACTTCTTGCATATAAATATTCTTTGTGTCAAATTTTATCTCTAAAATATTTATAGATATTAATGTGATTTTCGAAAGGGATCTTTGACTAATTATGGACCGACATTTACAATTTGTTGACCTGATTTCCGTATATATGAAACTTATTTGTGTTCTATTTTATTTGCATTTTAATATTAAAAGAGATTTATTGTTGTTGTTCTTGTTTTGGGAAGTGGGTCTTATATGGGAGCTGTGACTAATTATGGGCCGATCATCACGAAATTAATTAAATGTTTTTTTTTTTGTTTATATGAAATAGGCTTATGTGGAATATGATTTGGATGTCAATATTTTTAAGAGAGTTAAGGTCTTTAAAGTGATTTTCGGCAGCGGGCCTTATATAAGAGCTATGGGCAATTATGGACGGATCTATGCAAAATTTGTTAAGGATATTAGGCTTCATGTTCAACTTATTCCTGGCGAAATATGTTGGGATTCGGGCATAAATCAAACATTTATGACCGATGAACCTCTGTTTCGAAAAGACATTTGTAGATTGTAGACTGATTTCAACCAGTTCCAACCCGAAGCGTTCCCGGTTTGGAGGACTTCTTTCTACTGACAATAAGCGCTTCTTCTAATGTAATCAAACATGCAAATAAAGCACTTGCCTAAAGTGTTTGTTTCATTCTATCTGAATGTTTTTGCTTAAGAAAAATTCATAGTAACTGAGAAGCGCGATATTCGTTTTGTAATTGACTTTCGTTGTCACACGTAAATCTGTAGGCTATAATTTAATTTTTGTTTTTTCGCTTTAAACCCTTCTTCGTTGTCAGCACTAACAAAACATATTTTTGTATATTTTATTCATAAGCATTTACTGCTTCAAAAGAGTGCTTTTATTGAAGCGCTTGATTATGCACTTTTTCTCTTAAGTGCTTCAAAAAAGACGAATTTTTATTACTAGGCTGTACCAGGGTTTACATGGACAGCCAATCGGACGCACAGCCAGACGGACATCGTTAAGTCGACTCAGAAAATGATCGGTGTATCTTAAGATGCGTCTTGGAGTAATATTTTTGCTGATGTTTGCACAAATCCAATTTATCGTCCCCACTATGGTGCTGTAGGGTATAAAAAGGATGAAACAAAACACAACAAATAGAAATTAAAATACCAGAATTGTTTTGTATATTTAAAAGGAATTAGAAATCATTACTTGTATACATATATTGCGTCTTATAATATTTGACAGCATGACTATGATTTTCACATAAGCACACATCCACTCGAATATACATATAAAAAACTACATATGTCATTCTACCTGCTGTGTGTTGTGATTGTGTTGCCAAATAGGAAACAGACAAGGAAATCGAAAACAGCTTTTATCCTTGAAGCAGAACAAACCATTTAACCGACAAAACATATTGAATAATACAAGACAGTTATAATTGCCCCTGTGGCGTTAAAAATAAGAAAAAATCCTTCATTTTATGCTGCTATTTTTTTTTCGTTTAGTAGAAATGTCAGAAAAAAATCACGACGGGTACAAACAGAACATAATGATGTAGCGATAAAACAAATAGGAAATGCTTTCACTTAAACCCATATTTATTTACGAGAGTTAATTGAGAATTTGGTGTAGTTAATTTAGTATAATGATAAGATACAATAATTAGATTGACTAGTGAAAACTATGTGCAATATACAATTGAAAGTGTTAAAAATACATATTTAATTATTTTTTTTATTGGTCTGTCAGAGATAAAATTGTACATGTACATAGCGAATTCATGTTTAAGTTTTGAAGATGGTCTCTACAAATCAATCTAGGGCCAAGCTGTGGGAGCTAAAAACAGAGCACCTTTGGCATGTAATTTGTTTAAGCGCGTACAATTTGTTATTATTATTATATTATTGTTATTCATTAGATGTCTTGTGTCCTTAAATATTAGTCCTAGATCTTTTAAAAATATACTTGCATGTTATATCTGCCTCTTGTGAATTTTGGATTATATGCATTTGAAAATTAAAATTAAGCCAAACCCTTGTCCGGGCTTTTATACGCACCGCCAAAAAGTTTGTCATTCCGTTAGTAACACATCGAAATATTGGTCGTATAACAAAAAGTCTATATATTCTGTTTTTTTTTATAAGATTCTAAGTCGATCTAGCCACGTCCGTTCGTCTGTCGTCTTTAAAGGGCACGATAGTGTTCCAAAAAAAAACATGCAACAATTAAATTTTCACTACCTCGATATTTTTCACAATTTTTTTCTCATGGAATTTTACACATTTTATTTTAATTATAGAAGGACAAATCCTGTTAAAAATAGCAAAAATTGACCCACGACATCTCATGGCCCTATATAAATGTCTTTTTTAAATATGGCATTATGGTACATAAATATCTATAGATAAGCAGTATTCATACAAAATTCAGCAAAAGTAAGTTTCATGCAATGAAATATAAGGTGTTAGATGTATGCATTTTACTGATAGGAAGGATCCTATTATTGGTATAGCGAGTGCACACTATATATCAAGATTAGTCGCAGACCTCCGGGTGTCTTTGAATAAGATAGCGAGATATTCTACTACATATAACGCTTATATGAATCCCTAGACAAAGTATATAATAACTTCGATCTGCGATGATAACTGAGAACGCTATTGACTCTACAAACTTAAAAAATATAAAACTGTTTGCACAGAAAAGGTTGTAAATTTGGCCCATATCTGAAGGCAGGACGAATTCACTTTTGGGCTTTCAGCATGGAGTTATAGTTCCACAACTACTGTAGAATCTATGACTATGAGTAGGAGACACTGTCTCACTTATTCTGTCAGTGTCCGGCTCTTGGAAACCTTCCCCTTTCTTACATAATTGAACGAGTTGTTGGGGATGAATCATTCGAAAATAGGGGAGGGAGGTTCAATAGTTTTGATGACAGACTTTACTTGCTTTGCTGTACAAAAGTCAACATTCTCATAGATTTTTGTGATTCATCACAATATTTTAGAATGGACAGTATTTGCAGGCTTCTCAAACTCTACAATACGAATAGAATATTTATTTATTTATTTAGTCTATGAATATAAATCCTTACAGTCTATTAACAAAAGAAACTTAGTTTTATTTAAATTAGAAATCTAAAAATAAAAAGAAAATACAGTTAACAATTGAAGAAGACAATAATTTTACATTTAATAATATTAGAATTGAGACCAAGGTCAAGAAATTAGTATAAATCATTAAATTGTCTACATATTCTAGCAAATGGGTCTGCATCAGCATAATTTGTACTACAGAATTTTACATGCAAAGGCTTATTAATCGATAATTACGACATGGAACATTAAATTTTACAGATTTTTTAAGATATTCACAATTAATATTTCCATTTACAATATTTAACATAAAACATACATTTAACATAATACGACGACTTTTCAAGGTGGGTAATTTAATAGAAGCCAATCTGCTCGCATAAGATGGCAAATTAGAGTAATTCTATTGAAAACTTCTTAAACAAAAAAGCAAAAATTGTTTTTGCACGGACTCAATCTGTTCATTATAAATCTTATAATAAGGATCCCATATGATGGATCCATATTCCAGAATGAGCCTAACTAGCGATACATACAGTTGTTTAGTTATGTACGGATCACAAAATTCCTTAGCCCACCTCTAGCCTTATTTACATTTAAAGTTATATGAGGTATGAAGTTTAATTTTATGTCAAGTAGGATTCCAAGATCAAAAAAATGATTCGACAAGATCAAAATGATGATTACCGAGGTAATAGTTGACATGTATTGAATATGTACAATATAATGTGATCCATAACTCACACATGAATATTGATTCAGAAATTATTTTCATTAATCCCACAATAGTAAACCAGTGCCCCAAAGCATATTTTACTTAATATCTACAACAGTCTGGAGTCCAAAAAATACCCATATTCAGCTTGATCCCATTAAGGGATGATAGAGGTGCTCCGTTTACTTATTTTCAAAAAAATATTTTAAACACTTATTTTAAAACGAAATGTTTTATTCTCAATTTTATCCCATTATTAATTCTCCTCAATTTTAAATGGTATTAACAATTTTTTAGAGCGGATAAGAAAGGTCATGATTGTTAACTTGGATTTTTTGCTTGTTTATTATATTTGACTTAGTTACCTTTTTACATTTCACACGTATGTGGTTTTCCATTATTACATTTTATACGCCTGAATACGTTTCAATTGAAAACGTTTAGCCAAATGTTTGTTAGAAGGAAAATATCTGCACTCTTCAATGAATATATACATAAGAAAGTAACTAAACATGAAAAAGGTGAAATTCTAACACACTTTGGTTCAAATCAAATACGAAGTATGGGCTATAGAAAAGAATAAATATTTTATAAAGGCTACAAATGAATGAATATTAAATGACTTTAAGCACGTTTCAAATAAATTATATATTGTGTATACGCAGACACGTGCTATTGACTAAACAACATACTCAGATAGAAATATATGAGACAATTAAAAAAAAATAAATATTAATATTTAAGGTTAACAAATGAGGTGTACTTTTTCACTGGCCTGAAATTTGAATATCAAGAAGTGGTAATTATAGGTTAATTAGCAACCGATCAAAAAACATGTTTTAAATGAGATTTATTATAGCCACCACCAGAATATATTACGTATGTTACGTTTGTTATTCCATTTGTAACATATCGAAATAATGGTCGTAGAGCCATAAAGTCTATATATTCTGGGTCCTTGAAAGATTCTAAGACGATCTAACTATGTCCGTACGTTGAAAGAACGATATAGCTTCGAAAAAAAAAACACATAGAACAATAAATGTTTTACCACACACTCTTTGGTCCACCGAAATGTTTGGTATTGATGGACAAAGTTTCAGACTACCACGATATTTTTCAGATATTTTTAGCTATTTTTTTTTTCAAATATAATATTATGAAAATTTTGCACACTTTATGTGGATTATAGAAGACCAAGTTCCGTTGAAGATGGGATTTATTATAGGTCCATACAAATGTCTTCCTAGAATATGGCTTTATGGTACGTAAATGTCCATAGAAAAGCGCTAACCATACAAAATTCTGCAATAAAAAGTTTCATGCAAAGTAAAATCTCAAAACGATATTTTGTTTGCATCGGTCCATATTTGGCCGTACCTCCCATATAAAGTTTACTTCCGCAAATCATCTAATGCGGCCAAATCTCTTATAAAAATCACTAAGAAGTCGAAATTCAACACAAGTAATCCATATACAAATCGTTGTACTACACTTTATAATATATATTATGTCCTGTGGTTCCTAGTAGGAACAACGGGCCGCAAGCAAACACTTTATAATAGTCGGTATATATTGGATCATAGCTCCCATATACAGTCTAGTTTCGAAAATCACTTAGATGCGCATAAATTCCTTATAAAAACAACTATTAAGTTGAAATTCAAGATGAACGGTGCATACATACACAAAAATTGGCGATGATCGGTCCATATTTGACCATAGCCCATAGATATATAAAGTCCACTTCCGGAAATCACTTAATTACGCATAAATCTTTTATAAGCATCAGTAGCAAGTTAAAAGTCGACACAAATAGTTCATACGTATGTATATAGAAATATTCAAACCTTGTTTTATGATGATGGTTTTATATTCGACCGTAGTCACCATATAAAATTCACTTTGAAAAATCATTTAAAAGTGCATAAATCACTTATAAAAATCATTATTACGTTAAAATTCGATACAAAAAATTTGAATATATGTACATTTAAATCATCGTTGAGAATTTCATGATTATTGGCCCGCAATAGGTCATAGTTCCCTTATGAGGACTACTCCCGAAAACTCATCCATATCGAACTGAAATTTTACACAGATCAGTTAAATATAAGTATTTAAAAATTATAGTATTGACTTTTATTAAAGTTGGTCCATAATTGGCCAACGCTACTACTTCCGAGAATATCCACAGAGTATAAATAGGTGAAAATTATGACGTTTAACCTTTATGTCAACAGCTACATACCCGGGTATGTTTTGAATTTTAAAAACTCTGTATCTCTGAAAGTGGCCATTATATCTATCTGAAATTTCATGATATCCTCACTAGAAGTGTTTTCTACTATATTCTGATGTTTGAATAAAATTGGACAAATCAGATCATAAATGTGGTCATTTTTTCATTCCTTGTTGGATTTTCATGTTCATAGAATTGAGCATCTAACAAGTGTTTGTCCCTAATTGTAAATATTCATACATGAAGACGAAGACAAAATTTAAGTATATGCATGAATAAAAACAATTCAAAGTAGGGGAAAAACACAAACAAAATCCAAATAAAACATATAAAACAGAAACATATTTAGAAATGTGTGAATTCCCATATAAAATGTGCTTGCATACCCGGGTATGCTTGCTGTTGACGTAAGTATAATTTTTCAGCTGTTGACATAAAGGTTAAAAAAGCCATAATCAGTTTTGTAGGGCTTTTTGTTAATTAATTTATTGTGTGTTAAAGTAAACGCTTTATATTTTACGCTGCAAAAATATAAACAAAGTATAGATATTGGATTATAACTGGAATATGCACAAAATTCTTATAAATATCGTCACCTCAAATAAATAGTAATTACGGTATAACAGAAAATCATTTAAATTTGATTAAAGTTTGACAATTATAAATGAAAAATTATATTATTATATATGTACATAATATGTACTACATATACAATATGTTACATTATGTGTTTGCTTTTATGAAAACTTTCACTCACAATTACGCCATTTACGCAAAGTGATGGGTTTCTTTTGCTACTCACGTCATACATTTTTGAGCTTTAAAGCTGTAATCAATTTGATTGACTCTGTATGGATAAAATTAGACAGGAACTCAGATCATGCCTTAGGTGCCTCAATATAAATCTCTACGTTGATTACACTTCTTCGATCTTGTTTTTATGACGGACATACCAAACAGCTCTATGTGATCTAACGCATTATGTGATCTTAAAGTTAAATAAAATAAATAAATAAAAGTGTCCGTGTTATCTCTATAGATACTTATAACACATCAAAAATTGTCCCGTAAAGTTTGGCGTTTATGAATACATTAATCGGTTGTCGTATTTTTGGTTCTTCAGCACTGCACATTTATGTTTTCTAATTGTCAAAGAAAAATAAGAGAGAGAGATAGAGAGAAGAAACTTGCAAGGTTAGCAGATAAATCTGCTAGATGAAATTCTTATAGCGGTGATTATAGATCACTAGTACTTTAGGACTACACACAAGCCTTGAGAATAACTTATAACGACATCTGTAGAAGCTGGATCATGTGTGCAACCTAACGACGTAGGAGTACACAAGATAACATACTCGTATCTGGGCTTAATTTTAGACATATTTGGTCTTCAATGAAACCTACTCTAACATAGCCTATCATAGATTTTTGTTTGTGTTTTTGTACCCTCTACCGCCAAAGGTGGTGAATGAGGTATATAAACTCTGCTAATAAAGGAAATAATATCCAGTAGTTTGGTTAAATCTAAAGATTTTTTTGATTCCCTTATATTTATTTATATATTGCATGTAAAGGGTGCCCGAACTAGAACGCAATTTTTAAATTTTATATAAAACACAGATATTTAAAAAAAAAAATCGTGAAACTTTATTATATTGTAAAGTAGACAGCACGAGTTTATGTATGGAACAAGACATCGTGCATATGGCTGCCGCGGCTTTGCTGGCACACACGCGATCTTTTAATGAAATTTTAAATTTCATTAATGCAGCGTCCAATTTCCTCCTTTAAGGCTTGAGTCGTCGTCGGTTTATTCGCGTAAACCATCGACTTCAAAAAACCCCAAAGAAAAAAATCTAAAGGTGTTAAATTGCACCATCTAGGCGGCCAATTCTGGCCTTCAAAACGCGAAATAACTCGACCGGGAAATGACTGATGCATTTTCTCTGGCTGTATAACACATGGCGCCGTCTTGTTGAAACCACATGCCCTACACAGTCATTTCTACAATTCTAGACAAGAATAAACTGGTTATCATTTAACGATACCGAACACCATTGACACCATTGCGTTCTAGTTGGGACACCCTTTATAATTATATGAAACGCAGTAAACTATCCGAGGCTCCCTATGTTATACCGATCATGTGTATAACACAGTATATGTATTTATAAAACTCCTACATACTTTCTTATACAAAATCATAATTTTCAAAGATTTAACACTATTTACGAAAGTATAGGAGGAGGAAAATTATACTCAGAAATAAATGAAAAAATGACACATAACAGGACTTTAATATAAATGCAATAGAAACGTGTGCATGTGGCACGTATCATGGACTAAAATAAAAATGTTACTGCTTTATGCATATCTGTATTAAACGTAAAACGTCTATGTGTCAGACTAATAAGAAGTTGAAGGTCATAATGATTTAATACACAAAACAATCAATATAGATTGTTTGTTTTTTTTTTTTTTTTTGTACAGAATTTATAAAGAAGGATAAAAGTTGAAATTGAATACTTAAATAATAAATGATAAAATTTTGATATTAGCTTTAGTCTAACATGCCAATGACAGCGAGTTTTACGTGCTCCACTCGGTTTCAAGCTGTTGAAAGCAAAACTTATTTATTATGCGCAAAGTATTTCTTAGAAAAATGTTAAAGAGAAACGCTAATAGTAGTTCATTACTGTATTTAAAAATATGGTAAAGGCAATCATTGTATTTCCTTAAATTGTTGAAAAACGTTCACAAAACAAAGATGATATATTTACTTCGTTTAGTAGATGAAAGGTGAGCTTAATATATAAGCATTTGATACAAAAACAAATTCAATTACTTATCGTTGTTATCACTTGCATAATACTACTGAATGTGAAAGTCAGTTTGAATATATTTTAAAAATAACGAAAGCTATTTGCACAAAGTTGCCAACAAGTTTAACCACTTTAGTCGACCTAATTTCCACTACTGCTTTCAAATAATGACATACAGCAACATCGGGCTAAAACTTTTCTGGACAATAGTAACTTGTAATAAGAGACACTAAACGTTAGTGCAAGCATTATTTTATATAAATATAGGAAGGCGTACATAGGTGATTGAAAAAACCTAATAAAAAATAAAAAAAATATTAAAAGACCTCCGTCCTTTAAATCGGCTTCATAAAAATAATAAAAAAAAAACACAAGATAGTTACAAATAAATTCCTAAAAACATTTACATGCTCAATAACATAATGTTCTGTGATTTTGAAATTATATCGCACCCTTAATACAAAAGGGTCACAACTCAAAATACTAAAATTTTCAGGAGAGACAAAAAACTGCATCGTGCACAAGCATAAAAATGGATATAACTGTGTTCTTCAAGTTAAAGAAGATAGTGATTTGAAAGAAATTTTTGCAGTAGTTGGAGATGTGTACTCTGAATTAATTTATTAAAAAAAGACAGTTTTCGAAAATTTTGAGTGTGCCCCTTTTGTATTTAGAGTGCGATATGGTTTTTATAAATTTTTTATATTTCATTTAAACTATTTAATAAATAAAAAAAGAGAAAAGTATAGTCGTCAGGTCCGACCAGTATATGTATAAAATATTTTTTCGAAAATGGGCGCTATGTGGGAGATATAACCCATTATGGACCGAACATCCAAATATTTAATGTCATGACTACTGTAAATATAAGTATTATGTATGTTAAATTTCATCATGATGTAAATACTTTTAAAGGATTTATGGAGGTTAAAGTCAATTACGGAGAGGTGAGTTTCGACTAGGTATGGATCGACCTGTATATATTTGTATATGAAACTTATTTGTGTTAAATTTTATTTGGATAACAAAATTTTTATTTATGATCGGTAAAGTGATTTACGGCAGTGGGCTTTATATGGGAACCAATACGACTAATTATGGACCGATCATAATAAACTTTTACTGTATTATTTAAATACTTATGAAACATATAATATCGGCATCCAAATAATGTTTATTACATTTTTATTTGGATACCGATATTTGTAATAGAGTTATTCTCTTTAAAGTGATTTTCGAAAGTGGGCCTTATATAGGAGCTATGATAAATTATGGGCCGATATGCACAAATTTTGTAGATGTGATTTGGCTTTAATTCTTGATCATTTTGGTTAGGCTCAAGTTCATTAAATTTAATTTTCATTAAATTATTATTTGTACTGAAGGTAGGAATTGTTTTTACAACATGAAATCTTATTAAAATTTTATTGATAATTTTTTCTTGGCTGAGCTGGGCATCGAACCTGGGTTGAATTTACATGTTTCAAAAATCACCACATTCTTTCATAAGAATTCTTTGAGTTCTAACCTCTGCACCTTCATTTACTTCATTTATCACTCATTTGTGGTGAAATTTGTTTGTATACTTGCATAATTCAAACATTTATAATCGGTAAACTCCTAATTCGGGAGGACATTTGTATGAAGTCCAGGTGAAACAATATACCGATTTACACCATTTTCAATCCCAGCCATCCGTGGGCCGAAAAATATCACATAATAAATTTTATCGAAATAAACGTACAAGCACATGGACAGTAAGCTAGCCAGCCAGACGGTTATCGGTTAATCGACTTAGGAAATAATTCTTGACTAGGAATTAAAACCGAAAAACAGGGTTTTAAGACATAAAAATTGTCACCACTGTATACTCTGTGGTTATTGTGGGAAGACAATTATGGACCAGAAGTCAATAGTATAATTTTTACATACTTATAACTGATCTGTGTAAAATTTCTGTTCGATAATGAGTTTTCGTGAGTAGTTCTCATAAGGCAACTATGACCTTTTACGGGCCAATCATCTTGTAATTCTGTACGATGATATATATGCTGCTTATGCTAGTAAGAGATTCATGCACACTTAAGTGACTTATATGGGAACTACGATCAAATATCGACCGTTTATCATGAAATTTGGTACAATGATTTAAATGTCTATTTTGATTATTTTTGTTGTATTAACCTTAATAGTGATTTTTATTAAAGATTTATGTTCATTTAATATTTCAATGTCAAACTTATTACTGCAGAATTTTTTATGGATATGGCTTTTCTATAGATATTTATGTATCAGAAAGCCATATTCCGGGAACATATTTGTAGGGAGGCTATGAGAAATCGTGGATCGATTTCTACGATTTTCAACAGGACTTGTCATTCTGTAATAAAAGTAAAGTGTGCAAAATGTAACGATATTATCTGCATTATAATTCAAGAAAATAGCAAAAAAATATCTCTAAAATAACGAGGTATTCTGAAACATTGCTTTATAACTCGGATCCTATACATTGTGGTGGATCAAGGAATGCTTGGTAAAAATTTCATTGTTCTATGTGCTTTTTTCGAAGCTCTGTTATTGGCACTACAGAAGGACAGACATGGCTAGATCGTCTTAGAGTCTTATAAGATCCAAGCATATATAGACTTTTTGGTTCTACGACCATTATTTCGATGTGTTGCAAACGGAATGACAAACCATCTTTTTGGTGGTGGGTATAAAATTATAGAAAATTGTATCTCGATTTGAATTTCCTTTTTACAATCTTTTTCATGCACATGCTTTATCATTCATACTAAGTCAGTTGTGCCTAAATGTCTAAATCGGAGAGATAGGGAGTTTTTATTGAACGTAGTATTTTCTTAATAAATTCCTGTCTTGTGTTAATAAAATGTTTATTTCTTTTTTGTTTATGATTTGTGCTGTATGTGTTGTATCGTTTTACAATGGAAGCCTTAGCTTTTTTGCAATCATGAGCCTAATAATGTCGGATTTTTCAGGAATTTATCTTTTAAGTTTCTTGAAAGCTTCTGTGGTGTGTTGTATTTTTTGTAAACCATGCTTTATATACGCACATTCAATATAATTGAAAATAGATGCGTATATACGAAACATAATTCAAATATAATAAAAGGGTAAATAAACGTTAAGGTAGGCAGTCAACCTTGAAATACCTAACAACACTTTCAATTGATTGAATCAATCAATCAATCAAAACCAACAAACCCCGTTTATAGAATTACTTGTATAAACTATTTAAAAAATACCTTAAAACTAAGTCAGTTGTTTTGTCTAATTTACGATATCATAAATTACATTATTGTCCCAAAAATGTTGTTGCTTTTACGTGTCCAAACATGTAAGTGCATGAGTATTTTGTGCACAAATCACTAGTTGGCAAAATTTCTAATATCGGTATTCCCAGTGGTGTGAGAACAAGAAAAAAAAATCAAAAATGATACAATGATAAATGATAGTCTCGCTTGTAGTTCTGAATTTATTTGGCTGGCTACATGACAAAAGATTGAAATGTTAAGGTTGCACTGTGCATAATAAATTTTAAGAATAATAAAGAGCATATTTAGTCTGCACTTATATTATTTATGGATGATTTTTTTTTAAAAATCCTGGTGACAAAAAGTTTTCAGTGACATATTTTTTAGATTTTAATATACATAGTTATTCTGAAATGAGAAAGAATATATTTGTAGGAAAACTGAGCAATAAAAAAAGGAAATATCGTGCGTTAATATTTCAAAGTTCTGATGAACAAAATGAAAAAACCAGGAACTTACAAGACTATTACTACTATTACTACAATGTGAACCTGTTATGTAATAAAATACCAACATCGTACTGAAAATAAAACTTGTTTATGACAAAGTCTTAATAGAATTCGATTACAGCCTTGTACTAAAAATTTAATTTAAATACTATTGAATGGATGCCGATCCAAAATATAAATATACACAACTGTATAAAAAGGAAATTTGCAGGCGTGCTGTAACGAGCCCACATCTGGCGCCTTTTCAAGCATTACTTCGGATATTTATAAAAAAAAAATGCCTGCTGAAACATTTGCTGCCTTGTATTAATTCTTTCCACTTTTCGGTAAAGTTTTGGCCCGATTTGGCTCTCTATCAATTTTCAAATGATGCAATAAATTGGTATTAAAGAAATCCAGTAAACGTAGTAGACAACTATATGCCAAAGTTGGCAAATTTGGCATAAGTAGTCGATGACTGGTTCTCGGACGGAGTCAACGGTGCAGTTAGATTAGAAGCTGTAAACAAAGTTGACTCAATTGGGACGAGGATTGTAGTAGTCGTCGATGACATACCGGGCTAGAGACAGCAGTGGCTGTGCAGCAAGGTTGGACTGTGTTTGTTCAATAATTGCATTCGGCTGTGCCAATTGACTAAACTACGGATGTTTACGATAAGACTCAAGCACTCTGGTCGTTATATATTGATCTCTAAAATCTCTGTACGAAGAGCTACAAATTGTGGAACATGTAACATTCAATTTTGCTTGGCAATGCTACAAGAGTTAGTTTGAAAAACAACATGTGGTCATGTTCTCACTGGTGATAACGTAAAATCCATGGTCTTAAGTTGACAAATTTTATGCGGTCAGATTTTATTAGAGCAATACTTTAAAATCGGTTTTCCATTTGTTTTTTGATGTCATATCGTGATCTTATTTTTTTCAGTATTGTTTAGCTATTAATCAAAATATTTACTCAAGAAAGCATAACATCTTGTTTTAGCACAAATTTGTTTGACGTTGTTTACTGTTGCAAGAGTTTTGCAAAATCAAACAGCATCAAATAAATTAAAACTAAATATTTGTTGTGCTTTGGCCTAAATAAAATAGTATTTTTAAATAAATAAACGAGTTCAAATATATGATACTTAGTGGTTACGTCTTTTTCGGCAAATATTTACCAAATGTGATCATACCTAAAGTCTTACACCGCAATAATATCTCTATATTATTAATCTGCTTTTGGTGAGAAAAACCGTTCGTGGACTTCGCTAAACATGTGATATTATCCACTGTAGCAGCCAGAATTGTATCCAGCTTTAACTAAAACTAATATTTTTATTTTAACCATGTTCTTATTGAAGATGGTTATTTTTCATTATTATACTTAACTGATTTGTATTATTTGTCTTATTATTGTTATAATGTCATTAATAATTCTATGTATAATTATATGTATGATTCATTTTAATTTTGTATTGAGCACCCTAACAATGTAATTAAAACAAAGTGATAATCAATTATCAATATTTATGCACATCACTAAAAGAGATTAAACAATATCATTCGCTCTCGCTCTCATTATATTTTTAATAATTTGTTTTTTATTAACTTTTATACTGTATACTAGACGACTATTGTAATTTGACTAAAATCAAGTAAGCTCTTGTAACATCATAATTTAGTGATTCTTATAGTAACATTCAAAGAATAAACATCTCTTTTTTAATCAAACATTGTTTAATTTGTTTTAATAAATAAATAAAATAGCTAAGACGCAGGAAGATCTTTGTGGACTACTGTGACTAGTAAATCTGAGTAAATCGAATACTGGCGACTTTCCTGCCTTATTTGAACCAGAAATAACAAATAATTAGAACAGATTATCAGCGTTTATTAAAAACTCCAAACCACCTTTAATAAAGTGAAACCACTTTATTACACCACCAAACTTCTGCGACCTTATTGCTAGTCACATTACTGAGCGAAGTCAAAAGTCTACGTAGATAAGCCAACTAAAATGCAATGTTGGGAAGTCAAAGTTGCTCGCGTAATTATCCAACTATCAACCAGACGTTTTTTGAATTTTTTTTATACTTTGTTGTGCCTTGAAAATACTTGTTTAACCTGAAAAGTACCATTGTCCACTAATGTAAATGTTTAAAAGTGTTTACAATTTCTTTCGAACACATGTTTGACATAAAAACACCAACGAATAGTTTTTCAGCAGTTCTACAATAGATTTGATTTAACAGAAACAATACTTAAACAGCTTTTGAGAAGTGTAAAAAAATCATCAATGATAAATGATTTTATGTTTTAGAAGGTCATAAAAATCGTTCTTTTTCTTTGACAAACATTATCCATCTAAACAATTGAATTTAATTTTTTTAGGCAGAAAATAAATACAGGACAAATTAAAAACAATAGGACAAACAAGGGATAAGAAAGTGGACAAAAATACTCTTCCATTTTCTGAGTCTTACTAAAAATTTCTCAACTTGAATTGATAAAACTGCAATGGCAGAAAAAAGCTAATTACATTTTTTAATTTGCAATAAATCTATTGTAAAAGTTAGAACAAAAGTTGACAGAAACAAAGAACGCATTAAGGCTAAATTAACCATTCACCCTTTTTTAGTGGCCGCCATTATTGGCTTAACACTTTGGCTATTTTTACCATTTAGCCATAAAACAGCCGTTAGTGGCCATAACATGGGAAGAAAAGTGAACAAAAGTAATTCTCGTAAAAAGGTCAAAATTTAATGCAAGTAAAATGAAAATAATTTCAGTTATTTGCTGACTTTATGCTTAATGGCAAGTCTAATCAGCTTATCATTAAGGAGTGTGTGTGTATGTTTCATTGCATCTTTGTAATCTTTGTGTCAGTCAGTGGCTTAAACAGACAAAACAAGTTAAATACCCAGGATTAAATAACTTTGTATGTTTTCGTTGCTATTCCTTTGTTTTTATTAATAATCATGTTTTTTTTCGTTGTGTTTATACAAATTTACACTCTCTCTCTCTCTCTCTCTCTGCTACACAAATACCGAGAAAACTTTCGACACGATTTACATACATTTAAACACACACGTTAAAATTAGCATTTTTTTACACACAAAAATAAGGAAAATGTTTTTTTTTTTTGTTTATGCTCCAGAAAAACTTATTGTTGTTGATTTTGTTTTTGTTTTATTTAACACGAGAAAAACAATAACACCAACTCAAACACAAACACATGGAAGACTGTAGAAGAAATCAAGAGAGAAACTTTATACAAGAGTTTTTGGCTTTATAAAAATTCCTACGCAGATTAAAAGATAAAAATAATGTGTTTTTGTATCAAACCTATACAAATTCATTATTTTCATTATATTTTTTGTTTTGTTTTGTGTTTTCTTTAGCTGGTTCTTATTCTGTTTGTTTTCGATTTGGTTCTTTGTGTTAAAATTTTAAGCACAAAATATTAATTTTACCTTCAGGTTGAATAACAAACAATCTTGGTAATAATAATGAAACACGCACAAGCCACCCAAACATGGTAGCTGTGAAAGAAAAATTTAATTTTCAATTACCTTATGAGTCTGTGTACTAATTTTATTGTATTAAAAAGATAAACTAAAATTGTGATAATTATGTAAAACTACAACAAATTTTTAATATGTTTTTTAATTACTTAAAACGTAAGCCTGATAAATGACTATCTCGCTAAAAACAATATTTTTTCGTGATGTCATACTGATGCTTACCAATGCCCTTAAGATGGAGGACTCATTTCGAATCATTATTTTGTTATTATTTATTAATAGATATGATACAAATTCTTATACATATGCAATTAAATTATAAATACAAATATCTGTATACGGTATAATTATATTTGGTGCCAGATTGGCATTTTAATATAATTTTTAGTTTAAAAATTACTGATTTACTGTTTAATTCAGTTCAGTTTTGTTATATATCAAATTCGTTTAAAAGCAATTTTCTATATTTTAAGCTAATTTCAATATATTTTCATAGGTTGTTAAAATTTGAGCCATTTAGTATACATATAGCTTCTTTTTTTCAAGTCGATTTTTTCGAAAATATTTAAGTCTAAATGGGTTATACATAGGACATTCGGCAATGACATGAATAGTGTTTTCTGATTTGTCTAAATTACACAACGTACATATACCAGTAGTATTATTTCGAAAAGCTCTAGCGTTAATATCCAGCAATCCCCCTCTGACTTTTATTATCAAACCAGTATCCATTGACGAGAGATTAGTTGTCAGAATGGGTGCAATCGTAAAATCAAAATATACTTTGATATAAATATCATCATATATATATTTTATTATTATGTTACCATTATATAGAAATGTTGGGTGTAGCGTTATTATGCCAAATTGGACCTCCAGATTAGACTATATCCGAGCCAGTCATATGCCCGAAGTCTTATTTAAATTATAATGCACAAAGATTATCTTTCGAATGAAGTAAATTTCATGCCAATTTAAAAAAAAAATCATCTTTGTTTTGTTCAATTCCAAAGTTCTGTAGCTCGAAAAAAACACCCTCTACATATACGTATTTCAAACAGACCTATGATTTTCAAAATAAATTTCCACAATTTGAAAACGTTGTTCAGGTGTCAGTCTATTCATGTTGAAATGCCAAACGAAACTAACCATAAATCATTGACTTTGAGGCTCTTTCGGCACGGGAAGGCATAGTCCGATTGAGCTAAAATTTTCGCAATTGTATTTTAACACTAAATTACATAATTCTAGATGTGGGCACCTTTAAAAATCGAAAATCAATTTTGAAAATCCACCCTAGTGTAACATAAAGCAATTTACTTTTACACACAATAAATTAAGTACCAAAAAGCCATAGACAACTGTGGTTATTCTTGTCGATATTGTACGAAAGCCATGCCCAATTATGGACCAACTTTCACAAAAGTCAATAGTATAATTTTTACATACTTTTAACTGATTTGTGTTAAATTTCGGTTTGATATGGATCATAAAATTGGTTATAAATATTTCTATATACGTATGGACTACTTGTGTCGTATTTAAACTTGCTGCTGAAACTTGTAAGAGATTTATACACATTAAGTGGTTTTGGGAAGGAGACTTTATATGGGCGTTATGTTTAAATATAGACCGATCACCATCATATTGAAATTTACATATTTTTATGTATGTATAGACGATTTGTGTTGAATTCCAACTTGGTATTGGTTTTTGTTTTACGGAAGAGGCCTTTATATGGTCAAATATGGACCGAACATTATACACTTTTTTATGAATCGTTTAATATAAGCAGGATTTATCCTTCTATACTAAAATAAAGTGTGCATAATTGCACGATATAATCTGTATTATATTTGAAAAAAATGCCAAAAAATTTCTGAAAAATATTTGGTCTATAACTCGGATCCTATTGGACTGATTTTGCATATTTACAATCCCAAACATTTCGGTGGATCAATTAATATTTGGTAAGAATTGTTCATTGTTCTATATCTTGTTTTCGAAGCTCTATCATGCCTTTAACAGACGGCCAAACGGACAGACATGGCTAGGTCGTCTTAGAATCTTACAAGGACCCAGAATATATAGATTTTTCTTTTACGACCAATATATCGATGTTCTACAAACGCAATGACAAACCTAATATACCTAATATACATCATAAAAAAACCTCTAAAAGAATCATCCTATATCTGTGAGCAAGATTTGATTAAATTATACACAAAAAACTGAAATCAGAAAAACGTATAAAAAAATCAAAAAATGTTCTTGTTATTTGAAAACTTATATTTTCCATTACCTGTATATTGTCCTGCGGTTCTGAAAGATTCATCGTCAATACAATTAGACCAAATAGGAAGAAAATAGTTTTATTTCAAGTTTTCAAGCTTGTGTTTATTATTTACGTTATTGATTTTTTTTTAACAATTTGCAACATAGTAACTATTATTATAATTTGTTTTCTTATCGCCCTACTGTGTGTTTTTAATGGGAAATGATGTAGCAAAAATAATTTATATATAAATTTCAGACTTCTGGAAAGCGCTCATTTATTTAAAAACAAATAACTTACAAAATGTGTCCTCTTTAATAAATTATAATTACTGTGCTATATTTAGATCTACTTTGAAAATTAACAAACTTCACATATAAATTTCTAAAATTGTTCACTAGATACTTTTATTATTATTATTTACCCTTCAACTGAAATAAGGATAATTTCAAAAAAAAATAATCAATCATGGCTGTCTGTATCAGTGATATTATTAATTAGTGATATAAAAAACAAATTATTGAGGTGATGGTGATGAATAAACTTTTTAGGTAATTTATGTTAATGATTATTTTTTGTTTATAATTTTTATCAAAGAACATATGAGTCTCAAATATACATAAACACTCTGCATCTAAACGAAAATTAAATGAAACTTTCCATATTGTTATCAATGAGTTATTTCAATACAAAGAAAGTTTTGTTTAAGAAAAGATTTATCTAAATAATTATGTGAAAAGTTTTTGATTTATGTCTATCGTAAAGTTTTACATACATATGTGTTTTTCGTAAATCCATATATATTATAAATGTCTTTGAAAGTTTATTTGTTTGTTTGTTTGTTCAGCAATCACATATAAACGGCTATACCCATTTAAATGGAATTCTAAATGCAGACAGATCTATGCTTGGAAGCGCCAGTTGACTATAGTTTTTGTCACGGCTTAAATTAGGAAGGGATATAACGGTTAAAAGCCAGTAAAATTGTTTCCTAAATTGATTGAAATTTAAAATGTAGACAGATCTGTGCTTGAAAAAGTGAATAGCTGTTTTTTTTTCAAAACTGGGACCAAGTCGGAATAAAAAGGAGAACCCCCGGTAAGCCGAAATGCTAAACCTATTTAATTTATTTATTAAATAATTAAATACTGAAAATCATACAAAACGAACATACATGTTAGAAATATTACATATCAATAATGTGCAATCAGAAAAAAGAATAAATTTTTAAAAAGACATAGAAACCTTAGCTCAAAATTATAGACACCTATTGAACAAAAATATAAATATTAAGTATTTAAAAAATGTTATCTTTCTGTTAAAATTATTTACTGTTCAATGTTATTATTGAAAATTTAAAATCGAAAAAAAAAATTTTTTCTGTAAAACATATTTTTCAATTTTGTCAACCCCTTTCAAACTTATGTATATCAAAATATTTATTTAAAATACAAAATAACTCCTGAAGAAGATTTCCAGAGGAAATCGAAATATCGAGTAATTTATATATAAAAATAAAAAGTTTTTTATAAAAAACAAAAAGTGACCTCAAGCTTAAGAAGTATTTATAAAAAAATCATACAAAAAGATCGAAGAAAATATGTAGAATAAAATTATTTATAAACCTATTTAATTAATATTCAAAACGTAGAGAGATCCAAGAATGAAAAAACGGTAAAATTGCTACCTTTGATTTATAAACAATCAAGAGCCAGCGTGTAAACAGATTTTATGAAATATTAACCATAAATATATCAATACAGGGAAGCGTCAATAAGGCATATCTGTTTTTATGACAAGGACTGGGAAGCGAGAAAATGGTGGAAACTGCTAAAACTTTAACGTTATCCATATTTATATTATAAATCGTGATCCATTTCGCGGTTCCCTACTTTTTTAAAGAAAATGAAAACACAGAAAATTCCAGTTTAATGTGGAATGTTTATTATCATTGGAAAGAACATTCTTTGTCATTAATTTTTTGAAGATTATGTCTATCAAATATTGGCCGTTGCTACCAATTTTCGATGACTCGTTCGAGCATTTCGTCCACTGGTAACTAGCAAATGACAGGCGTGATATTTTACTCCAAGGCCTGCCTCGAATCGAGTTTGTCCGCATAAACTTTAGACTTTACATATCCCCACAGGAAAAAGTCTAACAGTTTGATATGACACGATCTTGGTGGCCAATCGACCGACCCAAAACGCGAAATTATGTTCTCAACGAATTGTTCTCTCAATAAATCCAGTAATGTATGCGATGTGTAGGAAGTGGCGCCGTCTTTACGCTTTCAATTTAAGATCTTGACGTAAAATGCGCCAAGTCGTTTCATAAGTTAGTCTGAGTTGCTGCGAACGGCGCCGAATCGACTCTCCACTGTCTTCGTGTACACTCTCAGATACGACTGATATATTCAGTTCACTGCGTGCTGGACATGATCTATTCAGTCGAATATTATCCAATAATGAATGCTGGGTCTCCAAATGGGTGATGGTGTTGCTTAGTAGGCCGATTATGCTGACCATCAGTTGAGCGAAGTTCACGAAACACATTCCTCACAGAACGTGAATTTTCGTAATAAAGTTGAACGATTCGTAAACTTTGTTCAGGCGTAAGTCTTTCCACTATGAAGGGCCAAACAATACAAAACAAAAATAAGATGACAAAAAAGGCTATGGAAAAAAGTATCTCTACTTGAATCACCCTATACATAAATGTCTTTGTAAGTTTTGTTTGTTCTGCAATCACGCTAAACGGCTGTACCGATTTTATTGAAATTTGGAACGTCCATACTTAGAGGCGTCAATAAGCTATATTTTTTTAAAAAACTGGACCATGTTGGTTTAAAAGGCGTAAAATCCGGAAGGCCAATCGACTAAACAGATTTGATTGAAATTTTTAACGTTGATATATCTCTGTATTGAATCTTTCATAGGATATATCCTCTTTTAAAACTTGAACCAGGTTGGGACAGAAATGGGATAAACAGTAATCCCAAATGGATTAACGGACTGGATTAAAATTTGTAGATCAACACTTGAATCAGTAGCACGTTTCTGTGTTTCTCGCATTGTAAAATTTTTCACATAAACTGTGAAAAAAAAATGCCATGGTTTATCGAGAAAAAAGTGTTTCTTTACTTGAATGCGAAATCAGACTTATTTTGTTTTTATAGAAATATTTCAAGTAAGTAAGTGTCAAATGCAAGGCAAACGTCAACGAAGAAAAAATTAAAATGAAATCAAAACAGTAGAAGGCTAAAAAAAATTTAAATACAACAATTGTGTTTTATTATTTAAATAAATTAACAAATAATAATAAAATTATTCAAAAAAAAAAAGAACAAAATGTGTTTGCAACAGTGAGTTTCAGCCCATATACCTACCAACTGTTTAAAAAATCAACACACATTTTTTGTGAGAACACTGCGGATGGTTATTGTAATTCTTTTCAGACGAAGCATAGCAAACACACGTGATTCAATTATACTTGACCATGAAAAATAAAAAAAAAACTGCTTCAGATTACAGAAACACTTTTTCTCACATTCTTCCAATAACTTTTGGAAAACTATTTAAATGACAGATATTTCTCGCAAAATAAAGTTACAGAAACACTTGTGTGAGAAAAAAATATTTTTTGTTTCATTTTACACTGTTTTTGTAGCAATTCACTAATTCCATGTGGAAAATTTTACGATGCGAGAAATACAGAAACGGGCTACAGGTAAGAATAAAATCTCTGAACCACATTTCTCAGAATCACATTAAACTTTCTATCTTCAAGGGGGTGAAGGGGGAATTTCGTGTTTATGCTTAGTAAATGATTTTACATAGGTTTGAAAATTCAAGAAAAATAGAGAAAGTACCCAATAGATTTGGTGTTGGTTTTAGCACCTTTTTATTTAATTTCTTTTAAGAAATATAATTGACTTTTTAGCTTTGTGCAATAAAAAAAATTATATTAGATAATTATTTTTTCTGTTTAAATTAGAGCATCCACATAGAGCATTGCCACTTGACGATGTGTATTCATGAACAAACTATAAAAACAATTTATTATTAAATAATTATGTATGTATGTTTCCAGCAAATTAAAAGCTTTTATTGACAAATTGTACTCAAATTATGATCTAAAGCCCTAAATATCTTAATGTTTTCTAATGTTGGTCAGATTAAAGTAAGGGATAATCTTAAAGTAAATATATACAACATCTAGGCGTCTTTTAATTTTATCTTGAATATTAATTTATTTATCATCACAAAGATAAATTGTCAAAGAATGTGATTAGCAATCTACGATTTGAAAATTTAAATATGCCATTGGGTAAAGTTTTAATCACATGAGAGCATTTTCAGGAATACTAATCAATGCTAAATACGGCAAAATTCAAAATTCAAAATGTAAAATGCATTTATATTTTTCCAAACAAAGCATCATATAAATACACAAATTTATTAATTATATATGTAGGTATATTGTACCATTACTGTACTGTATAATTTTCTGTGTTTTTACTTTTAATTTTTATTATTTAGTTTTCATTAAGGTAAAAATATTATTAGTACGAAAAAGTCCATAAAAGTAAACCCCCAAGGACAAACCTTTTTCTGAAGTATTTATTTGTTGAAAGAAAACCATATACATCCTGCTTTCTCTATGCATTGCAAAACACATAGATACAACCTTTCCTGTTCAACAATACAAAACATTGTCTTACTACAACTACACAACAATTTTTTAGCACTTGACACATTTCATACAGTTTTCTTACAAGGATTTAGTTTCCTGTACAACATCCAACCGTAGCATTTGTATGGAGTGTCAATCTTACGAAATTTAAAATCTGTTGTGTTACTCTGCCATAAGCGTTCTTTAAGAAAATATTTGCGCAAGAAAATAGTCAGTTTTTAAGATATTGTCTATGTGTGTTTCTTTATAAATAAATAAATTATGAATGACAGTAGTTTTCACCGGCAATTTAAAATATTGATTCCAAAAGGATTATTATTTATTTTGTTTCGCAAAGGAGGTTTACATTTTAAAACTAAAATCCATAGAGATAAATTTACAAACATTTTTACATAATCTAATCCTAAAGTTGCAAAATTTCGCTTCAACATTAGATCTGCATAAACTTTTTAGTGCCGACAACTTAGCAAAGATTTAAGACCGAAATAAAATTTTCAGAAATGGAAACGCAAAACAAAGTTTAATTTAAGATTAAAGCAAAACTAAAAAGTGCCCTGATTTTAAAACACAAAAGAGTATAATTTGCTTTAGCTAATAGAAATCTTGGGAAATTAGCACATTTTCGATCGTTGGGCAAATATGTTATTTCGTTTGTACTCGTATATTGGAACAATAGTTTATTTGTATGGAATCTGGAAAAATATACCAAAATTTACCGACTTTCTTAGAGAACCGGTATACGGGTTATTCAAATAACTCTATTTTTTAAAAACTCAACGTATTTTAATCAGCCTGAAATTATCGATTCCAAAATAAGAAACTCTTAAAAAGTATAGCAAGCGGCAAATTTTTTTGTTTTTTGACCAAAAAATAAATAAAAAACTGAAATCTAAAAACCGGTTAACCGATAAAAAAAAGTTTTTTAAATAATTCTAAAATATAAAATATTCGTTCATCCTGGAGAATTGGAAATAGAATAATGCAAAGGAAAAGTCAAAACGGTAAATTTACACTTACAAGAGAACACTGATACATAAACTGGCATTCACTTGGTAAGAAATACTGGTGTCGGCACATAGCAGCCAAGAGGTTTCATAAGTACTAGGAATTCATTCTTCATTCACTGGTTAATCGGTTACCATTGAAGGTTAATATTACCGTCAAGTAGTCCTGTATAAATCTGTTTTAAAGCCAATAATTTGGACATATGGAATCTAATTATTGGGAAAGACCAGCAAATTCAGTATTAAATTTATACAGAGGGCCCAATCAAAACATTTTAGAAATGGAAGCATCAATAGGGACTTAAAAGTACCGTTAGTTATGGGTGTGTTCAAAAGTGTCCGTGAAAATGTATTTTAAAACTAACACTCCACGCTAACCCGCTTGCTAGACTTTCCTCTTCGTAGAGCCAATCTACCATCCAAGCTCTTTACGTGTAACAATTACCAGAACTTCTATTTTCAATATGTCAAGTAAAGTAAAATGTCACAACATTCATGTTATTCCAATATACCATTGTTGGAAAACGAGGTTGTTGTTGTTTGAAAACTCTATAGCATAGATAGATTTTAAAATATATAAATACTTAAAAATTTAGATATCTACTTGTTTCGTTAGAATTAATTATATTGTGCGTATTTAGGCTAATAACTCAACATAGACACAGAGTTTAGCTTGTGCACAAACGAAGCTATCCTAATATAATTTAAATTGAAAAATTAATAAAACTGCCTTCAAAACTCAATTTGCATAAATTTCTTCACAAAGAATTTCCATTACGTTTGTAAGTTCTAACAATTTTCTTTATGTGATTATGGCCTATAATACATCTCTTCGTTTCTAGCCATCCTGTGAATGGCAGTTAAAAATGATTAAAACCGCAACCATATTGATGGATAACCCAGCTCATTTAATGTTTGACCCACTTTCATGCAATTTAAGCATTCCTCATATACATGGGTACAATCAATTATACGAACATCCATTCAATACAGCTATTAAACCATTGATATGTATGTATATCGCAAGCCAACAATTCATTTTTCGCTAGAACAGTTTTCCAGCGACTAATATCGCTTCCTTTTCTATCTTCTGCAAAACAAAGCACAACCACAACAACAACAATACACAGAAAGGACTGAATATCTATAGCACTGACAGTCCGTATCGTTGGGAAAGTACTAACAGATGCTGCAACAGCAATAATTGTACACTTGCAAATGTTACAAAAGAGATAAAAAAAACAAAGAAAGGAAAAGAATATAAAACATAAAGTAGAAAATTAAAAGTTAAAAACAAAAACAAAAGGAAAAAACTAGAATTGTACCATTTGAAAAGCATTTACAACCCATGGCAATTTTCTTTTATTCAATAGAAAAGAATAAAAAAATAATTTAAATACAAAAAAATACAATAGAACTAAAAACATAAAAGAGGCTTAACTCGTAAATAACAAAAAGAATAAATGCATTAAAGAGCATTTCTACACTAATACTAACAACAATATTCATACACTTACACTTACATACATGCATATTTATAAGTGGACATATATAGGACAGGTGCTTAATTAATATTGTATACATGCATGTGAGTCTTAATAATTATTTATTCTTGGCACTTAGGTTACAAACACCTGCATTAACACAAATACTTGTGTGTAATTCTAGAAGTAAAAGAATGATCTAAATATATTTAATGAAAGGAAACAAAATACACTTTCTATACAATTACTAAGAAATCCTTATATGAAGTTACTTTAATTTAAATTTGGCATATTAAAAACCTTTTTCATGACAGACATATTTATTTTCACTTATTATTCCTACATATTCATTATTTTAAGTAATGTCCTTAAATATGAAATCGAGTTATATTTTTAACATTAAATTTTTCTATACTTTTGAAATCTTAAATATATTTCTCATACGTGCAATTAAACAATTATACTGAAGTTGTATATCAAAAAATATTGCATACTTTTTGGATGTTCAGTGCACAATGGTATATGCGTATACTTAATATGCAATTAAAGATGTAATTATTTTGTTCATACGACGTGTATCATATTAAAGAATTTCCTATTCGTTTTTTAACGCTTAATTTATTTGTTGAATCTGTCTTATTCATTAGGCCTAACTAGCAATAAGTAATTAATTCTTATAACTAATATTAAAATAATTTACTCTCTCTCATTTATTTTTGTTACTCTGGTAAAATTGTAATGTAACTCAATTAAAAAACCTATATGGTGTTATGGAATACAGCTATGGGGAACAAACTCAGGTTCAAATATAGACAAAATTCAAAGACGCCAAAAACAAATTGCTAGGAATGATCACAATTGCCCCCTTGGTATATAAAAAATTCGAATATCCATAAAGACTTAAACGTGCCTTTGGTAAAAACTGAGATCATAAAAAAAAAACACACTTAAAAGAGCTTGCAGTTCAGCCAAACCCATTAGCCCGCAACATATTAAATACTAGTGGCGATATTCGACTATTAACTCCAATGGTGCACACGACCTGAATATGCTGAAAGATGTTTGAAAAGGATAATCTTTTGGCCAAACGCAACAACCATCCACAAATCAAATTTTATATTAATTAAATATCAACAGAATATTATCCATAGATAAAGCTTCTTAAAAATATTAAGGTATCTATAGTAAAAAGAATTTTGAATTAATTTTATTGCCAATATATATATATAGCAGAAGAAAATCATCGTTAAGATCGTTTGTAGTCAAAATTGTTAGCGAATTCTTGTATTAAGATTGCATAAACAATCCTTTCTCACCTTCCGAAACAAATAATTCTTATTCTTTTTCTAATATTTTGTTCCATATTATAACAGATATCATGAGGTGTTGCTTTTAAATATTTCAATTCATTAACTCATTCGTTTTGCAAATTAACGTTTTTAATTCCCCTAATAAACATTTATATCTCATTGCCAAATTCACTCTTTAATTATGGATTTTTTTTTCAAAAATTTAAAAGTGTTGAGTAAATCTTCCTTCTTTTTTGATTATTTTTATCAAATCCACTCTTCAATTATGGATTTTTTTTTTCAAAAATTTAAAAGTGTTGAGTAAATCTTCCTTCCTTTTTGATTATTTTTAAGGAGAGATTTCACCAGCTCACTTTTTGATATCTCTTTGAAAATAAAAGGGCCACATCCACAAAGATTCACATCACTGTTACAAAATGCTTTTGCTGTTACTTTAACTGGATTTAAAATGACAATTATATGTTTAAGTACAACAAATTCTTCATATCTTGCAGTTTTAACCCTTTTTTGCATAATGGTGAAAATTTCCATGATAACATTGAATGCATTCTTTTATTTCTACTTATTATTAGGCTAATAATCGAAATTTATACTAGAAATATATACTCAATTTGTTTAACCATTTTTCCTTTAATTTTGAACATGATATATAAGATGATATAATATCGCCTTGATGTATTTCCCCACTAATGAAAAAAAAATCATGCAAAGAAGGGTTAAATCAATTAAAGATTTTTATATAGGAATTTCAAAATTCCAAAAAATGAAGACACATCAAATAAGGCGTTCGAGTTTGGCAATCAAAAATTAATTTTAATTATTTCAGCTTTATTTCATCGACAAACGTTTTTAAATTTAATTTTTTGTTGATGACTTCTTGATCCCGGGATTCTCGGAATCGAGATTTTTTCTCATGTGTGAATTTTCACTTTCGTTTAACAGAGTAATTCATAAAAAGTTATCAAGTTATCAAGGGTTTATAACAGACTTATAAAGCAAATATCCATACAAAATTTGCTTTATAAGCCTGTTTCAACCTTTGACAAGTTTTATGAATAAGGGGGTAAATCTTTGTATTGCTATGATTATCTTTTAATGTGAGTCATTATAAATTCAATAATATTTTATTTGCTTTTTATTATCAGGCAGGATTTTTTGTATTAATGATTTATAAATATTGAATTACGTTATTTAATGTTTTCAATATTAATTCGGATTGAATGTGGTAAAAAATTCCGCAAATTTGCATTTGTATATAAAAGTTTCCGTTAAGTTACTTCTAAATAATTAACTTATAACAAATTCCACCCGGTTTTAATACACGTATCTTGCTGTCTGTTATATATATCAAGAGAAGGAATAAGTAGTAATAATAATTCTCATCACAACTTTACACTAACTCTTAAACTATCAATCAAACATCAAATAAAAACAATAACAAATAATATTTGTTGCAATTACGTGGCAAAACAATAAATATTATTAAACTACTTAAGTACAATTCAAGTGATGATGGATGAGGTAAATAAATCATAAAAAAACATGTATAAATGTACAGGTTTATTCTAGTGGAGTAGTTTTTTATATGTTTGAGTAAAAGCATTAAGTACATAATATTCTTTGATAAAAGCATTATAGAAATAATACGTTTGTATGTGCAGTGGCTCACAGCTGATTTTATGCAGAGCATATTTTGTTTTGAAAACTCCTCAAAAAGACAAGTAACAGGAATTTAAAAAAGAAATTCTTGTCATTTAAAAGAATGAAAATGTAATAGTCTACCAAACAAAAATAATTTATCACAAAAATGTACATTTCAATATATTAAAAAAAACGTTACAAAATTTGAAATTAAAACTGCCAATTACACGCATTAGTTATGGTTATTATCTGAAACGGATTTAGAATGATTTGGCATAGATGAGACTGCACGTCAGTAGCGCTTTTTAATTAGTTTTCGTAAGAAATTTTGTGTTATGCTGACTTCTCAAATTCAACATAAATTTTCGATACAAGTTGTACTTTAGAATCTGAAGATACTTATACTTGTTTATGGTTGTGTCAAACCATGAAACTGCCACCACGATACCCAACGGTTGCCTTTAGGTTGACGCAAGACACGACTAACAGTTTCAAAGCAACATTGTTTTTCCAGGTCTGCTTCAACTTCATAGGCCAGTTGTGAAGCTGCTTTTCTTGGATTTTCCTTTATTTTTTCTAAAATGTGTGACATACCATGATCATTGAAAATTTTATTTGGTAACTTCTACCTATGCACCCGATTTTAATCGATGAATTGCTTAAGCTTTTTTTTTGTGGAATATTTAATGTTAATAATTTCTGGTATCTTTTGCTGTGAGGGGCCATTTTAAAGAAATCGGAATCACAATTCAACAGAAAATATTGAAAAAATTAGAAAAAACCACAAAAATCAACATCGCTGCATGGAGCTATCGATACAATAGAAATCGACGGCAGGAAATAAGCTGTGACGTGAAAAACTAGCATTTTTTTTTTGTTTTATATATTAAGTTTGCAATTCCGATTGTAAAACATCGAAATATTGGACATAGAACAATGACATTTTTACACAAACATTTTTTGTTTCACCGAAACATTTGGTGTTGAAAATGGGCAGAATTGGTCCAATAGGATCCGTGTTAGAGACCACAGTTTCAGACAACTTCGATATTTTTGCTATTTTCTTCAGATATAATTCAGATAATATCATGGGATTTTGCACACTTTATTTGTATTATAGAACGCCAAGTTCTGTTGAAAATAGTAAGAATTTATCTACGACCTCTCATAGCCCCCATACAATATGGCTCTATGGTACATAAATATCTATAGAAAATCATTTTCAATACCAATTTCAGCAAAAATAATTTGATGCCACGAAAAATCTCAAAATGATAATTTGTTTGCATCGGTCCTTATTTTGACATAGCTTTATATAAAGTCTAGTTCTGAAAATTACTTAAATGAGCATAAGATTCTTATAAGAATCACTAACAAGTCGTACATAATTTCATTTTGATAGGTTCATAATAGGTCATAGTTCTCTTATAAGAACTACTTTCGAAAAACTTATTAACCTACATAAACATCCATACAGATCAGTTATAAGTATGTACAAAATATACTATTGGATTTTGTGATAATTAGTGCATAACATTTAGTTACGAGAATAATTACAGAGTGTACAAAGGAGCCAATTATTACGAAACCAAAAATTAGTTTCCTATGTCTGTATGGTATCTAATTGATTGTGTATCAAGAAAAATCGTTATACGCAGCAAAAATATAAACAAAGGGCAGTTCTGAAAGAAAGATATAAATATAAAATGTGATTTTTTTCCTTGGAATATACATACAACTCCTGTAAAAATTGTTATAGGGATGAAATTTATACAATACAAACTTTAAATAAATTCAAATTTTTTTTCATTTAGTTGTTGAAAAATACAGTGTTAACCATGGTGTAACTATACAAGGTGAGTGCAGTGGTGAGCCCAGCTGACTGACTTTGTTTACAATTTACTTATGTCAAAAGTAATAATTTTTCAAGTGTTGACAGTAGTATATTATTTTACACAAACAAAATACCTGTTGTTTCTGTATTGTGTTGTATTTGTTGCCGATTGGCAATTACCTTGTATAGTTACACCATGGTGTAAACAAAAACATTTTTTTTCTGTTTCGGAAATGTCGAATTTTTTTTACAACAAAGCAGCATACAAAAAAAAAACACCGATTGCTGATCGGTTTCAATGTGAAGACACAAATTTCTCGGTCCAAGCAAAAAAGCATGAAGGCCAAGAATTTGTATTACTCCATAAACATTATTTTCGAACTCAACAAGAGCTTGGAAAATCATTGCTAGCTACTCAAATATTAATTTCAAAATGTTTACGAGCAGCACTATTCTTCCAAAAACCGGCATATAAATTGAAGATGAGAGACTTTGAAAATCGATTTGCATGTCGGAAATGCTGCTTAAATTTTATAAAAGGAAATAATTTTTACACCGAATAATTAGTTGCTATTAAAATAGATTCATTAAGATAACTTGAAGCATAAGAGATCGTAAGTGAAGCCCGGTCAACCAGCTGATTTGACATTAAAGTCATATAACTGTAGCGCTTAAGTACTGCTCTATATTTGGTGCGACCAAAGGGATCAAGATAGAGGGGGGTCTATTATTAGCTGCTGGAATCTAGACAAATGCAACTGATTAGTTAAAAGCGAGTATTGGATAAAAACCTCGAATAATATGTGGCCAGACATGAAAGTGTAATATTCCGTAATAACAACTCATGGCCACATATTGCAAACTACTGTTAAAAACTATTTAGAAAGAGTTTGTTGGGATCTTTGACATCACCTGCCTTGTAGTAAATGTCTTGGCCGTTAGACTACTATTTATTTCAATTCATGCTTAACACCCTCTCTGTGATGGGCTTTACTTCAGAACTGGGTATCCGAAATTGTATTGATTCGTTCTTGGCTTTAAAAGATGACCAGTTATTTTATTTGTATTTCTATACCGACTTTTGTTTTATAATGTAGTCATGTCATATACCTTTGAATTTACTTTTACAGAAGTTTACTATTTAGTAGGATAACCAATTTATTCGATTTTACTTTTGTTCGAATAATTCGAATAAGAGATTTCAACTTATTCGATTAATTCAAAAATTTTAAAAAAAGTAAAATAATCAGGGGTGTCATAGAAAACAATATTATCAGAATTGGTTTCTATGACACTCCTGAATAAGTTATTCTGTTCATCAGGTCGTACAGAAAGTAATATCGTCTAAAGCCAACTTTAGTAATATCACTTGTATACATTTAAATAATTATGTTCTTTATCTCTATAAATGTTATTATCATCAATGTCATCCTAAATATTAGTTTCTAACACATATTCACCTCCACCTTAAGTTAGTTTTTAATGACGACACTGCTTCAATTAAAAACCAGTGTATATTGAAAACAAAGCTGTCCACTATGACTCCTTTAATATTATTTATAATAATATCTTCTTGTATGTTTTAGGTATTCCAATTCTATGTATTGATATCTTTTAGTAATATCCTGAATTTCTGTATTTGATATATGCTTCATTCCATACTGCCAGTATTTTGTAGGCACTCACTTTCAATATCACTTTTTTAAATCGAATAAATGGAATGGATTTTAACAAATATTTCCTGAAATTTAGTACTCTGCTTCATCTACACATTATCTTCTCCTTCCCCTTTTTCTCTAGATCGCAATGTCCTATAACACTTCCCTGTAGAGCTTCAGCTTTGATTTCATACAAAAACTATCGAATAATATCTGAAAATATCTGAAGAATAACATTTAATATAATTTTAAAACAATAAAACAGTCCTCCAACTCTGCTATTATAAATTTTAAAAAATAACCCCTCCTGAAAGTTTTTGGCCAATGATGACAAATTCAAGCAATTCTACTAATGACTGATTGGCTAATGCAACAGCATAGCAATCAGTTTGTTATAAATTTATAAAAAGTCATTGCTCTACGTGACATAAATCTTATTTTGTAATAACAATCGACTATTCTACACATAGTATGTACATACTCACGAGCAAAAATATGACTTCGTTCAAAGTTAATCAATCTTTTGCCACTAACCTCTCTTTCTCAACTTTATTTTCACAGCTTTTTTTTTTTTTTTTTATTTATATTTTTTTCATTTTTATTAAATTCGTGACACGAATTAATTAGAAAAAGTCAATATTTTCTTACTTAGCTGTATAAACAAAAGAAACATACAGACAAATGCCTTCAATCTTGCAGTGCGTTTTTATGTTTCTATATTGTTTTTGTTTATGTTCATGTTCATATTGCTCATATCCTGACATGACAGAACATACATCATCAGCAATATCAACTTCATAGAGTGGTTACCGTTTAATTTAAATTCCACCGAATTTTGTATCTATGTTACGTGACATTAAAGAAATAAAATTATGATTACAGGAAGTAATCATACACTTAATGGTCAACAGAAAGCAATTGAAAAGAGATGTATTAAAAAATGCTTGAATGTGTAAGATATTATAATTAAATAGATGATGAAATTTGTATATGAAACCACTTGAGAAAGCTCATTTTTAAGGATAAATTCTGCAGAATTGTAACAATTCATTATTTGAAGGCTAACAAATTTAGATGCACCACCACTGTGACATGTTCAAAAAAAAAAACAACAATATGTACATATGTTTATTAGTGTGCTCCAAAATTGCACGAACGAAAAAAGCTATGAAGCTATAGAACTTAAACTGTTGTACGTAAATATAGAATCTTGTTTTGGCAAATAGCACGATAATAGAATGATATTGATTGGCACCGCAATGACTCTGTAGTCCGAAGCTGTTTTATAAGCTTTTTTTAGTGTTTGCCAAATTTTTTGCAATAATTTCCGCCTTTAATGTATAAGATTAGTAATTATAGTTGCAACGAAATATAAAAACCGAACATTATTTAAAGGAGTTTAAAGTTATTACAAATTCCCCAGGTCCTTAATGCTGCTCAGACCATATGTTTAATAATTCATAAATTGCCTTTGGCTGAAAATTGCATTAAAAATCGCGTAGAACAAATATTTTAATATTTTTTGTAGCAGCCTTTGTTTTTCATTATGGCTTATAGTCTTCTGGGAATAGAGTCTAGAATCCAGTTTTGGATCACCAAGGCTGGAATTGTATTCCACTCTTCTTGTAAAGCCATTGTTAGATCATTTCTATTCTTTATTTCTCTCTCTCTCTCTATCTCTAAGTTTTATGTATAAATGATCCCAAAAGTTTTCAATACGATTAATATCGGCGGATTTTGGGGGAGGTGTTTCCATCCATTTTGAATTGTAATATTATAGCCATAAGTGAGTATTATGAATGTGTTAAAAATTTTTCGAAATTTTGGAAAACCTCTTTAGAATTAATTGAGCTTGTCTGAGGGAATAAAGAAAGTGTTGCCAGGAGCGGGCAAAAAAGAAGGTAAATGGGCTTTAAAAAAACTAGAAAAAAATAAAATTCTTTTAAAAAATGGCTTAAAGCCTAGTACTCTGTTCAAATTTATGGAAAATGTTGAGCAATATTAATTATTTCATACGGAAAATTTGACGTGTAGAGCATGGTACTCTGTTCAAATTTGCGAAATTTGTTGAGCAACATCAATTATTTCGTTTGAAAATTTTGACAATTAGCAAGTGGTGACGATGTCGCAATTTAGAAGAAAATTGTCCTTTTTATTGCCCTTAGGTAGCAACATTGTTTCTTTTATGCATACAAAAATTATATTATTAACCATGATGATTTTATGGCGTTGCGGTTGCAATGTAATTTATTGGTTTTATTCCTTATATTCTTTATCTTTTCCTTACTGCCGATACTGCTTCTCAGTTTCACTTTTTTCATTACAAGCAAGAATCGAGCCTACGTTTTCAGAAATAGTCAAAATTATCGTCTCTTCTCTTGAAACTCTTTGGAAGAATGTGTCCATACCTATAATATCTACATAACGCATTATTTAAAGAATCCGTGACTACCACTGTAAATACAGAAATCTTATGAAACCTTTCAAACAATGATCCAATATTCCCAGTTTTATAAAGAAAACAGAAGAATTTAAAGATAAATCGAAAGTTTTATTCGAACAAAAAAGTGCCTGTGACGGAAAGATTGTTTCTACTAGACTAAAAAACTGCAAGAAAAATGATGAGAGAAAATATTGATAACAAAACGACAAAACAGCAAAATCATCCCTACAAGAAGCCAACCATTCTAAAATGCAGACATTTGACAAACCCGATAGAGACACATCCGTGGAGTTAGGTGATAGTCTGTTATATGATCTAACTATGAATTCAGACTTGCCTGATATTACCACCTACCCCTCTACTGTATCTGGTATTTCCACGTATGGTCAAATGCGTAAAACCTGCCAATATTAGCTGTTTAGATCTATCATGCCACGATATAATAAGAAATCGGAATACAAACTTATGTAGTAGTCTAAATTTATTATTTTATATGTGAAATGAAAAAAATGCGTTTTTGAAATCTTTTGTTTCTCATTAATTTAGTTTATATATTTTATGTACGCCACTGTCGTTGAATATGTCTATGTTTAGTTTAATATATCTATATAAAAATTATAAGTGTTAGGCTAGAGCTTATCTTCCGTAAAAGAAATATAAACTTTATTTTAATTAAGTGTGATATTCCTTATTTTTACCAAATTTGGATCCCTTTGTGGCACCTCAAAAGACGACGACACTGTCCCAATTTTTTTCTGTGATCCTTTTCATAGCTTTGAGTACTTATTAATAATGCTCGTATGTGCCAGAAATAAAAATCACGAAAATTATGGACCAGTATCCAGTCTTCCAGTATCCACTAATGTGATTTGGTTAAAATTTATCTCATTAACGTTATTTACATGATTTGTATGGTTAGTTATTATGCTCGGAAGTGGACATTTAATACATTTTTATCGGTTAAATTGTTTTCCGGAAATGGTCTTATATGGCAGCTATGACAGATTATGATACCAAAATTCACAAAGCTTTGTGGGATGATTTTTGTATTTATGTTAATGTTCTGTGCAAAGTTTTGAGTCGGTACCGATATTTATAAGATAGATAAATGTATTTTTCTGATGTGGTTCTTGCATAGGAGCTATGACCAATTATGGGCCGAACATGATAAAATTTAGTACAACAATTTATTTACCTATTGGGAATATTTATTTCAAACTTCAGTCGGTTAACATTATTTATATCTGTTTTATACGTATTTAAGTGAATTTTAGAAGTGGACTTTATATGGGATCTATGGTCAAACATGGATCGAAAAAAGAAATTTCGTTTTGCGATTTATTTTTGCGCGATACTTATTCCTGCTGAATTTTGTAGTGATATTACAATTTTAAAATCACATATTTATCATTAAGCCATATTTCGGGAATATATATATTTATATGTGGGCTATGAGAAATCATGGATCTATTCTGACTATTTTCCTCACACTTTCTTCTTTGATCATAAGAACGACGTATACAAAATTTCACTATATTTGAAAATATATCAAGAAAAATTTTTTAAAATATAAATTTTTTATGGAGGTTGTCTTACATTTTGATCCATAACTCTGGCTCTACTATACTGATTTTGCTGATTTTCAATAGCAAACTGCTTAGGAAAACTATAAACGTTTGTTAGTAAACTTTGTTGATTGCGGTTGTGTCCTTTGGTCATGAAAGTGTTTTACATAGACAGACGGACAGACAGACAGACGTACTCTCAGATGAGTATTTTTCAATGTTACACACGAAATGACAAACTTATATATACCCTCATTCACCACTTATGATGGTGGAAGGAATAAATATATTAAGGAAAGAGACATAATAAAATGGAAACGTAACAATTGCATGGTTAAAATGACTTCGCAGAGGTAGCAGTTGATTTAATTTAACTAGAATAATTTTTAACTGAGCTTAAACAACTTAAATATTAAAAATGTTATTGATGATAGAGATATGTTGAATATTTGCTTAAAACTCCTCTGAGTTTTCCCTCTTACATTTGGACTGTATGCTTACAATTACTTTTCTCTTTAAATGATACGAGAGAAAAAACAATATCTCGTCTACAACGATTTGGTTGTTTTCTTTAACAATTCGAAAAAAATCTGGGTTTGCTTATGGAAATGTTTGTTGCGAGAATGTGCATGTGAAAGACAAACAACCCAGCATACCATTCTAGGAGCGCTCCGAAAAAGGAGTCAGAAAAGAGTCCAACAAAAGAGCATTTTCGGAGCGCTCTGAAAAAAGGAGTCAGAAAAGATTCCAACTAAAGAGCATTTTCGGAGCGAAAGAAAAATTAGCTTGTTACTGTCCTGAGTCGGCACGCATTATGACTCAGAAATTCCACTTAATTATGTGTGTACCAAAGCGTTGTTCTCCTGCTATTTGTGCTTTGAACAAAAAAAAACATAGCTGTACCACACAAGAATGATAAAAACAAGATTACACAGAGCCCAAGAAAAACCTCATAAAAGACTCTTTTCTGGCATTATCTAAGAGCTCTTTCAGAGCCCAAACAAACCCTCATAAAATACTCTTTTCTGACATTATCTAAGAGCTCTTTCTGACGGACCATTTTCAAATGTAATGACCCTCTTTTCTGTAATAAAACCTCATAAATAAAGTTTCGTTTAAATGTTGCATAAAATAAACATTTGGTAAAAGGCCAAATAAAAAGAAAGACTGTGGGAGCCATTAATTCGCTAGCTTCAGCCGGATGGGGAGGTTCGTGTCTTTCCTTATTCGGTCTCATAATACAGATATTATTTTTTTATATAGACTCCCTTAAAGTTTAACGTTACCATTATTACATTGTTCAGAAAAAATAACTATATGCTGCAAACAAAATCCCCGATATAGTTACATATGAGATAAACAAAAGTAGTGAACATTTTACCTAATATTTTCAGGTCCAAGATGTTTTTTTGGAACCTATGCCTCAAAACCCGCGCCTACCTATATCCTGAAAGCGTTTCTTTCTTGTCAGAATCCCTCATTCGAAATGTATCCTAACTTATCACACCATGATTGAAAACATTATACACTTTAGCAATTCATATTAAATTTATTAATTTCAGAATTTGTTCATCCCATTAAGAACTTGATATTTTAAAATGCATATATATTTATAAATAATACTTAAATACTTAAATGCTAGTAGTATAACACTTATTAAGATTTCATAATTATACAAATTACAAATAACAAAAATACCAAAATTATTTCTTAAAACATTATGATGTTATGGTAGCTTTTCAAGTAAACGAAAGATGTAGAAAAATTTAAGAGAATTAGATCAATGTAATTATGTAGACATAGTAAGAGAAAAAGCTCAGTGAGAATAAAAAATCTTATGCATTGGTTTTGTTTAATATTTAAATTAACATTGTTTTTATGTTAAATTTTTATCTTTTTTTTTCTTCTTCTTTTACTGCAAAATTACAATTGAACTTTATTTTCCGATTTTGCTTTTTTGTTATTTGCTTTTTGTTTTCATTATGAGTAAAATTACTTTGTTTTTTTTTTTTTAGAGAATATGCAAGAATCTTTTGATATATAAATTAAAAATTACTTTTTGTTTACCTGGTTGAGGCTTCTAAAGGCACTGATTCCGCAGCAGGCACTGTGTTCCGGGAGAACCACAAAATTTGTTATTGGCTGGTGAATGTCGCAAGTGGATGGTACCTGTTGTATACAGTTGTATATATGTGTATGTACATATATATATGATGTCAAATAAAAAATCTTCAGTTTGTTGTTGCTGGTTAATTTTCCTTTTATTTTTTTTCTTTTATTAATATTCTTATTTTAGTTTATGTTTTATTTATTTTTCCTATTTACAATAATTGAACTTTTAATTTGTGTGTGTTTTTATATTTGTAAATTTTATTTCTCCATTTATTTCTGTTTAGTTTTTAATTATGGCGTCTGTCCACTCCGCAGGTTGTAGAAAATAGTGCCGGCGTTAACATCTACGCGTCGGCTCACCACACTAATTACAAGGTTGCCATACCATACTTATAGTATAATGTGGGTTTAAACAAAATTACTTGATCTCCACGGGAGAGATTAATAATATTAAAAACTGACGTGTTTACACGTCAACATACAGCCCGCCTTGCGACCGTAGAGCAACCAATTTTAAACTTTTAAATATTATTATTAATATACAATAAATATCGGATAAATTAATTCATTATTTTTATTAGGTACTATACTAATCCAAAAAAAATGTAAATTATATACAAATTAAATTTATATTATACAAAATTTAAAAATAAATTAATTCAATGATTAATTACTTTATAGATAACAAAATTTACAAAATTCATATTATACAAAAAGAAAAAATAATAGTTCAATAATTAGTTACCTTAAGGGCAACAAAATTTAAAAATAAAAGGCAGCAATAAAATGTTAAAAAAACATGAAAAAATGAACATTTATACATCTGGAATACCTTCTCCAAAAACGGCCAGTCCGAATATGGTAGCTTGAGTGTTGATTTGACCTGGTCGTCCCTTGGACGGACCAATAAGTATTCGGCTGATTACATCTGCCCCAAGTATCATATAATACTCCATGCTGCGATGCCAGTATTTATTTGCATAGGGTTGATCCGCTGCGGCCGAGCGTGGGTGCTCTTTGGGTCGTTTTATGTTGACCGGTGGACTATTACCATACGTCTTATCTTCTACCACAAATTCTGCCAGGATGCGTCGACTCTCTTTGGTGCTGTGAGTTAGACTTAACGTCGTCCTATTGTTCACTATTTTACAGCGCATATCTTGTGCATCCTGTAAGGTTATGGATGATCTTGCCGCGTTTGGATCAATTACTGCAATGGTCCATTGCTCGTCTCCTCCGAGTTTTGTGAAAACTCTCATGTGTGCGGTCATCGGAAACCAAATATGACCTTTTGGCAATGAATGCAGACAGCTGTGGTGGTCCTGCATGCATCTGTTACACCGATCTATGCTTTTACAATTAGCACGGCTGTGTGACTGCGCAAGGCAATTATAGCATAAGGAATGCTGGGCCACCACTCGTAATTTCCTTTCCACGTCCATAGTCACGAATCTGGAGCATTGGCGTATAGCGTGAAGACGATTGCAGAGAGGGCAACAAAAATCGGAATTAAAACCGTCACACATAGTAATTTCTGGAATGAAGAGTAAGATGTTTTTAGGATGATTCAGTCGTGAAAAAAAAGAGAAACAACATTAAAGGGGAAGGTGAGATTTCAGTAGCTAGGTAGTTTTTATTCTTCGAGATTTGGCAAGATGACTAATTTATGAATTGGACGTGTAATATTTCCCCTTTGAGTTTTCAAATCTACTACTCGAACTCTATCATCGGAACCATGATAGACCTTTAAAACTCGACCTAGACGCCATTCGGTAGAACCAGTACTTTCGTTTTTAAGAACGACGAGATCGTTTTCTCTAAGATTGGCCTGTGGGGTTTTCCATTTATTGCGCTTATGCAATTCTTTTAAATACTCCTCTTTCCAACGGCGACAGAATTCATGCTGAAGAGCCTTTAATTTGCGCCACCTATTTATAATGCTAAGTGGAGAAGATAACTCTTCGGGTTCAGCAGGGGTAAGCATCGAAGTGCCAATTAAGAAATGTCCCGGAGTAAGAGCTGACAAATCTTCAACGTTTTTTGACATAGGACCAAGCGGGCGTGAATTAAGACAGGCCTCTATTTTTGCCAGAACAGTGGAAAATTCTTCAAATGTAAATTTAATTTGTCCCACAGACTTTTTTAAATGCATTTTCATGCTCTTTACCCCTGCCTCCCATAATCCTCCCATGTGAGGTGCTGCTGCAGGGATGAAGTGCCATGCCAAGTGTTGGTGACCGTATTTCGCAACAGCTGTGTCACGTAGCTCTTTCACATACCTTTTAAAGTCGGCTTCGATTTCTTTAGCAGCGCCTACAAAGTTTCTGCCGTTGTCAGAATACATACAACTAGGACAGCCGCGACGGGAAACAAAACGGGAAAATGCCGCTAGAAAGGCAGGTGTAGACAGATCGCTGACAACTTCAAGGTGAATTGCCTTTGTCGAGAAACAGACAAAGAGACACACATAGCCCTTTGTAATTTTGCAATATCTGCCCGTGAAGCTTTTAATGTCAAATGGGCCTGCAAAATCAACGCCTGTATTAGTAAAAGGACGACAAAATGTAGTTCTTTCTGATGGTAACACTGCCATAATCTGATTTTGAAGCTTTCTTCGATAAAGTACGCAAACCTTGCAATTATGAATAACGGTTTTAACAAGATTCTTAGCCTTTATTACCCAACACTCGTGACGAAGTACGTTTAATACTAGACGAGGGCCTCCGTGATGGACTAATTTGTGAATAAATTCAACATAAAGACGAGCTAACCTACTGCCATACGCAAGTATAATGGGATGTCGTTCATTGTAAGACAAACAGGTTGCAGCACCGAGACGACCGTTAGCACGAATAATATTGTCCTTGTCTAGAAAGGGTGTGAGGGTTAATAATGGGCTACGAGAGTCAATTTTTCTCTGAGATGTTAAATCCTTATATTCTTTAGCGAAATACTGTTGTTGGGAGAGAAGAAATAGTCGATTTCGTACAAAAAATAATTCCTTAGCTGAAATGGCCTTAGAGTCACTAATAAAACCTTTGCCGCTATTTTTTCTGATATGATGATAAAATCGAAACATGTAGGCTATCACATGATAAGCCCTTGGCAAATCTGAGAACCGCTCTAAAATATCTTCACTTTCCAACGATATAGCAACATAAGTCTGAGCTTTCTTTAATTCCTGTACCGTTTCAAATTCTGCTGCGCCTGCGGGCCACGATGACTTTTCTAATTTGAGCCAATCAGGTCCGTGCCACCAGAGTTCGTTTTCTCTCAAATCCGAAGGTATCAGCCCCCGGGTTGCTAGATCGGCAGGATTGTCATTTGACGCCACGTGATGCCAGTTTTTGTTGCCTACTTTTTCTAATATAGTAGCTATCCTATTTGCCACAAACGTCTTCCAACTGCAAGGTGGTTTTTTCAACCAGGCTAGTACAATAGTGGAATCGGACCACAAATGAATAGGATAATTACCAATACCAAAGCTAGGTATTACGCTATCAACCAAATTTGCCAACAGTACTGCTCCACATAACTCCAAGCGAGGCAAAGATGGCTTCTTTACTGGGGCCACTTTTGTTTTACATGTGAGCAGATTTGTCCAAACTTTATTATCGAGTTTCACCCTTACATATATGGCTGCTGCATATGCCAACTCAGAAGAGTCACAGAACCCATGAAATTGTATCGTACAAACAGGCGAATATTGAACCCAACGAGGAAGTTTAATAGTTTCAATCTCCGAGTAATGAGCAACAAAGTTTTGCCATTTCTGCAGAGATACTGGTTTTATAGCCTCGTCCCATTCGATCTTATCTAGCCACATTTGCTGCATTAAAATTTTTGCTATAACTACCACCGGAGCTAACCAACCTGCTGGATCGTATAGCCTAGCGATGGTAGAAAGGACTTCTCTTTTTGTATAAGAGTCTTTAAGTGTTAATTTCTCGCAAGTAAAGAAAAACACATCTGATGCCGCATTCCAGCGTATCCCTAACATTTTCGTAGTGCTTTTATCATCGAGCGACAAAAATGAAGAATTTAGTAGATGTTCTTTAGGTAAAGTTTTTAAGATTTTTTCTGAGTTTGAGGTCCACTTTCTTAATTCAAAACCTCCCATCTTCAAAATACCAATTAACTCATCACGAGCCGCTAATGCATCAGTAATGGAATGAGCACCTACTAGAGCGTCGTCCACGTACATGTTTTCTCTTAAAATTCGAGCACCTAGTGGAAAATGTCGTTCCTCATCATCTGCCAACTGTAAAATTGTTCTAAGGGCCAAGTATGGGGCACAATTTACTCCAAACGTAACCGTGTTCAGCTGGTAATCATCAATGTTGTCCTTATTTTCACTACGAAAAACTATCTTCTGGAAGGGTCTATGTTGTGGTGTCACAAAAATCTGTCGGTACATTTTTGATATGTCCGCATTAAAGACAAACTGAAAAAATCGCCATCGCAAAACCAGATTAACTATTTCAGCTTGCAGAATAGGGCCAGTATACAACAAATCATTTAAGCTTACGCCATTAGACGATGGACTCGAAGCGTTAAATACAACTCTCAATTTGGTGGTTGTACTTTCTGGCTTAAAAACGCCATGATGGGGTAAATAATAACCTGGGCCACTTTCAGAAGTTTCTATTTTCTCCATATGCCCTAAGGTTAAATATTCTTTGAGGACCTCATCATACTGGGCCTTGCGCTCAGTATTGCGTATTAACGATTTCTCGTTTCTTAAAAATTGGCTAACAGCAATATGCCTATTGGGACTAAGCGACTTTAAACTCTTCTTAAAGGGCAGACTCACAGTATATCTCCCTTCAGTGTTTCTCGTGGTGCTAGAGCGATAGATCTCCTCACATTTTTTATCCTCTTCTGATAATATATGCCTATGAGACACTTCCTCTAACTCCCAAAACTTTGTCAGCTGATCGTCAATAGAGACTTTTGTCATATGCGCCATTTTTACTGTTCGTGGGGAAGCTACAACGGGCGTTGGACCAGTGACTATCCAACCAAAAATGGTTTCTTGAGCAACTAATGTTTCAAAAATACCATGCTTTACTCCACCACGAAGAATTGAGGGATACAAATCACCTCCTAGCAGTAAATCTACTTCACTGCTTTCGAAAAATTTTGGGTCGGCATAACATAACTCGGGCAGTTCAAAATTTTCCTGGGGCAAAAATGGGTGCGTTGGAATAGTGCCAGTTACATGAGGGACAACTAAAGCTTGTATATTTAAAGACACCTTCTGATCAAAAAGGGAAACAATTTTAAAAATCGCCATTTTAGAAGACCTGCTTATTATATCTCCTCCTAAGCCCGTAACTTCTGCAGAAACTGGATTAGTGGGCAATTTTAATAACCGTTGTATTTTTTCGGAAATAAAACTTTCGTCAGAACATGGATCTATTAAAGCTCGTACCTTGTAACTCGACCCAAAACTAATAATGTTAACCCATGCCGTGGCTAACATCACCTTTTTTGCCACTGTTGTATGATGTGATTGAACTACACCAGAAGGGCCGGCAACATTAGTGGACTGTATTTGCATTTGACTATTTTGGTTATCACCTTGCGAAGTATTATTTGATTGAACCTGGTTATTATTGTTTCTTACGAAATCTCTGTGCAATAAAGTATGGTGCTTTTTTTTGCATTTTGAGCAACCATTAGGATTCGTGCAGTTGCTAAACATATGCCCAAGGGTAAGGCAATTAAAACAATATCGAAATTTTTTCAATACTGAAACACGATTTTTATTATCCATGTTTAAAAATTTATTGCACGAGCTAATTTTATGGTTCTCTTTACAAAGCTTGCATTGCATTGTATCAACTTTCGTATGGTGGGCCTTAAATTGTTTGACTTTTGATGCTTGATGAACATTTGAACAACTTGGTTGGGAACCACTGGCAGTTATATTATTCATTGCTTTTATCTCAGAAACACTTTCAAGGGCATGAAATCTATCCGTCAGAAAATTGTTTAAATCTTCCCATTTGGGAACCTCTGTTTTATTTTTCACCGACTGTTCCCATAAATTTAAAGTAGTTTCTGAGAGACGAGATGAACATTGAAAAACAAAAATTGGATCCCATGAGTCAATATTAACATTATATAACCTCAAAACTGAAATACAATTATTGATTTCCCTTTGAATCCTTTTTATTTCAGAGGCTGCTTCTTGTTGGCATGGAGCCAAATTAAATAATGTTTTTAGTTGACTGTTAATCAACACCCGTTTATTCTCGTATTGAGATTTTAAATTGTTCCAAGCTATGTCAAAATTTTCCGCAGTTAGAGCAATATTCCTATTAATCTCCCGGGCCTCACCATCAGTTTTCGTAAATAAATAAAATAATTTTTCTACCGGGCTAAGTCTCGTATTGTTTATGTAGATTGCGGTAAACATGTCCCTGAAGGTGGGCCACGATACGTAATCTCCTTGAAAGACGCCAGTGTCACAAGGTGGAACAGGTATAGAACTACAAAATTTGGGAACTGCTGTTTCTTCATTTTTCTGATTTTGTTTTCCTAGTGCCTGTTTTGCCTTTGAAAGAATATTAATACACTTTATATATGTTTTCCTAGTCTGTGTATGCTTTGTCTGTACCATTACTAATTCCTTCTTTTTCTCTATAGTGTCAGCGGAGCACTCAACGAAAGTTTGTTTGTATTTCTCCCAAACATTTTCTAATTCGCTTTTCTCAAAATCTAGGGCCTCATTTGTATAGCTTGAAAAATCTTCACTTTTTAGCATAGCCTCAAAGTTAGTTATTTCATCCGCGGCCTTTATGTACCTCTCAAAAATCGACATTTTGTTATTTTAAATATCCCACTATTGAACGTCAGAATTTAAATTGAGGGACAGGAAGCAAATTTTTATTTTTATTTTTTCCAAAAAGGAACTTATTGGAGAAATAAAGCAGTAATGGACCGCAAATAAAGTGTCAGGTGTAAAAATCTTTGTTTAGATTAACAACAAGCACACCAGCAAACGGGATCTATGTACATATATTTCAATGTAAATTCCAAGAACAACAAACTTGTAAATAGCGGTCTGCAATTTAAAGATGGCACCGTAAATATCGCGCGTTATATTTCGATGTAAATTCACTTTTGCCGATCCACAAATTAATATTTTGAGACACTATATTATATACTTAATTCCACTTTACGTACCTTTTTTTTCAACGGTTGAAGGACCAAAATGTTTACCTGGTTGAGGCTTCTAAAGGCACTGATTCCGCAGCAGGCACTGTGTTCCGGGAGAACCACAAAATTTGTTATTGGCTGGTGAATGTCGCAAGTGGATGGTACCTGTTGTATACAGTTGTATATATGTGTATGTACATATATATATGATGTCAAATAAAAAATCTTCAGTTTGTTGTTGCTGGTTAATTTTCCTTTTATTTTTTTTCTTTTATTAATATTCTTATTTTAGTTTATGTTTTATTTATTTTTCCTATTTACAATAATTGAACTTTTAATTTGTGTGTGTTTTTATATTTGTAAATTTTATTTCTCCATTTATTTCTGTTTAGTTTTTAATTATGGCGTCTGTCCACTCCGCAGGTTGTAGAAAATAGTGCCGGCGTTAACATCTACGCGTCGGCTCACCACACTAATTACAAGGTTGCCATACCATACTTATAGTATAATGTGGGTTTAAACAAAATTACTTGATCTCCACGGGAGAGATTAATAATATTAAAAACTGACGTGTTTACACGTCAACACTTTTTTTACACTCACCAACTTTAAAGACGAAGTAGAGGCCTCTCGATCATCCTATGTTGTTGTACCAAATGATATTCAATAAAAAATTTTGTCTTGCATATACTTAATTAGATATTTGAAAGATTTTTTTTAAAAATAGAGTTTAGTTTAAGTTTAAAATTTAGGGAAAGTGCAATAATAGTTTTTAGGAATTCATTATTTTAGTTTAAGTTGTAAGAATAAATCTTATTTAGTTTAGAATTTAGTTTTATAATAGAAAAATTTGTGTAGTATACATAAGTATTGAATTTACATTTTGTTAAAATTTTAATGCTTAAACATAATTAATATATAAAATCTTTAATTCTCTTTTTTTTTGTTTTATTAGCTTAACAAACAAATTTTTAAAGTTTTAATTGATTGAATCAATTTTGATCGTCACTGTGCATTATACATGAAATCGCTGTTATGTTTATCATTTATCTTCTTTCGTTTTTTTTTTTTTTTTTTTTTTTTTTTTTTTTTATTTTTTTTATTTTTTTTTTTTTTTTTTTTTTTTTTTTTTTTTTTCAGAAGAAAAAAGCTGAATAATCCTGATATTTTTGTCAGAATACAAATTGGATCTTCAGAATCTTTTGATAATAAAATTGGACAGTTTTTGGTAAGCAACAGATATTTAAATTTTAAGCAGGAATAAATCTGCGGTTATAATTTATTTCAAATTTATTTTAAAAAGTTATAAAGTTTCTTAAAAAGAACATACCTGTTTAATTATCAAAACTTTTGATTAATTATTAAAATTACATAAAACCAAGTTGTTTCCGAACGTCCGTTTCAGAGATTTTATATTGATCTCTTAGGTCCCTACCCCAGAAGCAAATCTGGCAATATAGGTTTGTTGATCGTATTAGATCATATGTCAAAATTTCATTGGCTATGTCCCATAAGAAAATTTACTACAAAGGCCATTAAACAGTTTTTAGAAAAACATATATTTAGTATATATGGTGTGCCTGAATTTGTTGTGAGCGATAATGGGTCACAATTTAAAGCGAATGAGCTAAATGCATTTTTTACCTCTTTAGGAATTACCCATATATTTACAGCCTATTACTCGCCACAGTCGAATGCATCAGAGCGCGTTAACCGTTCGATAATAGCTGGCATTAGGTCTTATATTAAAAAGGACCATACTAAATGGGATGAGAATCTTGATGCTATCAGCTGTGCACTAAGAAACTCACATCACCAAGCCATTAATACATCCCCGTATCATGCTCTGTTTGGCTTCGATATGATTACTCATGCAGACTCATATAATTTATTAAGAAAAATAAAACTTTTAGAAGAACCTACGTACAAATTGTCTCATGATGATAATTTACAAGTAATTCGGAATGAATTACAGAAAACTATGAAGAAATCGTATGAACAAAATTGTCAATACTACAATTTACGAACTAGACACCAAACATTCCAGATAGGTCAGGAAGTTTTTCGAAGAAACTTTGCCCAAAGTTGTGCCGAAAAACGATTTAATGCCAAGTTTGCACCTTTATTTATTAAAGCCAAGGTAAAAGAAAAACTTGGAAACCATTATTATAAATTAGAAGATATGGATGGGAAAATAGTTGGCACATTTCACGCAAAAGATATAAAATAGAGACGTTCTTGTTCCAGTTAATATTGCTACTACAAAGAGTCAATATTCCCCGGTTTTGTAATGAACGTTTGCGACTCAACCCCAGATTTTTTTATTTTTGTATTTTTAAAATTTTTTTTTATTCCTAATTTATAATTCTTTACCAACAATTACTCATATCGAGCCATAACCGCCGAAAAAATGTATCCCACAAACTCAAAATTTTACAGGGGAAGGTTTTTTTTTAATAAAATCAGTTTGAATAAAGCCATTATTTTAAAATTTATAATGTAAATATTGTTTTGTGTAATACATTTAATTTTAATAATTCTAAATGATGTTGAACTATCGATTTCGATAAAAAACAACAATCGATTATGGTGTGGGATACATTATTTTGGCGGTTATGGCTCGATATATTGTTTTTTTCGTATATGGTTGGTTTAAAAATTCTCTGAAAATAAATTGTTTGCGTATGTATGTGTAATTCCTTAATATAAAGGAATTACATAAACATTTATAGGGTCACCTTAAACGCAACACGGATGTTTATAAACATGTATATACATTTTCTATTATTATGTGTATAAGGCGATCGCCACAAAGGAATCACATTTAATTTAATTATAAATAATTTAATTTGTGTGTTATTTGCATAAGTTTTTTTTTCGGCGATAGTTTTAGTTTTCAAGAAATTGTATTTTCATTTGTTACGATGTATAAAAAGTCAGCACGTATAGCAATGCTATATCTATGGCAATGCTCTATGTGGCAAGGTCATTTGACTTAAATATTCAAGATGGCTTAAGTAATCAATATCTAAATAATCGGTGCTTAAGATCAAAACCCAACCTCAAACCATTCTAAAACGTGACAAAACTTCCTTTTCATACGAGCCTTTCAACTGGACACATCGTTTACTTGGTTTTATGTAATTTTAATAATTAATCAAAAGTTTTGATAATTAAACAGGTATGTTCTTTTTAAGAAACTTTATAACTTTTTAAAATAAATTTGAAATAAATTATAACCGCAGATTTATTCCTGCTTAAAATTTAAATATCTGTTGCTTACCAAAAACTGTCCAATTTTATTATCAAAAGATTCTGAAGATCCAATTTGTATTCTGACAAAAATATCAGGATTATTCAGCTTTTTTCTTCTGGAAAAAAAAAAAAAAAAAAAAAAAAAAAAAACGAAAGAAGATAAATGATAAACATAACAGCGATTTCATGTATAATGCACAGTGACGATCAAAATTGATTCAATCAATTAAAACTTTAAAAATTTGTTTGTTAAGCTAATAAAACAAAAAAAAAGAGAATTAAAGATTTTTTTTAAAAATAGAGTTTAGTTTAAGTTTAAAATTTAGGGAAAGTGCAATAATAGTTTTTAGGAATTCATTATTTTAGTTTAAGTTGTAAGAATAAATCTTATTTAGTTTAGAATTTAGTTTTATAATAGAAAAATTTGTGTAGTATACATAAGTATTGAATTTACATTTTGTTAAAATTTTAATGCTTAAACATAATTAATATATAAAATCTTTAATTCTCTTTTTTTTTGTTTTATTAGCTTAACAAACAAATTTTTAAAGTTTTAATTGATTGAATCAATTTTGATCGTCACTGTGCATTATACATGAAATCGCTGTTATGTTTATCATTTATCTTCTTTCGTTTTTTTTTTTTTTTTTTTTTTTATTTTTTTTTTTTTTTTTTTTTTTTTTTTTTTTTTTTTCCAGAAGAAAAAAGCTGAATAATCCTGATATTTTTGTCAGAATACAAATTGGATCTTCAGAATCTTTTGATAATAAAATTGGACAGTTTTTGGTAAGCAACAGATATTTAAATTTTAAGCAGGAATAAATCTGCGGTTATAATTTATTTCAAATTTATTTTAAAAAGTTATAAAGTTTCTTAAAAAGAACATACCTGTTTAATTATCAAAACTTTTGATTAATTATTAAAATTACATAAAACCAAGTAAACGATGTGTCCAGTTGAAAGGCTCGTATGAAAAGGAAGTTTTGTCACGTTTTAGAATGGTTTGAGGTTGGGTTTTGATCTTAAGCACCGATTATTTAGATATTGATTACTTAAGCCATCTTGAATATTTAAGTCAAATGACCTTGCCACATAGAGCATTGCCATAGATATAGCATTGCTATACGTGCTGACTTTTTATACATCGTAACAAATGAAAATACAATTTCTTGAAAACTAAAACTATCGCCGAAAAAAAACTTATGTAAATAACACACAAATTAAATTATTTATAATTAAATTAAATGTGATTCCTTTGTGGCGATCGCCTTATACACATAATAATAGAAAATGTATATACATGTTTATAAACATCCGTGTTGCGTTTAAGGCAGTGATGTTCAAAAATAAAATGTAGTTGTATTTGTGAGAGATTTTGCACAGCAAACATATTGTCAAACGCTTAAAATCAGAAAAAAGTAAAGAATTTTTTCCAAATATAAACACCTTATGAAACAATATCAGGGACCGTAAATAACAATTATCAATATCGAAAACCAATTTTAGAACAGTTATTTTGATAAAAAACAAAAATAAGTCTATCTAAAACAGTTTTTTATTTTTCGTCTTCAATTGTAATTGAATCGCGTGTGTTTGCTATGCTTCGATCAACAAGAAGCAACAACAATGCTTAACAAATTTCTGAAAAAAATGACGATAATCCGTCCCATGTGTTCTCATCGCTTGCTCAACGACGACTGAATGAAAAGAGCATAACAAATGTGTGTAAATTTTTCAAACAATTGTTGTATGGGCTGAACATCACTGGTTTAAGGTGACCCTATAAATGTTTATGTAATTCCTTTATATTAAGGAATTACACATACATACGCAAACAATTTATTTTCAGAGAATTTTTAAACCAACCATATACGAAAAAAACAATATATGAGTAATTGTTGGTAAAGAATTATAAATTAGGAATAAAAAAAAATTTTAAAAATACAAAAATAAAAAAATCTGGGGTTGAGTCGCAAACGTTCATTACATTTCTGAAGGTTTTCGGAGCAATTATGATTGTTTTTTGGGCTCATAAAGAGCGTTAGCGCTCCGAAAAAGGTGTCAGAAAAGACTCTTTTCGGACTCATATGGCTTGCTGGGAATATGTGTTGAATAAATTTTCTCATAATGTAAATCGTAATATAAATGACTGATTATAATTTTTAAACTCAAGAGATTATTATAAAAAATTTATAGTACGTAATCATAGAAATTTTTAAATCCCTTTTGGGTTTGTAATGTATGTATGCAGAAAATAATATTTTGAGTTCATTGACTTTTGTAGCTTCTAGTAATTTGCTAAGAAGTTTTATAAGAAAAAGGCAGACAGTTCTTCGAACTTGTAAAAAATAGACGTACGATAGGTTGATAAAAACAAGTACAGAAAATGCCGTATATTTTTTCGAACTGAAACAAGTCAGGATAAAATCCAATACATTTTGATTGATTGATTCGTTGTGATACAACGAAATGTTGTGCATAAAATGCCAGAGAAAATATTATGTTTAGAAATAATTTTTTTTTAACAAGATTATTTAAAACATTGAAAATGTTGTATCCAAAAATGTTTGATGAACTTGTGAATACAGTTGTTTGAATAAACTGCAACTATTTCTGATGAGCCAAAAACCTCGTTTGCAAGAGATTATGTTTTCTGTTTGATACTTTTTTGATACCCTCTGTGTCTGTTGTTTTAAGACAACGAAATTTGTGTTGTAGCTTTATACAATCACAAAAATATATATTTTGGAAGTAATTTCTTCATAATATGTCCCTAGAGAGTAATAACAGGTAAAATGAGAATTTTGTATTTTATTTAAATAAATCACAAACATACTTAAAATTTTAAATATGCATTTGTATAACGAAATATAATTTACCAGATAAGATACATATAGGTATATGCAGTAAGTCCAAAATCAAGCCACAAAAAAGCGAAAGATGATATTGTTACGAAATTGCATTTCAATTTAAATTTAACCGTCTATATTAATACACAGCATGTTTATCGACATACAATTAGTTTAGCATATGTAGAAGTTTTACTGTCGTATGCAAAAAAAAATAAAGTAGGTTTGAAGTGTGCTTTTAGACAAAATGTTCATACAAAATCTTCTTAAAGTACATTTGAAGTCTACTTTAATTTTTTTTGCATAAGGCTGTTAGTTTATAAACATTTTGAGAACACCCTGTTAAGAATATTGCTGAGCAATATGGCAACATTAAGTTTTAACGACTTTGGTTGAATATTCCACAAATAAACATTCTAGACTTGCAGTCATGAACATGCAATCAGAACAATATATGGTAAGATAGCGAATCCCTTCATAGAGGAGTGCCTCAAGGTTCTATTTTAGGACCACTCTTATCTTAATTATATAAAAAGAAATTTCCAAGCCAACTCTCTAAACTCAATATCAACATGTGTCCATGATCGTCAGATATTACAACGTCTAACAATCGTATAAACACACAATTTTGTCATTGTCATTGTTTTAAGACAATTGTCAAACACTTTTCATTGTCATATGTGCAAAGTTTATGCATCTGTATATAGACGAATAAACAAACAAGTGCATTGATAAAATTTTTGAAAAAAGTAGAAGAAAATTAAAGAATAAAATTAAAGTGTGCATTAGGATATAAGCAGATAAAATGGGTCCAATTGCTCTTTTTTTGTTTCATGACAATATTTAAAATTTTTAAACCCACATACAGAGCTGCAAAATGAATTTGACAATGCAATACAACAATCTGACAACCGTGTGAACTGATAATTTCGGTTGACAGATAAATTCATTGTGTGACAGTACATTGCTAGCACATTGCTAGATATGACAACGTTGTAATATCTGACGATCGTGGACACATAGCTTTACTCTAAGTAGCTCTGTTCAAAATATAGATTTAGGTATATCATCTCTAAAGGAGGATTTGAACAAAATTTAGCTCTGGGCTTGTGTTTGAATCCACACAAATCTAAATGCATTGTGATATGTAAAAGGTGCTTTAATTGTTACAGTTCTGAAGATATTGTTTTAAATGGCGAAACAATTTAAATTGTTAATTCAACTAAAAATCTTGGTATAATTAATTTGACATGAACTGATCATATAAACTCACTTGTTGGTCAAACATACATAAAGTTACGAGCTCTGTGGTCTACACAATATTTTACACCAATAAGAATAAGAACCTTACTAGCCAAGACTTATCTGATTCCTTCTCTAATATATGGGTGCCACATACATATGTATTTGGAAAATTTGATTCAAGTAGTAAAATAAAGCTTAATATATTTTTTAACAACATAAAAAGATATGTGTATGGATTTAAAAGGTTTGATCATGTTTCTGCTGTTTCCAATATACATTAAGGGGTTTCACTTGATAGCCTATTAAAAATTCGTATTCTTGTATTCTTGCGCAAAATAATAAATACTCAAATTCCCAAATATATAGTTGAACAAATAAGTTTCTTCCAATCGTCTCGAAATCGAAATATTATAATACCTCGACATCAATACGTAGTGCCTGAATGGCGGTTTTATGTACATGCCACTCGTCTTTGAAACAATTTTCTACGAAATCAACAAATAAATAGTAAGGCTAAAAGTTACAGAAAATTTTTATATCTCAGATCTCACAACGTTGTAGGAAAAATGTTCAGAAAATGTCTAACAACCGTGAGATCTTAAAATTTATGTCTTCCAACGTTGTAAGAAAAAGCATCGACAATTTACCTTTTGCTAAAAATTTTCAATGTCAGTACATTGCCAGCATGTTACTAGATCTGACAACATTGTATGATCTATACATAGCTTAAGTCGTGTTGTACAGGAAATAAAAAAATGCAATAAATAAATAAATAATAGCTTTATTAAGCGCTTCGTATGCAGTCTTAATCCAAATTTTATTAATATATTATATATTGTGTAAAATACAATTTTTACGCACAACTTTATTTAAAATGTTTTGAAATTTTATCCAGTTTCAGCAAATTCGAAATAATGTAATTACTAATTCTTACCTATATTTACAGAAATCGTATTTTTATCATAACAACTTTAAATACAATTTAACAATTTATAAAATTAAAAAACATTATCCGATTAGTTAAACATTTTTCCAAACATTTTAACTAAAAGTTATGAAAAAGAGTACAAAAATTGGTAAGTTTATAAAATGATGCTTGTTTTGGCTGAATTTCATCTCAAGAACCACTATCCAGTAACATGATTTCTTTATAATTGAGCTTTAATTTGGTTGAATTTTATCTCAGTCACGTTATTTAAAAGAGTTTATAGTTTTTTAGTGATACTAGGAAGTGAATATTAATTGCAAGCTTTTGCGAATTATGAACTGACGGCTAAAAAATACAAAAGTATAATTGCAGTATAACCTATATTAGTTTGATTAAAATTACTGATCTGTATAAAATATTGGTTCGATATCGTTATTTGTTTAAATTTGTTGTTGTTTAACTTGTTTTTCAGAATTGGTCCTTATATTGGAGCTATGACCAATTCTATACCGATCCTCATAAAATCCGTTACGAAGTAATTTATATATCTAAAGATATATTACGTCATATTTAAACATAATAATAATGGCATATTTAAGATTTACTTATATGAATATTTAAGACGTTTTCGAAAGTGGACCTTATATGGTGGATGTGTTCAAATATGGACTAAAATTCACAAATTCATATAGTATGATTTTTGTGTAAATACGAGTATAAATGACCTGTCTAAAGTTTTGAGTCGGTACCGATATTTTTAAAATATATACATATCTAGATTAATGTCTTTTTCCGATATGGTTCTCAAATAGGAGCTCTGGCCAATTATGGACCAATAATCATAAAATTCAATTTAGCAATTAATATGCATGTATGTAAAGATTATTTTTGGTAATTTTAAAACTGGTAACGTTATTTATAACATAAATATTTACCAGCTATGGTAAAACATGAACCAAACCAAACAAAAATCAAAATCTTTGACTGATGCTTAACATTTTCTTAGAAGTTTGTCTTGTTTTCATAGAAATAACGAGTACAAAATTATATATATATATATATTATCTGCAATATATTTAAAAAAATTGGTTAAAAATATCAAGTTTTTATGGCGGTTGTCTTATATTTTGATCCATACATCTGGTTCTACTAAATATATTTTGCTGATTTTCAATACCAACTTGTCCAACAAAATACAAAACAGTTTTTTGGAAATTCTGTGATGTTAGTTGTGTGTTTTTGACGTGCGAGTATTTTACACGGACGGACAGACATACGGACATAGCTCAATCGAATTAGAATTTCATAAGGATCAAGAATATATAGACTTTGCTGGGTCTCAGATAAATATTATCAAAGCGAATCAGCACTTGTGGTTGTAGAGGGTATAAAAATATTTAAATGCAGTTTTCAGAGATGATGTTGTTAAATATTCGATTCAAAAAAAATTAAAATCCTTTATTAACAATTTGCACTCAAATTCTTATCTGCAACAGCTGGTAAGCCCTGATAACTTATATAAAGGGTAGTCTTATATCAAACACATACAAAACTTGGTAATAGGGGCATCTGTTAATTTAATCGTAAATAGCGATTTCTTTTAGTGGAAATCTTATACATTATGATCAACGCCAAAAGCTGGGAGTGAGCCATGTAGACTTTGAATTTGAAATGTAATTGTACAAATTATTAAACAATTTCACTATATCGTTCAGTAAATTTTTAAATTTATAATCAAGCTAAAGTTTTTAAAAGAACAAAATTTTTAAGGAATACCAAGCAATGCTAAATAGAATGATCAGCGGTCAGGAATAAAAAATAATAAACCCCCGGACTAGGTCGTTCCCAGCAAATTAAAATTTTCAATAAAATTTTGTCATTTAATGTATGACCGTTAAACAGATTCATGAAAAGTTTATCATTATAGATTTTCCATAATATTGTTAGTGGTTGAAAAGCAGCATTAAAAAAGTTGTTTGTTTTTTAGTTTTTCTTTTTCGCATCATTGAAAATGAAAAGCCGTTCTTGTTATCTTTTCGACACTGTGAGTGATAGGGAGGAGATGAGACCGAGTACAGCCAACTTTACCTGCACTTTTGGAAAATTCATAAAAATTCACAATACTTCTTAGAGTCGGTGAAATTTAAGTATACATAAAACACTTAATGAAATCCTCATCCAAAATTATTGAGATCTTTTTTTAGTTTTCACTAGCACAAAAAATTAATTTACATTTCATATATTCTATTTTGTGCTCCTGATACCTTTGTGGATTTGTCATAGTTGTGGGGTTCTGTCTGTGTATATTGATTAGTGCGAGTGTATCTGGGAGAAATTGTTGATGTCAACACATGTTGTTTATTTTACTTTTTTTTTTTTATAGTGCTAGCAGTGTTGCCAATTATTACACTGTTCATCTTAAAGATCACAGATATTTAACAGCAATTGCTTGCAAACATACAATTTTAGCCAAAGGCCATTTGTTAAGCGGCAACTCTTATATATACATATTGTATATATATGTACATATGCATGTATGTATGTGGGAAAATGCCAACATTTCTATAAACAAAACTATGTAGATTTGAAAAGTTGCCTCATAAAAATTTATTTCTCTATCCACAGTTTTTTTAGAATATGTATAAAACTTTATGGTTACCAAACACATGTCGTTTACCTTAAACATACATGTACAGTGGCTTAGAGCTTATTTTATACCGTGCATTTGTATCCACTAAAGTACACAGTTTATTTATACATACATGCCATCGTACAGAATTTCATGCTAAATGATTCATAATAGGTCGGATTCGGCACAGCCGAATATAAACTCTTACTGGTTTTGTTTTGAAAGCTCAAAAAAAATAAAACAACAGGAAAGTAAAAAAGAAATTGATGTCATTTAAAAGAAAAAATGTTACAACCTAACGAACAAAAAACATTTAGGTCTATTAAAACTAAAAAATCCAAAGAATGCTTGTTTTTCACGTCACAGTTTAGTTTATGCATTCAATTCTACTATACCGATATCAAAATGCAAAACTGTTTGTTTTTCTAATTATATTAATATTATCTGTTGATCAAACCAAATAAAATTTTGAAGCTCATAAGGGCAAATCCATGACAGACAGTTTCACAACTGGCCTTCGAAGTTGAAGCTGTCCTGGGCAAACAATGTTGCGTTGTAACTTTTCGTGATGTCTTGCGCCAATTTAGTTTTAATGACCGAGATACAGACAAGAAAGCATTTATCAGGCATGTTTTGAAATCACGGTGATTTTAAATCCCGAACGATTTTGAAATCACGGGTAGAATATTTTGGTGTTCTGAAAATCACGATATTTTTAATTTTTAGTACTTATTTTGATTGTTCTAAATCGTTGTGTCTTTTGGTTTTACAGAGACAGACAGACAGACACAGGGATATAGTTCAATCGACTTTGAATTCCATAAGTATCAAAAATATACATGTGCCAAATATTGAAAAATCCTATTCTTGAGTTAAAAAATAATTTTTTTGATAGATATTCCACTCGCATCCCATTAAGCGATTATAAAGGTGTAGTGTACCCTAATACACTTTACCAAATAAATATGGGCCACCCTAATACATAACATGCATAATAACTTGACACCACAAATGCATTTAATAAAAACAAATCAATGAACATTGATTTGTAAAAAGTGCAACATATGCAGTTTGGAAAATTGAGTGACAAATTATTAAACTCAATTTCCCAAACTAATTGTGATTGGTCAAGAAACAATTGCAGGGGAAATAGAATAAGAATTAAACATAAGATAATTTTATATAAAAGGGGGCTGACTGCCCAAAATAAATCAGATACAATTTGGATTAACATATAACCACTTGTCTTCTCAATATTCTGACTGAGCACCTTAAACAGTGCTTAGGTGAATCAAAACTGCTGCGACCAGACGCAGCATTCTAAACTAACTGGCAAAATACACGGTAGAGAAAAATAGGATATTATATTCAAATCAAAGAACAAATAACTAAACATAACAAAGGTCTTAAAGTAAATTGTATAAGCTATAAAATTAAAATATTAGTTCATTTCCTTCTCTAATTAATAAAATAACAGACACCATGGCGCGGTGTATCAAAGTATGTAGTCATCATCCCATCTCCGGTGCTTCGTAGTTACAAAAAATAACATAATCCACCAAAAGGAGAAATGCCAACAAAAAACATACATACAATTGCTGTTATTGATCTACAAAAAAGGTAGACGCAGCAAGAAAAGCAAAAACAAATTTGTAATAATACAAGATTTGTAAATAATAATAAAGAATACACACACATTGTAAACGTACGTAAATTTCGTTCTAACTCACAACACGTTAAAAAAGAAATATGATAATTCTTGTACTCTTTTTCTCAAAAAACGGTGAGTTAAATATACGATATTTACTGAGTGATAGTGGACAATGAAGATTGCTGATGACGCCCTTGGCAGGGTAGAAAATGCATTCCAATTTGCCAATTGTTTCAGTACTTTACAACAGTACTCTTAAAAATGCGAACTAAATGAATAAAAAAACTTTTCTCTTAAGAAAATTTTGTTTTTTTTTTTTTTTAATTTAATACATATATTTTTTGCAACAAGTTATTTTCCTTTGTTAGACTATAACAATCATTCTTTTAAATGATACCATTTTATTTTTAAGCTCCTGTTAGTTTTCTATTTTTTGAAAACAAAAAGGTGTACTGCATAAAAAAAATCTGTGAGCCACTGTATATCTTTAAACAAAAGTTTTTGAAGATTTTCTGTTAGCAATCTCTATCAATATAAAATATTTCAGCATTCTCCTATGTATTGAATACTTTAGATTATTGAATTTTTATAGCAAAGGTTCATTTAAAGCCAGCATAATGACATTGTTTAAAATATTGAAATTGTATAGATATTCATACTGACATACATATTTACATAAACATACTTCAAACAGTTGTTCAAATTTTAAGTAAATCTCTAAAAATTGAATTGTAAGTGTTAAAAAGTAGATAATATTTGAATGTGACTTTTTTTTGCAGATTTTAAGGTGATTACTTTTTAAGGGTGTTGAGGCCACACTGTACTTATTGCCAACATCACGTGCGGTTGATTTCAACTAGCATTGTTACTCACATTAGCAAGTATATATGTTGCGTGTGCTATTGTGATTGACAGACTCGTTGGTTTCATCTGTCACTTAGCTTGCGCCATTGCATTTTAAAACAGCAAAAGCAACACATTGGCAGTGAACAATTAAATTAAAGTTATTTTCAATAAAAGTTAAACTTAAAACTTAATATAAAATTAAAACTAAACCAGAAGAAAATAAAACAACAAATAAAGTGAAAAAGGACACTAAACATATAAAAAATAAAGTGTTTTATTCCAATTAGAAGATAAAAGCACAACAGCGGACGGACAAACATCCAACAACCCAATTGGAATCTGCAGCATCAAAGGGTCGCCAGCGGACGGACAGACAATTCCATACATCAGTGAGCCCCAAACATTGGTCCTTCTCCGGTAAATAAAACACAAAAATTAACAACAAATTTGGCAACTTCGAGGTATGTACACATTGAATTTACATTAAAAGTCAGCAAGTGTGTCCCAAAGAATTTAAAAGGAATTTGTTTTGTTGCTCGTTGTCGCCATTTTTGATTGCCCGTTATAAATTTTTTTTTGGCTCGTTTTTTTTATGGTCCTCTGCTACGCCGCTGCCGGCAAAAGCGCCTTTTTGTTGTACTTTTTATAACTGTGGACATTTTTTATTTTGAAGCCATCTTTTTTTAAATACGATTTGTTGTAAAAACTAACCTAACTTTTTTGGTAAATAATTTTGATTGTGGAAATAACTTTTGGTTCGAAATATTTACTATTTGTATATTATTGTGAAAAATCTTTTTGGCTCAAAAAATTTACAATTTCGTTTTATCATTAAAATAAAAATTTGATTTGTTACAAAATGGCTCTTTTGGACAAATTCAATGAAATAGTAGAAGAAATTGTAAGATTTGAAGCAAGGCTCAAGGAAGAAGATTTTTCGGTATACACAAGTGATGCTTTGGAATTTGAAAGGGCGGAGCTCAATGAATTGTGGACGAAATTTAAGAATTGTTATGAAACTTGCGTAGGGGAGTTAGGAGAGAAAAAGAAAGAGCTTATACCCATTCACGCAAAGCACAGCCAAACCCACAAGATTCATGTGAAATGTATTAACGTATTGGCTAGAGCAAAACGTAGGTTACTAAAAGAAGATACATCCTCATCTAAGTCAGTGGCTCCCAAACAGGGTACTTCTATACCAATCCAAGCATGCGATGTAGAAGTTTTTCGTGGTGATTATGCTTCATGGCCCACATTTAGAGATTTATTTACCACAATTTATATAAATAATGATCGTTTAGGCCCTGTTGAAAAATTGTGTTACCTTTATCAAAAAACAGAAGGGGACGCAAGGGAAGTAAATAGAAATATTACCGTGACTGCTGATAATTTTGAGGTTGCCTGGGAAAATTTAAAAGCAACCTATGAGAATAAAAGGGTATTATTTAATAGTCAGATGAATTTGTTATACAATTTGGCTCCGTGTCAAGGGGAATCATCTGCTGAAATTAAAAGGCTCCAGAGGGAAATAAATAATTGCATATCGACTTTAAAACTGTATAAAGTTGATGTGGAGGCTTGGGAACCACTTTTTGTTTTCCATTGCTCAATTAGATTACCTGAGCAAACACTGAATTTATGGGAACAATCTGTAAAAAATAAATCAGAAATTCCAAAGTGGAAAGAAATTAATGATTTTTTGACCGACAGATTTCGGGCGCTAGAAAGCGTTTCCAACATTCGTGCCAGTGGTTCTCAAACTATTTTCAATAATACCCAAAACCAAAATAAGCCTAAACAATTTAAAACACATCACACTAAAGCCAATATGGCCCAATGCAAATTATGCAAGCAACCACATGAAATAAGTCAATGTGGTAAATTTTTGAACATGGACTACAAGAGTCGTATTTCCACTTTGCGAAAATTTAAATATTGTTTTAACTGTTTGAAAGTAGGGCATATGTTTGGCGATTGTCCTAATAACAATGGTTGCTCTAAATGTAAAAGAAAACATCACAATCTTTTACATAGGGATTTTGTTCCAAAACCAGTTACGGGTAATAGCACAATTGTTGAGGCCCAAAATAAGGAACAGACGACCACTCAGTCTGTACCAGTTGCTTCATCTTCTAATGTAGTTCAGAATCATCATCACTCGGCTTCGAAAAGGGTTTTATTAGCTACTGCATGGATAAATATAGAAAATAATGGCTCAAGTTATAAAGTAAGAGCGTTAATTGATCCGTGCTCAGATGAGAGCTTTATTTCTGAAAAAATTTGTAGATTATTAAATCTGGCTACATTACCGACATCGGCTGAAATAGCAGGTTTGGGCGGTGAAATAATAAGCCATGTTGATAAAATGGCTTCGTTTACTGTAACTTCGTTGATCAATCCGAACTTGGCACTAAAAGTTACAGCTTTAGTAGTATCCCAAGTAACTGGAGATGTTCCAACACATTCCTTTAGCCCTGATAAAAATATTATGCTGCCAGGGTTAGAGTTTGCAGATCCAACATTTTATAATAGTGGCTCTGTAGATATATTGTTAGGAGGTGATGTTTATCCCTCAATACTACGAGGTGGTGTGAAGCATGGTATTTTTGATTCCCTAGTGGCTCAAGAAACCATATTTGGTTGGGTGGTAACAGGTCCAACGAATCCACAGCGTACAGTAAGAAGGTCTTATTTAACCAAAGTTTCAATTGATGAGCAATTAGCAAAATTTTGGGAGCTTGAGGAAATTTCTCAGAAACCAGTAGTCTCAGAAGGAGACAAGTTATGTGAAGAAATATTTAGATCAACATTTAGGAGAAATTCAGAGGGAAGATACATAGTTAATTTGCCATTTAAATCAGATTTCTCAGCTCTTGGTCCAAATAGAAACATAGCTCTGAGTCAATTTTTGAGAAATGAAAATTCATTGATGCGTAGACCACAAAACAAGATTTTATATGATGAGGTCATTAAAGAATATTTGACATTGGGACATATGGAGAAAATTGAATATCCTGAAATTGGCCCAAGCTATTACTTACCTCATCATGGCGTTTTTAAGCCAGAAAGCACTACAACAAAATTGAGGGTAGTGTTTAATGCCTCCAGTGTTACAACTAGTGGCAAAAGTCTGAACGACATTTTGCACGTTGGGCCTGTACTTCAAAATGATTTAGTTTATTTGATTCTTAAATGGAGGTTTTATAAGCTGGTGTTTAACGCGGATATAACAAAAATGTACAGGCAGATTCTAGTTAACCCTGAGCATGCTCGTTTTCAACAGATAGTTCATCGTGGTTCTCCAGACGAAGAGATAACAGATTACAAATTAAAAACTGTCACCTTTGGGATCAATTGTGCTCCATATTTGGCACTTAGAACACTGTTACAACTGGCAAGTGACGAGGAACGTTATTACCCATTAGGGGCAGAAATATTGCGGAACTTTATGTATGTAGATGACGCTCTGGTAGGTGCACACAGTTTACCCGATATTTTAGAGGCCCGAAATCAGTTAATAGCAATATTGAAGTCTGGTGGTTTTGATTTAAGAAAGTGGACCTCGAACAATAAAGAAGTATTAGAAGGGCTGCCCTCTGAGTATTTAATAAATCAGGATTTTTTACGGTTTGACGATAAAAGTAATGCAAAGACTCTAGGTGTTCGATGGAATGCTTCAGCTGATTATTTTTATTTTACAACGGAAAAAATTCCACTTAAATCTACCTACACCAAGAGGGAAGTGTTATCCGTGATTGCTAGGCTCTTTGATCCAGCGGGTTGGCTCGCTCCTGTAATAATCATAGCGAAGATCTTAATGCAGCAGATGTGGCTCGATAAGATCGATTGGGACGACAATATTAAACCCATAGCTTTTCAAAGTTGGCAAGCTTTTATTAGTAGATATAACGATATCAATGAAATCACTGTTCCACGGTGGATTATGTACACGCCTGGCTCAATTATAGAATTTCATGGCTTCTGTGATTCTTCAGAGTTAGCTTATGCAGCGGCTTTGTATGTCAGAGTTAAAACGGGAGATAATATATATTCGAACTTATTGGTTGCAAAATCAAAAGTGGCTCCAGTTAAAAAACCTTCAATACCACGGTTAGAGTTATGTGGAGCAGTGTTGTTAGCAAAGTTAGTAAATAGTGTTGCGCCCCAATTTTCAATAAAAAATTATGCGTTGTATTTATGGTCCGATTCAACCATAGTGCTGGCTTGGCTAAAAAAACCACCATGCAGCTGGAAAACTTTTGTGGCCAACAGGGTAGCAACCATTTTAGAAAAAGTGGGCAATAAAAACTGGAATCATGTAGTTTCCCAAGAAAATCCTGCAGATCTAGCAACCCGGGGGCTGACTCCTGTGGAGTTAAAGAGCTGTAGGCTGTGGTGGAATGGTCCACATTGGCTCACATTAGAAAAAAGTTCGTGGCCTTCATTACCAGCAGAATTTGAAACGACTGAAGAAATAAAGAGCGTTCAGGTACATGTTGCTAGATCTGCTGTTAAGGAGGATGTTTTAGAACGGTTTTCAAGTTTGCCCAGAGCTATACACGTTATTGCCTACATCTTTCGTTTCTTTTTCGCGGTTAAATCTGGCTCCACGAAAAAAGCACGACATATCTCGTTGATTGTAACGGCTGAAGAGTTAACCTTTGTAAGAAATCGCCTGTTTTTGCTCTCCCAAGAGATATATTTTGCCAATGACTACCAGAAACTGCTTACCAAGGGGCAACTTGAGAAAAGTAGCCCGTTGTCGACTCTCACGCCCTTTCTTGATGAACATAAAATTATTCGGGCTAACGGCCGCCTCAGTGCATCTATGAATTTGTCCTATAGTGAACGCCATCCAATAATATTAGCTTATAAAAGTAGATTGGCTCGTTTGTATGTTGAGTTTATACATAAAATGACACATCATGGAGGTTTAAAGTTAGTTCATAGCGTGGTTCGACATGAATGTTGGATACTTAAAGCTAAGAATTTAATAAAGGTCTGCATCAATAACTGCAAAAATTGTGTTTTACACCGAAAAGTGCGCCAAGGGCAGATTATGGCAGCGTTGCCCATAGAAAGAACGACCTTGAGTAGGCCCTTTACAAATACGGGAGTGGACTTTGCTGGCCCTTTTGAAATTAAAAGCTTTACCGGCCGATATTGTCGAATTACAAAGGGTTATGTTTGCCTCTTCGTCTGCTTCGCGACGAAAGCCATTCATCTTGAAGCTGTTAGCGACCTAACCACCTCTGGTTTCTTAGCTGCGTTGGCCCGTTTTATTGCGCGTCGAGGTTGCCCAGATTGCGTATATTCAGATAATGGCCGTAATTTCGTTGGCGCGGCCAAAGAAATAGCTGCTAATTTCGACAAACATTTGGCCACTATCCGAGATGCCGCGCTAGATAAATATGGACATCAACACTTAAAATGGCACTTTATTCCCGCCGCAGCGCCTCATATGGGAGGACTGTGGGAGGCAGGGGTTAAGAGTTTTAAGACGCACTTTAAAAAGGTAGCTGGTCAGGTAAAATATACATTTGAGGAGTTTTCTACGCTTCTGGCCACCATAGAAGCATGTCTCAACTCCAGACCTTTAGGACCTTTATCTGATAACATTGAGGATCTCACTGCGCTTACGCCTGGTCATTTTCTAATTGGCTCTGCGATGTTGACTCCAGCTGAACCTGAAGAACTTAGCTCTGCCTTGAGCGTGATAAATCGCTGGAGAAAAGTCAAAGCTATGCAACACGACATATGTCGCCGATGGAAGTCAGAATACCTGACGGAATTGTATAAGCGTTATAAATGGAAATCGCCGCAACCTAATCTTAAAGAAAATGATTTAGTAGTCCTTAGAAATGAACCCCTTTGCCCTACTGAATGGCGTTTAGGCCGTATTGTAAAAATTTACCCAGGTAGGGATGGAAAAGTGCGGGTAGTTGATATAAAAACGCAAAATGGTGTTATTAATAGGCCCATTCATAAATTGGTCCTTTTACCCAACTCCGCTGAGCAATAAAATTCATCGCTTGATACACGTATTCATTTAGTTTGGTCCAATTGATTAACATTCGCCTTTAATTCGATTTCTTCATACTTTCATTTCTTATAGTGCAACATGACAGACGCGTGGTTCAACACTGATTACGGCTGCCCGTTATGCAATCGCCTCCATGCTATTCGGCAGTGTTCAAAATTCCTGACTATGAGAGTGGAATTGAAGCGACGAACCGTCATTAGCTATGGGTTATGCAAAAGTTGCTTGGCCCAATCGCACGAGCTGCGCGACTGCAATAGTCTTGACCGTTGCAAAAGATGCCATCGGCAACACAACACTCTGCTGCATCCCGTAGACCCTGCCAACGTGTGGTTCCCGATGACGGTCGAGATGAAGCTATATCCGCATCAGGGGTCCTCACGATATATGGAAGTTCGAGCAAGAATAAACCCAAACTTCGCCCGCACTTCAATCCACAAAATGTTTGCCATTTCCGCAGGCTGCAATATTCTACAAAATCGAGCTTGGATAACCGTGGCACATCGCTTATACAGCCATAGGAAAATTGTGGTCCAATGCGCTGTTGAAGAACACTTTTTCCTCACTACGCCATCGGTCGATTTAAATCAGGAGTGGGTTAGTCGTAGAAAACGAGGTGTTGTCCTAGCCGACCCTGACTGGTTCCGCTCAGCACCAGCCTATATTGTTCTGGGGGCTGATGTAACCGCCAAGCTGTTAGAAGGGCCTGCAGATGGAAGACCAGGTAAAATTTATTGCCAAAAGACCCTGTTCGGAGAGGCTTTCTTCGGGGAAGGCATCAAGTGTGAGCAGTAAAGGGCCTGGAGCCAAACTAAAATGAAGTCTGCTGTATCACTCATCACTTGCGATCATCATCATATAAGTTTTTTATTTAATTATTAATTAATATTAATTTTAAACTTTAAACCCCTTTCCTTAAGAAAAATGAATTAAAATATGTACCTTTGTGAATTTCATTAATTAAATTTATATTTTATTTAATCTTTAATAACTTTATTTGTTTCATGGCTCATTGGTGTTGGCTCTATGATATGTTGCGCTACTGCCGCAAGGTGGGCGGTATGTTGAGGCCACACTGTACTTATTGCCAACATCACGTGCGGTTGATTTCAACTAGCATTGTTACTCACATTAGCAAGTATATATGTTGCGTGTGCTATTGTGATTGACAGACTCGTTGGTTTCATCTGTCACTTAGCTTGCGCCATTGCATTTTAAAACAGCAAAAGCAACACATTGGCAGTGAACAATTAAATTAAAGTTATTTTCAATAAAAGTTAAACTTAAAACTTAATATAAAATTAAAACTAAACCAGAAGAAAATAAAACAACAAATAAAGTGAAAAAGGACACTAAACATATAAAAAATAAAGTGTTTTATTCCAATTAGAAGATAAAAGCACAACAGCGGACGGACAAACATCCAACAACCCAATTGGAATCTGCAGCATCAAAGGGTCGCCAGCGGACGGACAGACAATTCCATACATCAGTGAGCCCCAAACAAAGGGGTTCTTATATTACTATTCATATATTAGATATGCATATGATTTTGAGTAATGGCAGGGGTTAAATCGAACTTCATTGAAGAGTGATGAAGTTTAATAAGAGGTAGCTAATATTAATTTTACAAAAAATATCTCAAGTCATATTTACAATGGTGACAAAAGGAATACTCTTCAGAGCACAACTGCAAAATGGTTATCAAACTGAAGGAAAAGTATTGTGTTGGGAAAATATCATACTGCTCTGTCTTAATGGGAGTCCATTCAGCCACGTAATTGACTGGATTATGCATATTTTTGAAACTAAAGTATTTTCTGGCTACATTTGTACATCTTTGTTAATTAAATCAGGCACAAAATCTCATCAGAGTCTCTACAAAACTGATGCTATATGAAATAAAATATATGATAAAACAAATTAATTATCCAAGTGTCCCGGTAGACTAGGCGATAGTGTGCCGGAAAATCAGTCAAACGGTTGGGGGTCAAAATAAGCTTTGTTTGTTAATTATATTAAATATATACCAAGCAATCTTTGCTTCTTAGTATTCAATAATAACGAACAAATTTCAACATAAACTTATTGCTTGTATCAAACTTAACCTATATCTATTTTAACTTCGTTTTATTTTAAAACTCTGTGTGTTCTTTTATCGCTGTCACATTTCAAATCATCAAATTCATATAAACATTTAGTTTAAACTATTTCCAACAAATCTTATCTTAATTACATGCCACTTGGACTTTTCTACGAAGATTACAATAACAGGAATAGCAGCGCAAAGTAGTGGTAAAAAAATTAAATAAAAACCATTTATACACCCAATAACAAAAAAATAGAATGGGGTATATTAAAACCATTTAAATTACTTTAAAATTACAATTGTGTTAATCTTTAACTTTCTAGTCCTCGAATGAATTGTGTTCATGTTGCTTCATCAACATGATACCTCATGATATTGTAAATGCAATTAATATGACGTTTTTTGAGGCATTGTTTAGGCAGATGTAAATATTACTGGCCTGAGTATCCATATTGATTATTAATTAACAAAATGGCTTCCTAGGTAATAAAGTAGGCAATAAAGCTTAACTCCAAGAGATTTCCCCTAGCGCCTTGTTTCTACTTTGAGCATTTTTCTTTAAATTCACATAATTTATGTTAATATTCTTTATGTTATACAGCATTTGGACATATTTTAACAACGTTTCCTAATAAAGTTTCTGATAGGTATATACACTATACATCGAGCCAGGCATCCTTAAACAGGATTGCGAGACATTCTCACTTATAAGTAACATTGACACTATAGGGCACCGCGTTACAGATGAATTAACGAGAAAATGCGCTTTGCTGCCTAAAGGAGACATAGTCTTCCTATGCCTCATTTCATTATGTACGTGTAAACTGCAAACGTTTGCAATCATTCAAGAAGACTTGGATTAGCACAGAATAGGAGGAGTGGTCACCATGAAGTACAGGTGATAATCTTTATAAGGAATTTTCACGTCTAAACCCCCAACTTCCCATTTTATCATAATATATATCTGTTTATCTCGAGTTACCCTCTATTTTCTATCTTATCGTTTCAGACAACACAAAGGAACCAGCGGAATGAACCCAAGTCAGCTGTCCAATCTAACCTAGAGATCTTAGCATTTTTTATCATTATTTTCTAGTTTGCTTTTCTTGGCAAATGTCCAGACTGATTTGCATAACTTTTAGATATTTTCAAGGATAATAGTTTAACTGACTTTTCATGCTATAGAAAAGTTTCAGTAAAGATATTTAAATTTTTCCATAACAAACTGTACTTTAACACAAATATAAATGTCGCAAACATTTAAGCATTCTCCAAGGGTTTAAAAATATTTGTATGCATGTATGTATATAAATTCAAAAATTACGTGAAATTTATTTTACAGTTTTTTCTTAACAGGAATTATTCGGAGCACAAACAGCAAAACAAATACCTACAAACAGCTATCGAATTCGAAAAAGCGAACACACAAACTTTTCCCATTATTTATTATCATTTATGGTTTAAACAGTAAAAAGGTGCTCTGAGTGTGGTTGCCTTACATTCCCTTTTTTTCTTAGATATTCTTTTTTGTACAAACGAATATAAAAAATATAAAAACTGTAATATTAAAAACCAAATCCGCCAATTATCACAAGTAAAAAATCTTTTTATACATTTTCAGCTGTTATATTTTATAATAGTAATTCTTGATATAAATGCGCCACAAGCAAGCCAACAGACAGAAATACAGACAGACAATTACACTCCAACAGAATAAAAAGAATGGTAATTTTTCTTAAAGAAAAAAGCTTTTAAAAGTATTTTGTTATTTTTTATGTTTTGTAACCAGAGCATATATAAACTGTTAAAATGTTCAAAAGTATTTGCACAAAGAGCGGAAATTTAACAGTGTGAACAATATGGTGCGCTACAAGAATTAAATTTTGATTAAACAGCTTAAAAGTTGCACTTCTAGAAGTTGAATAACTTTCAAATCATCTAGTTTTACTAATGATTTGCCACTTCTTTGACGGCTCTTTAGTTAAATCAATATATCTCAACGAAGTCTACGTTTAGACAATATAAATATGTTTGTGCTGTTAAACTACATACATACGCGTATGGTTGTTAATCTCTTTGGAGAATTTTTATTATTGAACAGCAAGATCGATAAAATACCAAATCTTTCGGAACTACAAGCATAGACATTTCTACAATAAAAAAAGTAGCACTGTAGGCGGGATTCGGATCAGCATATAAATTTTTCTTCGATTTAGTTCCCTAGCAATTCCCTTGACTCACAATTTAAATATATCAATCATTTACTCAACTTAAAAAAGATTTGTGTAACTTTTATTTAGCACAATTCATTATAGATTTCAAAAATTTAAAGTATATTTCGAATAAATAAAACGACAACCAAATAAATTACAGCTGATGAAACAAATAACTTATTAATATTTTGCATGGAATTAATTAAGATTTCACATATTTCTTTAGATACATTCGCTCACGACTTCTTCACTTCAGTTTAAATATGCTCATTGTTGGTCGGTTATATTTGAGATAGAATTTTCTTTACGTGCGCCCAAAGATTTATTTTATGCCATATATTGGCACCACTCCGTAAGATTAAAAACATCCCCATACCATCATGTTAGAACCTCCATGCATTTAAGGACGTCTAACATATGAACGGGAACCTTTTCCATCAACTAAAATGATTTCGCTCTGATCCATTCATAAAATATTTCGCCATTTACTATTATTTTTGCAGGCACTGTATATATTTTGTTTGATTTATCTCACACGGACAACAGCAGGGAAGCTGTTGGCAGGAATATATCGATTTTTTTCTACGCTCTTGCTGCTTTTCATTCCCTCTTCTTTATATACCCTACACCACCATAGTGGGGAGGGTGCATAATGATTCGCCAGCGATTCGCAAATAACGATCCGCCAGCGAATCGCGAATAATAATTCGCCAGCGAATCGCGAATAATAATTCGCCAGCGATTCGCGAATGATGATTCGCCAGCGATTCGCAAATAATGATTCGCCAGCGATTCGCGAATAATGATTCGCCAGCGATTCGCGAATAATGATTCGCCAGCGAGTCGCAAATAATGATTCGCTAGCGAGTCGCGAATAATGATTCGCCAGCGACTCGTGAATAATGATTCGCCAGCGATTCGCGAATGATGATTCGCCAGCGATTCGCGAATAATGATTCGCCAGCGATTTGCGAATAATGATTCGCCAGCGATTCGCGAATAATGATTCGCCAGCGATTCTCGAATAATGATTCGCCAGCGAGTCGCGAATAATGATTCGCCAGCGACTCGTGAATAATGATTCGCCAGCGATTCGCGAATAATGATTCGCCAGCGAGTCGCGAATAATGATTCGCCAGAGAGTCGCGAATGATGATTCGCCAGCGATTCGCGAATAATGATTCGCCAGCGATTCGCGAATAATGATTCGCCAGCGACTCGTGAATAATGATTCGCCAGCGATTCGCGAATAATGATTCGCCAGCGATTCTCGAATAATGATTCGCCAGCGACTCGTGAATAATGATTCGCCAGCGAATCGCGAATAATGATTCGCCAGCGATTCGCGAATAATGATTCGCCAGCGAATCGCGAATGATGAATGATGTCTAAAGTCTATTTTTTTTTACAGTCTCTAACAATATAAATATGTATATTATTTAATATTTTTACTTTAAATATAATTCTTAAACTAAGAATACTAAAAAACAAAAATATAAATCTACTCTAGCAATCGCCTGAACGATTAAAAAAAGAGTCGCGAAATGATCGCGCTCGTCAAACAATCATCCAAATGCTAGCTGGGTATGATTCGCCAGCGATTCGTGAATAATGATTCGCCAGCGAATCGCTTATAATGAATGGCCAGCGATTCTCGAATAATGATTCGCCAGCGAGTCGCTAATAATGATTCGCCAGCGAATCGCTAATAATGATTCGCCAGCGATTTGCGAATAATGATTCGTCAGCGAATCGCGAATAATGATTCGCCAGCGAATTGCGAATAACGATTCGCCAGCGATTCGCGAATAATGATTCGCCAGCGACTCGCTAATAATGATTCGCCAGCGAATCGCTTATAATGAATCGCCAGTGATTCGTGAATAATGATTCGGCAGCGACTCGCGAATGATGATTCGCCAGCGAATCGCGAATAATGATTCGCCAGCGATTCGCGAATGATGATTCGCCAGCGATTCGCGAATAATGATCCGCCAGCGATTCGCGAATGATGAATGATGTCCAAAGTCTATTTTTTTTTACAGTCTCTAACAATATAAATATGTATATTCTTTAATATATTTACTTTAAATATAATTCTTAAACTAAGAATACTAAAAAACAAAAATATAAATCTACTCTAGCAATCGTCTGAACGATTAAAAAAAGAGTCGCGAAATTATCGCGCTCGTCAAACAATCATCCAAATGCTAGCTGGGTATGATTCGCCAGCGATTCGCGAATAATGATTCGCCAGCGATTCGCGAATGATGCGAATCGCGAATAATGATTCGCCAGAGAATCGCGAATAATGATTCGCCAGCGACTCGTGAATAATGATTCGCCAGCGACTCGTGAATAATGATTCGCCAGCGATTCGCGAATAATGATTCGCCAGCGAGTCGCGAATAATGATTCGCCAGCGACTCGTGAATAATGATTCGCCAGCGATTCGTAAAAAATGATTCGCCAGCGATTCGCGAATAATGATTCGCCAGCGATTCGCGAATGATGATTCACCAGCGATTCGCGAATAATGATTCGCCAGCGAATCAAAGTGTTGCGGGATTGCTTTATTAATTGAAGAATCATCCGATTTTGGGAGCTTTAAATTAGAATGCTGTAAGAACACGTTTGTCCTTAATAGTTTTTAAGGAAATTCGATAAATTCAAACAAATTATGAATTTTTAAATCTTATAAATGGTGGACTTTACAATTTTATTAAAAACAAACGAGATTCAAATTAAATTAAACACGTCTTCAAGGTTTAGTATGTATTGCAAAACTGTAAGTATTTATTTAATTTTTTCTTTAAATTCATTTATTATTTTTTCAGCAAAACAGTTAATTTTTACATTGTAATAATGTACTAAAAATTTAGGGTTGCCATAATTGTGATAATATTCATGTTAATATTTTTTAAGATTCTAATTTTAATTTAATTCATTATAAACAATAAAATTTAATTAATAAAAAAATGGAAAAAAAAATATAATTTAAATGTTTAAATTGCCAGCGATTTGCAAATAATGATTCGCAAGCGATTCGCGAATAATGATTCGCCAGCGATTCGCGAATGATGATTCACCAGCGATTCGCGAATAATGATTCGCCAGCGAATCAAAGTGTTGCTGGATTGCTTTATTAATTGAAGAATCATCCGATTTTGGGAGCTTTAAATTAGAATGCTGTAAGAACACGTGATTAGAAATACATACTGGTTATAATTTCCTTAATACAGAACTCTTGAATGCTGGGTGTTTCGTTAGTTCCACGCCACCTTAATTTTGTAGCCACTTCATCGCTTATCAGCTTTTTATACGCGTTCCTAATGAACGAGTTGAAACAGTCGGAACCCACTTTACCAATAATGTATTTCTGTTATAAGATAGTTATAGATAAAAAGAATTACATAGATATATAGATATAGGTAGATATAGGTACATACCAATTGGACAACAATATCCTTTTTCTCCTTGTTCCCTGAGAATTTCCAAGAATTTGTTGACCGCAATTGTAGTCATACCTAACAATATAAATATGTATATTATTTAATATTTTTACTTTAAATATAATTCTTAAACTAAGAATACTAAAAAACACTTTTTATTCTTACCAGTCTCAACACTTCTGCACTGATTACAAACTGAATAGAAAATAACAAAAATACCTTGTTCTTGCTAAACTTTTGTAAACATAACGGTTAAATTCGCCTAACTAGCGCCAGAATACGTAAACGGCGATTTCGGTATAACATAAAATATTCTGATTTGATTCACTCGTCTCAGAATCGACAAAAAGACTCGCAAAAGCATCATTTTCAAGAGTAATATACGACTGTGATGAAATAACAATCTCTCAATGATCGCCAGAATCCTTAAACGACGATTGTGGGGTAACATAAAAAACACTCGTCCGACAAACATCAAAATGACTCGTGAAAGTATCATTTTGAAGAGCTAAATACGATCGTTGATGCTTGCCAAAATGCGTAAATAACTCACTCGTCCAACAAACGTCGAAAAGACTCGCAAAAGCATCGTTTGGAAGCGAAAAATATAAATCTACTCTAACAATCGTCTGAACGATTAAAAAGAGTCGCGAAATGATCGCGCTCGAATCGCGAATAATAATGATTCGCCAGCGATTCGCGAATAATGATTCGCCAGCGACTCGCGAATGATGATTCGCCAGCGAATCGCTAATAATGAATCGCCAGCGACTCGCGAATAATGATTCGCCAGCGAATCGCTTATAATAAATGGCCAGCGATTCGCGAATAATGATTCGCCAGCGATTCGCGAATGATGAATGATGTCCAAAGTCTATTTTTTTTTACAGTCTCTAACAATATAAATATGTATATTCTTTAATATATTTACTTTAAATATAATTCTTAAACTAAGAATACTAAAAAACAAAAATATAAATCTACTCTAGCAATCGTCTGAACGATTAAAAAAAGAGTCGCGAAATTATCGCGCTCGTCAAACAATCATCCAAATGCTAGCTGGGTATGATTCGCCAGCGACTCGTGAATAATGATTCGCCAGCGATTCGCGAATAATGATTCGCCAGCGAGTCGCGAATAATGATTCGCCAGCGACTCGTGAATAATGATTCGCCAGCGATTCGTAAAAAATGATTCGCCAGCGATTCGCGAATAATGATTCGCCAGCGAATCGCGAATGATGAATGATGTCTAAAGTCTATTTTTTTTTTACAGTCTCTAACAATATAAATATGTATATTATTTAATATTTTTACTTTAAATATAATTCTTAAACTAAGAATACTAAAAAACAAAAATATAAATCTACTCTAGCAATCGTCTGAACGATTAAAAAAAGAGTCGCGAAATTATCGCGCTCGTCAAACAATCATCCAAATGCTAGCTGGGTATGATTCGCCAGCGACTCGTGAATAATGATTCGCCAGCGATTCGCGAATAATGATTCGCCAGCGAGTCGCGAATAATGATTCGCCAGCGACTCGTGAATAATGATTCGCCAGCGATTCGTAAAAAATGATTCGCCAGCGATTCGCGAATAATGATTCGCCAGCGAATCGCGAATGATGAATGATGTCTAAAGTCTATTTTTTTTTTACAGTCTCTAACAATATAAATATGTATATTATTTAATATTTTTACTTTAAATATAATTCTTAAACTAAGAATACTAAAAAACAAAAATATAAATCTACTCTAGCAATCGCCTGAACGATTAAAAAAAGAGTCGCGAAATGATCGCGCTCGTCAAACAATCATCCAAATGCTAGCTGGGTATGATTCGCCAGCGATTCGCGAATAATGATTCGCCAGCGATTCGCGAATGATGATTCGCCAGCGATTTGCAAATAATGATTCGCAAGCGATTCGCGAATAATTATTCTTCAGCGAGTCGCGAATGATGATTCGCCAGCGAATCAAAGTGTTGCTGGATTGCTTTATTAATTGAAGAGTCATCCGATTTTGGAAACTTTAAATTAGAATGCTGTAAGAACACGTGATTAGAAATACTTACTGGTTATAATTTCCTTAATACAGGCCTCTTGAATGCTGGGTGTTTCGTTAGTTCCACGCCACCTTAATTTTGTAGCCACTTCATCGCTTATCAGCTTTTTATACGCGTTCCTAATGAACGAGTTGAAACAGTCGAAACCCACTTTACCAATAATGTATTTCTGTTATAAGATAATTATAGGTAGAAAGAATTACATAGATATATAGATATAGGTATATATAGGTACATACCAATTGGACAACAATATCCTTTTTCTCCTTGTTCCCTGAGAATTTCCAATAATTCATTGACCGCAATTGTAGTTATACCGTGTTTTACTGTCCAAAGTCTAATTTTTTACAGTCTCTAACAATATAAATATGGATATTATTAAGAAAACTAGTTTTATATAATTAAAGTTATGAATTTATAATGACGATACGTAATAAATTAAATTTTACAAAATGTTTACAAGGTATCTTTGATACCAAAACGTATGTTTCATTCTTATGAAAAATAGCTCACCCTCTGGCTGCGGACCACTAATAGAATTTAGAGTACCACCTGTAGTAGTTAGGGACTTGCACCAAGGGGAATATATAGCCACACAATTTGGTGTTGATGGACCCTTCTTGACTTGGTAAGGGTCTATTTAACTTTCCTATATACAAAGGAATTAAATCTAGTAGCTAACCTTGTAATAAACACTTGAGACCGGCTTACCCAATTTTAATTAAGCTAAATGTATTAAGATTCTCACAACCATGTGCCTTTATCTTATATAAAATAACTGGTAGGTGCCTCTGGGAGAATGAAGAAGTCAGCTTGTCAAAGTCTTGTATTAAAGTGCCGGAAATTTTTAGATTCTAAGATGAAGATTTTAGCACACGCCTCGTGTAGTGTGATATTACAAAGCCGTATCTACACTCTTTATTAGAGTTTGCAACAGATTTTTATTATTCAGGAAGATAAGTAATCGAATAATTAATTTTTATCAATTTAGTGTAATTTTTGGTAAAATGAACTTAAACATTTAAAATAAAAATACATTTTTATAGGGATAAAGAAGATATTATTTTCAACCCAGCACAATATAATTGCTAAAAGGTAAATAAAAAGACTAAATCTAGGCTCAAAAAGACTAAACTGGCAACACTGTCCCTGCATTACTGCAAGATAATAATTATAAATACACTTTATCCTATTTTTGTTGTATATGTGTAAATGTATATGTACATTCAGTTTCACCAGTTTTTGCTGTAAACTCATATTTGATGTAGATCAAACTCTCAAGTAGTTAAGAAACTTGATCTTCATCAGCCCTAATGAGCACTGTTTGATCTAAATGGAAAAGTTTTTTTTTTTAATTTTGTAACTTAAACCTACATATCCTCTTGTGCATAGACCATACTGAATCATCTAACATTTCCCACACTGTCTAACCGTATAAATAAAAAAATATCTAAGTATGTGCGTTTCACTGCAACTATGTGTAAGAGTTCAAAGTGTTTGAGTGAGTATCTAAGTATATCTAAGTGACTGTACGAGTGCTGAATATGATAATCATTAGATGTTGAAGTAGTAAAATGTATGTATGTTAAAAAAACGAAAGTAGTAACTAAGAATATAATACCAGTCACGAGTTTAATATGAAATTTATAAAATGATTTAAGCACAAGGGAAAAAATCAGCAAAAGCAAAACATTTTTTTTCATTTTATTTATGTATAAATATTTTTTGGTTCTACTTACAAATCGCACTGTTAACGACTGACTTAAATGACATATTTATTTAAAATTCAAGGAAAACTGAAATATTCGCAAGCAACCAAAAGTGTATATGAAGGAAAAAAATTGTATGTACGAAAATCACTTGATATGAAATTAATACAAATGTCACACATTAATGTATGATGCAAATAAATAACTACAATCCAAAATAACGAGTACGAGAAGTCATATTGTAACTACAAATGATTTATTCACAGCATGATTTATATTTGCATATAAATCACTACCATGTAGCAAAACAATTGAGAAAATATTTTCATACTCAAATTCTGAAGAGGGAAAACTGGATGAATTTATATTAATTTAAAAAATAATATTCATGTTTAAAAATGGCTTTACTTATGAGTTAAAAATTTGTGAAAAATTTAATTAAAATAAATGTGTTTCAATTAAATAAAATATGATGTGTTTTTGTTCGCTTACGAAATTAAGTGCTCATTTCTCGCGTACAGGAAGATACATATGTACCTATAAAGTTAAAAGTTGTACTTTTGGTCAGAAAACTTTTCTTTTAAATATTTAAGCATTTTTAACTGAGCCGATTACATTGCATTATGTCAGGAGCGCCGTCAACAAAGAGAACACGAAGAGATTTTAATATTACGTATAAAAATATTTCCGAGCAAAGTTTAATGGCTACAAAAAGGCAATTTCATGCCTTTTTGAAACCTGGAGACTCAGCAAGTTTTTGAACAAGGGAAACTTTAATCCAATCAGTGTTAAATGTTCATCAGAATATCTAGAGATTCTACTCACTACCCACATGCATGATGGTTAATTTATTGTGTGAATAACAAATAGTTTTTCATCTTATATGTTCCTATAATATAATGGAATTCTGGTTGGAGAAGGAACAATTATTTTTCTAATCCAATGAATGCCAAAGGAAGTCAAAAAATGCAAAGGACTTTCGCTTATAAGTCTATCATACTTTCTGTTGCATGTCTTGAAAGTCTGGAGTTTTCTTGAGATATCAGCATGCTCTCCTAAATGGTGGTTCAACGAAGGTTGCTCTGCAAAAAACTGTAAGTATAGGGTGTTTTCTTTAAGCTGGCAGCTGTCAAGTGATTTATGTTTAAAGTCGCTAGTCTACGCCGATAAGTCAGAAACGATTGACCACTTGGAGTAAAACATTTGCCGCGTTGTTGCCACAAATGTTAGAAAAAGTCATCGAAAATTGGACCTCCAGATTAGACTATGTCCGAGCCAGCCAAATACCAGAAGTCATATATAAATTATATGACAGAATATTATCTTTCGAATACAGTAAATTTCATGTCAATTTAAAAACAAAAATTTCAGGATTTTCAAAATAAATTTGCACAATTTGAAATTTTTCTTCAGGTGTCAGTATATTCATGTTTAAATGCCAAACTAAACAGCTGACAATGGCCGCCAGTCAAAAAGTTATTGCCAACTTAAAGTTCTATACATCTTAAAAAACACCATATATCCTTGAAAGATTCCTCATTCCTCCTCCACTTTAGCCGATTGTTCTTAACTCGATTTTTCTCTAATCTAAGAAACTAAATGAATTTGCACAATTTGAAATTTTTCTTCAGGTGTCAGTCTATTCATGTTTAAATGCCAAACTAAACAGCTGACTAAATGGTTGCCAGTTAAAAAGTTATTGCCAACTTAAAGTTCTATACATCTTAAAAAACACCATATATCCTTGAAAGATTCCTGATTCCTCCTCCACTTTAGCCGATTGTTGTTAACTCGATTTGTCTCTAATTTAAGAAACTAAATGAAAGCTATTAATTAAGAGGACCATGTGGAATTGTTGGTGTTTGGTACGTTTCCGAAACAAGTAAGTGTTAAAATCCAAGAATAACCATTTTAGATAATGCAAAATGATTTATTCTGGACCTAAAATGATCATGAAGACAGTATGTGGAATACAAAAGTAAGGTTAAACTTGATAACTGAACCTGTTGTAACGAAAATTAAATACACTATTGATTGAAATGTACAGAACTTAGCAATCTGCTTCCATTGGGTTTATGGATGTACTGCGCACTAAACCTTCGGGTTATGAACACTTTATTGCACTTAACTGCAATAAATTTGCACTCAATAAATATATCTAGCTACATCACGATAATATTATCCTCCAATTGATGCTGTGCATGGAAAACGTATGGAAATTTAAATATATTGAATATGTTTTCCTTATTTGTAAACCAAACGTTATATTACATATACTTCCTCATGGACTTTAATAGAATGTTGAAAGTTTTTATTCTTTACAGAATTTAATAATGTTAGTCAAGTGAATATAATTAACTCCTCCATTCCTTCTCCTGAATCTGTTGTCTTCTGTGATACACTTAAATTTAAGTTATGAATAAATCTTTCAGATATTTCAAGAGAAAAAAATATACGTGAGAGCTGACATTTACATAATAACGTAACTTATGTCACTTAAGTCATATATTCGACTTCTACTAGTTTTAGTTCCTCTGAATATAAACTACTACAGCAATGATGAGGCAGATGATCAGACCAGTGAAGATTGGGGTTATTAATACTAAAATATTTAGACACCATCATCAAAAGCTGACAACATCTGGCTCAAAATATAAACTTATAAGATTGCTATAACATTTTTGTCCGCATTTAATAAATACTGAAATATATAAAAATTGAAGAGGAACATGATGGATTTTTGGAGCCTAGCGCAAATGTTTAACCCTTATGTACTGACCTGTGTACCTTGCACAGGCAGCTTTTAGGTTTTTAAAATATTTTTTTTTTTAGAAATTGGCACCCATCGTACTTGAAATATCCTAACGTAACATTTAAAATTTTGTTGCAAAATAAAAATTGTTTTTCATAAGATTTGTAAAAAGGAGGTACCCGGATTCCACATCATACAAAACATAGAGAGTCGTGGGGTCTGGATGTTTGTATCAAATAAGTATTTGTCAGGTGAGTCCTAAAATTGCAAATGGAATGATGAAACTGCAGATAAATCCTATGAGTGAATTTTTACATATCCACAATTAGTCCTTACTGATGAGCTTACTAGTTTCAAGATGTTTTCCAAAAACTTTAAACTCTAGATGTTACACAAATTATTTAATAAATGTAATAATTTTCCGGCGGAAACTTAATTCAAAATAAATAAAATATATAAATAAATATTTATTTAAGCAATATTACTGCGATGAGGCATTTTGTCATTCAAGGAAACAAAATTTATTGTGGATAACGTAAATTAAATCGATATGGTATGACTATATTATTCTGGTGGGAAAGAAAAATGCAATCCAGCAATGACCGCTTGAGTGAATTACACAGATAGTTTACTTTTTCCTATCTAATTTATGAGTAAGATGACGGACTTTTGGCACTTAGTTCCCCAAGAATCGAGTATTCCAAGACGTCATTGCATGAAAGATGGGTTGGTTTAACTATAATTATGCTGATGTCCAACATATAAATTTTAACTACTGATTGCAATTGTTTTTTTTTCTTGCATTGGACCCATTTAATTAACTTAAATTCATTTTAAATGTTTACAAAAATAGTTGGTCTTTATGTTATTAAATGAGAATTCTAATAGTATTTGTATTATTTTGTTAGATTTTTAATATTTTTTAGTCAAAACATTTTGTCTCGAAAATATTCATGCATTTTATGTAACAGAAACAAACACTGCAATATATTTATTTGCATAAAGCATACATTTCAAATAAATCGTATATTAAAGCAAATATTCAGCGGACACACTGACATTCTTTTTACAATATAATTCTAGGAACAACAGTTTAGAATAAATTTTCATTCTAGCACTTCATAGTTTAATGTGTAAAAAGGCCAATTTACCTTTAAAATGCTACTAATTTGCATGCAAAGTGTGCTAGAGAAAAAGATAAACACGAAAAAATAGCAATAACACCACCATAAAAAAGAACAATAACAAGAGGAATATCACATTTAATGTTAACAACAACAACAATCAGAACACAAACAAAAAACCAGCATCAACAACGTAATAAAAAAGTAAACAACAACAACAGCACAAGTCGTAACTTTCAAACATGTTTTTCATTTCTCCTAAACATATGCTATACAAAATTATATACTTGTGTCTATTTGTCTGTTTGTGTATGAAGGAGTTGCGTAAGTAGTTGTAGTGGCTGGTGTTCGCACAGTAGCAACACAACTCATTGTAAGTGCTAACAGGAACTTAGTTTTCATATATTTTCTTTACTTTCTTCTGTCTATTTTTTAAAGCTTTTTTGAACTACAATAAGACATGAGTGATAACACTTCCTTTAACGTACACACGTACGCACAGGTTGTTGATGATGACTAGTGTTGCCAGAATTTATACAAAAGTGGCTTAGTAGAAGTAAAATTAAGGTACAAAAAACGTAATAGTATAAACGTCCATCAATTTATATTTAAACACCTATTTATGTCTTAAATTAAACAAATCAGAGGATATTTTCTTAATGCTCTATATGCAAATGGTATAAGCTGACCAACATATTTTATTACTCTACAAATTTCAAAAATAAGGAAACATAAATCTCTTTTTATGAAATTTAGAATTTTAGATTTTTTGGACAAATTTTTAATATGAAAACATGCTAAAAGATAGTCTCGAATCTAAGACGTAAGTTTTGAGTCAAACGTTAAATAAAAACGACATAACTAATACTGGTAATGACGAATCATTGAGTATTTTATGTACGAGTAAATATCTGCATAGTCATCATTAACTACCAGCAACTAGAATTTCATTGTATTTTTAAGCATGTTTTTGTATAAATTAGACTGTTCAAAGTTAAAGAAATTGAAATCGTTGAAATATTCAAGCTGACACATTAGGACGAAATTAATTAAACACTAAAAATAATCAAAGCTATGACAAAACAATAATTATTCGATATTAGTTCATTTGTTTTCATTAAATCAAATAATTTAAATCATTTAAAATTGGATCAGCCTAATGCAAAAACTATTAAATTTTCGTTTATGTTATACTTACTTTAGAATTTATGATGAAAACAGCATTATGCAACATTTTTAAACAACATGTTGCACTAAAGAAGTATTTAAGTTTATACTCAAATTTTGTCATGGTTGCAATAATGTGTATTTGTGTTTAAGTCCAGCTAGATAAGATAGGATGATGTTGTAATGTTTTTTTATAAAACTTAAATAACTTAAGAAATCTAAGTTAAATTTGAGAGATACAGAATATGACACTGCAGTGAAATTGTTCTAATGATACGCATATATATATACGAATGATTAACTAGAGTATGATCTGATAGTAATTAAAAGCAACTCAGAAAGGGCGGTATATGGGAGATATGTCAGCCAAAATTTAGTGCCATGACATCTGTGAAGAGTTTCGACAACTTATAAAATTAGGTGTCTTCATTTTTGTATATATTAAACTTATTTCTGTTGAATTTTATTGGGATAGCAAGAGTTTTTTTATGATCGTTAAAGTGATTTTCGGTAGTGGGCCTTATATGGAAGCTACGACTATTTATGAACCGATAATCATAAAAGTGTACCATATTATTATTTATATCATTTGAAATCATTTGTATATGTATATAAAACATGTTTCTGTTCACTATTATTTGGATATCGAAATTTTTAAGAGAGTTATTCTCTTTAAAGTAATTTGCGTAAATGGGAATTATATGGGTGATATGATCAATTATGGTCCGATCTGTACAACATTTTAGATGTAATTTGGCTTCATTTCCGAAAAACACATTATACTACGTAAATATCTTATAAATATCGATAACGAACTGAAATTTTTAACCGATTAGTTGTATGTAAATAAAAATTTCAACATTGGATTTTATAAAGGTCAGTCTATAAGGGCCACAGCTTTCATGTAAGGTAATTTTCCCAGATTAATTTAAATACCCAAAAATATAAGTATATCGTTATGGAGCTGAAAATATCGTAATTGTACAAAATGTTACACAAATTCCTTTGTATAGGTCGCACTACTGATAAAGAATTAGCGTTCTAGTGTTTCAGTATTTAAGATTCGGCACAGCCAAACATAAACTCTAACTGCTCAGTTAGCTCACTGTAATGGAATGTAACTTCAACACTAAGAAACAGCTGATGGATATTGTTATGTGTAAATTAATGCAAATGGTTATGTAGATGTAAAGTAACGCAACACCGTAAAGTATGAATCTATAAGAAATAGAATTTCCTTACATTTTTACGTCATTACACAACATTCTAACTGAGACTTAACTGCCGTATTCATAAAAAATAAAGTAGGTTTGAAGTGTGCTTTTAGACAAAATTTTCGTACAAAATTTTCTTAAAATGCGTTTGAAGTCTACTTTAATTTTTTATGAATAAGGACATTACTTGTTAAGTTCAACTGTTTTTCTACTAGAAAGCTATCGATTGCTTTGTTTTTGTAAAACAACTGAATCATCGGCAAATATAGATGTGTGAATCAGTACGCTTGTACATAATGAATATGATAATTTTATGTATTAATGTTACATGGTAAACTTTATGAAATGCTTTAAACGCTTTCGGTGCATGTTAGTCGATCATATTTGCATGCTCTATTAATTTAGGCATAAGACGAAAGGTAGTGCTGCCGCTAGTAAAATAGAGATAGGTTTAAAGATTTCACTCAGAATACTTGATTAAAATTTAGAAACCTTATTTTATTAGTCACAAAAAAGCATTTTGATAAAACTGCACCGCAAAAGATAATATTGTTCGATTTGGAAAAATCTACAGCGAGCATTCAACTCTCGAGAAAAGTAATAATGTCGAAAAGTACTGTTGTTAAATAAATTTTTACTTGCAAATAAATTTGTATAATTTCTCTATATTGAGAAGTCATATTTTTCTTTGGAACTTTGGAAATATCATTATTTGAAAATTTATTTTTTTTGCAAGAAAAATTACTTTAGTCATGTAGCAGAAATCCTTTTGTGATTTAGCACCTCATTAAGTTAAGATAATTGTGTAATTTGCATAACTTTAAAACGTTTTCAATTATTTTAAGGCTTCTTAATTATACTTTCAAATATTTTGGACAAAAAAACTTGAATTTTCTTTAAATTTTGCTTCATCATTATCTTCCATGGCTCTGCACTAATTGGGTGTAATTCAATAAAAAATGCTAATTTTCTTTAACAAAAATTTAAGATGAAAATGGCAACAAGAAAATCATTTAAATTCCATTAACATTAACCTAACTTTTTTATTTTTGAGAGGCGAAAAAAGAAATTGAAATAATCTGTTTGAAAAAAAAACACAATTAAAATTAAAATGTAAGTGAAAAAAGGAAAGTCATACATCTTGGAATGTAGTATTACAAAACGATTAAAATGTTTGTAAAAAGGCGAAGGAAATAATTTGGGCTTAATGAATACATTATGAAAACTAATGTTGTAATTAAGCACTTACATTGCAACACGTTGAGTTAATGATAGAGAATGTAAGCGATAATGCGGCCTCTATTGAAGTACAATTAATTTGCAAGAAAATTAAGTTTCTGGCAAAGTATTTAATTAAGCACATAATAAATTATATTATAACATTTATATAATATAACATTAAGCTATTTTGAAATATAAAGTAAGAGAGGAGATTTTTTCAGTTTCATTTACTTCATTGACATTGAGTAATAACAATCATGTTTTAGCTGCTTGAAATTATCTTTATAATCACTGAAATATATAAGCTTTTCTAATAATTTCAACATACACAAAATTTCTAAGCTAAATATCTCATTTAATGTTAATTTTAATGGCAAGATATTGCTTAAGAAAATTGCTTTAACTTTTATTTCTAATAACAAAAAAAAAATTATAAAAGGAAGCAAAATGATTTAAATCAGAAATACTGAATAAAGCTTTAATCGAATTATTTCCAGCAATTTAAATTTCAAATTCAACTTTAATATTAAAAGACTGAGTCAGTCACTCACATGCATACATACGAGTATATTCACTAACATTTGATGTGTAATTTTTGATATGACTACGACTAAAGGAAGGATTTTCATATTCTAAGGATAAATAAATTTTTTTATAATTTCATTTTCTTCAATTCGTTTTTTTTTCACACTCTGCTAAATGCACATCTGTGTGAGTTTCTGTTTATTACAGACACATTGAATAGAAGCACATCGTAACGAACAGAGAGACACAGAAGCTACTACTACTAAGATTCGCACATTAAAAGGAGCTTCCTTGCTTCTGTGTGAGTTTGTTAGGGTGGCTGCTATATGGAAAATTTTAAAATTCAATCACTGTTAAATTATTTAATGACAAATAGAAAACACAAAACATTTAATAAACTGAACAACTCCCCTAATCTTTGAAATTTATGTATTTATATTTAACTATATTTCTATTAACATCAACATCCTGATGTACGAAAATATCATAAAAGTACCTTTCAAATTTTACTTCCTCATTTTGCACACATTTTCATATATGGCAATGTGTGTAAACTTATACACAATTATATACACATCCAGCCATATACTTGCCTGACATCTTCATACATGTATTTATTTATATTAAAATTTACTGTCAGCATAAAGAAGACTGTGTTTTTGTGTGAATAAGTTTAGCAAATATTTGATTTATTATTTGCTCGTTTTAACTCAACATGCGTAGGTATGTAGAATAGAATATATGTACAAGTAACAACTCATACAATACCGTCTTATTATTCAATATTTGGTGTAAATACTTACATATAGATATGTACGCATGTGTGCGTATATATGTGTAAATAACTGTGCGTATGTGTGTTTACTTTAAACATATGGGTTATCAAAACTTAAATACAAGTATATTTAGTTTTATATTGAAATTGTTCTCAAGAACAATAATTTTATGTGAATACTTTATATAATTTTAAACGTGGTTATATGTGGTTCTTCTATTACCATAGTGACAGCCATATTCCATCAATAGCCTTAGTCGAAGTGGTTCTCATTGCATCACATATAGCAGAATAGCCTCTTAAGAGGTTATTCTTCACTAAGGATGTCGAGGTATACTTTAAAATCGGCCACTGTGTCATCTTCGGGTTTATCCCCCATTCTTGTTCTGTTTTCCAAAAATTCCATATTTTGTGTGCTTTTTCTAATCTACTGTCTATGTGCTTTTTCGGGGTTGTCTCGAATCGGATACTACTCCTAGGTTATGAAAAACAAGACATTCCTAATTTGAGTTTTCCGCTTTCTTGTGAACATACAAATCTCTGTTTTGTCCGAGTTTATATTTGGCCCTCTTGGTATAGCCTAATTATATAATATGCTTAGAGCATATTTTTCTCGTTTGATTCTTTCCCTCTGATCCTCTATTTATTATGTCCCTTATTTTTATGTAACTTGCATTAAAATTTATACATCTGTTGACATATCCAGGCAACTTTGTTTCGGTTTATGTCAAATTTTCGAAGGGAATCAATAAGATTCGAGTTTAGAATATTATTAAAAGCTCAATAAATATATTTAGGAAATATACGAGTAAACCTTGATCAAACGATCATTCGGTATGTTATACAACTCTTCTTACTAAGTTTTAGTATGAATACGACACTTGCTTCCCTCCAGGCTATTGGGGTATACGTATATTTTAGGCAACAACTAGAGATTCCTGCTAGTTGTGTGTAGATCAATACCATTCTAAAGAAGAACCAGGAAGGTTCCATCCGGCCCTGCTGCCTTATATGGCGTGAATTTAGGAAGTCGACCTTATATGGTGGATATGGTAAAATATGGACCGATATTCTTAAAATTCAGTAGTTTGCATTTAGCATATATGTAAATGCTCCGCGTAACATTTTGGATCAGCACCATTATTTGTAAGAATCGCTATCAATATTTATAATATATATTTAAATATAAATGACTTTTTCGGATGTGGTCTTTTTAGCTATGCATAATTATGGGCCGGTCATCATACAGTTTTGTACAACAATTTATATATCTATAAGGATTATTTGTGCCGAATTTTATACCAGATTTATACGTATTTAATTGAGTTTTGGAAGTGGACTTTATATGGGGTCTATGGTCAAACATGGAGCGAACAAAACGAAATTTCGTTTTGTTATTTCTTTTTACATGCCATTTATTTTTGTCGAATTTTATATTAATATTCCAATTTTATAGGCATTTATTTATCATTAACGAGAAATCATGGACCGATTTTTTTTCACACACTTTCTCCTTTTATCATAAAAACATCGTGTAGAAAATTTCATGGCAACATGTTACAAAAAATTGCAAGAAATTTATTTAAAAATATCAAATATTTATGGAGGTTGTCTTAGATTTTGGTACATAAATCTTGATCTACTATACCGATTTGTCTGATTTTGAATACCAAACAGCTTAAGAGAATTCTGAACAGTTTTTTTAATTCTGCTGATTTAAGTTGTGCCTTTTGGATTTTTTGTTTTATACAGACAGACGCACGATCGACTTCCATAATGATCAAGAATATATGTACTTTGTTGGGTTTTAGATGAATATTTCTCAGTTTTATATACGGAATGATAAACTTATATATACCCTCACTCTGCACTTATTGTGGTGGAGGGTATACAAATTAATATCACGAATTTTTCAAAATTAAAAACAAAATTAGAATATTTAAATAACTCTAAAAAGGAATCAATCAGTCAATATGTGTCTAATATTTTATGAAATTCATGAAAAATCTATGCGAAAGTTTTTTAAGCTTTTAAATTTTATTTTGAGACATTTGAACAATACAAATTGATAAAAAAAAGTTTTGGTCACAGCATAAGTCATGTGGACATGATCGAATCAAGCAATCGGTAAGCTTCAGCGGCACATTTTCAAATTAAACAAGTAAAGCCAAACACCATTTGTTATGAATCTTGCATTTTTATGTTATACAATTCCAACACATTTTTCGAATTTATCGTATCAAATTATACATTAATTGTGTATACGTGTTATTAATTATTTAAACATGTATATTAATCATACTCTCATAAGGCCAATGCGAACTTTCAACAACACACAACCCAGAGGCCAGATTATAAATACAGCGAGAAATTTCATAAAAAGGGTACTGAAGATTAGTGACGAAATATTCTACGACAAAAATATAAACATAATAAAAGAAATATTGACACAAAATAGTTTTCCTAAAAAATTAATTAATTCTTTAATAGACGACGCATTTAATCCATTGAACAAAAATAAGAAAATTGACAACACTGATGGAATGGAAAACAAAAAATTCTATAGTGTACCATACATCCCTAGCCTTACTGACAAAAGAAACATGATGACAACACTGAAACTAAATAACATATGTTTTGCGTATAAGCCTAACAAAACAACAAATGAAATATTCACTAAAATAAAAGCGCCAATAGAAAAACAACAACAAAATAACGTTGTTTATGAAATAAGATGTAAAGGGAATAACGAAGAACACTGTAATCAGGTGTATATAGGAACAACAAAGAGAGCTTTATCAACAAGAATAGGAGAACACAAAATGGATATTACGAGACAGAAAGAAACAACAGCATTAGCCATGCATATGATCAGGTCACATCATACCCCAGATTTTCAACATATTAGGATATTAGACAAGGATGGAAATATGAGAAAGAGATTTACGAAAGAGAGCTTGAGAATTCAGCAAAACATAAATAATACGATGAATTTGAAAGAAGATACTAATAACATATGTGCTAGTTATAGGGTAGCCATCAAATAAACTGAGTTAAAATATTTAAATATTATGTGTTTAATAATAATTTTATGTTTTTTGTTTTTTGCATTATATATGTTAAATGTAAATTCTTGTTTTTAAAATTGCTCTTTTAATGTAATAATATTTATAATATTTAAAAAAATGTAAGTTCTAAATGTTATTTGGTAAAAAACTGTTAATTAATGTCATGTTTTTATTAAATAGACGATCCCCAGAAGAAGTCGACAAAAAATTGACGAAACGTCGGGAAAAAATGTATTAAAATTGTATTTTTAATTACATAAAAGATTATAGGCCGTATTAGCTTAATAAGGAAATACAAACAGACAAAGGAAAATTGGCCAAATAAAAAACAACATAGCAATATATCGGAGAGCTTGCCGAAAATAAATTATTTAATTGAAACCACACATTAAAACTTTACCAAACAAAACATGAAGGGTTTTTTTAAACATATACAATTCAAATATAACGACGGAATATGCAGGGTGATGAAGGAGTATTGTAACGAAGTGAAAAGATTAGCACAACAACAAGAAAGGTTAACATTTTTATTATCTTGCAGAGGTTATGGTATAATTCCAACACATACAAAAAACACAACAACTCAAGTTAAACAATTATTTAAATGCCGCACAATAGTAAACCAATTGGGTAAGATGGAACATAATTTTCATAAAAAAATTCTCAATTTGGAGATTTCACAAACAACCACAAATATCAAATTGACAAAAGAAAAATTTATCACATGAGTGCTGGTATTGAGGAAATGTTAACAGATGATGACTACAGAAATTTCATTAGCAAACAAACGGACAGAACAAAACACATAAGAGAAGAAGTGAAGACAAAACAGCTGATTAAATTAAATACACTTAAAGAAAAACAGTTCAAGTCATACGGACTAATTTTTAATAATCATTGGTTTGAAAATAAAACAACAATTAATATACCTATGGAATGTAAATGGATTCTCTCGTTAGGAAATAAGTTTGCATTACCAGTAACGGACAATAATTTTTCTCCAATAAATATAATCGCAGATATAGAACAACGCATCCAAGACATGGACGAAAATACAGACAAGGAAAAGGATATAGCAAGAACTAAGCTGGCAAATAGTATAATTGGTTTTAAAAGAAAAATTAAGAACACTCCTAGGGAAAAATTTATTTTAACTGTTTTTGAAAAAACTAAAAAATTTTTAAAAAAGCACCAAGATATGATCATAATAAAAGCAGATAAAGGTAACAAAACGGTGGCCATGTACAGAAAATGTTATGAACAGAAAATGGAAACTCTTCTAGAAAACAGAGATACTTACAGAACATTAAGAATAGATCCGACTCAAAAACTTCAAAGACAGAATAACGACATCATATCAAACTTGGAAAGGAATAGATTCATTGACATATGGCAAAAACGTAATCTTACTTGTCATGCAGCTGTTGCCCCAAGAATATACGGATTACCAAAAATCCATAAACCGGAAACCCCTCTTAGGCCAATTGTGTCATCAATACAAGTACCATGTTATAATTTGTCCAAATATTTAGGAAATATCCTTAAACATATTATATCTGAAGAATATAACATCAAAAATTCATTTGAATTAAAAAATCGTCTATGTAATATAGAACTTGAGCCTCATGATATATTAGTATCTTTTGATGTCATCTCACTGTTCACAAATATTCCGGTACACACAGCTATTAAGAATATTATGGAAAAATGGCTAACAATAAAGAAATTTACAAACATTCCTAAGCCGACATTTTTAGAAATTTTGAAATTCTGTCTAACGGATAATAATTACTTTGTTTATGGTAAAAAAATAATTAAACAGATATTTGGTATGCCAATGGGTAACCCGCTCTCTCCTACAATAGCGGATATTGTTCTTGATAATTTACTGGACGATGCAATAATGAAATTAAAAAATAAAAATATCAATATTAAATACATAGCAAAATATGTGGACGACATTTTCGCTATCATCAACAAGGACGATAAGGACGAAATTCTTGAAACTTTAAATTCTCACCATCAAAAAATTAAATTCACCATCGAAATAGAAAAAAACAATGAAATAGCATACCTCGACACAAAACTACGGAGAAATAAGGACAATATTATTTTTAATTGGTACTCTAAGGAAACAGCGTCAGGCAGACTTATGAATTTCAACACCACACAACCCAGAGGCCAGATTATAAATACAGCGAGAAATTTCATAAAAAGGGTACTGAAGATTAGTGACGAAATATTCTACGACAAAAATATAAACATAATAAAAGAAATATTGACACAAAATAGTTTTCCTAAAAAATTAATTAATTCTTTAATAGACGACGCATTTAATCCATTGAACAAAAATAAGAAAATTGACAACACTGATGGAATGGAAAACAAAAAATTCTATAGTGTACCATACATCCCTAGCCTTACTGACAAAAGAAACATGATGACAACACTGAAACTAAATAACATATGTTTTGCGTATAAGCCTAACAAAACAACAAATGAAATATTCACTAAAATAAAAGCGCCAATAGAAAAACAACAACAAAATAACGTTGTTTATGAAATAAGATGTAAAGGGAATAACGAAGAACACTGTAATCAGGTGTATATAGGAACAACAAAGAGAGCTTTATCAACAAGAATAGGAGAACACAAAATGGATATTACGCGACAGAAAGAAACAACAGCATTAGCCATGCATATGATCAGGTCACATCATACCCCAGATTTTCAACATATTAGGATATTAGACAAGGATGGAAATATGAGAAAGAGATTTACGAAAGAGAGCTTGAGAATTCAGCAAAACATAAATAATACGATGAATTTGAAAGAAGATACTAATAACATATGTGCTAGTTATAGGGTAGCCATCAAATAAACTGAGTTAAAATATTTAAATATTATGTGTTTAATAATAATTTTATGTTTTTTGTTTTTTGCATTATATATGTTAAATGTAAATTCTTGTTTTTAAAATTGCTCTTTTAATGTAATAATATTTATAATATTTAAAAAAATGTAAGTTCTAAATGTTATTTGGTAAAAAACTGTTAATTAATGTCATGTTTTTATTAAATAGACGATCCCCAGAAGAAGTCGACAAAAAATTGACGAAACGTCGGGAAAAAATGTATTAAAATTGTATTTTTAATTACATAAAAGATTATAGGCCGTATTAGCTTAATAAGGAAATACAAAAAAACCGATTAAGTTTGTAAGTTCATATCTTGTAAAGACAATTTTCATTGTGTTATTGAATAAACATTTAAATAATAAAAACATTAAGAAAAATAAAATAGTTAAAAATACAAAGATTTGTCGGAATGCAATTTTTAATGAAAATTTTACTTTTGGGCTGCTAAATTTTAAAAGAGCATACTAAACATTAAATTCGCCATTGAGTTTCCATTTATATTATATACAGTTATTCAGTTTGTAATTCCGTTTGTAATGCATCAAAATATTGGTCGTAGAAGTAAAAACTTTTTATATTCTGGGTCCTTATATGATTCTAAGACGATCTAGTTAAGTGATCAGAGTACCAATATAAAATAGTCTTTCGAAATTCCCTTAAATGCTTATAAACCTCTTATAAACATCACTATCAATTTGCAATTCGCCACAATAATCGTCATACCGAATTTCATTGCGACTGGCCTATAATAAGTCACAGCTCCCATATAAGATACACCTCTGGGAATAACTAAAATATCTATAGAATTTTTGTATATATCGTTATTTAGATGAAATTCAACCAAAATAAGCCTCAAATACAGAAATTATGGCACAGTATTTTATGGTGATTATCCCATAATAGGTGTAGCTCCCATGTGAGCTATTAGTAAAATAAAAAAACTCGGTAAATGTCGTTATTGAAACAAAATGTAAATTAAATTCGTTTCAAGTATAAATAACTCACACTACTGCTACATTTGTGGTGGGTGTATAAGATTCGGCAGAGCCGAATATTGACTCATTACTATATAAATTTATAAATGTACTAATTATTCTCATTACTTACAAAATCACTGAAAGCCCCATAACATTCCTATGCCGTCAACATTAGTTATGCATTTTAGTATTCCTATTATTTGTATACTCGTATTTATTTGAAGTTTAAGAAAAGCAAACAAACAAAACATAAAATACTTTTCATCTTGAAACTTCTTTTTTCCTAAAACAAGTGTGTGAATACTTTCGTATGAATAAATTATCAATTTTTATTTGTTTACAATTTGCTCCAACAAAAAAAATGCGCACCACTTTTTAAATAGGATTTTCCTCTTTTATTGAATTCTTGTAAATATTTATACAGCTACAAATAAAAAACAAAAATATTAAAGAGATAAACTAAGAAATCTGTAGGAAAATTCTGTTGAAAGCAAAAACTTTATTTAATTGTTTCAAAAGGGAATACCAACTAGATTTCTACTAGTTTACGATAAATTGTATACACTCAAATGCTAAAATTTTTCAGATCGATTTAAGGCAATTTTTGTTCTTTTCAATTATGTAAAATTCGAAATTTGATTTTAGTCAATAAAAATACATAAAGCATTGTTCTCATAGTTGGCAAAAAATTATTAAAATTCTTTTGAATTACAAATTCATTTATTAAAATTTAAAAAATCTAATAATATAGCATTCATTTCTTCTTATAAACCTTCCTGTTTTTATTTCGATGGATCGCTTTAAGTATTTCCCAACATTTCATACTTATTCTAAATCGCTAACATAGTTTTATTTTTCAATAACTATGGTACCACTGCATTTTAATTTTCGTTTTTCAATAGTCCAATATGGTTTAATTCGCCGAAGCATGCGAGAAATAAAGGCATTCATATGTTTTTCTATTACATTAACCTGATTTCTTTGAAACCTAATTTATTGTAGCTTTCAAATAATGACATATAAATAGAGCTAAATTTGACCAAACCTTTAGTGAAGCGTCATAGTTAAAAATACATTCGCATACATCTGATAATTGATTGCCAAAACTATTGCCTTATTATAAAATTTATAAATTTTATATACATATACTCGTATATATTTTGAGATTTTATCTTGGTTTCGATATCTGAGGTTCACCTGTTTCATCAGCTATATATGGTGAATTTCACGTCAAGTGACCCAATTTTAAAAATTATTGTCTCCGAGTTGGATGAAATTTGCACCAAGGTTAGTACTATTGGATAGTAGGCCAGGGACAAATTTTAAGCTCTATCATTCAAGAACTGCCGGAGTTAGAGGGGGTCAAAGTTGGACATTTCGGTGATTTTTTTTTAAATTTTTTTTTCAATTTGGGCCTTTTTTCTCAAAAGAAAGCTTATACAATTTACTTTAAGGTCTTTGTGGTCACTTAATGGGATGCAAGTGGGGTTTCTATAAAAAAATGTGCAACTCAAAGAAGAAAGTGTTTCAATTTGTACCATATGCACTATTTTAATTTTTTTCCTATTTATTACTTATAATATTAAATAAGAATAATAATAATAAATAATTTAATAAAATTAATATATAAATGAAAATGATACATGTGCCAACAAACCTCCTAATCTTGAGTTAAAAAATATTTTTTTTGATAGATATCCCACTCGCATCCCATTAAGGGATTATAAAGGCGTTAAAATAAATTGCATAAGCTTTCTTTTGAGAAAAAACGGGCCCAAATTGAAAAAAATTAAAAAAAAAATAATTTAAAAATAAAATAAAAACAAATTTTTTTTAAAAATTAAAAAAATATTTTTGGAATGATTGAAGAAATAGCTATCTACAGTCCTTTGGACAATGTTTGCTAGGACCAATAGGTGAAAAGTTACACTCATTTAAAGAAAAACCCTGTATGACCAAAATGGACCAAAATGTCCAATTTTGACCCCCTCTAACTCCGGCAGTTCTTGACTGATAGAGCTAAAATTTGTATTTGGCCTACTATCCAATAGTACTAACCTTGGTGCCAATTTCATCCAAATCGGAAGACATCGATTTTTAATTAGGGTTACTTGACGTGAAATTAACCATATACAAAATACAATGTTTGTATGTTTGTCCTCAATAGACTCTAAAACTATCCAACCGATTTGGCCCAAGCTGGTTTCATTTGAAAGGTTATAGTCCAGATTAGTTTTTCGGCTATTTATATTTGAAGTGGGCGTGGCCCCTCCCACATAAATTGAATAACATCATATATCTTGACTATTGTGATAGCTAGAGTTTTGAAACACTGCAGTATACCATATGTTACTGATTTGAATAATCAGGAAAAAATTGGCGGGATCGGACCTGTGAGAGTGGCAGCTCCCATACAAAGTAAATATTTAATATCATATATATACGGTTCTATAATAGCCAGAGTCTTAGAAATTTGAGCACGTTGATTATATTATGAACAGTCATGGGAAAATTGTGCGGGAACATACCAGTAGGCGTGGCAGCTCCCATACAAAGTGCACATTTAGCTTGTATATAAAATTAAAATTAATCTATATATATAAAAATGTATGTTTGTATGTATGTCCTTTATAGACTCCTAGAAGGCCAGACCGCCGGACCGATCTTACTAAAAATTTGACGGAATATAACTAAGACTCCGGCATGACTAAGAATACTTCTTTCGATCGCCTTCTTTTTCAAAATGAGAAAAATCAATAAAATTACTCAAAACTAATTGAATATTTGTGTAATGTCTTTCTCTCAAATTTATTTTAATTGGTAGCGTAGCAACGCGCGCAGGGTACAGCTAGTAAAGAATATTAAAAAAAGTGTTCTGTCATTTTCTATATACGTCCATTACATACGTTTAACATTCCTTGTGAAACTTTAATATTCATCTGAAAGTATATACATATATGCTTAATCCTTATTAAATTCCAAGTCGAGCTATGTCTATCTATCTGTCCGTCCTTGTAAAACACTTTCACGTCGAAAATACACAACTAAACTTCACAGAATTTCTAGAAAACTGTTTTATTATTTTGTTAGACAGTTTGGTATTGAAAATCAGCAAAATATGGTTTATGAACAGTGGTCGGAAGAGCCGTTTTTTTTTGGAGTTATGACCACTGACTGACTTACACTATAAACTGTTTAGCTATTACTCGCGTAGAATAGCTACTCTTTGCGATTGCTAAAATATTTCCTAAATGGATGTTGATAGTTTATTCTTCATTTATTATAATTTGCATTATAATTTAATTTGTATTGGATAATTGGCAAAAAGTGTTTACCACATGCAATTAAATTATTATCAAGCCAATTTTTTTTCTTGTTAGGTCATAAACAAACTCTGAGATTTTGTGCAAATATTTTAGAAGACATACTTATACTAAATTGTGTACATGCAAGTTATTTTACTAACTGTTTATTTGTCGAAAATTCATTTTCCATTTTATTTTGGAAATTATTTTGTTTAGCATTTTAGACAAAAAACATTTTTTAAATTTTATTTATTAGTTTTATTTGTATGGTTTACAAGGAGTCATTTGCACTTCCCACTGTATATTCAAATGTATTAAATTTAACAGAATAACGGTCATTATGTTTAAAAATAAATCACAGGAAAAAACGAAAGTCTTGCCACCAGAAAAGATTGCCTTGACTTTATGTGAACAATACTTTATACATTTTAACAATAAAAAAAATCTGCAAATATTTTAAATAATACGTTTATATAACCATCATGGGTTTATGTTCCAACAATACTCGTCCATTTACAAGTAATAAAACTAAATGATCTTCATTATTTCCGGGTACATACAAATCGCCCTAAGTTAAGTTTTTATGGGTTTTAATTATTTTATCCATCACGTTTCACAGCTGTTAAAGTAAGATTGGAAGGAAAATATGTGCATTGCATATTAAGTTAATTTATGTGTATGTATGTACATTAGTATAGCACCGTTTGTGTTTGGCAAACGTAATATTTTACCTTTCTTTGAATTTTCTATCTTTTTGCAATTGGTTTTCATATTTTCTTGTAGAAAAACATCTTCAGGCTGGAAAAAAAAATATGAACAATACTTCTCAATTCATTTTTGGTTTTAATTTTTGTTAATATTTCAATAATAGAAACAACAAACGTAATAAAAAAATACAAAAACATCACTGGTTATAGGACTATAATATCCTTATTCTGTGTTTTCTATTCAGTCTGATTTTCATAATAATCTTGAGTGTAATTTAACAATATATAAAATTAAAAGAATTTTTCCATATTCAACAAGTTATGAAACAGAGTATAAAACAAAGTATCAAAAAGGATAAGATATGATGAGGCTTTTTTGTTTCAATTTCATCTTAATAATATTATTTGCAAAAGATTTATGGGTGGCATAGCAGAAGTGGACCAGTAATGGACTGATAGCTTCTAAATCCAATATCCGCTAATGTGGTTTCTACGTATTTGAGGCTTATTTTTGTTGAATTTCATCTCAATAACATTATTTACAAGAGTCGTATGATTGTTTAGTATGCCCGGAAGTGGACCTAATTCGGGAGCTATTGCCAATTATTGACTGGCAGCTAGAAAATCTAGTAGCATAATTTATTTTTTGGAAGAGGGCTTTATATGGGGGTACGATTAAAATTGAACTGAAAGTCTCAAAATTTTGTGGGATGATTTTTGTGTATATGTTAATGATCCTGTAGTGTGTTTGACTAGTCGAAGTTACCATACCTTCTGTATGTAACTTAATATCAACACTTTGTTGATATTATTGTCCACACTGCATAAATGTGGGACAGCGTGTGTTATGCTGTCTCAGCATATTCCCACGTTAGGTATTAAGTATGTATAAGTAATTATTGTATAATTGTAAGCTCGTTTTAAGTAGCTTTTTAAGAATTGAATTAATCTATAATAAAGCCTGAAAATGAACAGTCGCACAAGCGGCTGTTCCATAAATAAAATAGAAAGTGTTTTAATTAAAAATACAATACAATCCATACAAAGTTTTGAGTCGGTACCGATATTTATAAGATATATATAAAGTTAAATGTCTTTTTCGGATGCCGTCCTTATATGGGAGCTATGACCAATTCTGGGCCGACCACCATAAAATTTATATACTTTGTTGGGTCTCAGATGAGTATTTCTCAGCGTTACACACGAAATGAAAAACTGATAGAATCAATCAATACTAATTCCCTAATTACGAAAAGACTATATTGCAAACTTGCATCCATTAATGTAAAATGTACATATTATTGATTTCAATTTCTTGTGAAACGAAACATGAAAGCATTTATCAAAATTTTAATTAAGATTATTTATGCTGCATCATATACAAAGATTATATAAATAGTTTTGTAAATTAAAAACATCAATGAAAGGGTCTGTTCTTAGAAAAAAGACACTTAGATTATTAAAGCTGGTAAGTAAGTTAAATAATAAGGGTTGTCCTTATGTACACCACAGATTTATAAATGTATTTCAGGTTCAAAACCTTAAATTAAAGCTTTACATATTATACTAAATAGATAAGGTTTGATTCATTGTAAGAAATTTGAACGAAAGCCAAATTTCTTCAATTTTTATATAAGCAACGACTGACACAATATCTTCCAATCATTCGAAAAATCAGTAAAAATATTATAATTTGACTGCCATGTTCAAAAGAGTTCAAACTGTTATCGCGTAATATCATTAAATACGATAGATCTTGCAGAAAAAAACCCAATCTGGTTGCGTGTTATCCATAATTTAGAAAATCTATTAGTACCCACCACCAAAAACATGGTGGGCGAGCCGTATATTATGTTTGTCATTCCGTTTGTAACATATTAAAATAATGCTTCTAAAACCAAAAAGTCTTTATATTCTAAGTCTTATAAGATTCTAAGACGATCTAGCCATGTTCGTGTGTCGGTCTGCTGAACGCACGATAGCGCTTCGAAAAACTGACAGAGAACAATGAAATTTTTACCAAACATTCTCTGATCCACCAAAATATTTACTGTTGCAAATGGGCAATATCGCGCCAGTAGGATTTGAGTTACAGCTCAAAGTTTCACACTACATCGATATTTTTCAGATATTTTTTGGTATTTTCTTCAAATAGAATGCATCATGAAATTGTTCACACTTTAATTTTATTATTTTAGTTATGAAAATGGTAGGAATCGGTCCACGATTTCTAATAGAGCCCATACAAACGTCTTTCCGGAATATGGCTTTATGATACATAAAGGTCTATAGAAAAGCCGTATCCATACAAAATTCTGCGATAGTAAATTTAATGCAAAGTGATGTCCACATTTTGACATAGCCCCATATTACTATGAAGTTGAAATTCAACAAAATTAATGTAAATATACACTTCAATCGTCGTCCCATGAGACCACTTGCCTGTCATACCAATCATGATGATCGGTCCATATTTGACCGTAGTCCAAATATAAAATCTATTTCCGAAAATCACTTAAATGCATAGGCACTATGGCCCAATATGGACAGATGCAAACAAAATATCGTTTTGAGATTTCCATATTCCGGGAACACATTTTTATGAGGCCACGAGAAATCGTGGACCGATTCAGATTATATAAGGACAATATTATCTGCATTATATTTGAAGAGAATAGAAAAAATATCTGAAAAATATCGAGGTTGTCTGAAACTTTGGTCTGTAACTGAGATCCTACTAGACCGATTTTGTTCATTTTCAATAGCATATACTTCGGTTAAACAAAAAATGTTTGGGAGAAACTATCGTGGCTTCAACAGACGGACGGGCAGACAGACGGATATAATTGGATCGTATTAGGATCTAATAAGACCCATAATATATAGAATTTTTGGTTCGACGGCCATTATTTCGATGTGCTATAACTGATATGACAAACCAAATATACACCCCATCATTTTGGTGGTGAATATTGAAATGAACACTAATTTCTCAACTATAGGTATTAATTTTGTGTAATCCGAAGAACACATTTGGAATCGTCCAATCAAGCATACTGGCTTCACAAGAAGCTCCTCAAACCATGAAAGAACCGACTTAGAAATTTCTTTTAGAGAAATATCGTGGTTCCTCCCGTAGGTCTATCCAAAAGCTGGTGAAAATATCTGGACCATAAAGACTTAATTTTTTCTCATCGAAACAAATCACCTTCACTATTTAAACAAATAAATATTAACAAATATTATCGGCTTATCTGTTAGCAATTAGTCTAAATATTTCTTTTAGCGAATTCAAGTCGAGTAGGTTTGTGGCGTAGTAATAACCTTGGTACAGAAAACAGATTTTGTAGACTAATAGTCACAGATTTTTTAACAGTCTACTTATGGTTGATTTTGGCACTTTTCTCACAGCCATTAATAGGCTGGCCAAGACTTTTCTTTGTGTTGCTGCACAGTTTATAATTTATTTAGAAAGTTCCTTTTGGGCCGCCACTTTTATTTTTATAACAATAGTCCAGATTGTTTCCAAAATGTTACTACTTCATGTGACCGACTAATTTTTTTGGCAATTGCTCGAAAGCTCAAGACATTTTTTATATAAAATTAAATTTGACCTTTTACATAAGATACTACGAGGCATTTTATATCAAATTGTTAAAAATTGTATAAGAATTAATAAAGTTATCAAACACTAACAAAATGTTAACGCAGAATTTCCCCCCTGCATTAATGAAGTGATGTCCGAAATTTTGGATAAAAACAGAACATATTCATAACTAGTTTTACACGTTTTAAACTATTTTTTATAAGATTACATTAAATAGCAAACATGAGGTATAATTATAGTAATGCAGGACAGGATATATGTAAACACAAATGACCACAAAAGGCATCGTAGCTTTTTTGGGACCACCTTAATATACAAATCTGTTTATGTTTTTTTGAGTAAAAAAAAACTCTTTTCTTCATTTTTAACTTCCGCAAATAAAGTATGAACATTTATTTTTACATTTGAAGCTTTATTTTTGTTTTTATTTCAAATAAATTTGTTGCAGTTATGCAGCATAAAAGTAATAAAAGAAAACTATGGTCAGTCAAAGCTTTACTTTGGAATATCTAACACAGACATTAGACCTTAAAGTACACCTGAAGTACATTTTCTGTTTATGTAAGTATTTATTTTTAGACAACTTTGATTAAAATAACATATTAGGCATTTCTTCTTAAATAATTATGTAAAATAAACTAGTAACTCCTCCTTACAGAATTTTTTAGTGTGAAATTACCAGATAATAATACTTTGATACCTTGCAAATAATATTTATAAAAATGTTTTCTGATGTAATGTTACAAACATTAATTCAAAGCCATTGTTCTCATTGCATGTATTGTTACGCGCCGGCTAGATCTTTGTAGTATTGTGCAATGTTTAATGAAAGATCTCTGAAGAAATATCAGTCAGAATGGCATGTAAGATCTAATTTCCCAGCTAGCTACTAAGGGATTTGGTTATGTGGTGTTTTGCCCGAATTTCTAGCGCGTTACATATAAAAATCTTCTTTCATGCCAATTGAATAAAAACCAAAAGTAGATTAAAATAATGAATTTGTAAAATATAGTTGTTATGAGGCTTGGTGTTATGCCAAAGGGTACAATTGTTCCCACCCTGTTGATATTCTGTATATCAGACACCTATGACAATCATAATACCCTATAGTTTTAAACTGATTGTCCCTAAATAAAAATCTAGACTGATTAATCTAATTTACATATTGCTAATTCTGTCATTCCCATAATAATTAAAAGCTTATAGATTCATGTTTAAATTCAAAATATGTACATGTTTATTAAAAGAAAATTAATACTAAAAAAAATAATACTAATATATTCTAACCATTTGTATATAATTTTAATATATACGTATAAATGAATTAAAGAAGAAGCAATTAAATTAATAAAACAAAATCATAAACATATATTCAATTTTACATTGATTGTAAGTAACACTTTGAGTTGCATTACTATACTAAAACATTATGCAAATAAACAAAATTGATGAGAGCTTGATTGACTAATGAAACGGACGGAATCGGACTAATAATATCATTAATAATAAAGATAATAAGAAAATACTAATGAGAGTAAGAAATAATTATTAATTCAGTATTACTTACAGAAAATCATGTTGTTGTTGTTATTAAATATTTTGTATAAAATTTCATACTCTTTCGTTCCGGTGTTGGGCCCAGCAAAGGAATGTGGTGAAGATCATGATGACGTTGACAATTTCTATTTTTAGAATAATCTCAATATAAATTAATAATTCTTGTTACTCTCTAGTTAAGATACATCATAAAAAAAATGTGTAATAAAATAGATAGGGTTTGCAGTACTTAAAATTAAATATATATGATTTAGTTGTAATTAGGAATATTCATATTTTAGTAATGTGAGTAAGTTGAAATTATAAATATTAAACAAAGCGTTTTAATTGTGCAAAAACAAGAAAAAATGTATAAATTTTAGTATAGGTTGATTAACATGTTGAAATGAAAACCTTTTACTTAAACTTTTGAGAATTTCATATGATATTTGAATTCATGTTATAAGAAGATTTTAATATTTATATTTATCAAAATTTAGGTTGCCGTATAAGTATTAACGTATATAGAAGAATAGGTTAATATTTATAATGTTCTTAGATTTTATTAGATTTAATTTAAGCTAAATTTGTAAGTTTAAAGAAACAGTTTTATAGTCCATAATTAATTAGAATATAAAAATTTATGTAGTAATTATTTAGTTCATAGTACCTAGATACTTATTTATATAAAATTTAGTTTTAGAAAAATTAGTTGTTCTTAATTTATTATATACTTGTGTAATTAGAATAAGAAATAATTAAGTAGATTTATATATATATATATATAGTTGAGCGCATGTTTAGAAAAAGAAATACTTAGGTTATGTCAGGAAAAATTGTTCTCAAAATGGCGGATGATCACGTCACTGAAAAGGGGTCACGTGCTTCAGAAGCCTAAGGTTTTGGCCAGTTTTATGAGGCTGCTGATGAAAATCTGGGTTGAGGAAAAGCCAACAATTAAAGATGTCTCACTTAGAAATCACTTTGGCACACTAATCTTGGCAAGGTTGTATCTTCTTGTCGTCACTTCTATTTACCAGTCCTTTTGTTGATTGAAAATGAATTTGTTGTAACTTCTGGAATTGTGTGCCAACATTTGGACAATGTACCATAAAAATGGTTATAATTCCTCTTTAATATTCACAAAGGGTGAAATTTTGAGGTTGTGAAGAATTATGTACAGTCTTATGCACGTTTAAGTTTAACGCAATCTTATTGACTTGAACACTTTTTGCTTTATTTTTATAATTTTAGCGAGTCTATTACCGCACTGTTTAAAGTCGTGATTTCAATTAGCCGTTGGAGAAGTTGAATCACAAAATTAGAGTCAAAGTGGTGGAATAATAGTGCACATTAAAATATACATATAAATTTAACGGGATTGACATTCCTTTTGTAAACGATCTCTTTCTCACAATTTATTTATTTAATGCTAATTGCGACGCAGTTGTCAAAAAGTACATAATCTCTCAATATGTACAAAAGATGCATGTATGGAAAAATATATTTCATGATAGAAAAATTACCTATGGATAAGGTATAGGGTTTTCGATACATAATATGTTGAAAAAAAAATGTTTAGGTGTTTATTTTTGTACCGATAAAAAAAACCGTAACAAACCTGCTTCGTCCAGAGATTTCATATCAAATGGCGAACAGGAAAGTTTTTTTTTTTTCTTATCTTCACTCATTGTAGAATATTTAAAAATTTCATTATATAACCAAATAGGTTAAAAATCAAAATTCTAATTCTAAATAATATAGTAATGATCATAAACTTTAAGCAAAATATATTAACGTGTAGCTCGACCCACGATAAGCCGGGTAAAAATCATTTTTTTAGATCAGATGTGTGATATCGTCCTACATAAATACCTTTGAGGTCTTCAATATCATAAAGATTGTTTCCAATTCGTTTTCTTATTCTACATTTAATGAATTTTGGAAAAAACTTTTTGTTTACAGCCTTAATTTTGTTACTTAAAATATGATTCTTTCTAAAAACGGATTGCCCTTTTTCAAATTGAATTGATCTGGTTCTCAAATTGTATGTTTTACAGGCTTTCTGGTGTGCTATATTTAAGTTCTCTCGTATGTTGTTTCTAATTTTCTGCATTTTGTCAATATTTTCCGAGATAATACAATCTTCACCTTTAAGACAACCAATTTTATCTAATATTTTGTAAGTAGAGGCATGCTGCACCATATTTTGTCCAAATGCAGCATAGTACGGAGAACATTTTATGGACGAGTGGTAATCGCTTCGACAAATGGACAGAATTTGTGGAATAAATTTATCCCAATCCCTGTGATCTTTGTGGCCTTCTAAGAAATATCTGATTTTAGTTACGATCTCTCTATTTGCCCTTTCAGACGCATTAGATTGTGGTGCGTAGAAACCTGTCTTTATGTGTTCTATTGCATATAGCTTGAAAAATTCAGCCATTTCTCTAGAAATGAATTGTTTCCCATTATCGCTATGAACAAACCTTGGAACACCAAACGTTGGGAAAATATCATTCTGAAAATATGCTATAACATTAGCAGAAGTTGCAGCTTTTAGGGGCTTCAAAAAAATAAATTTGGTTAAGTGATCCAAACATATAAAAATCATTGAATTTTTCACTTTCGTATAGGGGTAAGGTCCCAAAAAGTCGCAATAAAAGCGTTCGAAAGGTCGACTAGTAAGGAATTGTTGCCCCATTGGAGGCTTGGATATTTGGTTTGAAGGTTTTATTTCCTTGCATTTCTCACAATTACTTACGTATAATTTGACGTCATTGACCATTGTTGGCCAGAAATATTTTTGACGTATTCTAGCAAGAGTTTTCGTGAAACCTCCGTGACAACATGTAATTGAATCATGAGCAGATTGTATTACTTTCTTCGATAATGAATTTGGTATCCACAAACGCCATAAATTTTCTTCCTCTTCACTACCTTCTCGGAATTTAACCCGTTTATAAACAAGGTTATCTGATATTAAAATGTCTGATAATTTATCACTTTCCTTTTCTACGACTTTTCTAAGTTCTTCATATTGTTCGTCTTTGAATTCCGGGGCAAAAATATCAATTTCAGTGGGTATTTCAAATGAAACAATTTCCTCAGCATCCATTCGCGACAGACAGTCAGGGACTATGTTTAATGAACCTTTACGGTGTTCAATCCGAAAATCAAAGCGTTGCAACTTTAGGCTCCATCTAGCCAATCGACCACTTAAGTCCTTTTGGGACATTAACCATTTCAAAGAGGAATGGTCGGTGATTATTCGAAATGAAAGTCCCTCAACATATGGTCTAAACCGATTTACACAGACTACAGCTGCCATACACTCTAGCTCTGTCACAGTGTAATTTTGCTGGGATTTATTCAGCTTTTGTGAGACAAAAGCTATAGGATGTTCTTTTCCAAATTCATCAAATTGAAATAAAACTCCTCCAACACCAATTTTTGACGCGTCACATTGTATAATAAATTCGCGGTCAAAGTTTGGTTGGGCCAACACAGGCGCAGAAGATAGGGCATCTTTTAATTTTTCAAAAGATATTTTTGCTTTTTCTGTGAGTGAAAATGGCTTACAACTCTTTTTCAGACAATCTGTAAGAGGACCGGCCAAGTCTGCAAAATTACTGATAAAAGTTCTATACCAATTGGCCATGCCAATGAATCGCCTGACCTGTTTTGGCGTCTTTGGTATAGGAAAGTTCCTTATTGAGGATACCTTATCAGGGTTTACTTTCAAAGTTCCATTTCCGACTATGTATCCTAAATAACAGATTTCTGTCTGACAGAATTTGCTTTTACTGACGTTTATTGTCAGTTTTGCCATTTTCAGACAGCTTGCAACTTCCTTCAAGAGTGTCATATGAGAGTCAAAATCCGTACTACAAACAAGCAAATCGTCCAAGTAAATAAAAACATTCTCTCGCAATCTAGACGGTATAACCTTGTCCATAAGTCTGCTCATGGTTTGAGGACCATTACATAGACCAAATGGCATGTACTTATAATGGTACAAAGGTTTGCCTGGAACTGCAAAAGCGGTCTTTTCTTTCGAGGAATTTGTCAGTCTAATTTGAAGGAATGCGTCTTTGAGATCAATGCCAGTAATGAAAAATGTATCTTTCAACCTGCTCAGTAATCCGTTTATATGGGGAAGCGGATACGAGTCCTTTTTTGTTACAGCATTGAGCTTACGCGAGTCTATACAGAGGCGAACCTTCCCTGGTTTTCGTACCAGTACAACTGGCGAACACCAGGGTGAATTGGATTCCTCAATTACACCCATACCTAAAAGTCTCTCTATTTCAAGGTAAGCTTCCTCTTGGCGAGGTGGAGATAAAGGGTAATGTTTGCATTTGATGGGAGCCGCATCACCGGTATCTATGTCATGTTCGAGGAGGTCCGTAGAACCCAATCCAAGCTTTTCGAAGGACGGAAACTCTAGGATAATTTTCTGTAATATGAGACTCTGTTCGGGATTTAAGTCATGAAATTTTGACAACTCTTTATTTTCCGAAAATTTTGCTTCTATAGCGGATACTGATGGAATAATTTCTGGGGCAAGTGCAAATTCTCTCCAAAAATTTATTCCGAAGTAAGCTTTTTGACTAAGAGCAGGAACCAGGTAGAATAAAATATTTTTGGTTACTTTTTTAAAATTTATGGGAAGCATACAGTAGCCTATCACCTTTTGTTTAGAACCATTGGCAGTAGATAAAACAGATTGAAATGGTTTATACGATATATTGTGTCTTTTTATAAAATCTAAGCAGCTATTTCCTAGTACCGAAACATTGGCACCTGAATCCAATAAACCTATTAAGGTGTCATCAAATATTCTAACTTTTGCAAAGGGACGATCATCAGAGCCATGTAATATGGTAGATGCCACAAGTTTTCGATAATGTTTACGTTTTTTAAAACGATTTCGGCATTGAACAATTTTTTTATATGGGTTTCTAAATAATGTATGGGAATCATCATAAATTTTATATTTAATATTTTCTACATCATAAAAAGGATCAGTTTGCGTTGTTTTATCTTCAGTTAAGGTAACATTATATGAACATTTATTGGAATTTCGTGATTGGTGTTCTGATATGTTATCATCAAAATCAGTTCCTAGTTTGAATTTGGGGACTGACGGGATGGACGAGTGTCCCCGGTAGCCACATCGCCCGTTTGTTGGTTTCCCTGGAAAATATGCCTGTTAGGGCATGAAGGCGTCAAAAATCCTTTTTGCCCACATTTGAAACAAAAAGGTCTAGTGATTTCTTTTCCACAATAAATGTAAGAGTGTCCGAATGACAGACAGTTCCAACATTTAATATTAGAATAGTCAAATTTAACATTACTGTTTGAAACTTTAAAAGCATCAAGTTGGGGATCAATTGAGTCAGGGCTAATTAAATCATTATCTTGTGAATCAAGTTCGCTAACATTTCTACCTGCAGGTTGTATAATAGATTTATTGTCGCGAAGAACTTTTTCTGCCTTACGAGCAAGGTCTCTAAAATCATTTAAAGATTTAGATTCTGAGCTAAAAAGAAGAAATCTTAAGTTTGGTTGTATATTCCTTTTTATTATATCTAGCAGTGTATGGTCTGGCAATGGGCTTTGTAACCTTAAATTCATTGATACGACAGCACAGTGGAAGTCATCATAAGTTTCTTTATGCTGTTGTTTACGCAAGGAAATTCTCAAAATAATGTCATGTTCTGACTCAAGATAACCAAATTCCTTGGTTAAAGCGTATTTTAAAATGGGATATGTTACGTCTCGGTTTTGCTTCATAAACAACCAGTACCATTGTTCTGCTTTTCCTTCGAGTAGTACATGGAAGTTTGACAATAGGTGTTCCTCAGAACATCTTGTTCGAGAAGTCAAAGTTTCTACTTTAAATAGAAAATCCGATACAGAACCTGCACCGTCATAGAAAATTTTCCATTTTTCGAGTTTTATATTAAAATCACCATTTAAATACGGCCCGTTTGAATTAAAAGAAGGGTTACAATTCGAATTGGGGGTATTTGAATATGTGGTATTCGTTTGTGTTACTGGCCTTCTTTGAGGATTAAAGTCGTTTGCGTTTCCTATTTGAGATATACTATCTCTTATAGAAGATAGCTCTCTTCTAAATTCTTCTCTGGTATTTCGCATGGTCTGTTCCATCATCGAAATGAGATTATCAAAAGGAGTTGCGGAATCATTTTCATTGCCAGTCACAATTGGAGGAATATTAATTAGTTCAATATTTGAGGAACCACTAACGCCTTGTTGTTCCAAAGGAACAGAATTTGGATTATTGTCCATAATATTAGCGGTAGTATTATTTGAATTTGTAGGCAAATCTGTAAAGCTTTGGACACGAGTTATTTGTGAGTGTTTCGGTGTGTTCTTTACAACCGGCGAATGTGTTACACAAGTTTTAGAAGTTGTAGGTGGATCTTGAAATTCTATAGATAAATTATCTCTCGAAGCGTCTGAGCTTCTATTACGACCGCGTGAAACTGAACTACTATTATGTGCTCCCCGATTTCTAGTATTCATATCGATAAAGGGGGTCGATTTCTTTTTTTTTTTTAAATTAGTAAGTTTTATGGATATTCAACAAATTAAATTAGTATTATATATATTAAAATTAAAATATATGTATATATGAAATTATGTAATTTTTTCAATATATACCTAATATACTATAATATAATGTAATGTAATATAAGGTAGTCTTAAATCGTGTTTTTGCTTACTGGGAATGACAAAAATTTACAAAATATATTTAGAAATCAACAGTCTATGTAAAATTTTAACTTCACATGGAAAGTACTAAAATTTTCTTCAAATTAATAATATTAATCAGCAACATTTAAAAGTTTAAAATAACTTTGCAAAATGGACTTGAAAATATTATAAAATAATTTCACATAAATCTTATGCAACAAATTTCGAAATATTACTTTCAAATATTGGACTCTAAAATTAAATGTAAAACTTTCATTATATGGTTATAGAAAATACAATATTTATAGTTGTAGCGCAACTAGATTTAGAATTTATAAATTTAATTCAAACAAATCTAGGACTTATACAAATATAATAAGTATTTGGTGTTAAAACAAATAGATTTATCTATTTTTAATTGCTTTTAACCATGCTAATAAGAAAATTAAGTAACAATTTCTGCGAAGTTCATTCTGGCCTTACGAAGGCCTTTACGTTGGGCGCCATATATGTTACGCGCCGGCTAGATCTTTGTAGTATTGTGCAATGTTTAATGAAAGATCTCTGAAGAAATATCAGTCAGAATGGCATGTAAGATCTAATTTCCCAGCTAGCTACTAAGGGATTTGGTTATGTGGTGTTTTGCCCGAATTTCTAGCGCGTTACATATAAAAATCTTCTTTCATGCCAATTGAATAAAAACCAAAAGTAGATTAAAATAATGAATTTGTAAAATATAGTTGTTATGAGGCTTGGTGTTATGCCAAAGGGTACAATTGTTCCCACCCTGTTGATATTCTGTATATCAGACACCTATGACAATCATAATACCCTATAGTTTTAAACTGATTGTCCCTAAATAAAAATCTAGACTGATTAATCTAATTTACATATTGCTAATTCTGTCATTCCCATAATAATTAAAAGCTTATAGATTCATGTTTAAATTCAAAATATGTACATGTTTATTAAAAGAAAATTAATACTAAAAAAAATAATACTAATATATTCTAACCATTTGTATATAATTTTAATATATACGTATAAATGAATTAAAGAAGAAGCAATTAAATTAATAAAACAAAATCATAAACATATATTCAATTTTACATTGATTGTAAGTAACACTTTGAGTTGCATTACTATACTAAAACATTATGCAAATAAACAAAATTGATGAGAGCTTGATTGACTAATGAAACGGACGGAATCGGACTAATAATATCATTAATAATAAAGATAATAAGAAAATACTAATGAGAGTAAGAAATAATTATTAATTCAGTATTACTTACAGAAAATCATGTTGTTGTTGTTATTAAATATTTTGTATAAAATTTCATACTCTTTCGTTCCGGTGTTGGGCCCAGCAAAGGAATGTGGTGAAGATCATGATGACGTTGACAATTTCTATTTTTAGAATAATCTCAATATAAATTAATAATTCTTGTTACTCTCTAGTTAAGATACATCATAAAAAAAATGTGTAATAAAATAGATAGGGTTTGCAGTACTTAAAATTAAATATATATGATTTAGTTGTAATTAGGAATATTCATATTTTAGTAATGTGAGTAAGTTGAAATTATAAATATTAAACAAAGCGTTTTAATTGTGCAAAAACAAGAAAAAATGTATAAATTTTAGTATAGGTTGATTAACATGTTGAAATGAAAACCTTTTACTTAAACTTTTGAGAATTTCATATGATATTTGAATTCATGTTATAAGAAGATTTTAATATTTATATTTATCAAAATTTAGGTTGCCGTATAAGTATTAACGTATATAGAAGAATAGGTTAATATTTATAATGTTCTTAGATTTTATTAGATTTAATTTAAGCTAAATTTGTAAGTTTAAAGAAACAGTTTTATAGTCCATAATTAATTAGAATATAAAAATTTATGTAGTAATTATTTAGTTCATAGTACCTAGATACTTATTTATATAAAATTTAGTTTTAGAAAAATTAGTTGTTCTTAATTTATTATATACTTGTGTAATTAGAATAAGAAATAATTAAGTAGATTTATATATATATATATATAGTTGAGCGCATGTTTAGAAAAAGAAATACTTAGGTTATGTCAGGAAAAATTGTTCTCAAAATGGCGGATGATCACGTCACTGAAAAGGGGTCACGTGCTTCAGAAGCCTAAGGTTTTGGCCAGTTTTATGAGGCTGCTGATGAAAATCTGGGTTGAGGAAAAGCCAACAATTAAAGATGTCTCACTTAGAAATCACTTTGGCACACTAATCTTGGCAAGGTTGTATCTTCTTGTCGTCACTTCTATTTACCAGTCCTTTTGTTGATTGAAAATGAATTTGTTGTAACTTCTGGAATTGTGTGCCAACATTTGGACAATGTACCATAAAAATGGTTATAATTCCTCTTTAATATTCACAAAGGGTGAAATTTTGAGGTTGTGAAGAATTATGTACAGTCTTATGCACGTTTAAGTTTAACGCAATCTTATTGACTTGAACACTTTTTGCTTTATTTTTATAATTTTAGCGAGTCTATTACCGCACTGTTTAAAGTCGTGATTTCAATTAGCCGTTGGAGAAGTTGAATCACAAAATTAGAGTCAAAGTGGTGGAATAATAGTGCACATTAAAATATACATATAAATTTAACGGGATTGACATTCCTTTTGTAAACGATCTCTTTCTCACAATTTATTTATTTAATGCTAATTGCGACGCAGTTGTCAAAAAGTACATAATCTCTCAATATGTACAAAAGATGCATGTATGGAAAAATATATTTCATGATAGAAAAATTACCTATGGATAAGGTATAGGGTTTTCGATACATAATATGTTGAAAAAAAAATGTTTAGGTGTTTATTTTTGTACCGATAAAAAAAACCGTAACAGTATGTAGTGTCCAAGTTAATATTTCTACTTATCTTAGAAGATAACTTTTTAAACAATTTTAATTAAAGTCTTACAAACTAAAACATCACTACTAAAATAAAAGAAATCAAGATAAGTTAAATAATTTATGTGTTAACTTTACTTCTTATTACCTTCGTTTCAGTAAAGGGAAGATAAAGAATTCGCAATGAATACAATGATGCAAATAAATGTAGAAATTTACGTTAAATGTTTGAAAAAAAAGATATAAGGATTACTAATACTGACCCTCACAAACATATAATCAGGAAATGATTTCCAAGTTTGTAAACCTTGAAATGTGACTAATACAAATACATAATTTTAAGATTATTTAAAAAGAAAATGTTTTTATAAAATATTTGCTGACATAAGTTTAAAGTTAGAGAGATTTGTACAAAGAATTTGTTATTAATTTTTTCAAGATGAAAATGAAATCATCTATACTTAAATTTCCTTAAAAACTTTAAATTTATTAAAATTTAATTGTTATGTTTGAAATTAGGTTTTATTTTACTAACTTTTGAACATTAAAAATACCACTTTACTGAAACTGAAAATAGTCAATTTTACACAATATTTCAAATGCAGAGAGTAATTTATTTTCAACTAAAAAGTTATTAAAATGGAAAGCAATTGCAATTCAACTGGAAATAAACTGTATATGTATTTAATTCTTAATTTAGTTTTGCTGAAGACAGAGTCGTACGCTAGTTTTGGATTTGACTTATTTAAAAAGGCATCTGACACTGTTCATAAAAAAAATAATAGAACTCAGATGAATGGAAATACAAACATACATACATACATACATGTATATAAGTAAAAGAAATTGTATGTGAGAACATTCGCTGACATTAAAAAACGACTTAGTTAAATTTTAGTTAAAGACTTGGTATAGCAACCCTTGAAAATTTGGAAATGTACTTCTCAATATTGTGCCTGACCTTCAACAATGTATCTCTTGAAACTTAACTGAAAAGCTTTTTTGATATTCTGATCATATTAGAATAAATGATATCTTTTTCCGTTCTAACTCAAGATATTCAAAAAAAAAATAATTTTAGGTTTCAATGCAACCGCTTCATTTGAGTAATTATTTTTATTATCCTTTTCTTTAACCATATTCGCCCCATAATAGGTGATTTGGTGGTGGATATATAAGATTCAGCACCTCCGAACATAAACTATTACTTATTATTAGTTCAAAGGAGAATATATTTTATTTATATGCAATTTAACAACTAACAAATATATTTGTTTAGCCGTAATCGTTTCACTAAACACAAGCAATAGAATCGATATTAAATTATGAAGTTTAAATCAGTGGTGTTCACCAAGAGCGGCAGTTTAAAATGTATGTGTAGTGCTGAGTGTACTTTAAGTATATTGTGAGCAGCGTTGTCAACTTGGTGCGTTTCGCACCATTTTTGGTGCGAAAAACTCTTTAGTTGGTGCGCGGTGCGCTTTTTTTAAAATTTTGGTGCGCTATTTAATTTTTGGTGGCACCAAAGCAAATTCAACACAACTTTTTGTTTTACCCCCTGGCCCACGATGTTGAACGATAACGTTCGCTTAGATAAGACTTAAGACACAAGCTTGATTGTGGAATACGCAAACTTGATTAAGTAAAAAAATAGTTACAATAAAAAGTTTGTGTCTTAAGTCTTATCCAATTAGTACTTTAGTTCCGAATATCATATTTATCATATTGTGAGTTAAATTTTGAGTGGTTAAATGTTTATTTTTCTTTATTAGCTCATTTATTAAAAAAAGGCTTTTACTATTATTACTTTTACTAATAATCGTTGATAAAAAGTTTTTTATAGAATTTATAATATTAAAAAATTTCAAATTAATTCAATAAATATTTGAAACAAAAACGAAATTTTTAACTTGGTGCGTTTTTTTGTAAATGGTGCGCTTTTTTGTCCGTTTTAGTGCGTCTTGAAATTTCAAGGTTGACAACGCTGATTGTGAGAAATATTGTGTTAACAAGGTTGAAAAATATGTTTATAATAAAAAAAATAGTAATTCCTGTATTATATTTCCTGTATTAATTGTTATATTGTTAAAACCTGTTTTAATTGGAAATAATATATGTAACTATATAAAAGAGTAATATGACTGCGCGGTAGCCTTCTTTATTGTCCAGCTCTTACCGCTAAAATTATACAATTGAAACTCAGCTGCTTGGGGTTTTTTGTCAGATTAGCCAATTTATACATTGGGGTAAAAAAAAAAGAATTGTATGTGACAACCAAGAAATAAAATTAAAAAATCCATTAAATGGCAGATAGTGCCTCGTATTTAAATAATTTTAAACATGAAAGTTACTTAAATTGTTGTATGAATACTACTTTCTTACTGTGAACCGAAATGTAAACTGGGGCCAAATTACCGCATTCGATATCTAGTAAAATTTCTTATTTGAGATTATGGCATTCGATATCGAGCAAGAAATTTAGTACATTTTATCATAATTTCGATATCGAAGTCATTTTTCGATACGATAGCTTATTCGATAACGAATGCGGTAATTTGGCCCCTGGCCATTAATCTTGACAAATCTTGAAATTTAAAATTGCAGAACCATGGTTTTGAACAACACCACAAACAGTAAGTTAAGCTTTAAAATGGATTCCAATGAACTTCTTACTGCTCTAGGAGTTGTATTGGGAAAATTAAAAAAATTTAAATAGGTTTTACTATTATACACTATTTGTATTGAAATTTGTGTGGATTCCAATACAAATCAAGTCCTACGGAGATTTGTAAAATAATAAAAAAAATTAATTTAGTTTCAATAGGTTTTATTTAGTTGACCTTCGACTGATAAAAACAAATCCGTTAAATCTTATCGTAGTATCTTAAACAGTGCGACATATAATTTATACTCCAGATGTACATGAAAAGTCAGCTGGACATAACTAAACCCGTGCAGAATACAATTGCTATCTAAGACTTTTTAAATTATACTTGTATTTGTATTTGGATTTTTACAAATTAATATGTGCAATTCTTCAGCTTTCTTGTGGTAAATATAACAACATACTCCCTTGTAACATTTTCGCATTGTTGGAGGTATAACTTAAAAATGCCGGATTTTTATCACTTATTTTGAAACATTTGTACAATATACATTTATTTACAATATTGAACATTTCATCGAAAAAAATCGGTATCTCCGGACCTATTACAGACATCGCAACGCAATTCCGCCTGGTTAGTGCTGAGATGTTTTTGATTTATAATTTTTTTGGCATTGTAGGCGGAAAGGAGTGAGTAGCTTTCAAATTTCATCACATCCGGTCTCACATTTATTAAAAAATAGTAAGAAATTCATTTTTAATGCGAATATTTCTTAAATACAATTAGACCTAAAAAAGATCTACAAAAAATACGCTTACACTTGTAGGTTATCTGTTTTAGTTCAAAAGATATATAGGATCTTTTTATAAAAATTTTTTACTTAAAACTAAACTTTTTTTTGTAAAATTAGCCATGCCCTGAAATTTGCAACACCTTTTTTTATGGAAGGTTGGAAAATGTAATAATTCTTATAGCCCTCATACAAATATATTTCTGGAACACATACATGATTATTGAAAAAAACAGTATTCATACCAATTGCAGCAAAAATAATTTTCGAAACAAGGAAATAATAAAAAAAATTTTGCTTGCATTACTGAAATACTCATAAATCTTTAAAAATCATCATCAAGTTCAAATTTAACACCAACAATCTAAATGTATGTGTATGTAAATCATCGTACTGAATTGTATGGTGATTGGTACATATTTGATCATAACCCCATATAAAATCCGCTTCCGAAAATCATCTTAATCGACACAAATAATCCACATAAACATATAAATCATATAGAACTTTATGGTGATCGCCCAGTAATTGGTCGGCCAATAATCGGCTCGCATGTAAACACTTTAACCTACGAAAATATCTTATAAATATCAATATCGAACTCAAATTTGACACAGAGCATTTATAGGTGGGTAAAAGTTTTGCTATTAGATTTTGCGAAGGTCGATCTAAAATTTACCATAGCTCACATAAAAGCTCAATTTCCAAGAATCACTAGAATACCAAAAAATGTCTGAAATATATCGTTATTGAGATGAAATTAACCATAACACTCAAATACAGTAAAGTATTTAAAAATGATCGTTCCATAACATGTAATAGATCCCATATAGCTACTCGTAAAGATCTAAAAAATAAATGTACACTGAGAAAAAAACACTAGTAAATCCAACAAATCTAGCAATTAATCCAAACATTTTCTTAGTAAAAATTAACCCAAAAGCTTTCTGCATTTGAACCAAATGCGATTTCAATATATTGATTTATAAGATTCCACACAGCCGAATATGAACTCTTACTTGTTATACCCTACACCATTATAGTAGGGAGGGTATATTGGATTTGTGTTGATGCTTATAATGTCAAAAAATACTAATCTAACACCCTTCTTAAAGTATACCGATTGACTCAGAATAATTTAGTGAATCACTTCTGAGTCGATTTAACAATGTACGCTCGTTCATCTGGCTGGCTGGATAACTGGTTGTCCATGCAAACGTTGCGCGCAGAGTACAGGTCACAATTTTGAAGATATTTCGATAAAATTAGGTACTTAATATTTGTTGGCCCACTTAAGCTTTGGATCGAAACTGATTGAAATTGGGATTTGTCGGATTTATGCACGTGTCCCAAAGAATTTCTGTAGAAATAAGTCGTAGATGCAGCCTAATTTCAACAAAAAATTTTGTGCACAGCGGTCAACAATTGAACATAGCTTCCACATAAAGGTTGGTATTCAAACCATTTGTAACATAAGCCTATTTCATATATGCAAAAATCATTTGGTCCAATTTTGTGATTATCGGTCCATTATTGAACATAGCTCCATAATTTTCTTAATAATGGTGTTGTTCAAATAAAATTGAACACAAATAAGTTTCATATATATATAGAGAAATCATGAAAACTAATTTTATAACGATCGGCCCTTTCGAAAACCACTTTAACATCTATAAATATTTTACAAGTATTTATATCCAGATAAAATTTAACACAAATCATGCCACTACATTTTTGGATGATCAGTCCATAATAAGTCATAGTTCATGTTTTTACACATATATTGTTGGTATTCGGTGTGACCGATTATTCTTTCTGACTTGCTTTTTATTCAAAAATGTCAAAATTTTCCCTCTACAATGCAATTCAATTTAATAATTTTCATTTACTTTATTTTGACAATAAAACAATAGCCCCTATTTGTTTAAATTGACTATGACAAGCAGCTTTATAATAATCTGCCAAAATTGTAGAATTAGCCTACAAGAAGTAAAGGTAAAAAGTGCATTTTCTGACTGTATCCCCATACATAGGCAGCTTCTGTTATGACTTACAAGAATTGAGCACGCGTTTAAATCATTCATTAAAACATGATTTCATATAAACAACTAATTACTCAACACTTAACGTAGTCGTATTTAATGGGTTAAAGCAAGTTCAATTTAGCATTGTAATTTTCATTTCATTTTAATTTTTGTTGTTGCTTTTATTGTTCGTGTGTTTCTAGGTAAATGGCCAATCAGTAACCAATGAAGCATTAAAATAAAATTACTTTGTGTTATTTATTTGTTTGGTTTTTGCCATATTCACTCGTTTCAGTATTTATATGCATATTTATTTCCATACAATAAATATTTTGTTTTTGTAAAATTGTATTAACAATATGTGAAAATTTACAGTTACGAGTACTTCATAGAGGAGCTGCAAAGATATATTGGATGTAACTATTTATGAAAAACAAGTGCATATGTATGTATGTATATATATGTAGTAACAAATGAATAAACAACACTCGATTTATTTTGGAAACCTGTACTTTTTTGGAATTTCATACAGGATATTATTGTGGCTCGTACTTGTTGTGAAATTTGAGAGTTATTACACCAACAGAGGAAAAATAAAGAAAAATAAACTGTTATCTCGCTTATTGGGTTAATAATTTTACCTTATTTATGGTAATATTAAGTATATTTCAGTTTCAGTTTTAGTAGCACTCTTGTTATTACTGCCTTGTAATTTTGTGTTTTATATCTGAAATGTAGCCCAATAGAATTAATGCTATTACCAGCAGCATATAAAATTGAAACATATAAAAAACATGATTTCATTTTTATTTATGTACGTTCAATATATTATATTGTTGTTGCTGTAGCATTGTAATATCTGCATAAAGTTTATGAATTTTTCTTCAGTGTATTTAAGCGAATTGTGAATTTATATTTTATTTTTTTTGTTTTTATATCCTCCACAACCATAAGTGGTGAATGAGGGTATAAACATATGTGTAAGTTTATCATTCCCGGTGTAACATTGAGAAATATTCACCTAAAACACAACCAAGTATATTTTTGTTCCTTATGGAATTCCAAGTCGATTGCACTATGTCCGTTTGTTGGTCTGCCCATCTGTATGTCTGTCTGTTTAAAACACTCTCACGTCCAAAAGACACAACCAAAATCAAAACATGTAGTTTGGTGTTGAAAATCCACAAAATTTATATTTCAGAACCAGCGTTATGGACCAAAATGTGAGACAACCTCCATAAATATTTGATATTTTTAAATATGTTTTTTGCAATTTTTTTAAATATATTACAGATAATGCCAAAAAATTTTGTATACGTTATTTTGATGCTAAAAGAAGAAAGTATGAGGAAACTAGTAAGAATAGGTCCATGATTTCTCATAGCCCATATACATATAACTTCCATAAAAATGATAAGTAAATGCTTATCAAATTGCAATATTAGTACAAAATTCAGCAGAAATAAGTTTCATATAAAAATAAATCGTAAGACGAAATTTAGTTTAGTTCAGTCCATGTTTCACCATAGACCCCATTTAGAGTCCAAATCTAAAACTCACTAAAATCTGTATAAATCTGGTATAAATATCGTTACTAGGTTAAAATTCAACACAAATAATCCTTATAGGTAAATAAATTGTTATACTAACTTTTATGATGTTCGGCCCTTAATTGGTCATAGCTCTCATATAAGGATCATATTCGAAGAAGTCATTCAGGGGTGTCATAGAAACCAATATTGTCAGAATTGGTTGTAAAACCGACAAGAAAAAATGCTTTGGTGTCATAGGGCACTGCTACACGTTCAATAAACTCTTGTAAATAAAGTAACTAAGATCAAATTCAACCAAAAGAAGCCTATCTTTATGATCTTATTCTATTTTATATCCTGTTTCTTAGCTTGTGGTGTATATGGAAAACTGTTTTTTTTTTTAATTTAAAAATTATTAGTTTTCACTCAAGATTGTTATGAAAATCAGAGAATTGTGAGAACTGGTAATGTCATCAATTATAAATGGTCAAAATTAGATAAAGTTCCTAAACATTTGAAGTAAATTATGCTGTTCTTAAAATTGCCTTTCAAACAATATATAAAATATATGAAACGAAAGCAGACCTGGGGGATCTCAATTACATTTCAATTACAATTACAATTACATGTAATTTGTAATTGAGGTAGTCTAAATTACAATTACAAGTAATTGTAATTGAAAGTAAGGACTTAACTCAATTACAATAAAATGTAATTGTAATTGAAAAATGTCAATTACAATTACTTGTAATTGTTAATTGAAAAAAATCAAATACACATTACATGTAATTGTAATTGAAAATGTTCAATTACTAATTACAAGTAATTGTAATTGTAATTAATCAACAAATAATTACTTGTAATTGAACAAAATTCAATTACATTTTTAAAACCATAAAATAAAACTTAAAATTCTTAAAACGATTTTCTAAATTATATGAAAAAAAATTGTTGGATGTATAAAAAAAATTATAGAATAATTATGAATTTATTAAAATGTATTGTACAAAGTTCGGTAGAATGAAATTTTTTATAATATGTAATTGATAATTTTTGTAATTAAATACTTTTTTGAAAATAAATACTTAAAAAAGTAATGATTACTTGTTTTTTTTTAAATTACTTAATGAAATTTTTTTTTTTCCAATTAAATGTAATTGTAATTGGATTTTTTCCAATTACAATTACATGTAATTGTAATTTAAGAAATTTTCAATTACAATTACATGTAATTGTAATTTAAGAAATCTTCAATTACAATTACATGTAATTGTAATTGATTTTTACCTCTTTTTCAATTACAAAAAAAATGTAATTGTAATTGAAAAAATTCAATTACAATTACATGTAATTGTGTAATTATAGGTGTAATTAAATACAAAATGTAATTGAGACCCCCCAGGTCTGAACGAAAGGATATTCTAGTCCTATAACAAGTGTAGTTTTTGTTTTTCTTATTCTATTTAAAATTCGGCACAGCCGAATATAGCACTCCAATTTGTTTAACATGGCATTAATTTATTTTTGATATGGAACAAGCTTGACTGCATGCTGAATATTGAATGGGTTTGTAATTGATAAAACCTTGTTTCTTATTAAAAGTGCCTAAATACTGCCATTTAAATGTGTTTTGTAAAAACCATAGCTATAGTTCTCCTTCTACCTGTTTTTTTCTCGATAAAATTTCTTTTTTACATTCTAAAATTATACTTCTCCTTACGTATAATAAATATGTACTCAGTATAAATGCCAGTCTAAGTATTGTTCATAAAGTCTATCTTTAGGTCACCAGACATCAACTGGTTATTCCCATCAATTCTAGTGTTCATCATCATTCACATCTTTGGAAACTTAATAACTGTAATTGTATCCCCTCAACTTACTTTCAAATAGCTTAATTGCTGTAATGCTATTTGTAGTAAATTTCAACCCAAAAAGGATAATTGCTCTGAAAGATATTTGTTAAATTTTACGTACGTAATTTGCAAATAATCTGTTGTACTAATACAATGTTAAGCTAACATGTTTTCAAATTTAATACTCAATTCTACATACACATACTTTTACTCATATGGACTACAACAAGTACATTCTTACAATAGTTACAACTAATATTCATATGGCGAAGATGCTAAGAAAATATTGTGTGCTACAGTTGATGGTGAAAGTATACTACAAATCATTTTACTAATACATATATAGAATAGAGTAAAATTGCCATTGGTAGAATCCATGCCAGACGGAAAAACCGAACATGAAAAAGCTAACAAATACAAAACGACACATGAGCGCCCGATTACAAAGTAAATGGAAAATACTGTATATCTCAAAAATAATTGTTTCTATTGAAATTAAGTGCAGCTAAAAAAATAATTATGTTCCAAGATTTCAGAAAATTGTAGACAACATTGAATTCTCAAAAAAGTTTAAAGCTTTTCAAATCTACAAATAAAATCCGATTTGAATTTACTCATCAAAATAATAATTTAGTTATTACAGATTAAAAGATGTTGATCAAAAATTTAAATCATAACACCTAACTTAACACTGCTAGCTGAAATTCTTAATCTAATTGTCTGGTAAATAAAAAAGATTTTCCAGATTTTTAAAATGTCTAAATGTATTAGAAATCAGGATCTATTTTTGGTGCCGTTCGTGTTCCCATTGATATATTGTACAATTGTTGTAAACTAGAATTGGTTATTTATAAAACTACACAAAAATTCGGGTATTGAGTGCAGCTCTAAATGACATTCCTGGAAGAAACAGAGACATTAACATTCACATTTATGGTTAAAAATTTTAAGATTGTGCTGGTTATACGATTCACATTATATATATATACCAACATTTTTTTCATAACAAAAGGGTGCCTGCAACATTGCAGTATCATTCTAACAGAAAATTTATCATTTAGTTAGGTGAGGGCTATATATGATCGAATTTCGTAAAGGAAATAGACTTGCATTTTGAAATAAAAATTATTACAAATTTTGCTGAAAGAAAAGATATTTGTTTGCGTAGTCGCGGTGGACATCCATCTGATCATATTCGGAGTTACCAAACCCTAGTCTTTAAAATACTATAAACAGTTTAATGATTTTCATATACATTTTTTGTTTTATTTTATTTTGAAAACAAAAAGTTTCTAAAATTTTATATTACATATTGAAACAGTGATGAGCACAAATTTTTACATTTTTGTGTCTTGTGAAATTTCAATTGCATAAAAATAAAACTAATAAAGAAAATTGAAAAATCTTTTTTTGTTTATTTAAGGTTTAATGCTAAACAAAATTATTTATAATACAAAAATGGAAAATAATATTTTTCAGCAAGAAAATAATTAGTACGTCTTTTGAAATATCTTTACAAACCTCTTTAAATTTACTATTAGACTATTAGATTTTTTGTGTTTGTTGTGCTTATGACTTTAAAAAATTAGTATTAGTATGATGAAATCAAATAAATAATAAAGAAATTTTCAAAAGGCACAATATTTTAGCAATGATAAAAAGTAGATATTCTATGCTTGTAATAGCAAAACAGTTTAAAGTTTTACTCAATAAAAGTCCAAAAAAGTCCTTTTATTGTTCCAAATCGGGAAAAAAATTATTAAAGTTTGCGTAGGCACGTCTCATGATAAAACAAATGCAAAAACCAAGTGTTTAACACCAAAAGATACTTCCATAGCAATACGCCATCCCGTTAGTCGACGAGCATGAGGAGCCCTTCCCGATATTGTTTACATCTCAGCAGTAAGAAATAAAAACCAATTTTGTCGATAAAAAATATTTGATTACAAGGCTAAAGTTTGCCAGAGAGTGCATGAAATGGACATTAGAAGACTAGAAACGAGTAATCTGGTCTAACGAACTAAAATTTATTTGTTTTCAATACAAAGGTAAACAATATTTTTGGTGCCGAACAGCCCTGAGAATTTAAAAGCACCATGTAAATGAAGCAATGAACCTCGTCATTATATGGGGTTGATTTACAAGATTATCTGCATGTTTTCCAGATATTACTTTTCATTTGAATGGTGACCTAAACCACTCTTCCAAAATAATAAAAGAATGGCTTAGCGATTTCAAATTTTAGACGTTTATCATTATTCAAATCAGTTTTATACGTATTTAAGTAAATTTTAGAAGTGGACTTTATATGGGGTCTATGGTCAAACATGGACCGAACTAAAAAAAATTCGTTTTGCGATTTGTTTTTGAATGAAATTTATTCTTGCTGAATTTTGTATTGATATTCTAATTTTATAGGCATTTATGTATAATTGAATATTTCAAGAAGATTTTTGTATGGGGGCTATAAGAAATCATGGACCTAGTCTTAGTATTTTCCAGGAATTTTTTTCTTGTTTTCTTACATTTTCATCCATAATTCTTGTTCTATACCGATTTTGCTGATTTTCAATACCAAATTCCTTAGGAGAACTATAAGCAGATTTTTGTAAATTTTGTTGATTTTGGTTGTTTCCTTTGGACGTGAGCGTGTTGGACACAGACAGGCAGACAGACAGGTAGATAGACAGACGGGCAGACAGACGGACATCGCTCAATCGTGTTACATACGGAATGACAAACTCACCACTTATAGTGATGGAGGGTATAACAAATTTATATTCTAATTTTCTTAATTAGTTTTATTTTTATTCAATAATAAGTGAACAAAGTACTAATATGTACTCATTTGTAGTCTCCACTGTACTTTGAATACTTAATCTCTGTGATAAACATTATTGTAATAATGATAAATATGTTCATCCTGTGAAGTTACAGGTAGACGGATTCTTACAATGATTATTTTTTCAATCATCTATTCTATTAGTCAGTCATTGACATAAATCATATACCAGTTTTGAACGACATTTATAAATACGCTATTAATACCACGGTATACCGCACGATTATTGTACATGGAGATCACCCACTGCCCATAAAAGACTCAGAGAAGAAAATTCTCCTATCTATATGGACAGAATTGAATATTGAATAATGTAAGATTTTACAATAAAAATATATAGATTAAGATAAAATAAAAATGGTGAACGCGACAAGTAAATGAAATATATTATATATTGTAATTAAAAAATATATATGTACGAGTATATGAACACTTTTGCACTTAAGTGTAATTATATCCATTTGTATATTACATATAATAAACAAGCGTATTACACTTTCATATATGTTCTTTAATACATTCTAAATATTTGGATACTTTTATACTTGTTATAAACACCACTGCATACATTTAGGAGCGAACATACATACGTATGTATGTATGCATGTATATGTATGTTGACTTATAATGTTCGCTCAAGTATAAGCATGTATTATTTTACGAATACAAATTCTTTTTTTGCTATTTCAGTGCAGTATCTCTGTTTATGAGTATGATTCTGGTAAATTAGGTTATTTAGTAATCATAAATATAAGCACATCTTACACATGTAGTACGAATGTTGTGTTTCGCTTTATAAACGCTATTTAAACACGTGAAATTGGAATGGTTTCAGTCTAGTTATAAAAACTGTAGATGCATATAATATAGGTGAGTTTAGGGGGGGGGGGGGCGGGTGACGTAGACATTATAATATTTAGTTCAGCATAAGATAGTAATATTAACATTTCGTTTTTATAAGAAGTTGTGCTTGATGATCAATTACATTATAATCAAAACTCTTTGAAGTAAATAACACAATTAACAGCAAATTTCTTAACAATTGCAAGTTTGTTATGTTAACTTGATATTTATGTCTTCATAGTTTTTTGATATACCTTGAATAACTTGATATTTTCTTGTCTACATTTTAACGCAAAATTACAAATATAAAATTACTTATCTCAATTATGAAAATATAAAGTACATTTTTAAAAATAGTAGTAAAATTTAATATTGATTTTATACGAAATTTTATACAATTTTGAAACGAAACCTAACAAAAATATAACATATAACAGAGTGAGTGAATTAGATTTAAGGACTTTAATTAATAAATTTGTTAAATAATTATATAGTAAGCAGTACTCTTACTTGCAATAATTTTAAGGTTAGCCTTAAAGTTTCCACTTAATACTAAAGTTATTATTTATTTTTTGAATTGCATTAATTACCAACTCACGCTCTAGTTACACAAAAGGTTGTACATCATTTCATATGCTTTAAGTTGGGAACGAATTCTTCTTGTTATCAACACTAAATAAAACTACAGAGTCATGATGCGGCAAAATACAATAAATGAAATCGTACGAGTGCGTGTAAAATTTAGTACAACAATTACAAGGTTGTTTCAGCTCTCTACTAAATTAAAGTTGTGAATATAGATGTAAATACAAGTGTGAAACAATGTTTAAAATAATGAATTCATAACAACTACTTTATAATACAATCAATGATACCTCCGATAATATACCAGAAATTACTGTTTTTTCCAGCATTATATTGTGTTCCATGACTGAGAATCTTCGACTCCTCAAGACCATTTTCAGGGGATATTTGCACGCTGTCCATGAGAGTCGTGATTGCAAAATTTGGCAGCTTTAGATACTGTGTATCAATACTCTAGTTGGTTCACAGTCAAGATTAAACTTCACCTTCTAATTACGCGTTTTTCTGTACCTACAGGGTATTACGAGATCATTGAAGACAATATCGGTCTTAGTTGGCATACTTTGTCCGTTCAGAGGCGGTGAAGTCGTTTGGTCGAAAATAGTTTATATTCGGATATAGAGCAATTTTATTGTTTAACTAAAAAAAATTAATGTGAGAAAAATCGGTCAAAAACTCTATATATTACAAAAATCGATATTTGCTACTATCATGTAAAATTTACTCTTGCTTGGACCAGCGGTTTAGAAATGACAGATTTGTATTAAGTTATTTCTCAATGTGTATACATTAACCCTGGAAGGCTAGAATGATTTAATTAAACGTTAAAACTAAATCCACGTAAATTTGACTGCACGCAAAAATTACGTATGTTAGCTTTCTAGGGTTAATTTGGCATGTAATATATGATAAAGCCTTAAAATTTGTGAAAGGGTGCAAGGTTTGTGGAGCTTCTGAAGGGTAAGTATAAGTTTTTGTATAAGAGTTTGGTATTGGTGAAAACATTAATAATTATTAAAATGAAATAAAAAGAAAAAATTGTTTAGTTTATATATAAGTACATATTTTTATTAATTCATATTATTTTTTTACATTAGATTCTTATAAACTACTTAATATACTATATATTTACATTTAGAAAAATTTCATCATAATCATCATTCATAATTTCATTATATAAATTTGATGAAGACTTTATTTTATAATGTCCTCATGCATATGTATTGATATCATTTTCTCTTATATATCTCTTATCAGCTAAATAACTTAATGATAGTTCACTTATATTTTGAGTATAAATTTGATGTACCTTAGATTTAAATATATACATTGAATCATAATACAATTTTATTTAATTTTTTTTTGTTTTTCTGTACCTACAGGGTATTACGAGATCATTGAAGACAATATCGGTCTTAGTTGGCATACTTTGTCCGTTCAGAGGCGGTGAAGTCGTTTGGTCGAAAACAGTTTATATTCGGATATAGAGCAATTTTATTGTTTAACTAAAAAAATTAATTTAAGGAAAATCGGTCAAAAACTCTAAATATTACAAAAATCGAATCTGGACAGGGCAAAATTTTGATATTTGCTACTATTATGTAAAATTTACTCTTGCTTGGACCAGCGGTTTAGAAATGACAGATATGTATTAAGTTATTTCTCAATGTGTATACATTAACCCTGGAAGGCTAGAATGATTTAATTAAACGTTAAAACTAAATCCACGTAAATTTGACTGCACGCAAAAATTACGTATGTTAGCTTTCTAGGGTTAATTTAGCATGTAATATATGATAAAGCCTTAAAATTTGTGAAAGGGTGCAAGGTTTGTGGAGCTTCTGAAGGGTAAGTATAAGTTTTTGTATAAGAGTTTGGTGTTGGTGAAAACATTAATAATATAAAACATAAAAAAATAATAATATACTGATTTATCTTGAACAAAAATATAAACTTTTCAATTAATATAAAATTTTAACGGTTAAAGATATCAAATATATATACATTTAAATATCATTAAATCAATGGTAATATAAGTATTGCCATTTTTCATTTCTAGATACCTAAATTTGTAAAACAAAAAATGTGTTATTGTCCGCATATATGACTCAAATTTCATTTTACACATTTATGCACAAAATTCTTTTTCCGGCTCATATAAAATTGTATATACTTCCGAAGAAATTTTTTTCTCTAAACCAAAAAAATAGGATTTTTTTGGAAAAAAAAGTTAAAAATGTGTACCTTTTTATTTAGAATTTTATCAGAAATATAGCTTATATTTTCAAAAAATGTTCGACGCCCTATAAGCCCGCTAGAGCTAAAAATCGAAAGTCGATCAAAATTAAAAAAAAATAAATCTTTATATCTCTTGAACTAAAAGAAATAACATACACATGTAAGCATATTTTTTGTAGATCTTAATGTTATACTATTTATATTTTAAATTTCAGCTTATTCGGATCAAGAATAGATGTTTGGTGATTTTTTTTTTTAAATGTGAGACCCGAGGTGGCGAACATAAAGGGGCCATCCACTGGGCTCCTTTCCTCCTACGAAGCCAAAAACTTTAAATCAACTTCAAACCACCTTAGCTATCTGTAATATCTCTAGAGTTACTAAGTAATTTTCCAACTAAAATGTTTGCAAACCATTGTGCAACGCTGGTGATACGCAATAAAGATACATAGGACAAGATGACTATCACTATCTAGAAACATTATGGTGACGCTACGGTAGTCCATTGAAAAGCTGGCGCATCATAGGCTTTAATTTTGATTGCCTTCATATCACCGTAATACTTGGGTCTCAATGTTTGATTTCTAATATCGAGCTTTATTAATGCTGATAGAAGAGAGTACTTGTAACTTTGAAAACAGCAATTGCTCTTTAGTTTGTATACTGGACCGTAGCAATGTTTTGCTGGATAAATCAAGTTATATCTTATCGTTGGCGGCATAAGGCATCTAAACTGTCGGTTATTTATTTCCACTGTCACCTATAGGATATTTTGTGCTGCCCTAAATACATCATAGCAGCTTAAGTACACATATAATGCAATTTATACTATAAGGTGAAAAGACAAAAATATCACCAGGGTCCATTAAAGCCTTACCGAGCTATTTTACTCTGCACGTCGCTAACATTTAACAAAGTACATGCTCAGAAGTTTCATCGTGCAGCTCTCAAAATATGCACTGTTTTGTCGTAACATTATTTAAAGTTTAGAGGTGGTATCTAAATATGCAATATACACATATATTCCACTCAGTATTCCCAAATCGGTCTAGATATAAACTTTTGGGATCTACTTTTGTACAAATTAATGAATTATTTTACATGCCTGAGTTTAGGCAAGTTACTCCAATATCGGTAAACCCTGCTTCAACCCAGGAACGAATTCTTTTCATAGCATATTTTTACAGGATACCAAAGAAATTAATAAGAAATATTATTTTTAAAAGAAACGATTCTTTAAAAGACTTCCTTTAAGTTGTGTAAGTACATATGTATAAACAAATATGTGTTTGTGTAAGGAGTCGTCTACTTCAAGTTGAATGAATACTTGTTTATGGCCATTCGAATCTATTATATTACATGGGTGTGTAAGTTAGTTTCTTTCTTCACACACAATGGTAGATTTTCATTGTTTTCATAGTTGTTGGGGTAGTGTTGTAAAATTGTTGCCACTTGCCACATATAAATTTCATGGCAAAGAACATAAAAATTAATTGTTTATCCACAAAAATTCGTTCACACTTTAGTTGAAGATGCTGTGAAATTCTATTTATGGCTTTTGTTTTCCTATATTTTCTGGCTGGGTAATAAAAGAAACACAATTTTAACCAACTAATATATTTGTTCGCTTTAGCAGTAAGGCCAGGCGATGATTGTTTTATGGTTGGAAAATAAAAACTGTTATTTAGATACAATTTGAGGCACACATATTTTGATGCAAATATAATAAATTAAAGGATTTAAAAGTAAAATTTTGAAGAAGAAGTTTCATGTGATAACAACCGCATTGCAATTTAAACTATTACCTTGTAAATTTAAAAATTCAAAACATGAACTTTACCATAAATATTATTTAAATTCATTTATTTTGTTAACTTTCCGTGTTTGATTAAAATTACTGAAAGTTTGTTTGTTATTTTTAAAATAAAATATTTTAGAAAATATTTATTTAGGTTAATTTATAAGCTGTGCGTTTTAATTACACTAAAACATTGTTAATTTTATGAATAAAACTAACAACAGCCATCAACTGCTTCTATTGTTATTGTTATTTACTATGATAATAAATAATTTATTTACACTTATTATTACTACTAATTGCCATCCATGTATGCGTTGTTGGGCTAGAAAATATTTACATACAAATTGTAGTAGAATATAAAAATAAAATGCAAAAAATGCAAACAGAGTTCATTTAAAATGACTGCAATAAAATCAATATGTATTGCGATGGAAAATTAGAATTTTCAGAAATTTAAGTATTTAAAATTCGTTTATTACAAATAAAAGATGTTAAAGAAGTTAATTAGTTAAGTTACAATGCTTTACTAATAAAACGAAATATCAACAATAGATTAAGATAAATAAATTAATATGTTTTATGGTGTTAATAATTTTAGTAATATACTAAGCTTCTTTCATAAATATGCCAATGTGATATCTTGAAAGAAAGGTCCAGAGTAACATATCATTAGCATCTTCAACATAAATGAGTTCTTAACGAAATCAATTAGTTGCAGGAATGTCAATTGATGATAGATCCATCAGAAAAGGAAAATATTCTCAATCAAATAGACAGTGATCGGTAGGATCATCGATCGACGGTAATTATATTCCGGTTATAATGTCATAGATTATATACCAGTGACCCACTCATTTCCTCATAGTTGTAAAGTATTTTTTTAACAAACACAAACAACGAAGCCATTTTTCTTTCCTGCAGAAAATACCCAGAGTCTTCGTTGAAAATCGAACCCGCAACTCTCTGAATGATAGTTTAGCAGACTATCACCTTGTCTATCGGGGTACCCTAGTCAGAATGGAGGCAGTATCGCGACAATCGCTTAAATCTGGTTAGGAAGGCCAGTATTGGGAGTATGCTATCAGTATTGTCTTCAAACTTAATGAGTTGCACGAATATCCTTCTGATGAACATATCAGAAAGATCCCTGAGGTCGTTTAAAAAATAATGAGAATATACTCTACTGAACAAGATTCCGAAATTGTCGTAGTTTAAACAATCGTTCGACGGCAATTATATCCATTGTGGTACATCTCTCATCAAAATGGAGTCGATACACCGATAATCAAACCTGGAAAGGTTAAAAAAACCATATCAGTAGTCTCTGTAATGAGCCACTAAGAAAAATATTTAGCTGAACGAAAGTTTTCTAGACATTTATCTCCAACATATCAATCAAGTCATGCAAAAAGATAAAGACCAAGGGTTTCAAAAACCGCTCAAATTAACAAGCAATGACCACTGCTATTAGATCCCGCAAATGTGCCCAGGGAATGGTGGTTTGAACACTTCTCAGTCCATAATGCTCTTGCCGACCAATAAGTCATGCATAGTCGTATAGTGTCCAAGAATGGATGCGATCAATCACCGCTTCTAACCCCCCGTTACCAAATGCAAGTCCAAGTTCGAAAAACTCAATACAATTACAGTTTTTTACTAACACAATCATATTTTTCGCACTTACAGCTTAACTTGCGTGAGAATTTGGTTGTAAGCCCTTGCCGTAAGTAGAATGACAAATAAATAAACAGTGCTACCAGTGTTAAAATAAAAATTATGTTTATAACAAATTTTCGGGGTTTTACAAAAAATTATTAAGAAAAAAGACCAAAACTATTACACAACACATCTTAATAGTATTTTTAAATATTAATTTCATGCATTTATTAAAAAAAATTGTAAATTACAAAATTTTTTTCCGTATTTTTTTCTTTTGACAATACGGTAAAATTAGTAAAATTGATCGTAATTTTCTTATTTGAGATTATGTCATTCGATATCGAGCAAGAAATTTAGTACATTTTATCATAATTTCGATATCGAAATCATTTTTCGATACGATAGCTCACGAATGCGGTAATTTGGCCCCAGGTGGTAAATGTATATTTTAAACAAATAAAGTCATGAAATTTTATTTATTTCTATAATAAAAGGACCAAATCTGTTGAAAATAGTAGGAATCGGTCCATGATTTCTCATAGTCCCCATACAAATTTATTCCCGAAATATGGCTCAATAATTTAATGCCTATAAAATCAATATTTAAACAAAATGAAGCAAAAATAAATTGTATACAAAAAAAAATTACACAACAATAATTTGATTGATTCGGTTCATGCTTGACCACATTATTCAGACAAAGTCCACCTCCGAAAATTACTTAATATAATAATATTAATATAATATTTAGTATACCTATAAAAAACTCCCAGAGTCCTTCGCACCCGCAACCTCTCGGATTACCTGCTAAGAACCGCCTGGTATTCTTGGATATAGACTTCAACTATTCTTCGAGTCTTTTCGTTCGGATTGATGATTTTGTTGTCATGGATCATATAGCTTGAGAATTCTAGTACGGTTTTTAATTAGTCTTCTTAGGTATTTTCATGACTGATATCAAAATTAAGGAATAAACTTTTCGTAGACTACTGTATAGTTTTTGGACAATTGCGAGCTTCTCTCCATAATGCCCATCTGGTGTAAATAACTGGAGTTACTCTTTCCATAACCATTGGCAACATGGAGACGTCATCCTCGTAAAATCCCGAATGTTGGCTTTGTCAACAGTAGTGTTAGAATCTACTTGCTGGACATCTGATCACTTGGTGTCGTCTCGATAGAAATGTAGGATGAGTCGTCTCACTCTATGGTGTGCCATGTGGTCTTGATACCATATGCGACTTAACACCACAGGATTTATTTCTATGGGGCTTTATTAAAGATAAAATCTATAAAGAATCGAATCGAATACAACCAAAATTTCGCCAAAATGTGGTTTGAAACGTAGTAAGATTGTTCGTGATATATAAGTGTCTGTATTCTTTTTTCGAATTGTAATTGTGTTATTTTCAATATTTCTCAATAAATTCAACTATTAAGCATTAAATAAAAAAATCACTTACACTTGTTTTACATACCTCCAATCGAACCTTAATTTTTGTTGTTTGTATCACAACAAATGGTTATGCACACTAAGTAAATAAAGTGTCCTGGGCTGATGTTGCAAATTTCAAAAATTAATGCTAATGACATAAAATGTTACTTAACGCCCCAATGAACCGAATTGAGTTTTCGTTATGGTTTCTATTCCAATTAACAAACCTCTAATACGTAAAGAGCCGAAATTATTGTAAAGAAACCACTAAGGGACCTTTCAAACAGTACGCAAGCAATCAACAATATCAGAAACAGTTGTTGCTATATTCACCAGGATTGTAGCCATAGTCATAGACAATACAGCATGTAATTGCAAGAGCAGGTGTTGTGGCAGGAGGTCTTCGTTTAAGACTAGCAAATACACACACACACCCGCAATTACATACATGCTTAGAAAATTGCTTAAATGTTTGTATGAAACGTGTTCATAAGCAGTGATCCGTTTTCCAAGGATGGGTATAGTAAATTAGTTATGGCGGAGGTGGTCTAATAATGTATTATGACAACAATTAGTAGATTATGGTGTTACAATATCATTTAAATTATGGTTTCCGGAAGTTTAATAAGCGTATAATAATATATGGTTATTGTCTGATATATACATATCTATGTGTGTATGTATAAATTGAGTGTGATGGTAATAAATACCTTATGTGCATAAGCAAATATAAAAATAAACTTATTTATTTTGTGCTCAGACTGCGTAAAATTCCAGAAAAAATATTCTCAACCCATAGACATCTATTGTACAATAATAGTTTTTCTGTTGGCTTTTTAGAATTCGCACAAATTAATACATTTTATTTGTGTTAAAATGTATATCGATAATAAACACTGGCATAAATATTTTTATGTATGTTTAAGTGATTTTCGGAAGTGGGCCTTATACGGGAGACATGATATATTACATATGGGCTGATTGCAGCGAACGACGATTGTTTCGAATTTCAACTTGATAGCGATTTTTATAAAAGGTTTATTGGCATTTAAGAGATTTTCGAAAGTGAATTTTATATGGACGGTCAAATTTCGGTCGATCGTCATAGAATTGTGTATGAATACTTCTATGTATACATCGACTATTTGTGTCGAATTTAAACTTGTTGCTGATGTCAGTAAGAGGTTTATGCGCATTTAAGTGATTTCCGGAAGTGGACTTTTTATGGGGTTACGACCAAACATCATAAAATTAAGATTGACGATTTGTATATGTGTTCAGTTCAACCGTGATACTGCTTTTTGTAAGGGATTTATAAGCATTTAAATAATTTTCAGATGTTGACTTTATATGGGGCTATGTCAAAATATGTACGGATGCAAACAAAATATCATTTGCAGAGTTTTGTATGGATTCGGCTTCCATAAAGCCATGTTCCGGGAAGACATTTCTAGGGGGTATGAGAAATCGTGGACCACTTCCTACCAATTTCAACAGGACTTGTCCTACTATAATAAAGTGTACAAAATTCCATAATATTATCTGCACTATATTTAAAGAAAACAGCAAAAATTATCTGAAAATCGAGATTGTCTGAAATTTTGGTTTATAACTCTGATCCTGCTAGACCGAATATGCCGATTTGCAATACCAAACATTTCGGTAAAACAAAGAATATTCGAGAAAATATTCATTGTTCTAAAGCATTTTTCGACGCTCCATTGTACCTTCAACAGGCGGGCAGATGGACGGACATGGCTAGATCGAACGTTGTGTTATAAGGACATAGAATAATAATGCTATTTGGTTCTACAATCAATCTTTTGGTTCTACAATTAATCTTTTTGGTGGCGGCAATAAAAATAGGCACAAATCCAAAATATCCGCTATACTATAGTGGTGTATATTTAAAGCCTACTTAATCCTAAAGAAAAATTCTTGTAAACTTTCGTTGTTGTAAGAGTATAAATAAATTTGTAATATTTAATCTGGAACTTAAGTCCAAGGGAGTATGCTATATCAACAGAATGTGTCAAATAATCCTCTGGACATAGTGAAGTAAGAATGGTGGGACGTATGTGTTTATATCCAAAGTGGATATCTGCCTTTTGGGCATAAACCGTACAGCGCACTCAAACGCATGGTGAACTCGGCTCACCACCGCATTTTATGTACAGAAAAAACACAGAATATATATCTTACAAAGAGAATACTTGTATGAACTTGCCTGAAACATACAATTAGTAAGTTCTCGATACATGACTACAACGCAAATGTATAGAATACCTTGCTTAAGAGCTTGGTATATCTAATCCCTTGTAGTGTGCATATGCATATGAATTCCATAATTCATAAATGCACTTAATACTTATACTTAGCGTGCATATGAATACCACTTAACAATAGCCAACACTTTGTTACTTGAAGATCTAATTACATGACCCACATTTTTTACACTTTTAAATCACACACTTAGTATATGTACTGGACATAGAAAGAAGAAATGTGAATCCAAATTAAAAATTGTAAATAGACAATAATGTAAATAAACTATAGATAATAACAATATGTATGAGTTAGGTTATGAGTTAAGTTATGAGTCAACTGTATAAAGTCAGTCAAAATTATTTGTATAAAAAGAGGAATAATTTTTTTAATAAAAGGAGAACCAATTCGTCAATCAAAGCAGCTACATAGCAGCTAAAGAATAATAAATTGTTTTCTTGATTAAAACTGCGGCTCTTTAGCCATCCTACACATTGGCGTGCTCGCCGCTTCAATTAAGCAACCCAGACCGACGCATACTTTATAAAAGAACTATAAACACTCATCACACCTGCCATCCTGTATTGACCGATTACAGCCAAGGACGAATATCAAAATTTGCTCCGGTGGCTATTGGTCGCATTTCTAAGTTCGTTCAAATGCGATCGAGTTATGTATCACCACTACTTTCAATTAATCTATTGTTGTTCAGCAACAGTACCTAGAACAATTTAGTGCACCAAAATTAGTTGCTCAAATAATCATCAGAACATCATTTAACCAACTACCATTCTCCCCGCTCAACCAATTATCAGTTAGGAGACCTGCAAACTGATAGTAAAATTAGGGACAAGTCCCCGGGCTTAATCTCATCACATAGTACTAAAAAAGGACTCTAGTCAGCTTTAAGTTTCATTGGGTGTTAAAATCAATGAGACTCTATCCTGTTTCGAACCCGTTCAAGCTTATGGCATTGGTGTCGCCATATCTCTCTCCACAATTCAAACAGCCTAAAAGTAATGGAATTATTACACCAGGACATATTTCACCTGGGGGTGGATGACTGGACAGTTAAATATATGGGCGGCATCATGAGGGCCCTGACCACATGCTAGACTCCCTGTAGATCGTAGAATCCACTTTCAAGCGGTATGCCATGAATACCGTGGTATTCATTCATTATACCCCAGTATGCACACCTCGTATATCCATAGGTCCTATCATGACTCAAGCTACCTTAAAACGTGTGATGTTAAAATGACTTCATCATTGATATCTTAGAAGGAACTGTTGTGTAAACATGAAGTTATGTTCCTTGTGTTTGGAGATTATTTGACGGCAGCCTATAACTTTGAGGCTTAAGTTTGCTTTTACATGTAATTTCTTTGGAGCAAATATTGCTAATCCTAGAATAATTTTAAAAAAATGTTAATTTAGTTGGCAATAACAACAACTTTTTCGTTAACTATATACATACGTCGCAACCCTTATACACACATCTATAAAATGTGAGTGTAATTTTGCTTGTGTATTTCCCTCATACATAAATGTTTCCATATAAGAATTCCATCAAATGATTAATTCCTATTTCCCAAAATCAGTCACACACTCACTGGGTTATACCACAATCCAAATTATATACAAACATTCATAATTTATGATCAAACATAATTTTACGCTTTCTCAACTTGAACTGAATTGTTTATAAGTTGGTACATGGTAAGTACCACGTGAATGACTTAAAATTTTACAACAAAAGCTTGAAATTTAAATGCGAAAAAAAGCAATTTGTTTTTGTACATTCATTGTTAAAGAAATAACTCAGAAATATTTGAAATTCAACGAATTTATTTCTGCAATTTATTTCTTTTATATTTAGATGCATAGAATTGCTTTAAAAATCACAACTGTAAGCGGAAAAATGTTGTTTGTTCTATGCGTAGAAATTTATATCAATTTGTGTTAAGATTATTTATGTAGCATTTAAATTACGGCATTATGAAAAAAGCTGAATGGTGTTTTAAAATTGCTTTTAAATACTTAAAGATATCTTTAGCTCACAAATTGACAAACTTCTATTAGAACCAAAAACGCATATCAAATACGTTGTTTACCAGGAGAAATCTTTAAGATTAATTAATTCCAACTATTATTTGGGAATATATTTTAAAAGTATGTATGTAATTCAGCTAAATAAATTATACGAACACCATTGGCAAATATTCAGTCTCATACCCTCACACATTTTATAAAGTTAATTAATAAAATTAATTATATATAATTAAGATTTCAAATGGCTTCGCTAAACAAAAAAAAGTAAGACAGTATAGTCGGTCAAGTCCGAACAGTATATGTATAAAACAGTTTTTCAGAAATGGGCGCTATATGGGACATATGACCTATTGTGGACCGATCATCCAAAAATTTAATGTCATGACGTCTGTGAATATAAATATTATATGTGTGTTAAACTTTATCTCGATATAAGTACTTTTAAAAGATTTATGGAGCTTAAAGTGAATTACGGAGAGGATCTTATATAGGAGTTTCGCCTAATTATGAACCGACCATTATAAAATTGTAGAGTATTATTTGTATACATATGAAATATATTTGCGTTCAATATTATTTGGATACCAACATTTTTGAGGGAATTATGCTCTTTAAACTGATTTTGGTAGCGAGCCTGATATGGGAGCTATAGTCAATTATGGACCAATCTGCACAAATTTTGTTGATGAAATTGGGCTTCATGCACAACTTATTTTTGGCGAAATTCGCTGGGATGAGTGCACAAATCAAACACTTATGTCCGAAAATCCTCTATTTTTGGAAGGCATATGGGCGCTAGGTGAAATAATGGACTGATTTCAACCGTTGCAATGCCAACCATCCTTGGGCCGAAAAAATATCATGTACTAAAATTTATCGAAATATGGACAACCAAACAGACAGCGGGACGGACTTTAAACTGACTCAGAAAATTATTCTGAGTCGATATATACGGTATACATTAAGAAGGGTGTTGGACTAATATTTTTGGGCGTTACAAAGATCAGCATAAATTCAATAAATCATCTCCACTATGGTGGTGTAGGGTATAAATACGAGTGATTTAATTAATAAGAATTGTGCTGTGTGAACACCGAAGAAATTTCAAAGAACAAATTGTATCCATCTTTTTAATAAAAATTGCTTCGAGTAAATTGAGACTTAAGGCAAGATCACAAGATTGCCGCAATACAATATACAACAACTTTTATTGTGCTAATTTCGAGGACAATAAATTCTTCGCAGTTACACGATTACCCAAAAATTGCATAAATTTGATAAAAAAAAATTAATATTGATTAATACAGAAAACTAATAAATATTGGCGCAATTACAATATTTTTATAACCAAATTATTGTCCTTAGAATAGTCGCACGATTGCGGTAGCACGGTTGTATTTGATTGAGAAAAATAAGAAAAATATTGTCGACAGTTGCCGTATGAACCAATAAATTGTGGGTTCAGACGATTGGTGCGTTAATTACACAAATAACTGGTACATTGCGGCTATAATGTGATCTTACTCTTACTAAAAAAAACAGACAGAAACTGTGTTTAAAAGATACGTTATCTGTTGTTTATCCCTCAATTAAAGTGATTTAAAAATTTGATTATTAATACAGATACATTTTTACGAGTCAAAAAATGTCATTGTTATATATGGACTCCACGCTTACAGTATATATTATTTTCATCTCTCAGCCTGTATTTTTAAAATTCACTTTATTCAAGACAAGAAATGTAACAAAATTTAAAATAGGTTTAATGTAGAATCGAGCCATCTTTTAACTTACATAGAATATTAAAAGTCTATGAATACAATTTTATAATATTTTTCCTAACAACGATTTGTAAAACTGTTCTAAATTTGTTAGCATAAAACAGTTAGTGTGTTAAAACACTTCTTTAACTATTAGAAGATGTTGAATATCAATGAAAATTAAAATAAACCACAACCGCATTTATGAGGTACAAACTTGGTGTTGTACTTTTTACAATTCCTTTGCACTTTATTAAATTCCTTCGAACATTTTTTTAGAGTTCAACAAGTTTCTTTTATGTTTGTTTTAGTATGTTAGTTTTGAACAAAATTTCTGCTAAAAGAAAAACAAAAAGCAAAAAAAAAACGTTTCTTAAAAGTTACTTTCAGAGCTTGTTCTGATTAGAAAAATATATACATATTAAAATGAAAAGTAAGCGAATAAGTAGGAGAAAGTTTGAAAAGTGTTATATTTATTTGTCGATTGCAGATGTTGAAAATAATTGTACATGCATGGATATATAGGAATACATGCATATGTATATTTTCCTAAGTTACTTTACACAAATTTCAAAATTAAAATTTTAAAAAAAATTGTAATACTTCAGTAAGTATATTTCTTTTCAAATATAAATATACATATTACTTCTTTCGAAAAGTAAAGGAAAGTTAAGTTTTTATTGTACAACTTTTATGTAAAGTGAATTTCAAATGATTTCTTTACGGAAAATGATGTCCTAAAAATTTTAATTTTGTTTTATAAATTATATATCTTCTATATTATATATGGTATTTATACCCCACTATGGTGGTAGGGTATATTGAATTTGTGCTGATTTTTATAACGTCCAAAAATATTAGTCCAACAGCCACCTTAAAGTATACCGATTGACTGAGAATAATTTTCGTAGTCGATTTAACGATGTCCGTCCGTCCGTCTGACTGGATGGCTGTCCATGTAAACTTTGTGCGCAATTTTGAAGATCTTTCGATAAAATTCTTCACATGTTATTGCCTTGGCCAAAGGATGCTTGGGATTGAAAATGGTTTAAATCGGTACATTATTTTACCTAGCCTCCATCTAAATGTCCTCCCGAAATAAGTGCTTATCGTTCATAAATGTTCGATTTAAATTATTAAAATTTCTCCAGAAATGATTTGTATTTGAAGCCTCATCTCATTAACAAATTTTGTACAGATCAGTCCATAATTGACTATAGCTTCGATATAAGGCCCGCCGCCGAAAATCACTTTAAACAGAATAACTGTCTTAAAATTGTTGGTATTCAAATCATATGAGCCTGTATCAATATATAAATTAAAACTAGTCATTTTAAATTATTGTAATAATTTTTTTATTTATGACGATCTTATTCGATCAACGTCTATATTATTATTGATCGCTAAGTCAAAACCCAAACATAATTAATATGTGTTTCGATGTCGAGTACCATTGGTAAAAGTATGTTAATATTTTGTAGATGTGCCATAGAATTCAGCTGAACAACTTGTTTGTAGTTATTTGAGTACATACACTCAGAATATTATTACAGTAACGGACTGTAGTTAATTTAGGAAGTATTCCGTGCAGTTGTTTTTAACTAAATAAACATTTAAAATTGTAAGAAAATTTATTTTTAACTGAATCTAACATTTATTCAAAAAACTAAGTGCACATTAATACGGATTTTCAGTTGCATTTGATATTGACAGTTGTTTACGTCAAATTATTTTGTATGTAAAATAAAATGAAACTGTAATTTAAAATAACTGAAAATTTACTTAAAAACCGATCTACTTATTTTCATTTCATTTTAACAAAAAGTTCATTTAATTTTAAATGTTAAAATAGCTGACTTAACTATCAAAAGAAAAAGTCACGACTTCCGTGAAAATAAAAGATTTTTCCTTTGTTTATGCTATTTTTACTATCAAAAATTAAACTGTGAATTCCGTAAAAACAAATGAATTTTCAGTTATTTTATATATGTAATTTAACTACCAAAAAATTGTTGCGTGTAGTATAATAATAATAATTCCATATTCTATGTTATAATTCTCAAACAGTCAATGTGAATTTTAATATAAGATATGTAAGGATATTTTACGGAAGCTATGATATGATATAGACCGACCCTTAGAAAATTAGTTCAAGTTATTTTCAGTTATTTTATGTATTTTACATATCAAAAAACTAACCACAAATTCCGTAAAATTAAAGGAATTTTTTAGTTAAAATACATAAAATAACTAACTAGTTAAATAAATAAAATAACTAAAATACATTAAATAACTGAAAATTCTGTTGATTTTACGGAATTTGTGGTTAGTTTTTTATTACTTAAGTAAAACAGAAATCACTGAAAAATCAGTTATATCTGCGGATTTTGGGGTAAATTTAAAATAGTAGAAACAAAGAAAAAATCATTTATTTTTACAGGTTAGATCAGTTAATTTTTTAACATTGAAAATTAAATGAACCTTTCATGTAATTTAAATGAAAAATGAGTTGACCGGTTTTTAAATGAATGTTCATTTATTTTAAATAACATTTTCAGTTAATTTTACCTACAAAATATTTATGTCAACCGTTTTTGTGATTATTGTAGAAGTGTTTCGCTGTTGCTATGTGGTTTTGTCTTGTTTGTTTTATTAAAGTTTGAATATTTGTAACGCAACATTACAGCATTAAGCAGAAGATCACATTAGGGCAACATCCATCATAATAAATACCAAAACAAGATCTGGTGATGGTTGATACTATTTAACTTATACAAAAACCATTTAGCCCAATTTTGTGATTACCAGTCTATAATTGAACATTGCTCCCATATAATGCCCACTTCCCAAAATCACTTTTAACATCGATAAATCTTCTAAAAGTCTTTATATCGAGATAAAATTAAACGAAAATAATATTTATATGCAGAGAAGTCATCCCACTACATTTTTGGATGATCGGTCCATAATAGGTCTTAGCTCCGTTATTTCTGAAAATCTGTTTTTATACATATACTGGTTTGATATGATCAGGCTTGAACAACTATACTTACTTACTTGTTTAGATGGGTATTATTAATGTCGAATTTTAACCAAATAATAATATTATTAGAGATTTTTTTAATATATTACCTACATATTCATTTCATTTCATTTTAAAAATTCACATTTTCGAAAGTGAATTTTATATCGGCCTTTCGTCAAATAAACCTTGTATGTATATTTGCTAAATTTTGTATTAATGTTAATTTGCTATAGGCTTTTATGTACCATAGCAATATTTCAGCATGAAACCAGAAAAAGAAACCATTTCCAGCAGAGATAGTCCTTTTAATGCATGTAGTAGTAATTTAAAGATTTAAAATAGTACTAACAAAAGTTTATGCCATTGCCTGCAATATGTTTAAAGAAAATATTTTTTTTGGATTTGGGCCTACAAATAAATATTTTTAATTAACAGAGAATTTTTGTTGGAAACTTTATCCCTCAAAATGCATCCATGGAAAACGGAGAAACTAACGGACATAGCTATAAAGTCTTAGAGTTTTATAAGCATCTAGAATTTATAAAGCAGTCATAAAGCAATAACAAAATCAATATGCCCCTTATATTTATAGTAAAAGCTATACAAATAAAATGTTAGACTGCATCTTAACACTGCAACTTACATCTCATCTTATTCTCTAATCCGCAATGACATTTAATTTTACTTTAATTTCAACTTACCGGCTGTTGATAAATTTTGTAAAAATTTAATTAAAATCTACTCATGTTCGTCTTTGTTTTACAACTACTTAATTGCAAGTATGCTGCTAATTACAACCTCCCTCTCATTCAACTTGTTTTCTAATATTTTCTCTTACTTTTAATTTGTTTTTTTTTTATATTGTATGAAAAAGTTACGGTTCGTTAACATGTCCCATAGTTGGCCATTGGAAATTAAAAAGATTTCTATGTTTCACAGGCGCATAAACATACAAACTTATCAATATGTACTAAAAACTACTTACAAAGAAACGTGTTTTCCTATTCTCATTTTTTTTCTTATACAAACATATAAAATTGTCTACCGATTAGTCTGTGGCGTCCAATAGTGCTGCACAAAGGATTCGTTTGCTTGTTGACTGTGTTTTTCCGTGTATGTTTGACACATGTTTCTGTATCCCTAAGGATGTATGAATTTAAATTTCAATGTGGGTAATACTAAAGTAGCACATTGACTTTTAGATTGGCAATTAACTGTGTGACTAAATGGCGGGTGCAATGGAAATGAAACATAATTATTTTACATTATTAATGTTGAGCTATTAAAAAAAAAAATTACGTGCTTATCGGTGCTGAAAGTTTGATCTAAAATGTACTAGTAGTTTAGAAAGTGCTGTAATTACAAGACAAATTAAATAGATGGATAAAAAATAGTGTTTCTGCAAAAAGAAATTATTCGGCAATACGTTGGCCGATTTTGACCATAAGTATTCACAGCTCACATAAATATAACCATAAAAATCATTTAAACGGCCATAAATCTCTTAAACAAGTTTCATATATACAAAAGTCATGTTATCTAATTTTATAATGATTGGTTCATAATTATTCATATCTCCCTTATAGCGCTCGTTTTTGAAAAACAATTTTTACTCATATACACTGTCAGACAAAATAAATTACGGTTTTAAATATTTCCTTTTTTTTTTTTTTTTTTTTATTCAAACATATATTTATTATTGTCTAATAATTATAAATTATAGTTTTATTTTTAACTCAGTTACTATTTTATCTAATAATTGTATACTTCTTTGCAAACTCTAACCGCTTTTTTATAGTTGCAGCTCGTAAAAGTGGCTTTTTAGACCGCTTTCGTTGAGTCGTCTTTGAACGGTTGGAGCCGAAATATTTAATTCTAGTTACTCCTTTATATCTCTAAATATGGTAAAAGAATTTATTTTTGCTTCAATTGTAATATTATCATCGTCTAACTACGTGGTCTTACGTGTTCTGCCACATAAGTTATTTTGGCTGTTGTTATATTTTCTTATTTTATACAAAACAATGATTTTTCTGACCGCTTTCTAATTTATTCTATTTTCACGATCTAGTACCAACAAATCTTGTTTCTTTTCATTTAAAGTCCTCATTTCGGACAAGTCTGGGTTTAGCATTATTTTGTGTATATTTAAGTTATATTACATTATATAAATAAGTACTTCACTATAATTATTAAACTTACCACAAATTTTCTGGAAAAGAATCAGGAATACAACTCTTATTTTAAGGTTAACAGAAAACCGCACTTTATTATGTAGCGGAGATTTCTTGTGCACTTCAGTATATCTTCTTCTATATATATAAAATTCAATGTATATACATACATACATTGAATTTTATATATATAGAAGAAGAAGTATGTATGTATGTATATATGTATGTAACGTATAGACTCCAAAACGGCTAAACCGATTTTGATGAAATTTTCACAGCATGTTACTGTGACTCTGGAAGGAATAAAAGGGTACTTTTTTTTACCACGCCCACTTTTACGCCCACTTTTTTAAAATATTATAATTGGAGACCAAACCTCTGGCCCGATATTTTTGAAATTTTCACAGCATTTAACTGGGACTTTGGTATGATTAATAGGGTACTTTTTTTGACCACGCCCATTTTTACGCCCACTTTTTAAAAATTATGTAATTGCTCCCATATAGTTTTTAACAGATTTACTTAAAATTTTATACACATTATATACTCCAGGCGAGGTAAAAATAAAGATTTCTTAAGCCACGCCCCTTTTCACGCCAAATTTTTGAAAGTTGTATTCTCTATACAAATTTGTTCATTCCAACGTATTTTTTTTATTTGGTAGTATATTGCTCTTAATACTGTTAACGTCGCCATATAACTATGAACAACGCCTACTTCATCGCCCCCTTTTTTTAATTCAGATACTTACTTATACCACTAACAATGTTTGCTATACAAAATACTTTTTTTGTAATATGTATTTACCTAAAGTTTTATATACTTTTTAACTACATACATTTTTTTATTACCAAATCCCCATTTTTCGCCCCATTTCACCTTAAATTATATTGCTTTTAATCTATATATATATAAACGAATGTGTGTCTGTATGTTTGTGCTTAATAGGAGGCCAAACCATTGGAGCAATCTGCCTGAAATTTTTACAGCATGTTACTGTGACTCTGGAAGGAATAATAGGCTATATGAAGTTTTGATTGTACAAACGGGGGTGGCACCGCCCATATAATCCACAAATTTAACCCGCCATATTTTGGGCATTTTTTGACGTAAGTCGGTGATATTTGGTACATATGGTATTGGCATAATTAGGAATACGTACCAGGAGAAAAGTGAGTGGGACCACGCCCCTTTTTAGGAAAATTAAACATCGTAATATAGTCTTAACTACTGAACCGATCGTCATTAAATTTTCACAACAGGATATTCTTACGAAATAATAAATTTTTGACTATGTAAGTGGACAAAGGGGCATGGTCTCGCAATAAATACATTAAAATTAAATAAATAAATGTTTGTAAATATATAAATACGTTTTATTTTATTTTATGACGAGGGGGGGGGGTAGCAAAGCACACCGGGTTTAGCTAGTTTATTTATATACTAGCCTCTTGAACCCGGCGGTGCCCGGTTATTTCTTATCTTTTATTGCTGACCATGAATCATTTTAAGTTTTGAATTTGAAATTTTAATAGTGTAAATGGTTCAATATGATCTTCTTTTCTTTTGATCATAATGTGTAAGATCCTAATTGTCACTTAAAATTTTGTGCTTATAAAGAAATCGATATTTAAGATTAAATTAAAAATTTTTAGGGCTTACCAAGTTTAAGAGATCATAATTTGTATACAATTTGTCAGTAAAAGGTTTTTATTTGTTTGAAACGAAATTTTTTAACAATATCATCTATCTCAATTGGACTTAAATATTTCTTTCAGATTGATTTCGTATTCAGTTCATAAATATGCATTGTCGAGTGACATTTATATATTAAGGTTAATCTCTAATGTAAGCAGAATAAATACTTATATAATACAATTTTTTTTTAATGTACAAAGCTAAAAATCCAATTCTATCTCTTTAAAGAAATTGAATAAAAAATCCACCAAAACCCTTAAGTATTTTCGCTATTTTTCATAATATTAAACTTTGATCCCTTAAATAAATCTATACTTTAAAGCTTATGCACGTAATAATCCTTGGAGGTTGACTATCAAAAAATAACTTTCCTTATAAATATTTTTCTGATTGCATAGAGCAACAACACAAATTTTACAAACAAATAATGAATTAAAAAAATATATTAAACATTTTACGTTAGTTCATTATTATACCCTACACCACCATAGTGCGGAGGGTATATTGTATTTGTGCATATGTTGGTAACGCCCTGAAATATTGGTCCCGATCGAAATATACCGATCGACTCAGAATCACTTCACATAAAAAAGTCCTCCCGAAATTAGTGTTTACCGATCATAAACAGATTTCATCACAAATGAGTGGTAAATGAAGCCAAATCACATCTACAAATTTTGTGCAGATCGGTTCATAATTAATCGTAGCTCCCATATAATAGATGCAGTTTAACATATATTATATTATATTCACAGACATCATGACACTAAATTTTTGGATGATCGGTTCACAATAGCTTATGTATCCCATATCACGCCCATTTCAGAAAAACTGTTTTATACGTATACTGGATGTAGGGTATTATATGGTCGGGCTTGACTGACTATACTTTCTTACTTGTTTTTAAAATAAAATCGGTTCAGCCGTTTGGTTTTTGTTCCGACCTAGTCCAAGTTTTGAAACAATATATAATCTGTTGAGGCTTTCAAATATGGACATATTCACGTTTCAAATTTCAATAACATTGGTTCAGCCGCTTAGGGGTGATTGCGGGACAACCAAACTGACAAAGACATTTATAATATATATGTGGATATATTTATTTATATAAATACTTCAGATATTCCAACTAATAACGGGACTGTGAATAAATACTAATTAATACATGTAAAAGAAAAATATCAAAAAAGAATGCAAAAGGTTACAAAATCGCACTTTATTTTGTCCGATAGTTAATATATATTTTGGTGGGACTTGACCGAATATTCTTTTCTACTTGTTTTTATGTTGGAAACGACAGAATTTTTGTTGTATCATACAACATAACTATTACTATATTTCTGTTGAATAGAAATTTTAGAGTCCTTATAGCTGAAAGAAATCATTGCTGTTGTATAAGAATAGATATCAAAACGCTTGAAGAACATCTAATAATTGATGCAAAATATTGCTAGCAGACTCCAGTTATTGATTAATAATCTGAAAATATCTTTTAATTCTTCTAACTTTCTTAATTTTTACATGAAAAGATGTAATTTATGTGTACAGTTTAAGTTCTAAAGCTATCAAAAGCTCTTAATGTCTTTCTATACTATACAACCCTCTTAAATTAATTTCACTCTTTCATTTATTTATATATCTCTTCTTTTTTCAGGTAACGGAAACATAACAAAGTTAGTTTTACTTATTACAATAAGTTATTTTCCAATATGACGTAAAAATTTAAATTTAACACACATACCTACCCTCGTGTAGAAGACACATTGCAGTTTACATAAATATCAGTTATGATCTGAAAGGAAAAGTTCCTTAAATAAAGGTCCAATTGAGAAGAGGATGACAATCTTTGATCATTTATTTTCCCCAACAAAAGTCTACCGTAGTTCCTTAAATGATGATAATTTGTGATCACTTATATTTCCTACCAAAAATTGATTTGCATATGAAAACCTATAATCGACTGTAGTTCCTTAAATAAAGGTGCTGTTGAGAAATGAACGATACTGTATGATTTTTTTTTTCTAAATAAAATTTTGATTTATATAGCTAAAATCGACTTAAACAGAAGCATAATTGAGAATGATCTATGATAATTATATTTTAAACTAAAAGTCGGTTTTAATACCAAAAACCAGAAAACGACGTTCCATAAATAAAGATCGAATAGAGGAAAGTGAGATAAAGTGTGATGCCTTAAATTTCCCATCAAAAGTAGATTTTTAGTTCTACGCTATAATGTGGATTGTAGCTTCGATAGGAAAGCGTCATCAGCCTGAAATTTGTTGCGGTCTAATTGGCCCATAATCATAGTCATAGAAAAAGCATACTTTAAGCAGAACAAAATTTATATGTTTTTGTTGTTTAAAAGTCTACTTTTACTTAAAGTATGCTTTTTCTATGACTATGATTATGGGCCATTGTCTATTGCATTTTGTAAAACTTCATTTTACTTTCAATTCTATTATTACAGACTATTAAATGTTTCACTGGGCATGATAGATAATCAGCTTTGTTAAAGACTAACAGGAAATAATCAGGCAAATAAAAAGTTGAATATAAAAAAAATCTTTATAAAGCTGTAAGGAAAATTTTCTAAACAATATCGTTACAATAATAACAAAGGCCCTTAGGTTGTTCATTGCAGCTGTTTTGTGTCTTGCTTTTCTAAACTATTCTCTATATTTAAACTAAATTTCATAGATTTTTGAACAAGAAATCTTAATTAGTTTTACTGCCTTATTTTTGCTGTTTAGGACATTATTTAAATTATTTTAAAAATAAATATAAACACTATTTCTAGCAAATGAATATTTGATCTTATATGGCTTTTGTAACAACAATAATGTCAAATGCTGTTACAGTATTTAATGTACATAGGTCTTTATTTAAAATACTAGAAAATGCATACAGTAACTAAAACTTTTCTAATGCAGGCACTTTTCAAACATAGCTTACTACTTTTAGTATCTTATATAAATGTGAATTTAATTAATATATTTAAATAAACTCATTTTGAAGGTGAGGAAGATATATGTGTGTGTAACATTTGCTGTAATGTTTTCTTAGTCCAGTTGCTGTTGTCATAAATTAAACCAAAATTAAATTTAATATAACACTCAATATTATGTGTGACAATTAAATTTATTAGCAAATAGTCACCTTATACTAGTCACTGCCAACGTCCTCTGAAGCCTTGAAATGTAATTCAAGAGTTTACATCCTTCAATAAATATTTCCCTTCATTATATTTACACTGAAGAGAACTTTTTTAAATTTAGTGTTTTAGTGTTTTAGTACTCTCTCTATCTTATTTGGGTTAAGCCAGAGAAAGAATATAATTCGGAAAATAGTATAAGGCCAGCAAAAAGTTAACAGGAAGTTCGTGGTTGGAAATCTAGCATGTTTTATTTTTTTTTAATATTTATTGAAACCTTTTAAATTGGAATGAATTACTAAAATATTCAACCATTTACAAATTAATAAATATATGAAAATTATTTGGAACGTCGACTTAATTCATATAAATTACAAACAAAATTTATTAAAATTGAAGCAAATCTTCTATAAATTCAAGCACAATTTTTGCATTGTGAAAGTAGAACAATAAGCAACACATTTTCAGTGTAAATGCAAATACATTATGTATCCATGTAGGTGGGATTGCATGTTTGCAAGTAAGTCTTTGTATAAAAGATATAAGAGTAAAGTTTGTTTTTATTATTTTTGTTTATTCTTGTATTTCTTTCTTTTAACATCTTTTACTCTTTTATCATTTCATCATTGTACTTTTATCACTGGTAGGCAAGAAGAGAAAGCGACATGCAGAAACATATTTTTAAAAGGCACAAAAGGATAAAGGCGTTTCTTTTTGTTCGTAGCTGTTGTTCTTTAGGTCTTTTGTGTCTTTATCTTCAAGCTATAAATAGAATGTAACAACAAATAAATAATGAGAAACAAAAGTAAAATAAAATAAAGCCTTTAAAGACTACATGAGAAAGTTATACGCAATTTTTACTCTATTGCTAACAACATTAATTATTGCAAGGGTACTATTTAACTATTGAATTAAATAAATTTAAGAAACAAAACAAAAACGATTCAACTGTTGATTGAAAGTGAAGCAAAACAACTTTCAGTAAAACATTTAACTGTGCTACTGCAAAATCTGTTATAATTGATAACTGACACCATATATTTTCATAAATATAGTTATAGAACGCTAGCATGGAATCTAATAGAAAACCTTTTTGCATTTCTATGACTTTGGGTTTTCAATCAATTCAATTAACTGAGATGTGAGACCACTAATAAAGCTCTTTCAGGTGATACTGACATTCTTAAAATGTCGATGATATTTTATACCGTGGATATAGTAGGATGAAAAAAATGAGAGTCAACTTCCAAAAAAATTAATGTATTAACTATGGTGGTGTAGGGTATAAAAAGTACACATTTGTGTGGGCTAAAATTTGCAAAATTTTGGGTCTTCACAATGTATATATGTAAATATCCACGTACAAATTTTGTGACTAAAGGCCCATATTTGATCGTATCTCCCATATATAGAGCATTTCCAAAAATCACAAAATTCGAACCGTTATAGGCCTTAGCCTCCATATTAGGACCACTTTTGATAACGCAACAAATTTTACACATTAACATTTGCGAAATCTACCTATTTCAAAAATGGGTGCCCTGATAGACTAGGCGATAGTTTGCGGACTATCAGTCAGAGGGTTGCGGGTTCGATTCCTGCCAAAGACTCTGCGTGTTTTCTGCAGATAAGCCAAAAAGCTTCGCAGTTTGTGTTTGTTAATTATAAAAAAAAAATTGAAATACGATAGGGCCTTAACGGGATCAAAATATATGTAAAGCTTTATTCATTATACATATGTATATGAATCTAGAATCTAGGTGAAATTTACACTAAATATTGATGGTGGATACATAAACTCTGTAAATCAAAGGAAGAATCTGTAATTACATCAATTATAAATGACAAAAGGAGATACAGTTTTAAAACATTCGAAATAACTTATCTTATGAGAAAACTTCTCTTTCAAACGTATAGAAAATGCTAATAAAATTTAAGCTAAGCCTGAATAAGACACACGAATCTATATACTTGTGCAGTTTCTGTAATTCTCATTATATGTAGGTGTAGGGCACTTAAGAAATATAATTTAATCTTTGCCAGATAATTTAAGCAGAATTACTATTTATCTTATTTGGTTATATTTATGGGACGAACTTCATAAAGTATTGTATCGTAGTTTATATTGCTTTTAGGTTTATTTTGGTTGAATTTGTTCTTAATAATGTTATTTATAAGAATTTACAATAAAGAATTTATATTTGTCTCTATCTTTTAGAACTGCACTTTGTTTACATATTTGCAACGTGTAACATAAAGCAATTTACTTTCACACAATAAACCAAAGAGCCCTAGGAAACTGATAATAGCTTTTTAAAATGACAAAATTGTTTCCTCGGAAGTGGCAGCTTTGGCCAATTACGGACCAACTTTCACAAAAGTCAATAGTATAATTTTTACATACTGATCTGTATAAAAATTCGGTTCCATGTAGGTGAGTTTTCGGGAGTAGTCCTGAAATCGTTATCGTGAAATTCTGTACAACGATTTATACATATACTTATATGCGAATTATTTGTATTGAATTTCATAGTAATAATGATTTCTTTATAGAAATTTAAGCGCATTTAAGTGATTTTTTAAGTGAACTTTAAATGGGGGCAATGGTCAAATATGCACCGATCATCATTTATTTAATATAATATTTTGATTATGATTGTTTAATTTCAACTTAATAGTTGTTTTTAATAGATATATTTCCCAATTTAAGTGATTTTTGAAAATTAACTTTATATTGGGGCTACGATCAAATATGAACCGATTATTATGAAATTTAGTTCGATGATTTATATCCCAGTAAGTAATGGAAAATTGCCGACCAGACTACTTACAAATCTACTGGAACAAAGTTTTATAAAATATGCAGTTGTAGACTTATTAAAACAAAATGTTATGAAATAAATAAGCGAATTTAATCATTATAACGGAAACTTAGTGCAAAATATTATTAACACAGATTTATAATCATATAAGAAGTGATTTTTCATACGTTTTAGCTTTTGTTCAATTCCTTTTTGAACCTGTCTTTACCATCAAGTTTTTTCATGCAAACAACTTCAAACAAGAGGAAATAAGAAAATTGATTAGTACCATCAAGAAAAAAAAATAATATAAAATAATATAAAAAAATTTAAAAAAAAATTTTTTTAATTTTAATTAAACAAAAATATTTTTGAAATGATTGAAGAAATAGCTATCTAAAGTTCTTTGGACAATTTTTGCTAGGACCAATAGGTGAAAAGTGACACTCATTTAAAAAAAAACCCTGTATGACCAAAATTGACCAAAATTTCCAACTTTGACCCTTTCTAACTCCGGCACTTCTGGACTGACAGAGCTAAAAAATTGTGTCTGGCTTACTATCCATTAGTACTAACCTTGGTGCAAATTTCATCCAAATCGATTTTTAACATTGGGTCACATGACGTGAAATTCACCATATATATTTGTATATAAAGTAATTCTTTAATATATAATTAGTAATACAAATGTGATATACAGCTTTATTCTACTTTCACCACCTTTACTTCTTCGATTTATCCCCTTTCCAAAGAAAGTAACGCAATTATAGCTATATAGGCATATTAATTGCCTGAGTGTTACTTCTCTTAAAAAAAATAATGAGGAATAAAGCTACGAAATAATGAACTCTGGAGGTCATTAAAATTAAGAATGTATGTAAAGTGTTTGCTGGGATCTACATATATACATAGTAGATAAATGAGTTGAATTTCGAATTCTTAGCGATTTTTATAAGAGATGCGCATTTGTGATTTTTGGAAGTGGACTTTATATGAGCCTATGTCAAAATAGGGAACGTTGCAAACAAATTATCACTTTTAGATTTCAGATTGCATGATGCTTATTATTGCATATTCCAAAAAGGTATTTGTATGGGGGCTATGAGAAATCGTGAACCGATTCCTACCATTTTCGGCAGAACTTGTCTATCTATAATAAAAATGTAGTGTGCTAAATTGCATGATATTATCTGCATTATATTTGAAGAAAATATCCGAAACTTTGATCTTTAACTTGGTTTCTACAGAAGCGATTTTACCTATTTTCAATAACAAACATTTCGGTAGATCAAAACATTTTTGGTAGAAATTTCATTGTTTTATGTTTTTTTTTTGACCCTCTATTGTGCCTTCAACTAACGGGCGCACATGGCTAGATCGTATTAAAATCTTATAAGGACTGAGATTATATAGACTTTTTGGTTCTTCGACTTTTCAAATATTTAAGAAATTCTTCCTTTTTTGTCATTAACGTGACAAAACTCCTTTTAGTGTTGCACGTGAAGAAAATTTAAAATTCTATAGATTTACCAGCATTTCAATCTATAAAAAGTTTGCTAAATGTTTATGGCATTCAATCAATTCATCACTTTTAGTTTCTATTGTGCTGGCAGCCTTTTAAATGTCATCCTGTTTTTTACCAATTCACCATTTTATGACACTTTAACAAATCACTTTATATGTTTGGTTGTGCCGATGTTGTGTCAGTGGCTTTAAATGGCTTTGAAAACACATATGTAGGAATAATATGTAAACTGTCAACTTTAAAGTGGCAGAGAATTAGTTTTGCTTTTGTAAAAGGATATCTGACAAATCAATGGCCTAGAAATGAATACGAAAATAAAGTATTAGAATGATTTTGATTGATGACACTTTGTACAAAACGAGCTGGGTTTGTTTGCATTTAAAAAAATATGAGGTGGTATTTTCATTGTTGGCGCTAAGTGAAATTGTTACTTTATATCATAGATGTGCAGCTAGTACTCTTTTGAGTCATCGTGTTTTCACACCGATAGTAGCTTGATCGTTTTTTCACACCAACATGTCCGAAAGCTTGCTGCTTGTTTACCGATTCAAAGTCAGTTGCTATTCTGCATTTGACAAAGAAACACCGTATCGCTCTGCAAGCAAAATTATTTGTAATAAAAAACACTACACTAAAAAAAAAATTTTAATTGCCATGGACGAATATAAAGAAATTTTTATGTTTGTAAATGGCAAAAATAATGCCCAATTGGAGATGTTGATATTTGATTTTTTTTTAAGATTTAGTTTTAATTTTTAATTTTTTTAATTTTAATTTTTTACTCAGTGTACTACTTTTGTTTTCTCTGCTTTTGTTCTGCTTGCTCCGTTCAACTTAACACAGTCGCAAAATTCGTAAAACTGATTTGAAATGCGTTTGTGTCAGTTTGCACATGTCTGATTTAGACCATAGATGTGCAGCTAGTACTCTTTTGAGTCATCGTGTTTTCACACCGATAGTAGCTTGATCGTTTTTTCACACCAACATGTCCGAAAGCTTGCTGCTTGTTTACCGATTCAAAGTCAGTTGCTATTCTGCATTTGACAAAGAAATACCGTATCGCTCTGCAAGCAAAATTATTTGTAATAAAAAACACTACACTAAAAAAAAAAAATTTAATTGCCATGGACGAATATAAAGAAATTTTTATGTTTGTAAATGGCAAAAATAATGCCCAATGCCTGATTTTTTTTTTTAAGATTTAGTTTTAATTTTTAATTTTTTTAATTTTAATTTTTTACTCAGTGTACTACTTTTGTTTTCTCTGCTTTTGTTCTGCTTGCTCCGTTCAACTTAACACAGTCGCAAAATTCGTAAAACTGATTTGAAATGCGTTTGTGTCAGTTTGCACATGTCTGCTTTATATTCCTATAATTTTAATTAATAACTACTTGGTAGCATTTTGCATTAGAGAGCAGTTTTGTTTGTATTGAAAATAAAATCAGCGTAATTTATAAGTGATTTATGAATATTGAAGAGATTTTCTAAAGAGGGCTTTATAGGGGGGATACGATTAAAAATGGACCGAAATTCACAAAATTTCGTGGAATTATTTTTGTATATATGTAAATGATATGTGCAAAGTTTTGAGTCGGTAGCGATATTTATACGATATGTGGATATGGTTCTTGTATGGTAGCTATGACTAATTATGGGCCGACCACCATAAAATTTAGTATAACAATTTATTTGCCTATAAGGATTATTGATGTCAAATTTTAGCCGTTTAACATTATTTATATTAGTTTTATACGTGTTTAAGAGAATTTTGGAACATGTACCGAACTAAAAAAAATTCGCTTTGCGATATCTTTGTGCATGAAACTTATTGCTGCTGAATTTTATATTGATATTCCAATTTAATAGGCATTTATGTATAATTGAGCAATATTTCGAGAAGATTTTTGTATGGGGGCTATGAGAAATAATGAACCTACTCTTACTATTTTCTTCACACTTTCTTCTTTTATCATTAAAACAATTTTAAAAAATTGAAAAAAAAATTTTAAAAATTGAAATTTTTTATGGAGGTTGCCACACATTTTGTTCCATAACACTCGTTTACTAATTTTCAACACCAAACTGCTTGGTTTTTTGTAAAATTTTTTGCTTTCGGCTGTGTCCTTTGGACGTGAGAGTGTTTTACGCAGACAGACGGACAGACAGACAGATGGACATGGCTCAATCGACTTAGAATTTCGTAAGGACCAAGAACATATATAGTTTGTTGGGTCTCAGATGAGTATTTCTGAGCGTTACACACGGAATGACAAATTTATATATACCACAATTCACCAAATAAGTAGAGGGGAATGTTGAGTGACGTATACTTTATATGTGTAATGAAATATTGCGTATACGCCTATGTTTCTAATGAATCTTTTAAATAATCATTTCGATCTGACAACTCCTTCATATAGAAACAGGTGTTCAAAAAGGGCGCCTCCGTGATTTTTTTACAATGGATTAGAAATTCGTGGTGTCATTAAATATTTAAATAAAAAAGGTTTATCGAGACAAGAAATTCATAATGATATGGTGATTGTGTTAGGTGAAAGTGCTTCTTTATATGCAACAGTAAAATATTGGATTGCTAAACTAACACGTGGTCGTACAAGAATTGAGGATGAACCACGTAGTGGACGTTCAAAAACAGCAACAATAACAAAAGAATTCGTAGCCACAGTGCATCATATGGTATTAAATGATCGACGAATAAACTTGTGCGAAATAGCTAATATCATGGGGATCTCAAATGATTGAGTCCATTTAATTTTGCATGATTAACTACGGATAAAAAAAGCTTTCTGCAAGGTGGGTGCCGCCTTTATTAACAGTCGACCAAAAACGCATAACAATGAACATTATTCAAGCTTGTTTGGATCCTTTTAAGAAAAATAATGCATATTAAGCATCTTTTCAAAACTGTTGATGAGACATGATTGCATTACTATATTCCAGAGACAAAAAAACAATCCAAGCATTGTAATGAAGCCGGAGAAAGTGCCCCGAATAAGGTAAAAAGAATTCAATCGACTGGTAAGAATATGGCAACGTTTTTTTGGGACTTCAAAGGTATTTTATTAATTGACTGTCTGCAAAAAATTGTTTTACAATAAATTCAGAGTACTATTGCAACATTTTGGATCAATTAAATGCAAACATTCGAGAAAAATGGCTTGGCTTTCAACACAAAAAAAACTATTTTTCATCAATACAACGCACCAACGCAGCGTACAACAGTGTTTTAACAATGTCTAAAATCAACGAATTAAAGTACGAGTTGCTTGACCACCCACCTAATTCTCTCGATCTAGCTCCCAGTGACTTTTACCTGTTCCCAAATCTAAAAGTATTCCTAGCTGTCAAGCGTTTAACCTCAAATAAAGATGCAATTACAGTTGTAAAACACTATTTTTAAGATCTTGAGGAAAACTTTTTTAATCAAGGAATAGAAATGGTAGATAAACGTTGGGCTAAGTGTACTGAAGTTTTAGTAGATTATATTGAAAAATATTTTTTTTAAACTAACTATTCTCTTTCTGTGGTATGCTAAGAAATTTCCGAACCGCCCTCGTATTATCGAAGCTGAAGTACTGTTGAAAATGTATAAAGTAGGTCTATGATTTCAAAATTCAGCAGAAATGATTCTCGAATAAAAAGAATTCAAAAACTCTTATTATTTTGAATCGGTCCATGTTTGGCCATAACCCTTATATAAATTCCAATTCAAAAAATCACTTAAATATGGATAAATGTTGAGCCAATCGGGTAATCTAAAACAGTTTTTAATTTTTTCAATCGATATGTTGTACACAAGATTGCTATGATAAACTGAATAATTTTGTAAATAATAATTGGAATTGGCAATTAGATTGTAATTCTCATTGCATGTAGGTGCAGAATATTTAAGATAAGGCGCAGCCGAATATAGCACTCTAACTTGTTAATTTGTTCATGGGATTTTTTATACATCAGTAAATACAAGATTATTACCTCCATTGCCAGAACTAGATTCAATAATGTTTCAATAATGGTATGGTGACATTGTTGAAATGACACCATAATTAATTACTGGTTTATATTACTTATATTTAAAGCTTCATTTCGTTTCCACTAGAACCTACGTAGCTTATATGAACGAAAAAAATATCTTTCGTCGTGCAATATAACATCTTGTTTTTCTGGCTCTGGCCGCAGTGGTGCAGAGGGTGAGAACGTAAAGAATTCTGATGAGAGAAGTGGTGTTTCTCGAAACATATGTAAATTCAACCAACAACCCAGGTTCAAATCCTAAGCCAAGAAAAAATTATCAATAAATTTTAATAATAATTTTCATGTAACAATTCCTACCTTCAGTAAAAATAATTTAATCTAAATTAAATTTATTGAACTCGAGCCTAAATAAATAAATATCAAAGATTTATAATTAACAGTTCAAATAAAAAATAACAATTCATATCATAAATATATTTAATTTAGGTATAAAACAATTTTTTCTTCGGAAACCTTAAATTATTTTCTTTTCGACCTTTCCAACATAAATAACTTCATAACAATTGCAAAATATATATATATATATATGTATATAACACGCATCATTTTATTCAAAACCAGAAAAATTGCAGGAACAGGTTCGGACTCAATGCCGGTTACAGCAACAAATCAAAATTTTTCTTGCTAAGCAATTTTTTAATATTTTGGAACTGTGCTTTTATATATAAAGATAATGATGGGAAGATAAGTTTTACAAAATACGCAAATAGTTTTCTTTCCTCATTATTGCAAATACATACCATGACGTTCCTACTACCGCGCTTCAATGCTTCCCTTACATGTGGTCTTTGAATTATTTGGTCTGTTCGTCATCTACTGCCCAATTTCTGTGCTCTCTGGCAAACTTTAACCTTTTCTACCTTTCATTTTTAACTGCTGAGATAACGCGATTGATATCCACTAACGCTATAAAAGCATATTTTTGTGTTAAACGCTTGTCTCTTTTCATTTGTTTTATCATGAGACGTACGTCCTGATACATTAATAGCTTTTTGGGAGTACCTTTTTTGGACTATTATGACCACTGATTGACTTACTTTAAACAGTTTAGCTATTAATCGCATAGAATAGATGCATTTTGTCATTGCTAAAATATTTTCCTCAATGGCTATTGACACTTTCTTCATTCTTTACTATAATTTGATTTGTGTTGCATAATTTGCAAAAAGTGTTTAACACATGCAATTCAATTTATAATAAACTAATGCAATTTTTTGAAGTCATAAACAAAGCAAACACATCAATGTTTTTAAAGGTAGTCTCACATTTGTGCCAATAATTCTGATCATTCTTACACAAATTGTGTGATTTTTAATACCAAACTGCTAAGAATATTATTTTTTTAAAAGTTTGGTATTTGTGCAGTAGTGAGCATGCTTCACAATGACACACCGACGGACATCTCTATCGACTTTGAATTTCATAATGATCAAGAAAATATATTCTTTGTTTTATGGAAAGTAAAATACCGTAATATGTCATAATGTTTTTGAGCATAATACCACAAATTCCACAAGTTAGTTAAATTACATGAGTAGCTTTTAGAAATGTTCACGCGTGAATTATAATATTTGATATCGTGTTCTCTAATGTTAAGGAGTTTTTAAGCAACCAGTACTGTACTGATGTATTTCATTTGAATGACTATGTTGCCAGACAGGGCCCAGTAGTTTGGATATTCTAAATTAATTAAATCTTTTGCAACGCTTTTCTTCTATATAATTGGACACCGTAACCAAGTGGATATGAATGTCTCTTTGCAACACGGTTATGTCCAAGGATAATCTATTCGTTGCATACTCATCAACTTTTTAATTTTCTTGTATTATTTCATTTTCTGAAACCCATAATAATTTTAGAAGGTATTGTCTATGTTTGGCCACTGAATAAATGGATAATTTTTCGTTGCATTTATGTATCAGTGTCTAGAAGATGGTGCAGGTGCCGAGCACGCACAGAAACAAACATGCTAAGTTCATATGAGAAAATTCCCGATCCAGTGATTAGTACAGAGTTTACTACCAATTATCTCTTGTCCATATTCTAATCTTAAAGCTCCTATCTAAATTTGGTTTAAGTACTATATATCGTTTATAGAATGAAATAGAAATGGTACAGACTCCTTTAGTTGTAAAGGAGACTAAGCAAAAGTTGTTTCAGGTATTTCATTTATTTACACATACGATACACCTACATAGACATATATACAATTTCAGCCCTACTGTACAAAGTAAAACAAGCTTGCCACTGTCTGCCTATTTCGAATGCACCAGACTAAAAAATTAAAAAATGTTACTTAAATCGTCTGTTGAGTAAAATATATAAAAAAAACAATTTCAATGGAAAGCTCAATGGAATATTTAGATTGTAAAAAGGGGTAATAAATAAAATATGTATGTAAGTATATACCACATTAACTTCAAAGGGCACATGGTAAATTGTAGACTTGAAATTCCATTTGACAATGTTAAAACACGGGCTTTTTAAATTATTTTTCATAATAAAAATTATAATAACAAAGAGATTTATTTAATAAAAAGCGAATTTTATATAAATTCCTCTTCCCTTGTAATGTACAGCAAATAGAATTCAAACAAGTAAGAGTGTTACACACGGCTGTATTGAATTTTATATACCCACCACCAATGTGGGGATGTATAAGAAGCTTATATTATAATAATAATAAAATTGATACAAGAAAATGGGTTTCGCTACAATTAATATTAATCTAAAAAAAAATTCTTATCAACTTGATAGTGATGTTTAAAAAAGATGTATGCGCATTAAGTGATTTTCGGAAGTGTAGTTTATAAACAGGCTACGGTCAAATATGGACCGATTATCATGAATTTTTTTTTTTTGTTGAATTTCGCCTTTTTAATGATTTTTATCAGAGATTTATGCACATTTAATTAACTTTTGGAAATAGACTTTATATGAGACAATGCAAAAATATATAGCGATGCAAACAAAATATCGTTTTGAGATTTCACGTTGCATGCAAATTATTTTTGCTGTATTTTGGATGTAAGATACTGCTTTTCTATAGACATTTATGAACCATAACGCCATATTCCGGGAACATCGATTCCTTACATTTTTAGCAGGCCTTTTTCTGTAATAAAAATAAAGTATGCAAAATTTCATGATATTATCTGCATTTTATTTGAAGAAATAGCAAAAAATATCTGACAATTTTAAGGTAATACTTAGCTTTGATATGTAACTCGTATCCTACTGGACCGATTTTGCGCAATTCGGTGGATCAAATAATATTGGGTAAACATTTCATTATTCTATGACTTTTTTTCTAAGCACTAGCGTACCTTCAGCAGACGGACGGACATGGCTAGAGCTTCCTAGAACCTTATAAGCACTCAGAATATATTGACTTTTTGGTCCTACTACCAATATTTCAATATGGTACAAACGGAATGACATAATTAATATACCTCCCATCTTTTTGATGGATATGATGCAAAAATCTATTAAATAATTTTCTTTTTTTCTCCTTGTACAAAACTAATAGAATTATTGTGAAATATATAAATTCTCACATCGATGATTCTGTTGGCATATGTTCTACACTAACTGAATTGATATGACAATATATTTTATTAGAATGTAATAGTACAACATTATCACCATAAGTAATTTCATTGCTGACCTATATTTGAAAAACTAATAGATTATTTAGATAAATTTGTTATGAAATTTTTTTTTACTCATTTTCCATAAATCTTTGCTAGTGTTTAGAATATCAAAGCAGATGTTTTCATAGAAAAGACAATAAAAGTATCCTCAAAATGATTTTTTCATATTGATTTAGCAATCAGTGTATCGTCTTTATGAAATAAAATCAACCAAAACAAAATATTAAAAATCACACAAATAAAGAGTATATTTGTTTTTTATATAAACTTCCGTTTAAAATATTATACACATTTGATAAGTAAGTATAACTAAATAGATACAGTGTGCCATAAAATCGGTAAACATCTTAGTTACTGTATGCAGATATAAAAAATTTAATCAGAATATATCTGCGCAAGTGATGAGCAATAGAAATTCAAATTCCTTAAAAATCCGATATTGTCGGTTTCAATGATTCCAAAAAAATAATACAACATCTTTAAAAGTAACGCAAAAATTATAAAATCATAATAAGAGTGGCGTTGCTATAAAACAGTCAGGCAGTTGTTACGACAAAATTTTTACAAGATTCACCTTTGCCTTATTATGGAAGATGAAATTGAACAGATACCAGGTGCAACATTTTATTTTTATGCAAGAATTTGTTGTAAAGCCAAGGGACTGTCAAGCAATTTGCAGTTGTGGTATAAAGAACATAGCTTTTGTCAACTCTTAACCTATGACTTTAGATATTTATACAAAAAGTTTGCCTGTAAAACTGTTTCTGCCTCATATTGACGTCACCACTCTTCAATAAAGCTTTGCACTAATTTAGATCCCCGTCACATATCATTCACATATACACAAAAATCATACTACAGAAATTTGTGAATTTTGGTCCATATTTGACCATATTCACCGTTTGAAGCGATCTTCCGTAAATCACTTCAATATTCATAAATCTCGTATAAATTACCGATCCAAAATTTTACACGAAGCATTTACAGATATGCCAAAAACAAAATGCTGTATTCTTAAAAAAAATATCGGTCGATATTTGACCATATAAGTTCCACTACCGAAATTCATCTATATAAAGGTATAAAAATCTTAGTTCCGAAATCTTAGCAGATCAGCCCATGTTTTGTAATTACTCACATATACGTAGCTCTTCCGAAAAACAAGTTAACCCTCTATATTGTCTAACAAATATCGATGTCGAATCAACAGATTAGAGATTGTAATCCAGAAATCACACTAATATAATTATGCTACTGAATTTTGTAACTGTTAGTGCATATTAGGCAATAGCTCTTAAATTCACTTCCGACTATAACAACCAACCATAAAACTCTTGTAAATATCGTTATTGAGATGAATGGTTCCATTTTATTTAACTTGATATTATTTGTGTTTGTTAAATCTTACTTGTCTCTTTAACCCTTAGCTATCCAGTATGCTTTTGTAACGTGACTGACCAGTAGTGTTCGACGGACCCATTAAAGCAATTAATGACACTTAAAGAAAAACATAGACAGAATACATTAGAACAATGTTTTATTGATATTATTTACTTGGGTATTTTGTTTATCTTTAAATCTTCATACCGTACTTTGCTTTGCTGTTTGAATGACACTCGTTCTCGAAAAGGTACTAGCTGCTCATCAATTGGCAGATTTTCTCCATGCAAATCAAACTATTTTAAGTCTAGATTTACACATTCTCACAGTTCTCTAATAGGTGCAAGTTTGTCTTTTGACTTTCCGAGAGATCTTGTATTTTTATCATCGCACCTTAAGAACTTCAGTAAGAACGCAAATCTATTTTTTCCCATTGTGGCGCGAAATATCGGATTTCCAAACAGTGGAGCCCAGTACTCTCTAAAATCAACACCTCCCTGTTTGTTACCTCCTATAGTCAAGAAAAACCAATAAATGTCTGAATTTCGATTTTGTCTGTCGGCTTCCAATGTCTTTGTAAGACTCTATTCGCTTAAGAATTTCGATATTTCACTATGATTTATTATAAAAGTCAACAAACAGCCTGTTTAGATAATCAAAAAGAAGCAATGATTTCAACGGTGACTAGACAGTTTCAGAACGGCCGTCACTTGTATAAAACTTGGACGACTCGATTCAAACAATATATGTATGTGTCTATTGGACACTTCTCGTGGGAGAATAGGTAAAACGGGGTTTCTCAAAAATAAATACTTTAGCTTTTATGAACAATGAAATTCAAAAATGTGTCTGCGAGACACTTGTGGGTAGTTAGGGGTTAAAATATTTAAATAACTAAAGCCCCACAACCACTTTGTTCTAATTTTAAACGTTAGAATTAGCACCACTCTAAATAACATAATTTTCATATATATATATGCACAAATATATGTATATGTACTCGTATATACATAAATGTATAAATTCAAATACAATTTCTTGTTCATATACATATAATACCCTTTTATACCAAAAAGTTTTTGAGGAACTGACTTTGAAAATAAGGATAATAAGTATGTAACTAAATTTGTTTTTTTTCTTGTTGCACTCTAAATTGTTGTTCATTCCAATTTTACTATCGTATCCCATTGTTTCGCAAATAAACATAAAACACTTGTAAAGTCTTCATTGTTTTATAGTTCCAAGTGTGGCAGGACTTTTACATGCTCGTTTGTAAGTAAGTATGTAGACGTGCGAGTATATCAGGGTGCATACTTTATTTTTGTATATGTTAAAGCTACTTTCACACAAAAGAACATAAGGTATTTGCACTTGTACAAAACTGAAGTGATTCTTTTAAATATTGTTCTTTTCAGATTTGCTGCTGTAATAAAGTAGTGTAGGAAGAAAGTTGTAAAATGTAAAGTACTTATAATATGTAAAGTGTTTCAGATTGCAGTGTTTTTTTAAATTATTTAGATAAAGACAAATTCTGCAAAAATAAATTATTGTAAATATAAATTTGTATTATCTCAATTTCTGCTATTTAAGCCTATAATAGACAAACGGATACAGGTACATCCTTGTAGAGTTAACAGTCTAATTCATAAAAACTTATCAAGGTTTTATAACAGGCTTATAAAGCAAATATCCATACAAAATTTGCTTTATAAGCCTGTTATAAACCTTTCACAAGTTTTATGAATAAGGGGGTAAGAATCTATACAGATAAACAAGATGTAACCACTAAATATAATTTGCTCTAATTCCAGTTTTTAGATGGAAAACTTTTTTTACTAGGGACAAAACATAATAGCAAATACGTTTTATTTTATTTAATGCAGTTTGCTCTTACAAAACACTTGTAAGATTGAAAATTGTGAAACAAATTTGTGCTAAAACAATGGCTACGCTTTATTGAGTAAATATGTGCCATGTATGACCGTACCCTTACAAGAATTAATACCAATTACCAAATAGCGAAGCTTTCAACAAGAACTTTGTTTTTTAAAACAAAATGAAACCAAGAATTTATATGAAAATCATTTACGTTTTTATTATATTGGAGAGAATAAGATTTAACAAAATTTTACAAAATTATAACAGACAGATGTCTACTACGATCATGCATACAGGGTGTTTTCCTTACTTTAGGAAACGACATTTATAAAAACTGAAACATAACAATTCTGTTCTAGTATTGTTTTGTTAATATTTATTTCCTTGACCTAGTATACTTAAAAATATGTATAAACGTTAGGATGGCCCCACTGGTATTGTATCAGTTGGTATTAAGTTCTTGTATAGAATTATCATTAGAATAGTTGCTAAAAATATAGACGAAAATAAAAATTTTATCATATGAAACATCTATGCAAGACTAAAATCAAATCCAATTTACATATTTCTCCTATGAAAGCACACATTTTTATAAATTATGTCTTACCTATAGTAGTTAGTTGTGAAAGACCAAAACTGCCTACTTCTTGACTAAAGTGTCCTTCAAAATGGAGGCACATGCTGCCAATATGTTTTTGACAACCACTCTAATAGTTGCCTTCAGAAGCAACTAATTCCAACACAGAACCCCTTTTAAATTCATTAATGCTGCAAAATTCAACCGGCCAACAAACAAACATTACAAACATCCCTCAACTAAAGCACGCAATTACAGCAAAATATTTACCCACTAAACCAGAAAAATAATGAAAGAATTAAAAAACACACTTTCCAACAACATTTTACGAGTACGAGTGCAACTATGGTTAACCAATTTGATAATGAGATTTCACTTTACAACTGACCACAAAAAACAGCAAAATAGCCGTCATTTGCAACAGAATACACAACCTGCACCGTGCGTGCCATACACGACAAGCAAAGAGAGACAGGAATCGGAAGTCAGGGTAGTATAAATAGCTGTAGCAATAAAATTAACGGCAACAATTAAATTTTTACACTAAAAATTCCACCTGCAAAGCCACTGCAATAAAAAGAAGCTTAAACAAAAATTATAACAGCATGCAGTAACCAAAATGCTACATGGACAGCGGCAGTTTAAAACAGAAAGGTCAAATTGAAGTATGTTCTATTTTAAAAATATTGATTACGGTTGTTGAAATGAAGATTTTCTGTCTGAACACATTAGTAGCGAGTTCTACACATAATTTCTGTAATTTCAATTCAATTATATGCATATACACAGATACCAGGAGCTGGGAAACAAGAAGCTAAATGGGCTTTAAAAAACCCAAAAAATTAAGTACTTTTTATTCAAATATTCTGGTTTTAGGAAAAAGGTAAAAGCGACATAAGTAATAAAATTCAAACAAGTTAGAGTGCTATATTTGGCTGTGCCGAATCTTAATACCCTCCACCTAAACGTAATAAGAAATACAGAAACTACACTGGTTATAGGCCTAGCATATCCTAATTCTCTGTTTTCTATTCAGTCTTAGTGCAAATTTTATTAGTATTTTATATATTGTTTGAAAGACAAAATTACCTGTTGGTCGTAACTCTAATGTGATTTTGTTTTAAATGTTTTGAATTTTATCTAATTTTGTCCATTTACAATTGATGTTATTACGGATTCTTACTGCAATTTACAGAGTTTTTCTGACTTTCATACTAATCTTGAGTGTAATTGAACAATTTATAAAACTAAAAGAGCATTTTTCATATTAACAACAAGTTAAAAAAACACAGTATAAAAAAGTATATAAAGTATAAAAGTATATAGTCAAATATGGACCGATATTCTCAAACTCCAGCAGTTTGATTTTGGCATGTATGTAAATGGTCAGTTTAAAATTTTAGATTGGTACCCTTATTTATGAAAGATTTATGAGTATTAAAGTAATTTTCGGCTTTATATGAGCGATACGATTAAAAATGTACCGAAATTCACAATATTTTGTGGGATGATTTTCATATATGTATATGCAAATGATCTGTGGAAAGTTTAGAGTCCGTACCGATATTTATACGATATATATAAATATAAATGAAAAACTCGGTTAAGGGTCGGAAAAAATTTTAAACTGAGATTTTATCAACATTGTTCAAACGTATCCCCTGTCCTCTATTGATATTAATTACAATATAACATTTTTATATACGCAGAAGTAAGGCTAAATATATGAAAATTATGATAAGATAAGAAAATACGAACAAAATTAGAAATATGTTTCAGAAATTATAACAACTAATTTTATAACGGCCAGTCCATAATTAGTCAAAACTCTCTTGGCATGTATTATTCTTTCAAATATCGTATATACCAAGATAAATTTCAACATATGCACAGAAGTCATGCCACCATATATTTTGATGATCGGTTCATAATGTGTCGGAGCTTCCATATTCCATTCGCCCACTTCTGGAAAACTGTTGTTGCTAAGATCGGGCTTGAGTTGAATTAATACTGTATCTTTTTCCGATAATTGACTTTTCCAAGTTTCATAACACAGCTTCATAATCAATTTTTTGAAATTCCTTAAGTAGTATAAAATATTTTTTGTTGCATCATATCAAAGCATTTTTTTTTTAATTTGATGATTTTGGAAATCCTTTATGAGAAATTTTTATTTTTGGGCGTTTCAGCAATAATTGTCCTGAATCTTTTCTTTAAGCACGCTTAAATATATAATAATGTCTACCTAAACAAGTAGCAATTGATTGCTATTGAACCCATAAGCAAACTGCAGGAAAAACGAATACAATGTTTCATAACAAAAGTAATGTAATCAATAGCTAAGCTTTAGTTCTGTACATATGGTACAAAGCTTTTGTTTGGCAGTTTAACGCAATTCCATTAATTTTTATTATTTTATTTGTTATTAGTATTAATTTTATAAGCGTATTAACTTAGTTAACTTAATACGCTTATACAATTAATGCATTAAATTTTATACACATTTAGCTGTAAATTACATTGAATTTCTCTATGTTTTCACTAACCGCATATAAGTAATTTATAACACAAACTTTGTAGTTGAATTTCTTTTATAATTAATTTTTTCACATTTCTATTTTCACATTTGCATTCTTTTAATTATGCGCGGTATTTTACAGTCTAAATTACTTTTTGTAAAGTAAGTGAAATAAATAAATGCACATGTATGGAATCAAACTACTGCTAACTTATGCACATGACTCTATAAATGGATGCATTAGGGTAAAACATAATTATTGAACTAAAACAAAAATAAATTTCAAAACATAAAATCAAATTACAATCGAGTTGAATAAGATTTAAATATCTATTATGACACTTATGGCCGAATTCTCAGTTATTAGTTAACCATTGGTAAACTAATATACTAACTGTTCTTTAACTAATTCTTAGTATTCTTATGGCAAACTAAGCATTGCGAATAAATAATCATTAGTTAAGACTTTGTCATTAGCTAACTAAAGACTGTGAATTCGGCCATTAATGAATTAGGCAGATTCAATAAATAAATAGAACGTAAAAGAAAAAGTAATTTTTCTGTTCAACACCCTTTGTTAAAAAGGAATTTTGAAATTTTGTACAACATAATCACAAAGTATGCCATGACGAAAATATTTATTTTATTTATATTTCACTATAACCTCAAGTGACCATATTATATTATATTCTGGAGGAAATGTTCTTGACATTCACCATAATCAAATTAAAAATTGTGAATTTGTTACACACAACAATGACGGTAGTAACATTGGTGTCTGTAATATGGCCAAATACATGTTATTTATGATGGTGTCAGCATTATAAGCAATTTAGATCAATTGGAGCATTTAGTTAGACGAGAATTAGAGTTGCCAGTGATCGATCTTCGCAAAGTTCCATCAACAACTTTGTCTTCTGTTGGAAGAAAAAGTAAACGTACTGAAATATCCTCCTTTGATCCGAAAGAACCTGTAATTCCTCCTAATTTGAAAAAAAGCAAAGAATTCTTTAAAATGGAAAAGTGTAGCTGATATCCCAATAGCTCAAGAATTCCCCAAAGCAAACTACGATGACTGCAATAAAACACCCTTCGAGTTACTGTGCCAATTCTTTGATGACGATGTTATAAATATGATAGTCTCAGAATCCAACAGTTATGCTCAATTGAAAAATCAGGCAGATGTGCAAATAAATAAGCACAACATTTTTGTATACATTTGAATACTTATAAACAGTGGTTATATGCAAAGCTCAGATAGCCGCCTATATTGGAAAGCTGATAACGATGTTCGTGTAAAATCTATATCAAATGCAATGCCATTGAACAAATACAAAACAATAGGCCAGTATATCTATTAATTTTGCATCAAATGATCAATACAATCCTAATGATAAAATATGGAAGCTTCGCCCATTAACTGATAGACTTAACAAAAAATTTTATTTTTGTATATACATGTACAAATAAAAATTAATAAATTAAGTTTTTTTTTTATTGAAACCTAAAAAAATTCTTAGTTTATTCTTATTACGTTGAATAAGTTAAACAGTCGTAAGTAATGGTGGCGTATGATCTATATTTATTAAAGTTGTTTATTAAATATTAAGTATACGCAACAGTGACTTTAAAAAAATGCCACTAAAACCTCAAGTAACCATATAATTTTGTTAATAAACAGTCGTTAGTAATGGTGGCGTATGATCTATATTTATTAAAGTTGTTTATTAAATATTAAGTATACGCAACAGTGACTTTAAAAAAATTCCACTAAAACCGCAAGTAACCATATTATATTGTTAATAAACAGTCGTTAGTAATGGTGGCGTATGATCTATATTTATTAAAGTTGTTTATTACATATTAAGTATACGCAACAGTGACTTTAAAAAAATTCCACTAAAACCGCAAGTAACCATATAATTTTGTTAATAAACAGTCGTTAGTAATGGTGGCGTATGATCTATATTTATTAAAGTTGTTTATTACATATTAAGTATACGCAACAGTGACTTTAAAAAAATTCCACTAAAACCGCAAGTAACCATATAATTTTGTTAATAAACAGTCGTTAGTAATGGTGGCGTATGATCTATATTTATTAGAGTTGTTTATTAAATATTAAGTATACGCAACAGTGACTTTAAAAAAATTCCACTAAAACCTCAAGTAACCATATAATTTTGTTAATAAACAGTCGTTAGTAATGGTGGCGTATGATCTATATTTATTAAAGTTGTTTATTACATATTAAGTATACGCAACAGTGACTTTAAAAAAATTCCACTAAAACCTCAAGTAACCATATAATTTTGTTAATAAACAACAGTCGTTAGTAATGGTGGCGTATGATCTATATTTATTAAAGTTGTTTATTAAATATTAAGTATACGCAACAGTGACATTAATGGCCGAATTCACAGTCTTTAGTTAGCTAATGACAAAGGCTTAACTAATGATTCTTTATTCGCAATGCTTAGTTTGCCTTAAGAATACCAAGTAATAGTTAAACAATAGTTAGTATTTTAGTTTACCAATGGTTAACTAATGACCGAGAATTCGGCCATAAGTGAACAACATTTTTATTTGTTTTCAATATTAAGCACATCTCTGTGGTAAAATATTTGTTATTTCAAATTAATAATAATTTAAAATTGCCTAACCAATTATTAGAGTAAAAGCCAGAAATCTGCAAATGTCTATAATTACGAACTGAAATTTTTTTCTACGTTCTATTTTGTAGCAGACTTATGTGTTAATCTTTCATGGCACACCTACTGCATGGTAATATAATCACGTAATTTTACACTCTCTGCATATCTTTGAGTTTGTTTAAGATTCTCTTTGAAATAGTACATGTTTAAAATAAAGTACTTAATATATAAATGTCACTTTAATTGAGGGTTTGAACATAGTAAATTATGTATAATACAATGTTGATTTCTTTTTATTTATATGAGAATTAGACATTTATATAAAATATGTTTGTTTGGCACAAGATATAAATTTCAAGACTACAATTATAACACCTTCATAACATAAAATGTGCAATAACAATTCATGAATCTTTATAAACCCACAAAAAACGTTTGTTATTTCATTTGTAACACCAAAAAGTCTATATATTCCGTAGAAGATATTCCTTAGAAGGTTCGTGCGTCTGTCCGACTGTGGAAGGCAACAAACTATAATATATTATTGATCCTTATAACATTCTAAGTCGTTTGAGTCGTTTGTCCGTATGTCTATCCGTGTAAAACACTCTCACGTGCAAAATACAAACCTGAACTTCACCTAATTTCTAGAAAACTGTTTTGTATTTCGTTAGATAGTTTTGTATTTAAAATGTCAGACAACTCCCATAAAATTTTGATATTTTTTAAATATTTTTTGGCAAACTTTTTTTTGAATATATTGAAATTTTGTACACTTTTTTTTGTAATAGATGGCAAGAATCTATCCAAGACTTATCGCAGCCCTCGTACAAATATCTTTCCGAAATGTGACTCAATGACATATACATAAAGGTAGATTCAAACATTTCTTCCGAAAAAAATGTTGTTCCGACAAACAATTTTCACTAAGAATTTTTTGCAACACGATTTACCAATTTAGAACTATTTGTCCAAGCATAAGAAATCAAAGCTGCCATATGTAAATAAAATCTATAAGTTTTACAAGTGATAATACTGCGGCCATTAGATTATTTTGCTTTGATTTTTAAGTGTCGAAAAACAAATATTAAATTATTTTAAAATATTGTGTTTTCTTAACGAATAAAAAAAGAAAGTTGCTTTTGCTGATGGTAAAATGAAATACATAAGGCAAATACGAGGGGGGTCACAAAGCCATAATTTTGATATGGCCTTAAGTCTCATACCAATTTTAATTTAATTTTAAATTTTAAAACCATAATGGTTTTATGTCCCATTTGATGTGCAATGCGAAGCTGGTATTTTGTATACCATAGAGAAGAAAATCCTTTTTTTGTACATGAAATAGGGTGACATGCAACATTATCAAAAATATGGCTTTATGTCTCATTTTTGGAAAAAATTGTACGGCGTTAAGTCCCATTCCATTGAGATTTAATGGCATATACCCTTATGTCTCAACGGAATGGTACTTAACGCCATATGGTTTTACATCCCATGGCTTTGCGACACCCCACCGGCAAATACATTAGCAAAGTAAAAATGTAACCTATTGGCAACTCAGTTCATTTATGTCCAGATATAAAATATAAAATTAAACCAATTCACGCTAATAGTTATTCGTAGAAAATATTGTCTCTCTCTTAAAAAGAGAGTTGTCAAACTTCATATGAAAAAAACTTTGTCCGAGCAAATGGATGAACATGTCTACAAATTTGAATATCAATACAAAATTCTGCAAAAATAAGTTTCATATAAAAAAATCGCAAACCGAAATTTTGTATCTTTCGATCCATGTTTGACCATAGACCCCAGATAAGGTCCACTTTCGAAATGTACGTTAATACTAATATGTATCTTAAATATACCATTATTATGTTGAAATTCAACGTGAGATATCCTCATATGCTAAAAATTCTCTGTTCGGAAATTTAAGAACATCGACCCAAAATTTGTCATAGCTGCAATATGAGGACCATTTCCGAAAAACAATTTAACCTACAAAAATGTCTAATAAATATCGATATTCAACCAACTTTTATACTGATCAGAAATTTTAATCAAGAACTTATACTAATATCAGTTGAATCAATAATTGACAATAGCTCCCGAATTAAGTCCACTTCCGAGTACAACAACCAACCATTCAACTCTTGTAAATAACGTTATTGAGATGACATTCAACCAGTGTTTGTATTTCTCATTATATTTAAGTGGAGGGTATTTAAGATTTGACACAGCTGCATACAACACTCCAATGGACCCTCTGAAAATAATCTTAATATTTATTTAGAATATTTTAGTACATAAAACCAATTGTACTAGAAAACGTATAAACACATTTAAATTGACATTATTTTATGTTTGGCTTTTACAAACCTTAATTTATTTTCAATATTAATAAACGTTATAGCCAAGCGAAGTGGATGAGTAAATTACAAAATAAGCAATGTGTGATAAAAGCAATAAAAACCCTTAAAAAGTTGTTACATTTCATGCATGACCTTCACAAAAGTGTCCCTTTTATTTGCACGAAAAGAAAAGAAAAGCCAAAATGAATTCTCACACACCAACGCCAATCACGTAAATAGGGTTACAATCAAAATTCATATTATTTTTATAGAGAGTACATGCACGCAAGAAGTTTGATAAGAATCAAAATGCGAACGTTTATGTGACTTCTAGCTATTTACTTGAAACCGTACAGTAAAGGAAAACCAAATCATATACTAGATATAAGAGAATCATGTACCTTATACCTTTGTGGCTATTAAATGAAAATACATTCATTACATAAGTATGATTTTGTAAAGTGGTAAATGTGAACGTTTCACTTCAAAAACGGTAAACTGAATTAATCGCTAGTAATCTCGCTTTATTTAAATTCGTGTATACAAGGTGTATGGAATATTATTGGGGTATTTAAACGAATATTAATGCAACTGACAAATATAAAAGAATTAAGAATAACAAGTAAGAGTTTATATTCCCTCTGTACCAACCATCAAATACCAGTAGTGTGATCTGTGAATACTTAAAACTAATTTTTGTTCAATTGCATGTTATGGGACGATCGTCATATTTTATTGTATTTGAGTCTTATGTTGAATTTCATATCATAATAATGATATTTTAATTTTCATTTAGATATAGTTATTGTCGCAAATTGACCCCCTTAAAATAAAACATTAAAATTGTTACATATACGAGTATATAACTAATCTGTATAAAATATCAGTTCGATATATAAACACTAATCCTGCTGGACTGATATTTTCCATTTTTAAACAAAGTATATTGAAGAAAAATATCGAATCCCAAGCCATTAAAATTTTAATAATAATTTTCATGTAACAATTCCCACCTTCAGTGAAAATAATTTAATGAAAATTAAATTCAATTAACTCGAGCCGAAATAAAAGTAATATCAAAGATTTAAAATTAACAGTTCAAATAAATATAATAATTGTTCGAAAAATTTCATTGCTATAATTTTTTTCTTCGAAGCTCTATCGTACCTTAAAAAGGAGAGACAGAGAATATCAGAAATTATAAATTTAAACTTAACAAGTAAGAGTTTAAATTTGGCTGTGCCAAATCTTATATACCCTCCCGAATCTTGTATATAGTAGATCGATCTATGCATACTTGAATAAAATTTGTAACACATTTTGTTTAGATAACATCAGCATGGATAGTCCGTCGGATAATATGGCGTTTGAAAGTTTAGCTGCACTCAAGTTGCAGTTCTTCAAATGATTCATCCATTTGTTTCGCTTGTGCATGTTTATCAACTTGCTGACATGGCGGTTCAGCGGGGCGACCCTAGGGTCGTCAGGGTTGTAGGAACCGGTATATCACTGAAGAATCCATTAATAAATAATCTGAAGCCGTGCCAGTCTGCTTTATTTTCGTTAATGTATGCATGGCGTGCAGAGACAATAAAATCGTTGGGTTTATCCAAACAAATGATTATGGGTAAGCTAGCAGATCTCAGAGAAATAACTATTGTGATGTCAAGGAAACTAGCGTAATTACCCATAATTCATGTGGTGCATCGTCATTTAATGTGCAGAAGGCGGATTCGTCGATCTGTGCTGCCAGTGACGCTTCTCTCTGGCCTTACCCAAGACTTTAGTGCCAGAGCTGGTGATGAAAGTTAAAGTCCATCGGGACGCTAGCCTGTTAGACAGCTGACTATTGGCAAAAAGTAGATATTATAAAACTCCAACTCCGTATATACCGATCTGACCGCAATACCTTAAACTGCAAGTTATTGGTCTGTGGTGTCCAGATCGAGAGAAAGAGCTTTATACTGTACGGTGTTATGTATAATAAATGCAATGCATCCACCGTTGATTCTGGTGCGACCTTTTAGGAGAACTTTACAGACTGGAATTACATATAAGCTCTGTCTCCTGGACTGCAGCAACTACGGGCTTCAATCGACTATCAACATCGATGACTGATTATCCCATGAGCTACGTCGCTAACATCAGGGTACTACGTAGTTTTCCATCCATTCTCTTGCGTGTGTTAGTCTAAAACAATTCCTGTGCTGACACCAGCTTAAACAAGAGTTGCACCTTAATTGAGTCGACATATGGTTCGGTCTGTTCTGGCAAACTGAATAGAACCATGATAATAGATTTTGCTCAATTCCGGCTCCAACCAATAAGAAGCGGAGCAGCATTGCCGTAATTTGCAGGGATTAAAAATTGTGTAGTTATTTTTGCTGAATTGACAGCTCTTGGGTCATGCCGGTACGTAGTACCTGAACTGTTTTTGTTCTATTCACTAGAATCCTTATACATACAACCAACATTAAGCATATGAAATTTGTATTTGCATATAAGTATGTGTTTGCTAAATATTTCTAGCAGAAAAAAGTTGCTGTAAAGAGGTCTTCCAAAGAGCCCTATTTTTCTGTCACAAGAACTTCCAGCCGCATTGCAAAATTGTTTAAATTTTACATGGCATGTCATTATTTGCTAAGGCCTTGCCTACTCGATATTTGTTCGATGCCTTTAAAAGACAATTAGAAGGTCTGCAAATAATGCCTTATAAAAGCGTAAATAAAGGTCTGCTAAATAAATAATTTTATTAAAGAAAATATTCTTTAATATTTCAGCATAAGAATTTAAAGAATTAAAAGATGAAGAATTTAAAATATATATAAAGTACTGATTCACGCGCACTTTACACCACAAACTTTCATAAAGTACTAACCCCCTGGCACACGATGTCGAACGATAACGGTGGCTTAGATAAGACTTAAGACATAAACTTTTTATCGTATCTATTTTTTACTCAATCAAGTTTGTTTATTCCACAATCAAGCTTGTGTCTTAAGTCTTATCTAAGCGAACGTTATCGTTCGACATCGTGGGCCAGGGGGTAAATTTATATACGCTCTCTTTTTGCATTTTTTTTACTCGTATAACAAAGTGAGCAAATTAATGTTTGTTATTGTAGTGACGATATACGGCAAAACTTTTCATGTCTGTATACCTTCTATTGAAATGCAATTTAGAATGTGTATGAAAAGACTTCTAATACACCCTCTGAGAGAATGCTTAGTGGAATGAGTATCGAATATTTTAGAACGTATAAACGGGTTCTATAAGGCCTACACATGAAAGCACTGCAATTTTTCCCTCTGGGTTATTTTGATATTTTGTTAAGCAATATTAACTACAAAATGCATTAAAACTAACACATTATTACTGTTTATAAAATTACATAGAACACAAGCATGTTATAAACATACATATGTTTTATAAATGTTATCTAATTTGTATTTTTCTAGCCACCAAAAAAAGAATGGTTATATTAAGTATGTCATTCCATTTGTAACACATCGCAATATTGGTCACAGAACCAAAAAGTCTATATATTCTGGGTCCTTATAAGATTCTAAGTCGATTAATGTCTTATTTGTATTTTGTCCTTATATTAGACCTATTTGACCATTTATGGGGCGACTATAATAAAATTCAGTACATCAATTTATACATCTATAAGGATTTTGTATGTCGAATTTAAAACTGGTAACAATATTTACACCAGTGTGGTATTGAAAATGGGCAAAATCGGTCCAGTACGATCCGACTTATAGAACAAAGTTTCAGACAAACTGGATATTTTTCAGATATTTGTTGGTTAATAGTATACTTCAAATATAATACAGGTAATATCATGAATTTTTGCATACTTAATTTGTATTATTGAGGGACAAATCCTGTTGAAAATAGTAAGAATCGTCCCACGATTTTTCAATGCTCCTATATAAACGTCTTCCAGAAATATGGATCTTTGGTACTGAAATGCCTTTAGAAATGTAGTATCCATATGAAATTCAACATTATTAGTTTCACGTAAAGATAAAACACATGATTTGACCATAACCCCCATACAAACTCCACTTTCCGAAAATAATTTAAATACTCATAAATCTCTTTTAAAATTCACTATCAATATGATATTCCATAGAAGTAAATTTTATACATCTATATATAAAATATAGTAATCTACTTATTGTGTTTGGCGCCTAATTTGTCATAGCTCCCATAACCATATTGTCTTACGTAAATATCTTTTAAATATCGATAGCGAATCAAAATTTTTCACCGTTCAGTGATATGAAGGCAAACAGTTTTATATTGGATTTTAAGAGGGTCAGTCCACATTTTTCGTATAATGTCCATTTCCAAGAATAAGTGGAATACCCAAAAAAAAAAAAAAACTTTAAAATAGATTGTTATGAAGATGAAAATTTCGTTATTGAGATATAAAATTCACCATAAGGCTCAAGTATAGTAAACAAATTTATTTATAATGATCTTCACATGACATGTAATATATCCCTTATCTTTATCGACAAATTTCATCCAGGTATGCGTAAATCACACTACTGATATACATGTAGGTGGTGGGTATATAAGATTCGGCACAGCCAAATATAAACTCTTGCTTATTTTCTGTTAGCATGATTATGTACTATTTGAGATATACAGAAATGAAACTTATTAAGATTTTGGTTTATTTTGTGCAAATTATTTTTAAAAGCTTTTAGTTCTTTTCGGCATTAGATTTGCATAAATATATTGATGTAGTTACTTATTTATATGTTGAAATTATAGTGTGTGTGTATTAAAACTGTGTTCTTATCTTTTTGCAATGAACATATATACATGTATGTATATGTATATTTCCATTATGTAAAAATTGCTATATTTATTAAAGCATAACAAATACTTTAAGAAGTTTATACTTTTTATCCTTTTAGAACAACATCAAGGATACATTGTGGTTGGGGTTAAAAAGTGAATATTTCTTTTAGCAGCTGGGATTAAAAAAAAAAATTCGGAATAAAATTATTCTTTGTGAAAATATTTTTTTTTTTCGTTTAGGAAATTAGTATCTGGATACTAAAAATTGCAAGAAAATTGTAATATGTAAATAATAATTATTAAAAAAAATTAGGAAAACTAAGCGAAAATGGATAATTTTTAAAACTTTATGGTGTTCACACTTGCATTTTTAATAGAAATTTTTTAATTAACGCCCTAATTGAATTGAATTATCCATACACAATTTCAATTAAGGTAACTTCATTATCAGTTAATTGTTCTAATAATTGTTAAAATTAAAAATACAGCCCTGTGACAAGTATTAACTAAAATGGCAGTTGTTTCGCTTTTACATTAATAAAGAATATTTTTAGGCTGAAAATTATAATATTAGAACCAAATAAATTTATAAACGTTAATTAAATTAGCAATATTGAGCATGTGTGAACACTTTTTAATTAACCCACAATTGACTCAATTAAAAATGCATGTCTGAACACCATATAACACTTCCTTGGAACGCTCTTAGAACTAGTTAAATTATTTACTTATTTAGATAAGAATACAGAACCTTATCTTATGGTTACGAGCTTGAAGTGTAAAATAGTTTCTATGAGGTAGTAGTAATGTGTAAAAACCTTAGCAATTCATCGCAGTAAAATATCTACAGTTTTCTTAAATGATGGTCAGCTCGTTAGGTTCTATATTTTATATAATTCGATCAGGTCCTCCATTTCAATGCTATCTTAAATAGTTTTTAGTTGAGACTTTGCTAACAGGCAGTATTAATGCCATATCCCACTACTTTATTGGTGTCTATAGCTGACGTCTTTGTCATCTAATACAATTTGTGATCATTACTTAAACACTTGAATTCCTCTATGCAGACACTCAGCCGTAAAATTAGTTCTAGATTTAGATTTTTCTTCTGAATAATCATTTCCTTTACTCCAATTTATATTTATTTCGCTAGTTGACAGATCATTTTTTCAACATGCCACAGTAATTATTTTCCATTTTGCATCGGTTTACATATGTATAATAGGATATAATGTGTTACTATTATGCAAAATGATATCATTAAGAAACTAGCTCTGGAAGAGCTTTCGAATTAGTAGTTTCGTGTTGGCTGTGGCAATATTTGAAGTAACTAAATCAATATTTGTTCGTGCACAGTGTGGCAGAATTGATTTTTTGGATTTTAAATCTCCAAGATATGATCATAGGACATATGATTGTTTTCTTCGTCATTATTCTTCGTCGATATATGGGCATATATCAATGACACGTAGAAAAATCTGCCTTGATTCATATTGTGGGCAGAATTCATTCTATACTAAATGTAAACTTCCTGGGTTGTGGTAACAACTGAACATTTCTCTAGATAGCCCAGAAGATACCCGAAATAGAACCATCCTTTCTATACAGAGGTGGACACAAAATTAGCACACAGTTTTACCTATTTTAAACCTTTTGGTTTTAAACGAGTTCAATGTCACCCTAAGATCTGTCACTATACTTTTTGTTTCATTAATTTGTTTTATTTCGGTGGTTTTCATTGTTGCATAAAAAAAACTTTAGACAGTAATTTGGCACTAAATAAAAATAAGAGGAACAAAACAAAAAATTTCATTTAAATCCTAATATTTAGTATGATATCCGCTGTTTTTAATAACATCCGCACATCTGCTCATATGCTCCACCAAATCCATACGGCTACCAAATATTTTGGATTTTATTCCACAATTCAGTAAAATTTCTGGATCTCGTACACTTTGATAAGCATACATTGATTTTATGTACAAGACCGACAACATGCCCAGAAAACGCTGCGCACGCGTTACATCGTGGCAAAAGAAATTGAGGACTGTATGTTCCTTTTGCAACATGTGGCTTCTGCTGAACAATATATCCACGCAAGTTTTTTCATTTAGTCTTATTTTTGTAGTTCCAGATGAGACGTCAATATAGAATTTTGTTTAAAGATCTCTTGGAGATCTGAGGCTTTGTAAATTAAAGGGTTCTCTTTATGGGTTCTCTTTATGGGCTGTTTTCTAATTCTTGAGGTCTGTGAAACATTTTTAAATGTTCAAAACGTTTCGAATATGACCTAATGAGTAATCTTCATTGAGCAAATTAAAATACTTTCAATCTTGCCAATTGCGCTTCCTCTAGAGTTATCTTTTGAATAACGGTGAATCGGTGTACAACACTTTGTTTTAGCCATGTCTACATATTGTTTTATAACCCTTATGCCCTTATTCATAAAACTGAGAAGAGGTTTATAAGAAGTTTATAAAGCAAATTTTGTATGATAATTTGTTTTATAAACCTGTTATAAGTTTTTGTGAATAAGGGGGTTAATCTTTTGTTTTATAAAATATATTTAGAACAAATTAATTCCTAAAAAATTAACGTGAAAAACTAACAAAATATGTAAATTTATTTTCAAGTTCTAAATTGTTGTCCAGCTCAAATTGCCTATTAATTGCAATTAATCACAAATAAAAGAAATTATTAAGAAATAATGCCATAAACACACCCTAAAGAGTATAATAATCAAGCTCGACCATTGATTGAATGGCCTACATTCTGTATATATGTAAAACCAGTTTTTCAGAAATGGGTGCAATATTAAAGCAAGCGGATCGAAAGATTCGGCACAGCCGAATATAAACTCTTACTTGTTTTTTATATATATATATATATATTGACCAATTTTAGATTTCCTCTTTTGCAAGTGTATGTTATATGATTCCGCGCTAAACAGATGACTTAAACTTGTAAGAGCTAGTCAGACAATCTTTCCTGGTCTTAACTGATTTTGTTCCATATTAAGTTAAAAATATCAAATTTAAATGATTGCAATTTTAATTATTTTTATTTTAGGGACGTGTAACAGTTGTTATTGCTCATAAATATCTGACTTATATAGATATTCACACAAATTTCACCAGAAATTATTATACCCTACACCACCATAGTGGCAAGGGTATATTGAATTTGTGCTGATGTTTGTAACACCCAGAAATATTGGTCCAATACCCACCCTAAAGTACACCAACCGACTTAGAATTACTTTCTGAGTCAATCTAACAATGTCCGTCCGTCCGGCTGGCTGGGTGTCCATGTAAAGCTTGTGCGCAGAGTACAGGTCGCAATTTTTAAGATATTTGGATAAAATTTAGTACGTTATATTTTTTCGACCCAACGATGAAAGGGATTGAAACTGCTGGAAATCGGTCTATTATTTCACCTGGCCCCCATACAAATGTCCTCCCGAAATTATGGTTTACTGATCATAAATGTTTCAATTATGCAAGTATCCAAACAAATTGCATCACAAATGCATAACTCTCTCAACAATGACGGTGTCCAAATAATATTTAACACAAATGTATTTCATATGTAACTCGTAACTCGCATATAAGGCCCACTCTTGAAATTCACCATAAATTTCTTAAAAATTTTGGTATTCAAATTTGACACAAATAAGATTTTTTTATACAGAAATAATGACACCCAATTTTATAATGGTCGATCCATAATTAGTCGAAACTCCCATATAAGACCCTTTCCGTAATTCAATTTAAGCTTCATAAATCTTTTAAAAGTATTTATATCGAGATAAAGTTTAACATATCTAATATTTATATTCATAGACATCATGACACTAAATTTTTGGATGATCGGTCCACAATAGGTTATATCTATCATATAACGCCCATTTCTGAAAAACTGTTTTATACATATACTGTATGGTATTATATAGTCGGGCTTGACCGACTATACTTTCTTACTTGTTTTTATATAAAACTAAATCATATTCGGAAAAAATATACGGATCGGTTGATAATTGATCCATTTCCAAAAATTATTTTAACGACCAATCATTAACCTGTTGGTATCTAAATAAAATTTAATACAAATAGGTTTCCTATATACAGATGTCATGTCACCTTATCGGTCATCGATCGATCCATAATTATTTATATCTCTTATAAAAGACCTAGTGTGCATTTCGAAAAACTGTGTTTGCTGGTATACTCGGAGTAAGCTATTGTATGGTCGGTCTTGACCGACTATACTTTTTAGTTTTTTTTTTATTTCTAGAAATTCACTTGAATTTATTTCTTTGTATTATATTATTATTACTTAGTTAGAGTAATTAAATTTATCCACTGATAACTATCATCAGATAAAAGCAAAAGCTATAAAAAATACTTTATTATTAATTAAGTCAATCTTAGTATACATGTATACATATGCATATATCATAAAAATATAACTTTGTAATAGAAAAATTATTACTCCACTAATAAAATTTAGCTTATTACATTTTTATTTCTTAGCAATTTATTAATTATTTCGAACTAAAACTTCTATACATACTTGATCTTTAATATCATAAAAATTATAATAAATATGCAGTGCCAGAAATGTCATAAAAATTTTAATTTATTTTAGTGAACAACAATAGCAACTCTTTAATTTCATCCTTTGCAATAAAAATCGCAGTTCATTTAATACATCCTTCCTATAAGCAACTCATAAATAGCTAACAAAAATTCTCAAACATTGACTTTTAGCCCATTTTATTAGTCGGACAGAAATGTAAAGCAATCATGTACATATGTAACCAAATTTAGGGACAATTTGAAACCTGAAATGATATTGACACATTGTAAAATAAAATTTCTTGAAATGAATTTAACTCACAATTAACCCTTTTTATATTTTTCATAATTTCAATTTACTTTTGCTCATAACGAATAAATCTCTAAACTAAAAGACACAAAACATGCAGAAAAGAAATAAAATATTTTCTTAACCCATATTTTGTGTGTGTGTTTTTTTTATAATGAGTATTATTATAAATTTATTTTTATTGTAATAAAAGAGTATGAGTATTAAAATCTACATGTCTACTATGACCATATTTATGTGTGTGATTGCGTTTTGGAGTGTTTGACTCTAAGGATGTGTGATGTCTTAGGGGAAATGTCAAAATGAAAAGACTTCTCCTTTTTGTTGGGAGTTAGTACAACATGCACTACGCATTTGAGTGTCTGACACATGTATGACAAGCCATGAGAGAGACTTGAGCATTCTTAAAATTAAAAAAAACGTTAAAAGGGCGCCATTGTGCTTAAACACAAACACCATAATCTCAAGCAAACTCAATTACATGATATACTTACATAAGAATTTATGTACACTTACATTAGGGTGGCTGCCAACAGAAAGCAGTCAGTGTTCTTAATTAACAAGAAAGGTAAGTTTACTAAATGTGTTTAAACTAAATCAAAGGAAAGAATTTTGTATGTGATAAGTGGCAGACAGTTTCCAACATCTCAATATATTTATCTAATTTATAACCTTGAAACTTGCATTTAGTTACAAGTTGTAAAGCAAGTTTATTATTCAGAGACAAGGTCAAATTGGAAATACTTGTTTTTGAACCAACTTATTTTTTACTGATATTAAAATGTAATGATAAGAATACTTTATGGAAACTTGCAGCATGTTGTTTTGTTTTTATATAAATATGTATGACTATGACTAGCCATTCGTTTTTGGACAGGTTCCTAACATGTTTACAAGTAAAAGAAGTAAACCTACTTATTTTATTCTGAAATATGAAAATATTTATCATTCTTTTACCACCGACCACAAAGATGGGGGGGATATTAAGTATGTCAGTCCGTTTGCAACACATTTAAATAATGGACGTAGAACCAAAAAGTATATATATTTTGGTTCATTCGTCTGTTGAAGGTACGATAAAGCCTCGAACAAAATAACATAGAACAATGAAATTTTTTTCCAAAAACCGAAATATTTCGTATTGAAAACGGGAAAAATCGGTCCAGTAGGATACAAGCTATAGATCAAAGTTTTAGACTGTCTCAATATTTTTCAGATTTTTTGTGCTATTTTCTTCAAATATAATAAAGATAATAGCATGAAATTTTGCACACTTTATTTTTACTATAGAAGGACAAGTCATGTGGTAGGAATCGGTCCACAATTTCTCATAGTTTGCATACAAATGCCTTCCCGTAATATGGCTTTATGGTACATAAATATCTATAAAGAAGGCCGTATCCATAAAAAATTCTGCAATAATAAGTTTCATGCAAAGTGAAATTTCACAAGGAAATTTTAATTGCATCTGTCCATAATTTTGGCATAGCCCCATATAAAGTTAACCTCCAAAAATTATTTAAGTGAAATCTTTTACATAAATCACTATCAAATGAAATTCAACAAAAATAATCCAAATATACATTTAAATCGTCGTACTATATTTCATAATAATCGGGTTATATTTGATCGTAGATCCAATATAAACTCCACTGCCGACAATTACTTAAGTTTGCTTAAATCTCTTATAAAAGGTTGAAATTCAACAAGCATAATTGAAATATGCATCTAAATTATCGTAACAAAATTCACGATATTTGATCTATACTTGAACATTGCGCATATATAAAGTCCCTTATAATAACCACTATCAAGTTAGAATTCAGGTTGTGTTTTTTTTACCCAGGTGCGCGTTATCTAGGGCTTGACCTCAAGCCTGTTAGTCAACGTTAGGGTTAGTTACCCAGAGGGTAAAGTTTGTTTTCCTTAACCTAGAAAAGAACAAAATATTAGAAATTCGTACATATATTGTATATTGTATAAGACTTGTCCGAAACATACAGTAGGTAGGACACGTGACGGACGGACGGCAGCTCCTGTCATCCGAATTCCCCGAAAGAAAGAAGCTGGAGGCATAAATAGCAAATAAAAGAAAAAAAATCATCGCTAAAAGTTAAATAAATGAAGCAAAAGTTTTTTTTTTTTGAAATCAAATAAAAGAACTGTTAGTAATTAAAATTAGTCGCTTTCATACCAATATACATACATATATAATGGTAAATCCTCTAAGAGTAAGATATATGGGATTTAGAGGCGAGCAAAGGGTTATACAGAAAATCTAGTTTCTCCAGGTGGAATTTCAGATTTCTTGGAGGGTAAGCCAAATCGTGGTAAATCCTTCGAAACAAAAATTTTGTACCCGAATTATTTTTTTATTACTTGTATTTATTTATTGTATCCTCATTAAAAACAAGCTAACAATAAGTAATTGAAATCTTATATCTAATGAATTTTAACTATTCAGTCCAGCCAGTGCCGGGCGAAAATTGTTTGATTTATACTAAAATATGTGTTAAATACACCGCTATTATATTGAAATTTGATGTGAGATATCCTCATATGCTTACAATTCTCTGTTCCGAAATTTAATAGAACAAATCAATAACTTATATTCCGGAAATATCAGAACGATTAAGGAGAAATTTTCGATACTTGTAAATATAGAATTGCTTACAAGACTTACAACACACTACATAAATTATTTAGTAAAACAAAATATAAATTTTTTTTGTTTTTTATATATATATAATAAATTCCATTTATTTATTAAGAAAAACATAAGCATTAACTATTACAAAATAAAAAAATTCAGATCAAAAATAAGTTGCGATTTCAGGTGACATTACATTTTCCTTTAGAGCATCATGATCAGAATCAACAATGTTTGCTACTTCGGATGATAAATTAACATGTTCAAAGGTGCCCCCTTTTCTTTGTTCAAACCTGGCTTGCCATTTCACGGAAATTTATAATAAATATTTTTTTACATTAATATCAAATAACTAAACTTAATTTTGTTTGAAATGAATTTTGGACTGCACTATACTCTTACAAAAAAAATAAAAAAAATTACAATGGCACTGCGAAAACTGGTTCACCCAACTACATTCGGTCGACGACTGAAAAAACTAGCAAAAGTTATTGACGTTGCTAGAAAACAAGGTTGCCATGTGAAAAACTCGGTTAAGGGTCGGAAAAATGTTAAACTGAGATTTTATTAACATTGTTCAAAGGTGCCCCGTGTTAAAACGTTTTAAATTAAATTTTTTTTTTAAAGACCTTAAGCTTAAATAATTACTAAACTCTTAATTATCCTTTTTTATGCACTGTTTCTTAATTTTAGTGAACTATGGAAAAATGTTTTTTCTTTAAACAAAATATAAAATATTAATCAAATTTGGCTAAGACTGAATAAAAAAACACTAATTAAGGATATTCTAGTTCTATTACCAGTGTAGTTTTTGCATTTGTCATTATAATTAGGTGGAGGGTATTTAAAATTCGGCACAGTTGAATATAGCACTTTAACTTGTTCATATTCTTTTCGTTAACCTGATGAATATGGAAAAATGTATTTTTCCTCATCTTCCTACACGTCTGTGTCCGTTTGATTCACATAATTGATAGAATTTTAAATAAAGAGAAATACAAGAAAACCAAAATGATGTAATGCTGTTCTTGGATTGAGGTGAATGTGCATATTATATGACAATTCCCACAAGACAATGATAAAAAGCACACGGCGAATCTTACCAAAAAATTTTTTTGCGTCAATGTTTTAGAATGGCTATCATTTAGTCCAGATCTAAACCCCATCGAGGATGTGTGGGGTGATGTCAAAAGGTAGTAATATAACCAATATGTATACATTCTTCGATGAAGTGAAAGAGGCGATAAGGTCTGTACCTGTTGAGCGATATAGACTTCTCATATCATCAATGCTCAATCAAAGTGAGGCTGTAATAAAGCAAAAAGGAGTTTAAAACAAAATATATTACAATTTGAACAGAAGCATTGTATGCTAAAATATACAAACAAAAAATGTGATAAAATAAGTGGAGAATGTATAAAACAAAATTACTTTTATGGGTTGCAAAGCGTTTCCAATTGGGTGTCAACAGTAAATATATATGAACATTGTCAGGTTGTAAAAACAATAATTTATATACTTCTTATATGAATAAGAAGTAGCAATCGAACTTCCTCTAAAAAATGTTCTTTTTATACCCACCACAAAAAAAATGTCCTAAAAAAGTTCTAGGGCAATCTCAGCATGTCCTTACATTGGACGAATTTAAGATATGTTTCGCATAAAATAATTATGAGAATAAAAAAAGTCTTTAGACAACCAGTATCGATATAAAATTCGGCAAAAATTAATTACGTGTAAAGATAAATCACAAACCAAATAAAGTCCATATCCGGAAATCACTCAAATACTTACAATTCTCTATTAATATTACTATCAATACTATCAAAATGAAATTCGACACAAATATTTCATTTTAAAAATATAGAAGTAATTATGAGTCTATATGAATATCGATATCGAGCCTAAATTTTTCTACATACTAACTCCCCTTATAGGCATCACAATAGACCGTATTGGTCTCTGGGTGATTGTGTGGGGACAACCTCACAACGGCCTTCTAACCTAACCTAACTCCCCTTATTCCGGGAATAAATGAAATAAAATAAAATTTGTAAAAGTCGGTGACCGGATTATATTAGTGGTGGATATAAAAGACTCAGTGCAGCCTTATATAACACTCTTACTTGTTAGACTTAGCATAGTTTAGTTTGGAGACTTTAATATGGGCATATGAGTAATATGGATAAAATGCAATTTTGGGAATTTCGAGAGGTGCTAATAGGTTTCTGTGACAATATATAATGCGGAGCGTACTAAAAAAATTCAAGTTAAATTGTATAATGTTAACCAGTGCGTCGGCTATGAAGTTTGGAAAATTCAATTACGAAACTAGACGTTAGTAATTTTCGCAGTAAAGTCTGTTTTTCTTAAAAAGAATAGACTACGTTTTTTAACAATTACCTCAAACATAGTTATAAGCTGTTGTTGTAATTACAAAATAAGTGGTTAAGTTTTTTTTAGATCCTTCAGAACTTGATGCAAGATATAAAAAAGATAATTACAATAATCATGTAACGTACATCACACTGTATAAATTAAAATAATGAATAACCTTTAAAATATTTGCACAAACACTGCTCAAGGCCGCAACAATTTTGCACTAATTGATTAAAACATAAATAAAATACCTTTAAAGATTGTATAATATCCGAAGGATATGTGCAACATAAACTGTGGTGGTTAATGTGAAAATGATAATTACAAGTTTAGTTAAATAGATATTAACTGTAAAAGTAGACGTGTAAATGGCAATATCAAATGTTTGTATTTATAAATGTACGAATGTACTTATGTCGAGCAAATCAGTTTTCTTTGCAATTAATGTATGCAAGGGTTAAACACAATCTTCTATGTTTAAATCATTAAATCACAAATTATTTGTTAAAAGTAAAACAAGATTTTCACATATACATATATATTTGTTTATGATTTATGCTCAAATTAACTATATAATAAATTTTTTTATTAAATTATTTAATTTTTTACACTTTTCTACTAATTTTAATTTGTATTTAAATAACCAATGACTTTAATTATCAATTAAGTTTACCTTTACATTCGTTTGTCATAAAGGTCAACTGTATGCTATATAAACAATTTAAATTGTTTGCCACAAATGTAAATATTTTCCTCCCACTACATTCATGAACTAATCAATTGCCTGAATACACTTTCACACTTTGCTTGGCAGGCCTTGCAAATAAATTGATGCACAAACATAGGATCAACTAACATTTGATTGATAAGTCACTGTATTTGCATAATTATTACACCGTGAGCGAGATCAATAAATTTTAAGGTAGAATAATTCTTTAAATACTACCAAAAGATTGCATCACAGTGTTGGAGTAATGAATTTTATATGCTTTACTTTGTGTTGATTTTGTGTTATTTGTTTAGGAGACATGGAAAATAAAGTAAAGAATTTATTTTCCACTGCCACATTGGCCTCCAAAACAAATACTGAATTAGTCATCTTAAATAGAAAAATTCTGCTTGTACTAAAAGCAAGTATACTAGCATACTTTAAAATATTTATGTGTCAGGAAAAATTGTTTTTGGCAATAATAAAATTTAATAATGAAAGATATTATGTTAGTTAAAAAAATGTCAGCAAAAAGAGGCTATCCTTATCTCACAGGTTTATTTGAAATATTTACTGATCCATCAAATATCTGGGATTGCTAATAGTTATGTTTTACTCTCCGTCGTACACATGTTTTGATTTTCACATTCGTAAAGTATGATGTCTAGCCAGACCCACCTCGTTTTTCATCTACTTGATTCCAAAAAAAAATAATTTTTTTAATTAAATGAGCAAAATTTATATGTACAAAGTGGCGCAAAAGTAAACTTCCGATGTTTTTTGGCTGTAATTAAAAAAAAAAAAATGAAAAACTTTGATTCTTCTTATTTGGTCTTTCCGGCGATAGGTCCTCACATTCTTGACGGATATTGTCTTTAAGAGCTGCAAGAGTCTGAGGCTTGTTGACATAAACCCGCGACTTCAAAAAGCCCCACAAAAATAAGTCTGGAGCGGTCAAATCAGGCGATCTTGCTGGCCAATGCAAATCGCCAAAACGGGAGAATAGGCGCCCGGGAAATGCATCCTTCAGCATATCGGTTGTGGCACGTGCAGTTTGTGCCGTTGCACCGTCCTGTTGGAACCACATGTTTTCCAATCCCAATTCATCAAGTTGCGGCAAAAAGAACTCGTTGATCATTGCTCTGTAGCGCTCACCATTCACAGTAACCGTTTGGCCCGCGACGTCTTCGAAGAAAAAAGGTCCGATGACTCCTCCAGCGAAAACAGCACACCATACAGTACCATACGTACCCGCTATGATGGAAATGGGCCTCATCACTCATGATTATTTTTGATGAAAACCCGACCGATTATTGGTCAAATAAATAGTCAGCAATATTCCGCGTTCTTGAGCGTGTTGCGTAACATTGTTTATTAACGTATATTTCGCATGTGTTTACTACACAAATGTTAAAACAGAATTGACATTGGAGGCCAATTGCAAAATTTATAGCATTTTCTGATAGGAAGATTACTTTTGCGCCACCTTGTATGTATGTATTATAATGTCACAGAACTCAGTTCCGATCGAAAGTGGAAGCTTCTGTTATACTTTTTATTACAAAAATTATATGTTTTTTGTGTTGGTTACACAACGTTACCATATTTAAGTTAAAAACTGAGATTTAAGTTTTTTTTTTGGGAATAATGAAAATCCATTGAAATCTAGATAATGCAAAGTAAAAGCGATCGATTTGCAAATACGGAATTACCCATTCCGATCGAATTATGTGACATGCATGATAAATAAATATTCATTTGTTAAAAGAGCAATCACAACTCTTATTATTATTAACACAAACATAATGAGGAGGTGGTGAAAAGTATAACAACAGTTTCAATAAAACTTGTATGTACCTTATGAATTAACTAGATGGAGTTACTTGTTATTATTTTTATTGTTTTTTTCCGAATTAACTTAACCTAGGCTAACCTAGTTTAATAGATATAAATAAATAATAATAGAAAACTGGACAAAAAATAATTAAAACTAACAAGAATAATATAAGAAAACATTATTTATAATTCAAAATAAATATGGGTCTTACCAGACCCACACCCAGAAAAAAAAATATATATAAAAAAATATACATAAAGTAAATTATAATACAAATTATAATAACCTTTTTGGAGATTGGGTGTTAATTGTCTACAGAGCAAATCGAGTTAAAATATGAGTCATTCTAATAGACATTTTAAAAGAAAACTGAAAAACAAATCTGTGAATACAGATATAGAATGATGTACAACGAAAATTATAAAGAAGCCAATAAAAATTGTAGAATTCCCATCAATCACCTTGAAGCTAAAGTTACAGAAATGGTTAATAAAAACTAAACCAACAAGAAATTGCACAGAAGAATTATTTGCAATTTTGTCGGAGGAAGGGTTAGATGTTTCGCTGTCAGTAAAAAGGTTTTTAGGAAGAAAAACTAAAATTGTAGACAGAAGAGTTTCACCAGGAAGTTTTCATTATTTAGGCATCGAAAATCATTTAAAAAAGCAAAGAAGATTTTACAAAACTATTCAAAAGTACAACTTAAAATAAATGTTGATAAATAATTTTATTCTATTTTCTTCGACCTTTTTGTATGATTTTTATTAAATAATTGTAATTATTTATTGAAATTTATTGAAATTATTTAATTAAAATAAATGTTGATTAAATTCCACTATTCAAGAGCTAAAGATTGCAGCTCTGACCTATACTTATCCAAGTTGTAAACATTAAAGAAAAAACAAGTTAGAGTGCTATATTCGGATGTACCGAATCTTTAATATCCTCCACCTAAACTAGTATATCTTAATTCTGTGTTTCCTCTTCAGTCTTAGTGCAAATTTTATTAGTATTTTATATATTGTTTGAAACACAATATTGGTCGTAATTCACTAATGTGATTTTATTTTAAATGTTTTACTAGAAAAAGAAAATCTTGTTATTTACCTAATTCAAATTTAATTCTCTTGGGCAGCAGTATTAATTGGTCAGATAATATTAGATATCTAGGTATCTACTTGGACTCAAAGTTAACTTTTAACTCTCATATAAGCCATGTTATTAATAAAGTTAATAAGTACAAGATTATATTATATCCATTCATAAATAGAAAGTCTCTTCTTATTAACTCAAATAATATTTTAATCGTGAAAACAATTTTTCAGGCAATAATCCTCTATGGATGTCCAATCTGGGGCAATTGTGCAAAGACTCATGTAAAGCGCTTGCAAATAGCCCAAAATAAAATTTTAAAAATGGCTCTTAAATTACCATGGCATTTCTCCACCATATGATTACATGCCATCAGTAATACTAATACTGTTTCACAAGCTATCGAAATTCTCATTAACCGTTTTAGATTAAAATGTACTTTTTCGGATAACCCTCTTATATCTGTATTATATTAATCTTAAGTATTAAAACTATTTTTCTTATTGTAATTATATTATTACTTTAATGTATTATTTTTTTGTTTTTTTGTATATTTGCTACTTGTTTTTCTTATTTCATTTTAAACTATTGTTATAAATAGTATAACTATACCTGGAGCTTCATAATATTATAATTATATTGCAAACATATTATTCCTTTTTCAAAAAAGTTTACAAATTATAATTTCCTATTATCATAATTTATATATTATTTTCTATTGAAGGTTTTTGTTAATAGTTTTCCTTCAGATGCATTTTGATGAAGTATTTACGTAAATGTTGCTTTTCTTTTTTATACCATAATAATACTTTAGATATAAGGCTAAGCCAAATCTGTGCAATATTTTTTGCTAGTATCTAAGGGATAAATGTGTGTTTTCTCCTATTAAATAAATAAATAAATAAGTACAGAGTTTGTCTGACTTTCATAATAATCTTGAGTGTAATTCAACAATTTGTACAATTTTTAGAGAATATTATTTCGAACTTTTTTATATTTATATATTTGAGAAAATTCTTAATTCAGGCTTGAGTTCGTTTTTTAATTAATAACTCGAAGAATACCATTGTGAAAAATATATTTTTCTTAGACAAATGGCACACTAAAATGCATTTTCTGCCCTGCCAAGGGCTTCATCAGCAATGTTTATTGTCCAAGATCTACTCGTAAACATCAACTATTGAACTAACCATTTTTGAGAAGTAGAATATGGGAATTAACATATTTCTTATTACGTGTTATGAGTTAGAACGAAATTTACTTGTGCTTTACAAATGTGTGTGTATTTTTCTTTGTTATTATTATACATTTTTGTATTACTACAAATTTGTTGTTACTTTTTTGCTTTGTCCACCGTCGGTTGACAAATTTATGAAATTAAAAAAACATTTTTTATAAGATATAAGGTGAGGCTTTTGTGTTTGAATTTGATCTCAATAATATTATTTACAAAAGATTTATGAGTGGCTTAGCAGAAGTAGACCAGTTATGTACTGATAGTTTCTAAATCCAGTATCCACTAATGTTATTTATCATTAAGCCATATTTCAGGAAGATATTTGTATGGGGACTATGAGAAATCATGGACCGGTTTTTACTCTTTTCCTTACACTTTCTTCTTTTATCATATAAATAACGTGTACATAATTTCATGGCAATATCTGCAACATCTGCAACATATTTCAAAAAATTGGAAGAAAAATGTTTAAAAATATCAAAATTTTTGCTTCATAACCATTATTCAATCGATTTTATTGATTTTCAATAGCAAACTGCTTAGGAGAACTATAAGCGGTTTTTTGTAAATTATGTTGATTTCGGTTGTGTCCTTTTGACGTAAGAGTGTTTTACAGATACAGACAGACGTACAGACAGACAGGCGGACATGGCTCAATCGACTAAGATTTTCGTAAGCACCAGGAATAATATACTTTTTTGGGTCTCATATAAGTATTTCTCAGTGTTATACACGGAATGACAAACTTATATGTATATACCCTCATTCACTGCTTATGGTGGTGGAGGGTATAAAAATTGCAAAAAATTAATAAAAAAAATATCACGAAATGAGAAACATAATATACCCTCATTAACCACTTGTGGTGGTGGAGGGTATAAAAATATTTTCTTACAAGTTTAATTACAACAACCTTATATCATATTACCTCCAATGCTGTCAAATAAGAAAAAGACCTTTACAGCCCAATTAAGGCAGATAACAAGAATAATATGCAATTTTACCTTTTTAATCTTTCAATATAACTTATTATTGTTCCATGTTGTGATAGTACTTGCAAATACAACATTCCATAAATCCAAAATATGCTGTATACTAAGTAACTATATAAAAAAAATATTCTTCATATCTATAATTTGCATATACAATTTCAATTCATAATGTACTTGTATACATTAAGGATTTTATGTCCCAATTGCCGGCAGCCATCATAAAATGAAACAAAATATTACAATATTTGGTTGAGTTAATTTTAACGTTGCTGTTAATTTTATTATTATGTTCCTTTTTGCAATTGTGAGAAATTTTGATTGCTGTTTTTGTCTTTTATTTTCAGTTTTTCATCTTCTTTTGCTACAATATGTTTCACATTTGTTTGGCTGTAACAAGCAATTTGAAAATAAATATTATTAGATTTTTAAAATATAATTTTAAACAGGTTTATCTCATAGTGAATTTGTTAGATGTGGTTGAGTTTTTTAGCAAAGGTAAATATTTAATAAAATAAAATTGTCAGAAACAAGCTGATTGATTTAGTTCAGTCACAAACTCTTTCAAATTCAAGCAGATAAGAAAGATTATTTTGCAAATAAGAATTAAACATTATTGATTTTAAAAACAAAATCTTTGTAATAGTTTACTGAATGAACTTTGTTTATAGAAATATTTGTGTATATTATTGAAATACCTTTATATTCACACAATGTGTAATTACTTTCACTTGAAAAGTTTGAAAATAATTTATAGTTAAATAAATAATTTACGAATAATAATATTAGTAAACATTTGTTATAAATATAAATTTCCTTATCTAAGATACTAAGAATCATTGCACTACACTTAATTTATTATCTTTATTTATTTGTCGATTTATTATAATTTAGTTAATAAAGTTTCTCAGCGCAACTAGTCCTTAAAAGAAACCATATAGAAAATATCTTTCACTATTTACTTTACGTTTTCTATTTTGAGATTTAAAGGATTAAATGATAAATTTTAATGACTTATTTGTTACACGTTAAAAAAAAGATACAGAAGGACAGAAACAATAACAAAACAGTGGTTAGATGTGGTTAGACTGCTTCAAATGCTTATATCACTAGAGTGTTGATTGGATAAAAGGTGGAACAAAGTATTGCCTCTATTGGAAAATTCTATTAACTTTTCTAAATGGCGTCAGCAATCAGTTTTGTCTCGATATTTTTGAAGTAACAGAAAAATATATCCCCATAAAATATACGTGTCTAATTTAATGCTAAAGGTATGGTCACACATGACAAATATTCACTCAAGAAATAGTAACTAAATTTTTTACAGCCCATTTTTTTACACTATTCGGTCTTACAAGCGTTCTGTAGGATAAAGCAGTATCAAATAAAATAAAATCACATTTTTTGTTTGACTTGTCCTAAATGAAATAAGTTTTAAAAATAAATAAAACAATTGTCATACACACCAATACCTCGCATTTCGTCGTTTCGTTTTGCGTTTTTTCGAAGATGCGTCACTGTTTAATTAGTATTAGTTTTCATTGTGCGTTGTTAATTTTTTGAGAGTGCGTTGTTTTGTTCGAGTTTTTTGTTTTTTTTTTAATTTTTTAAAAATTTGCAACATCATTAGATGCTAAAACGATGACCCGTAATTAAAGTGCTTTGATGATCGAAATTGAGACTATGCTTTCTATTTGAATTGAAAATGAATTTGCGCACAGAGTATCATTAAGAAAAATGGCATTTCAGACAAAAGCAAAAAGCTTATTTGATGACATAAAAAGTAAAGATTTCATTAAAAAGATCATTGCAATAAATATATACATTGTTATATATATAATATATATATGATTGTAGTAATCATCTTAATCGTAACTTAACCATATTATGGTTACCGCGATCATACAAATAATCACACTGACCGTAAAATTGTTGAAAAACTTGTAAAAGTGTTGACATTGTTGTGGTAAACATGTGCAACTATATTCTTTCTCTGTGTGTGATTATATCTTTCTCGTCAAATATTTGCCATGTGTGACCGTACCTTAAACCAAATTTAAACAATTATTCTGGGGAGCAATGAATCCAAGTTTCATTCATTAAGAGCCATTGCACCCTTTGCTATTTAACTATTTAAATCTGAGCTGTTTAACCACAATTTCTAAATCGGATGGAGGTCGGTAGTTTTTGGGAGCTACTGCATCAAAAGAAAATTCTGCTTGCTAAGCCATTCTTTCAAGATTTTGGATTTTAATTTTTTATTTATTTACAAGATTTAAAAGATAATATTAAAACTAATTGATAATGGAATTGCAATAGCATGTGCACATCCCATCTTATTTGGGAATATAGTAAAAATAGCTACTTTTTGTCATTGCTAGAATACATTCTTGACAGTGTATTTTTAATTATTTATGATAATTGGTATTATGATTTAACTTGTTTTGAATAATTTGCAAAAAGTGTTTACCAGTTTTTTTTTGTATATCATTAACAAAGGAAACACATACAAATGCAATGCTATATTTTGATATTTTTGTGAAAATATTTCGAAAGACACATCTAATTGGTTACAAGCAAGTTTTTTGTATTAAATGCAGTTTTGCTAAAGAAATTATATTTTCCAATTTGTATTGTAAATTAATTCGATGAGCGTTAAACCTAAAATAAACGACAAAAATATTTTTAAATTTTCTTTATTAGTTTTATTTTTGTGAAATTAAAAGTGAAAAAGGCACAATCATTTTGTGCTCCCCACTATATGTAGTTCACGGTCCATCTCTTAAGATTGTTCGCCAGGAAGATAAAAAGTGTTGCTGATGATTACACTGGTAACAGTGGCAGGTTATGTTCGGCATAGAATTGTATAAATTTATGTGGCTGATTATTTCACTTGGTAATAGTTGTAGGTTATGTTCAGTATACATTGTTCGTCGGGGAATTAAATTTATGTGCTTGATTATTTTATGTTGATTATTGTAATGTTGCAGGTTTTGGGTTATTGTGGCCCGTTTCCATATGTACACTGGCGTCATCATCATGTGACAATTCTGTCAAATGGTAAAAAATCTCCTGTATTACATTGATAGGACTGTCTATATTATCTACATCGAATTTGGGGACAGATGATTGAAATTTGATAGTTCGCGAAATATGTTCCCGAAGAAGATGTCAAAATGGTACCAAAAAATCGTCAGGAATCCTGGTACATGTTATTCTTGATTTTATCAGTGGAATTATCAACACATAACACTTTTTTAACTTTAACATGGAAATTTATTCTGGATAATAGGCCTTAGAAGGCCATCTTTAACACTAAGGTTGTAAAGTCTAGCAACATTACTTCTTGAATAGAATCGAGATCTCTTTGTCATGTTTCATGTGGTTAGCATGAGAACTTACTTTACACTAATACACTAAAAACGACTACCAAACTTTACCGAAATATCTGCGCTCTAGTTGCAGGTTTTCCATAATCCGCTTGTACTGTTTGACAAATCTTCTGATTTTCAGGTTGAACAATCTAGTGGTTGACAGGTTCGGTAAAGGGGATGTTCTCACGTCCAGCTGTGTTAACCCTCCGACGCGCGGTAAGGTCCCTGTGGACTTTTTACATTTTTAAACAAGTGCCATTTAAAAACGGATGGGGAGAATGGCCACATATTTCATGACTTCTATAATTGGGGTGTTATTAGTGTTTTAATACTAATTCCAGGAGATTTCTTATTTGCAGAGTATTTTATTTTTTATTTTAAAGATTTTTAGTACGCCGTTGAGCAGTAAGGTCCGTAGGGACCTTGTATGAATTTTCATATGAATGACTAAAAAATGTACTAACTTTCTAACTTCAAAATTAATGGCTACGAGTTCTACGATACTAAAGACCCCCGCGGAAGAGCTTGTGGAGGTTCGGCAATTCTTATAAAGAACAGAATAAAGCATTATCTAATGAATAACATAAGTGAGGATTACCTCCAAGCAACAAACATTTGCATTGAATTCTGTCAATACAAATTTGTTTTATCATCGATTTATTCTCCGCCTCGATTTTCAATAAAAGAACACCAATACCATAACTTCTTTAAATCCCTTGGAGCTAGATTTTTAGTTGCTGGTGACTTTAACGCCAAACACACATTTTGGGGTTCACGTCTGGTAACCCCAAAGGGTCGCGTACTCTTCAACACCATTGCTAAAATGGGCTTAGATGTACTCTCAAGTGGACATCCCACCTATTGGCCGACGGACCGACGGAAGATTCCCGATGTTATTGACTTTGGGGTAATGAAAAATATCCCTGTAGAATGGATGCAAGTGGATCCTTCACTGGACTTGTCCTCAGATCACACTCCTACTATCATTTCAATGCATTTCCCTCAAGTGTGTGGTTCTCCATTTATGAACATGACTAAGACCCGAGTAAGTTGGATAAAATACAAAAAGTATTTAAGTTCTCATTGCACGGAAAATGTTGTGTTGAGAACTACCGACGATATTGATGAGTCGATTGGCAACTTTACCGAGGACCTTCGACGAGCTGTGCATCACGCTTCCACTTATCACGTTGAATGTAGAAATAGGACAAACAGAACTTATTTCTCTGAACTCGAACATCTCCTATCAGAAAAAAGAAGAATGAGAAGAGAGTGGCAAATTCACAGGTCTCTTGAACTGAAAGCTAGGCTACGGGAATGCAGAGATATACTAAGACATTTCTTAGAAACCCAAAAAACGGCCTCACTTAGATCTTACTTGGAAGGTCTTGATAGTACCCCACAATCTGACTACTCGTTATGGAGGGCGGCAAGAGGTTTAAAAAGACCAGTAAGAGGAAAACCTCCTTTGCGAAATCCGACTGGTGACTGGGCTAGAAATGATTCCGAGAAAGGGACATTATTTGTTAATCATTTGAGAAATGTGTTTACTATAAACAACTCAAATAATAACGAATCTGATTTGCCACCACTTGTTATAAGGCCTCCTGTACCTCTAAGACTAAACTTTCGTGATGTCCAAAACGCTATTGGTACTCTGAACCTTAGAAAGGCTCCAGGTATGGATAAAATCAGCAATAAAATGCTTGTGGAGTTACCTCGTGTAGCAAGAAGAATTATCCTCTTTATCTTCAACGCTATTTTACGCCTAGAATACTATCCTGCAGATTGGAAGGTGTCTATGATCACTATGATTCCTAAGCCAGGGAAGGACCATACCAAAGTGGAGTCATATAGGCCAATTAGTCTACTGCCGACAATTTCAAAACTGTTTGAAAAATTGTTAATGACTAAATTGACTCCAATTCTAAATGACACTGAATGTATTCCTAATCATCAATTCGGCTTCAGAGCTAAACACAGCACCATCGAGCAAACACACAGATTGGTAAATGTGATAAGAGGGTCGTTTGAAGACAAAAAATACTGCTCCGCCCTTTTCATTGATGTGTCGCAAGCGTTCGACAAAGTTTGGCATGACGGTTTAATGCACAAAATAAAATTAACTCTGCCTGCTAACTCCCATAAACTCATGGAAAGTTATTTATACGGTCGCAAATTTAAAATCAAAGAAGGTGATTTTTTAAGTACCGCTCAGCCAATTGAATCAGGTGTGCCACAGGGTAGCATACTGGGTCCTACTTTATATTTGATATATGCCTCCGACATGCCGTCAGACCCTAAAATCCATACGTCAACTTTTGCAGACGATACAGCCTTTATCAGCGTCCATCAGGACCACCAAGTTGCATCACAGAATTTGCAGAATTATGTTTATAAACTAGAGAATTGGCTAGAGCTTTGGAAAATCAGGGTTAACGAACAGAAATGTATTCATATAACTTTCACATTGCGAAAAGATACCTGCTCGTTCATCAGAATAAATAATCAAATTATCCCGCAACACAATGAAGTCAAATACCTCGGCATTCACCTCGACCGCCGTTTAACTTGGAAGTCTCATATTGAAGCGAAACTTACACAAATGAGATTAAAAGCAGTGCAACTTAATTGGTTAATCGGCAGAAACTCTACATTGAAATTGGATTGCAAACTTTTGTTGTACAATGCAATACTAAAGCCAATCTGGTGCTATGGAATTCAATTATGGGGTACTGCCTCAGCATCCAACATTGAAAAAATTCAAAGGGGTCAAAATAAAATTCTACGTATAATTACTGCAGCACCATGGTATGTTAAAAATTCTCGAATCCACAAAGATCTAGGCGTGCCATTAGTAAAAGTCGAATTTACAAAATATGCGTCAAAGTATGTCAGCAAACTTGAACACCATCCAAACCCCCTTGCACGAGACATCCTTAACTTTAGTGGCCACAATCGGTTGAGAAGAAGGGATACCCTTGCTTTAACTCAAGCGCAAAATAGATGACTGGATCAGTTGATGTGAAATTTTTTTTAGTATCATAAAAATTTTTGTCTAGCACTGGCTGGGCTTATTATTTTCTTTTTAGTATTAAGATTTGAATACTTATTGTCATTTCAAATATGAAGATTCAATAAATAATTAAATGCAAAAAAAAAAAAAAAAAAAAAAAAAAAAAAAAAAAAAAAAAAAAAAAAAAAAAACTTTCTAACAACAAATGTTTAAAATTCATATTCAAAATAATAACAAAGTAAGCATTCAGATAAATTAGATTTTTGTTTGCAACTTTTAATAGTAAGATATCAGTTTCATTGTAATTTTTTTATTTGAAATATTTGAAATGCAAAAAAAAAATGAAAACAATTTAGTAAGCGACGATATAAATTTGAATTTGTTCCATTATAATATAAAATTCAGGTAATATCAGGAAGTAGTAGTAGCAACACCATCAGTAGCACCCGGTGATAATCGTTTTGTTTATAATTGCAATTTTTATTTTAACAATTCAACTGTATACCTCACTTTTTTGTATTTCAATAATAATTTAAGAATATTTTAACATATTTACATCAAAATTAATTAAAATATATGTAAATTTTAGCAATTTTAGCATTTTCATATAAGGTCCCTACGGACTTTACCGCTCAACGACCGACTAAAAAGTTAACGCTCGTCGGAGGGTTAATATAATACTGCTACCACTATTGTGTACATTCAATCGGAATTCATTCAACGGATATAAAATGAGCGGCTTCTATTGTGCGAGTTTCACTAAAAATACTCACGTTATTGTAGGCAAGCTATTGCCAACGCTTTATATAATTTTATTAGCAGCTTTCATCTAATCACCTATTTTAAAACTGTTCCACTGTGATTTATGAAAATTCTATTCAAATGAATTATAAGTTGATATTGAGAAATTCTCTTAACCTAAATCCTTTTAATATGCAGTAGATTCTTAATTTTAATGTACGAGTAAATTCAATGCACACACAAATATAATTATTTATATTTATGTAAATAATAATACTATTGTGTTTGATTTCATAATCCAAGAAATAAATCCATTTTTACACCAATTGCATTCATTATTTACAGTTGTATATGTTTAATTACCTGCTCGATGCAGAAGTATTTTTATTTGCTAGGAAATAAATTGTAGAATTTAATTGAGAAATTTTATTAAAAATAAATATATCATAAACCAAAATCAAATAAGTGTAAATAACAGTGGAATAATAGTTAAATTATGCAATATTGGTTTTTAACACAGTATTAGTGTTAATAAAATAAATAATTAAATTTAAGTTTAATTTAATTTATTTCAAATAACCAAAGTCAGTAAATTTGTATGTAATTTAAAGCTTTTAAAACATCTTCATAGCTGAACTTACTGTGGAAAATTTATAATTTGATTAATATAAGTCTGCGAAAAACTTCTTCTAATAAACTGCTTTTGTAATTACTGCAAATTGTTGTCTATCATACGATTCAATTGCAAAGACTTTTTCTTTTGACTGCATACGTTTTACTTAGATTTTCAAGTACATTGGCAAATGCTGTTTCTGATATCGATGCAAATTGCAGTTGCTGGCAATTTTGCTGAAAGTGCATTCACAATATTTTGTCACATGCCAAGTGACACAAGTTCAAATGATGACTAGAACGTTGGGTTTGTTGTTGTTTACATAACGACACAAATATCGATCACTGGAAAGCTCAATCAAAACAAATTCAAACACATTGCTTTTCTTGTTGGTTTTAAATTAGGATGCACAGTGAGCCAGAATATACAGTGTTCATGTCTGAAGGATGGTATTGGTGTTTCCGTCTCTGTCCTGTTGGGAGATGATGTTACCATCAGCAATATAACGACAAAACATAGAGCGCTGCTATTATATGTACTTTAGCTTAAGTTAGTTTTCGTTAAATTTTATTTTAACATTATGTTAGATTTCGAGCCATTTTGTTATTATTATCTATTCGTTGTCTAGATCTCAAGGAATTTAGTAACCTTTTATAGTCATTTTTTTGATTTATATCGAGCCCTTTATTTAACTGTCAAATAAACCATCAGTTTGTACCACTACAATATTGGAACGAATTTAAAGGAAAGTGTTTCCTTTTTTTATTTACAATAAAAAGCTAAAATTTGCCATAATTAAAAAGTACCCCTTTTTTATTAACACAAGCCAAGTTGTTTGGAAATTTGGCTGGCAAATTTACAGGTCCCACAAAACCATCTACACACACACTTGGTGAATTAACATACAGTTTTTGGAAAATCTAGAATTTCTAAAAGGCTGATCCAATCCAAATAAAGTTTTACATGCACATAGTCCAGGAATAGGGCATCTTTGACATGTTAATTTATTTAAAAGATATGTAAAAATTTTTAATATTAAATTTTCAAGTGCATATAACTCGAAAAACCAGCATATACAAGCCTGTTTTTTAGAGATCCCGCCAAAGACTTTCACAAGATATAAAATACTCTTAGAAGTCGGATGAATAATTTTGCTTTTGACCCTCTGTGTAATGCAGTATGATAGTGTATTTTCTTAACGAGGCAATGTGGGTAAGGCAGCTTTATTGCTGTCAACATTAAGAATTCTAATTAATTAAGGAAGAAAATGATGGACAAGATTTTAAATATACTCCAAATTTAAAAGATGTAACTAAAATATTATTGGCATACATGAAAAATGCACAATAAAAACAAATTATTTCCAAAATTATTTTAAAACAGCAATTCTTGTAAACATTTCCAAACATTTCATTAGTGACGTATTTTGTCGGTCATATGTAATAGAAATATGCAGCTCTCGTATCTAACTGAATATTTATACTAACTGAATAAATTTGTTTTCAAATGACGCAATTGTATAAAAATTTACATATTCTTTTCTAGAAATCAAATACAAAGAAAAAACTGAAATTATAATGTTATATGCTGTTATATTTATTATGATGTTTCCATGCTGGCCATGATGTATACAATGTTTACAGATTCAGTTTTTATACCCTCCACCACCATAAGTGGTGAATGAGGGTATATATAAGTTTGTCATTCCGTGTGTAACACTAAGAAATACTTATCTGAGACCCAACAAAGTATATACGTTCTTGGTTCTTACGAAATTCTAAGTCGATTGAGCCATGTCCGTCTGTCTGTCTAAAGGACAAAACCGAAATCAAAAAAATTTACAAAAAACCGCTTATAGTTCTCCTAAGCAATTTGGTGTTGAAAATTAAAAAAATCACTGTAGTAGAACAAGAGTTATAGATCAACATGTCAGACAACCTTCATAAAAAAAATTGATATTTTGAAACATTTTTCTTGCTATATTTTAAAATATATTGCAGATAATACCATGAAATTTTGTATACGTTTGTTTTATGATAAAAGAAGAAACAATGATGAAAGAAGTAAAAATAGGTCCATGATTTCTCATAGCCCCCATACAAAAATATTCCCGAAATATTGCTCATTTTTACATAAATGCCTATAAAATTGGAATATCAATACAAAATTCAGCAAAAATAAGTTTCATGGAAAAATAAATCTCAAAACGAAATTTTGTTTTGTTCGGTCCATGTTTGAGCACAGACCCCGTATTCCCCATATAAAGCCCTCTTCCTTCAATCTCGTATAAATAACGGTACCAATCCAAAATTTTACACGGATCATTTACATACATGACAAAATCAAAATGCTGGATTTTGAGAATATCGGCCCATATTTGACTATATCCCCTCTATAAGATCCTCTTCCGAAATCTACTTTAATACTAATATATATATTAAATATACCGTTATTATGTTGAAATTCGACGTGAAATATCCTCATATGCATAAAAATTACTGTTCTAAAATTTAGGAAGATCGATACATAATTTCTCATATTGAGATGAAATTCAAATGAAATAATTTTAAAATATAGAAAAACCACATAAGTGGATACTGGATTTAGAAGCTATCAGTCCATAACTGGTCCACTGCTACTATGCCACGCATAAATATTTTGTAAATAATATTATTGAGACCAAATTCAAACAAAAAAGCCTCACCTTATCCTTTCTTATATTCTGTTTCTTAACTTGTTGTGAATATGGAAAAATGTTCTATTAAGTTTATAAATTGTTAAATTACACTCAATATTATTATGAAAATCAGACAAACTCTGTAAATTACAGTAAGAATCGGTAATTATATCAATTATAAATGATCAAAATTAGATAAAATTTCAAAACATTTAAAATAAAATCACATTAATGAATTACGACCAACAGGTAATATTGTCATTCAAACAATATATAAAATACTAATAAAATTTGCACTATGCCTGAATAGAAAAGACAGAATTACGATATTCTAGTCCAGTGTAGTTTCTGTATTTCTTATTACGTTTAGGTCGAGGGTATTAAAGATTCGACATTGCCGAATATAGCACTCTAACTTGTTTTACATAATTTAATATTTACATACCATTGAAATATCTAGACAGGCGTACAGAGAGTAAACGGCACATAAAATTTATAAACAGAAAATAATATGACCTTTAAATATTTAAATGCAGCATTATACTCATCATCCAGAATGAATGGAAAAAATAGAAAAATAAAATTAAAAAACGAACATCAAGGACTTGCTGACATGCTGAACAACAAATGATACTCTAGTTACAAAATAATCCTTTATTTACACACTTGTTACAAAAACAATCCTGCTTGTTGATATTGTCCAACATTGGGTTGTTGTTGTGTTTTACCCATAGCTTTTATATACAGTTTGTTTTGTCAAATGTATAATGAAAAACAAGTAAGAGTTTATAGTCGACTGTGCCGACTATTGTATACCCACCGCCAAATACCAGTAGTGTGATCTATGGATAGTACTTGAAACTAATTTTTGTTACATTTTGTATCGGTAACGATAATTATTACTGGTTATTTTATTTTGCGGGGCCCTTACATAAGCTTGTACCAAAATTTCTATTTATTTGAAGTTTATTTTGTTTAAATTTCATCCCAATAACAACATTTACAAGAATTTTATGCATATTTCAGTTATTCCACAAAGTATACCAAAGTCTCATTTGAGGAAAGATAATCAGATTTTATATTTATGTCTTTCTTTCAGAACTGTCTTTTTGTATACCCTACACCACCATACCATGGATTTGTGCTGATGTTTGTAACGGCCAGAAATATTGGTCCAACAACCAACTTAAAATATACCGATCGACTCAGAATCACTTTCTGAGTCGATTTAACGATGTCCGTCCGTCCGTCTGGCTGGCTGACTGGCGATAAAATTTTGTACGTGATATTTTTTTGGCCCAAGAATGGATGGGATTGAAACTGATGGAAATCGGTCCATACAAATGTCCTCCCGAAATTGGGGTTTACCGATCATAAATCTTTGAATTATGCAAGTATGCAAACAAATTTCACTACAAATAAGCAATAAACGAAGCTAAATCAATTTCGTGAAGAGCGTTCCATAGTTAGTCGTAGCTCCCATATAAGGCCCACTTCTGAAAATCACTTAAAAGAGCATAACTCTTTTAAAAATGTTGGTATCCAAATAATATTGAACACAAATATATTTCGTATATATACATATAATATGGTCGAATTTTATGATGATCGGTCCATAATTAGTCGTAGCTCCCATATAATTCCAACTTCCGAAAATCACTTTAAGGATCATAAATCTCTTAAAAATGTTCTTATTAGAATAAAATTTACCAAAAATGAGTTTCTTATGTACAAATAGGATGACACCTAATTTTATAATAGTCAGTTCATAAATAGTCAAAACTTCCATATAAGACCATCTTCGTAATTCACTTTAACCTCCATAAATCTTTTAAGTCATTCACGGAAGTTATGGCACTAAATTTTTGGATGATCGGTCCACAATAGCTTATATCTCCCATATAGCGCCCATTTCTAAAAAAAACTGTTTTATACATATACTGGCTGTAGGGTATTATATGGTCGGGCTTGACCGACTATACTTTCTTACTTGTTTTATTTGAAAAAAAAAACTTTTCTTATTTAGGCTAAAACACAACAAATATTTAAATTGAATTTATTTGATGTTGTTTGATCTTGCAAAACTCTTGTAAGAGTAAACAACGTCAAACAATTTTGTGCTAAAACAAGTGGTTACGCATTAAAGTGATTTTCGGACTTTCTATAGGGCTACGGTCAAATATATAACGATTATCATCAAATTTGTTTATTTTACATGTGCCTATGTATTACTTGAGTATAATTTAGACTTGCTAATGATTTTTATAAGAAATGTATGCGTATTTAAGTGATTCTCTTAAATGGACTTTATATAAGGGCCACGATCAAATATGGACCGTTTATCATAAAATTTCGTACTTTGTGTTGAATATAAACTTGGTAGTCAAAATATGCACCCATGTAAACGAAATATCGTTTTGAGGTTTCTCGTTGCATTAAACTTATTTTGGTTGAATTTCTATGGATATTTTTGCTCATTTTCAATACCAAATATTTCGGTGGATTAACCAATGTTTGGTAAAAATTTCATTGTTTTATGTCTTTTTGAGGAACGTCTATCGCGCCTCTAACAGACGTGTGAAATATCTGGGACAGTGTAGCGTAACATTGTTTATTAACGTGTATTTCGCATGTGTTTACTACACAAATGTCAAAACAGAACTGACATTAGGGGCCTCGCAAAATTTATAGCATTTTCTGATAGGAGGATTACTTTTGATTCTACGACCCTCATTTCGATGTGTTACAAACGGAATGATAAACTTAATATACCCCGCATTTTTTTGGTGGTGGGTATAAAAAGAAAATATTTATTTAGTTACAGTTATAGTAAATTAAATTTTTTTTATCAAGTTACGTACAGAAAAATTTTGAAAATAATTAAATTAAATTAAATTATAGAAATATTTTTAATAAATTTAAAAATTATTTTGATTAATACTCGTACATATTATTTTGTCCACACTTTTTCACGGCTTATCATAACTTTAATTATTATTCTTATATAATCCGAACTTATGGACATGTTTTGCTCAAGCTTTTTTATACGCTACACCACAATAATGGAAAGGATATATGGGATTTGTGCTAATGTTTGCTCGCCCAACACACACCTTAAAGTATACCTATCGACTCAGAATTGATACAATTTGTAATATTTAATTTTGTTACCTAATGACGTTGTTATTGAAGTTGGTTGAAATCGGTCCATTATTTCAACTAGGCACCATGCAAATGTCTTCCAGAAATATTTCTTTATCCGTCAAAAATATATGATTCATACAGGTATCTGCACAAATTTCGCCATTATTTTATTTTATATAAAAATATATCCTAATAGAAAATAATTTGCTAAACAGTAAAAAATCACTTTAACATGCATAAATCATTTTCAAGTTTTGATATTGACATTAAATTTAATGCGAATAATTTGGTTATACATAGACATCATGCTACTAACTTATATTATAATTGGTATACCATAGGTCATATTGATGACATGGATATCACTGACATGTGGTTTCAGCCGGAAAATGCTGAAACAATAAATTTTTTTCATTGTTTTGTTTGTTTTCAATTGTATTCATTTTTCTTGTATAGTAATTAGGGGCCTCGCAAAATTTATAGCATTTTCTGATAGGAGGATTACTTCTGCACCACCTACTGTTTTGTTGCATGGCCTTTGTTGGCAATAACGGCAGCGCAGTGCTTCTGCATGGAGTTAATTAAGTTTTCACATTTTTCTTTAGGTATTTTTGCCCACCACTGCTTCACTAAAGCTCAAAGTTTCTCATTGTTAGACGGTTTTATTTCATATACACTTTTCTTTACGTCAGCCCAAAGATTCTCTATTAGCTTCAAGTCAAGTGATTATGCTGGCCACCCCGTGACCTTAACATCGCTGTCAATGAACCACTAACGTGATTTTCTGCTTGTATGTTTTGGGTCGTTGTCTTGTTGGAACACCCAAATCAATAGCATTTGGTTCATGGCATAGGGAAGCATAACATTATTTAGTATATCAATGTAAACATGTTGATTCATTGGAGATTTTATGCAATGTATTGGCCTCACTGCGTAATATGAAAAGCATTTCCATACCATAATACTAGAACATCCATGCTTTACCGTCTTAGATGTGAATTGTGGTTGTATTCTGCATTTGGGGGACGTCTAACATATGAACGAGGACCTTATCTACCAAATAAAATTATTTCACACTCGTCTGTTCGTAAAATATTTCGCCATTTACTGGATGGTTAGTTTAAATGTTGTTGTGAAAAAATGCTATTATTTTTGTCGGCACTGTACATATGTAATGCTGAATTTGATTTTTTGGTCGATTATTCTGAATTGGTTAAGACGACATTATGCAAAACTACTTTAATACTAATTTTCTCAATTGGATTATTATTACAGAGGTCCAAATAATAGTTCCAAAAAAAAGGTCGATTAATTGTTTCTCTGGCAGATAAGTTCTTCTATTTATAATTGAAATGTTGGTAAATAGCCGATACTCAAAGTATTTTAAATGAGGTCTTTCATAAAATAAAACTCTATGGAAATAATCATTTTGTAATAACTTAATATAGTTTCATAATTTTCTCCAAAGACGCCATTACAATATATTTAACGGACAAAACTTCCTAACAAAATGGACACTAATTATTTTTGTATTTTTAAATAGCACAGAAATATTAATTGTGTAATTTTATTAAAATGTTGTACTATACAGACAGATATACTTAAGTAAATTCTTATACCTTCAGAAATAAAATAAAAATTTATCGGCCATACAGTGCGTATGAGTAATACGTAACATACGTTTTTATACCCTTCAGCACCTTAAGTGGCGAATGAGGGTATATATTAGTTTGTCATTCCGTGTGTATATATTATGCCCTGTGGTTCCTAGTAGGAACTAAGGGCCGTGTGTAACACTGAGAAATACTCATCTAAAATTATTATTATTCTTGGTGCTTACGAAATTCTAAGTCGATTGAGCCATGTCCGTTTGTCTGTCTACCCGTCTGTCTGTCTCTCTAAAACACTCTCAAGTCCAAAGGAAACAACCGAAATCATTAAAGTTTACAAAAAAAAACTATTATAGTTCTCTTGAACAAGAGTTATGGATCAAAATGTAAAACAACCTCCATAAAAATTGATATTTTTAAACATTTTTCTTGTTATATTTTTAAAAATATTGCAGATAATACCATGAAATTTTGTTTACATTGTTTTTATAATAAAAGAAGAAAGTATAAGGAAAACAGTAAGAATAGAGTCATGATTTCTCATAGCCCCCATACAAATAGCTTACCTAAATATTGCTCAATTATACATAAATGCATATTACATTGGAATATCAATACTAAATGCAGTAGAAATAACTTTCATGCAAAAAGAAATCGCAAAACAAAACTTTTTTTAGTTCGGTCCATGTCTGACCAGAGACCCCATATAAAGTCCACTTCCAAAATTCACTTAAATACGTATAAAACTGGTATAAATAATGTTAAACGGTTAAAATTTAACATAAATACTTAGAGGTAAATAAATTGTTGTACTAAACTTTATGGTGGTCGGTTCATAATTGGTCATAGCTCCCATACAAGGACCATATCCGAATAAGCCATTTATCTTTATATATATCGTATAAATATCGGTGCCGACTCAAAACTTTGCACATAATATTAAAATATATACAAAAATCCTAACCTTGTTTATACTCTGTTTCTTAACTTGTTGCAAATATGGAAAAATGTTCTTTTAATTTTATAAATTGTTAAATTATACTCAAGATTATTATGAAAATCAGACAAACGCAGACAGATTTCTTGTTACGCTTAAGTGGAGGGTACATATTAAAGATACGGCACAGCTGAATATAGCACTCCAACTTGTTTTTAATAAATAATTGTGTATACGCTTTAAAAATATCTCGCATTGACTAGGATTTCAATTTTTATGTACATAAAAAAAGAACTAAAAAGAAATATAAAACAAAGGTTTATTTTACTTGCACTAACTTAAACAAAAATAAATAAATTCCTAATACGGCAATTTATAATTTATGTAATTTTGTAACAATTAAGCAAGTGAAAAGTATTTTAATAAACTCTCAACTATCTGAATTGAAAATAATTCGGTGAAAATTTAATACAAAATGTGAATTATCTAGACAAAGTAGGACCTTTTTATTGCGAAGTTTGAAGATTTTCAGAATTTTAATATGACGATTCTGCAGACAAATCAGCAATATTTTTGCATTTTGTATAGGGTGATGATAGAATGGTATAGCTCAAAAAATTGGAGACGTCAAGATGAATTGTTCAACAAAGCATAATAAAAACATTTATATGTTTAATTGAATTTTTATTTCCAATTACCAAAAAACATAAGTGGTAAATCTCAGCTTGTTATATTTTTGTGGTCTAACCGAAAAAACTCAACATTTTGCCTTAATGGTTATAGATAGAAATATAACATATACACTGTGTTGTATTATTGTAATTACACTTGATGTTTGCTATTTGTTGTAAAATTACAAACACATTTTAAAAAGGTGTATGTAATATTTTTTAAGAGTATGGTTAATGATAACTTTTTGTCCAAAATTTAGGACACCACTTCATTAATTTAAAAGATTTAACATTTTGTTAGTGTTTCATAACTATAATGACATTTTATGATAAACAAAAAGCAATACCAAGAACACAATAGTATAACTGTTATTTATTGTTATTATGCAAATTTTAAACAATTTGTTATGGTTCGTAACTTAGTGGTTCTTAGCTTAGTGATCAAAATGGTTAAATTTCAGTTAAATTAAAGAAGTGGCTTAAGTTTTCGAGGGATTTCCAAAAGAAAAATACACCAGTCACATGTTGTAATAATAAATTTTGCAATTACTCGAAATTCTTATGGTAAAAATAAAAGTGGCGGCTCGATAAAAAAGCTTTCTGAACGGAACAATCACCGAAGTATAAACAACAATGAAAAATCATGGTCAGATTATGTGTCAAATTCGACTATAAAATGACTGCTACAAAAACACAGACTTTAGTCGGCATAAATCGTTGTCTCTGCCAATGCTATTACACAGCTTCAAAACTGCTAGACGTGAATTCACTAAAAGAACCTTACAAACTGACTGAAAACAGGTAAACATACTCTTATATTTGTTTAAGGTGATTTCTTCCGATAGGAAAAAATTCAATCTTGTTAGTACAGATGGTTTCAATAGCTATTGGACAGACCTACGGAAGCTAACACACTGTTTTTCAAAAAGGAATTTTGAAGGCGGTTCTTTGATGGTTTTTGAAGCTTCTAGTGAAGACAGTATGTTTGATTTGGCGTATACAAGCGTTAAAATGAATTCTTCTGATTACACAAAATTTCTAGGTGAGAAATTTGTGTAATTTTTAGAAAACTGTAAAGAAAAACAACTTATTTTTCAATAAGACAACGCACCTATACATATAAGAATTCATACAAAGTGATGGCAATAATAATGTACTTGAATGGCTTGAATATTCTTCAGATCAGAACGCAATTGAGAACTTTTGGAGAATACTAAGCTGTTGAATTTATGTTAAAACCCGATAACATGCAAGCATATATCATTTAAAAGAAACTCTTATAGATGCTTGGAGATCTGTATGTGAAGATATAAGAAGCAATCTGGTGAACAGTAACTGTGGATACTCTGACGTAACCTCGTATCTCAAAAAACACTACTTTATATAAGAGACAAAAAATATTTTATTAGAAAATCTAAAAAAAAACTTTTGAATATTTGTTGTTAATTTGAAAGTTTTATTAACTTCTTATAGATATATATGTTTATTATGCTTAAATTATTTTAAGTTTAATTTTTCGATTAAATTTTGAGATACGAGTTTACGATCCGCTAAGTTTACCATGAAATATCAGTTACGAGGTTTTACATGTATAAATAAATGCAGTGTTTTATTTAAAGTGCACAGAATAAATGTTTCCTAAGATCAAATTTTAATAACTTAAAACGTGGGATTTATTTTAAACACATTTTTTATTCATATTTAAAATACATATAACATATGTATAATGAAAATTTTTTTAAAATACTTTTAAGCTTAATAGTTATATAAGGCAGTGATTATTCATTAGTATGAAGTAAATTGTCATAAAAAGAATGATAATTCTTATGGATTAATGATTTCAACGATTGAAAATCTTTTAATTTTTGAGCTGTAATAAGTATAACTCCTTGGTACAAAGAATTTGCCTAAACTTCATTGTACTTCTTAGTCAATCGTTAAGGTAGATCCTTCCACTTATCATTAAATGATAATTTATACATAATACTATCTTTACTGTACTTCAAGCCACTTAACTGTAAAACAGTCGGATGTCCAGACTTGATACCTGATCTAATAGATTTACAAGTTTTCAATTGTGAATAATTACAAAAAAACGTATGATCAACATACCTCACTTTATAAGGATTTTTAGCGGAAACATACAATACACGATTTTTTTACGTTTTTCGATCGTTGAATGTACGGAGTCACCCTGCATTTGCGTGTGTTCTTTGACTACTTTTGATATATAGTGATAATATTTTTGATTCGCAAATTGATACAAGGCGTTTGCTAGAGTTACATTACGATTTTGCGCGCTGCAACCATCGCTATAAAAAACAATAGGTGTACTCAGATTGACTTCATTTTTCAAAAAATCAATTAAACATGATGCATTGTCCCCCTCGCCTTCATGCCATACGTATCACCATTAGCAATCATCAGTGAACTGATGACATTTTAACTTCTGCTTAAATTATAATGAACCAGCTGGCAACTATGGAATCATTTACATAGACTTGCCTTGTTCGCGTTTTGCGTTTTCTAGCTTGTGCACTGTAAAAATATTACATGAAATGAGTTACGTGTTTTTAAAATTAGATGCCTGAGATACGAGGTTCTGTTTTTTTTTTAAATTAATAATTAACGAGTGAAGATTTTAATTTAAAATTTTACACAGTTGTGTAGAAATATATTCTTAATATGCATCTGGGTTAAACTCAAAACCTTTAAAAATTGAAATACGAGGCTACGTCAGAGTACCCTCAAGTTGCATTATCAAATTTTTGAGTTGATTCATAAAAATTGCTCTTAACACATTATCAAAGTCTACATTTTTTGTGAATATTGGTCTTTTAAGTTATTTTAATTGCAGTGTATTTATAGTTATGTAACTCTAATGAATTTCTTTATACATTTTAAAAGGTAAAATAAAAATAAGGATGTTTTAAATAATATTTGTTTTTTTTTTTTTGTTTGTTTCACATACATGTAGGTTAAACTCTTTTGCTTTTTCTTTAACTTAAAAAATGTTTATGTTTTTATAGTTGTGCCACGCAGTGTATGTCCAGCTATCAATAAAATAGTTGATGGACACATAAGTATTAACATTAAGTACTTATTTCTGCTAAATTTCTAAATTTCTAAATTTGTTCTTGTTTACTTCAATGATAAACAATGTTAAAAGTACACAAACACCATTATGTAGATACAACTACTTGGTTCTTAAACATCTGATTAATTCAATAATAAATTCAAGACATTATGAATTTAGTTGTAAAAAACCAACTATTCTATTTTCCACTTAGAAAAATAATGCTTTTGATTTAATTATTCTCTAGATAACTTCCCTATAAAAGCTAAAGCATTAATCAGATTTATTTAATTTGAAATAACAACCAAAAATTAATTACTTCACATCAATTAACTCTGCGTTATATTATAGTACCTCTATTGCCACAAAGTACCACATAAAAGATTATTTGAGTTTTTTTCTTTTTATCCAATAAACCCAGAAACCACCTGCTAAGTTTACGCTATTCTCTAGTTATTTTCTATTAAACATATAGCCAACACTCCGTACACAATGTCGCTGTTATCCTTGAACACTGAAAGATACTATTTGATAAAAAGGAAAACAAAACACCATAAAAGAAAAGCCGCATGCAAGCCGTGATAAACAGCATCAGATGTTCAATAAATAAATAGTTATTGTAAGTAAAAAAAGCACACTCTCATCTGTTAAAAGGAATAGTGGCCAGCACAAATTCACCACACTTTACAACGCAGGTTTGGTATTGTCATTTTGTGTTCTCACAGAAAATTCTTGTAATACTCTCCATCTCTGTGTTAACATGATTTTAGAGGAAACGTTAATCTCTACGACAGAAATATACATATGGACATTCTGTTATATATTTTGTCTCGTAAAAGTATCAGTAAATAAGGATATAAGTTGTTGTTCTATGTTCTACTATTAGTTATTGTACCTTGCCACAACTCTATTGACGTATAAATTTATTTATGCACAATTCAGGAATTTTGAAATTGTGTATAAATATTTTTAATATTTTAAGCAAACTGTTGAAACCTCTTCGTCCAATTCTAGACAAGTTTTAATATTATAACATGAAAATCGATCTTAAACATTAACATGAAAAAAAATTAAAGATTTACAAAAAGGTTTTCTCTTCGAAATACTTTTATTATATTAAATACTTTTTTTATTAAAAAAATACAATGCGTTTTTTGTTGTGCATGTCTTGTTCCAATTAAATTTTAAATTTAGTTAAATTATTACAGAGATGATGGATCATAAATCAAAAATTTAAGATGAATTTTATTTTGACAGAAATATTGTTAATTTTCGGAAAATATTATTTTTACTATACTGTTTAAGATACTTAATACCCTCCACCTAAACATAATAAGAAATACAAAAACCACACTAACTATAGGACTAGTATATCCTTATGTTTTCTATTCAGTCTTAGTGCAAATTTTATTAGTATTGTATACATTGTTTGAAATACAATTACAAGAACAAAATAATTTATTCTAATTTTAGCCATTTATAATTGATGTAATTACCGATTCTTATCATAATTTACAGAGTTTGTCTGATTTTCATAATACTCTTGAGTGTAATTTAACAATCTATAAAATTAAAAGAATATTTTTCCATATTCACAACAATATGGAGCGATAATCTCACAATCCAGCAGTTTGATTTTGGCATGTATGTAAATGATACGTGTAAAATAATAGATCGATACGGTTAAAATTGGACTGAAATTCATAAAATTTTGTGATATGATTTTTGTATATATGTAAATAATCTGTGCAAAGTTTTGAGTTGGTACCGATATTTATGCGATATATATAAAGATAAATTGCTTATTCGGATATGGTCCTTGTATGGGAGCTATGACCAATTATGAACCGACCACCATAAAATTTAGTACAACAATTTATTTGCCTACAAAGATTATTTATGTCCAATTTAACCGTTTAACATTATTTATACCAGTTTTATACGTATTTAAGTGAATTTTGGTAGTGTACTTTATATGGGGTCTCTGGTCAAACATGGACCGAGCTAAAAAAGATTTCGTTTTGTGATTTATTTTTGAATGAAACTTATTCTTGCTGAATTTTAGATTACTATTTCAATTTTATAGGCATTTGTGTATAATAGAGCAATATTTCGGAAAGATTTTTTTATGGGGGCTATGAGAAATCATGAATCTATTCTTACTATTTTCCTCATACTTTTTTCTTTTATCATAAAAACAATGGAAGCAAAATGTCATGGTATTATCTGCAATATATTTAAAAAAAATATAGCTCGACTTAGAATTCCATAAGGATCAAAAATATATATACTCAGATGAGTATTTCTCAGTGTTACACACCACTTATGGTGGTGGAGGGTATAATAAATTCCATGATATTATCACCATTATATTTGGATTTATAAAAGAAAAGCAATATATTTCCTCTTATAAAAATTGTTTTGATGGAACTCATTGAATGAACATTACGATTAACTTATTGAATTGCTAAAACAACAACATTGATCAATTGTCCAATTTTTAAACTGATTAGACTTTTAATATATTTATGTTTGCAACACCAAAAATATTATTTGAGCACCCATCTTAAAGTATACCTGTATGTCCATGTAATCCTTGTGCGCAGAGTACAGGTCACAAGAAGACCCTATTCTGTTCCGAAATTTACGTTAATACTAATATTAATTAGTAATTAATTAATTAGTATTAATTATACCGTTATTATGTTGATATTCAACGTGAAATATCCTCATATGCATGAACATAAGGTGAACTTAATCAGGCAATAGCTCCTAATTAAGTTCACCTCTGAGCATACTCAACAACCATATAACTCTTGTAAATAACGTTATTAAGATGAAAATTATTATGAAATTTAGACAAACTCTGTAACTTACAATAAGAATCGGTAATTACATCAATCATAAATGGTTAAAATTATATAAAATTTCACAACATTTTAAATAAAATCATATTAGTGAATTACGACCAATATTGCGTTTCAAATTAAATATATTAAATAAAATTTGCACTAAGACTGAATATAAAACACAGAATAAGGATATTATAGTCCTATAACCAGTGTAGACACAGCTTAAGGCCTAGTTGCTATAGCTAAAATAATTATATTTAGTATATACATTTATGTATGACCTAAATCTTAAATAAATAAATAAATAAATATACCAGTGTAGTTTCTATATTTCTTATTATGTTTAGGTGGAGGATATTAAAGATGTAGCACAGGCGAATATAGCACTCTAACTTGTTTTTTTTATAGAAGAACAAGTCCTAAGAATCGGTCCACTATTTCTCATAGCCCCCATGTAAATGTCTTTCCGGAATACGTGAATGCCTACGCAAATGCAGTATTCGTGCCAATTAAGTTTCATTATAATGGGAATCATTAAACGATATTTTATTAGCACCAGTCCATATTTGACACATATAAAGTGTACTTCCGAAAATAACTTACAAGATCATCAACATCTTATAAAAATCATTATTTTCCGAAATTTCTTTAAAACTCTTTATATTATTATTAAGTTGAAATTTGACACAAATAATCCACATATGTATGTATATAAATCGTTGTAACGAACTTTGTGGTTATTTGCTCATAATTATTCATAGTTCCATGTGGAAACGACTACCGAAAAACACATTAACTTATGTAAATATTTTATAACTATCAATACCGAACCGAAATCAGTTATATGTAAGTAAAAATTTTACTATTGGATTACGTGAAAGTTAGCCCATAATTGGCCATACATACTCAAAAGGTCCATTTTCCAGAATAACTGAAATACCAAAAAAAAAACTCTAAAATATATTTTTGTTGAGATGGAATTCACCACAATACTCAAATATATAGAAATCATATAACGTAAAAACATTGTTATCTTTACAAAATGATTCACAAATTTGTTGCAATTATGCATCGGTGTGACTCACTGAACGAAACATTTTTGAGTATGAATATGTAATTTAAAAAGAATCCACGCTCTTGCTTGATAAATCTGTTTTAGTTGTTTAAAAATATGTATAAACTAATTCCGAAACTATTACTAGCCAAACAAATATCCAACAATATAATATATTTTATTAAAAAGACAAATTAAATTATCATAATCCTTCGTTTTACTGCAATTTAAATAGCTTTCAGACATTTTTATTGATTTATTTAAATTGATAAATATGTGTTATATCGTGATTATCTTCAGAAATTCATTTAAATTTATATGTCTCTCAATTTACAGCATCGTAACACATTCAAATGTCAACATATTTTAGCATCAATTTAAAACGGTTTTTTCTCTTTCGAATCACAATATATTCTACTCACATTTTACTCATTAACATTAACTTTCAAATACTTTTAACATTCGCCCACGCTTTTGTTTTTATGTTTATACCCACCACCAAAAATATAGACTATTAAGTTTGTCATTACGTTTGTAACACATCGACAGATTTTTCTATATATTCTGGGTCCCTTTTGGATTCTAAGAAGATCCAGCCATGTTTTTCCGTCTGTTGAAGGCACGTGGCACGAAGACATAGAGCTTCGAAAAAAGACTTAGAATAAAAACATTATTTGTTTTACCATAATGTTTGGTATTAAAAACTGGCAAATTAATTCCAGTAAGATCCGAATTCTAGCACAAAGTTTCAGACAATCTTGATATTTTTCAAATATTTTTTGCTGTAACCCCCGGAATTTGGCTCTACGGTACACGAATTTCCGCTTCCAAAAATAAATTTAATGATCATTAATCAAGTAGAAGGTCGACAGAAGTAATTCACATATACATATAAATCAATGCACCGCATTTTATGACGATGGGTTCATATTAAGTGAACTTTTGAAAATAATTTAGAGACTTATCCACTCTTGTAAAGGTAACTATCAAGTTAAATTTCTGCGCAAATAATTCACAAATTCACGAATTGATGAATTCCATACCGTTCGGTCCATATTTTAACATAACTCCCACTTCCGCAAATTACTAAAATGTGCATAAATCTATTATAAAACTGATAATCAAGTTTAAATTCACTACGAATAATTCATATATAGCCCCAATGTTCCACTTCTAAACATCATTTAAAATAGCATAAACCCCTTATAAACATTGATATCAAGTTGAAATTCGACAAAATGAATTCATCTATAGTTAAAATCGTCGTACACAATTTCATGCTGATCGGTCCAATATGTTTATAAAAGGACATAGCTCCCATAACATGCGTAAATAACTCATAAATATCCATATCGAACCAAAATTTTATAAAATTTTCACTTTAAAATTGTGAAGGTTAAGGATCCAATTCCGATAATAATACATTGTATATATTGATTCCTATGGTTCCAAGTTGGAGCAAAGGGCCGTAACAAAATTCTTCCATTGGGATCTTTCCTGTGCGATTAGTCTGATCTCAGACCATGTTCTTCTTTTTTCGCTAATCTCGGATTCTAGTTGCCTTCTCCAGGTGTTAGCTGGTCTACCTCTTCTTCTGCTGCCATGAGCGTTCAGTCAATTGCCATCTTAATGCACCAAAAGACTGTTTTGCAATATCATCACCTGAGCCGCCTGTTGTTGATATTATATTTCCTAGGTGGCAACACGATTGGACATCTTTGAGTTCTATGTTGTTTACTCGAAACTTAGAGAGATTAGTCGAATTGATACGTAGAGCCTTAGTTTTATCAAAATTAATATGAAGATCCAGTTTGGCTGACATGTCGGTAAAGTTATGTGCGAGCAGGCAAATATCATCAGCATAATCTAGGTCTTCCAATCGACCATTCATACCCCATGTAATGCTTCTTATTATTCGGGTTGCTTGCTGCATAATTGAGTCCAATACAATATTGAATAACAGAGGAGATAAGATACATCCCTGTCGTACCCCAGTGCTTACACCAATCGGATTGCTTAACATGCGTTAATGCAATACTTGACATGTTGAGTTGCCATACAGAGCTTTGTTTAAGTCGATTACCTTCAATACCTTTAAAATGTTTGTATACTCGTATATCGTTATTGATTAAAATTCATCCAAAATAAGCCTGAAATACATAGAAATTATGCAACTATATTTTATGACAATTGCCCATAATAGGTTATAGCTCCCAACTGAAGGATCCGAAAAATAAAATATATCTTATAAATGTCGTTATCTATACAAGTATTTTTTCAAGTATCAGTAAGTCACATTATAGATATATTGGTGTTGGGTATACAAGATTCGGTACAGCGGAATATAAACTCTTACTTGTTTGTTTTACTTACAGCATACAGTCAGTTGGTGTTTCACAACCATCTGCTTTAACATTCCAAACATGCTGTTGACTCCTGCATGTCTTCCCATTTTTATGTATCTATCGTCGTTGTGCTTCTACATTCTCATGTTTTTTATTGTTTTATTCATATTGTCCTCGTCCAACCATTCCATTATTTTTAATAGTCTAAAGCTAAAAACTGCTGTAAAAATATTCCAAACATAGATTTTTTTTAGTACTTGGTTGCTTTGCTTTGCTATATTAGTTGTTTTTTAGGGTTTACACTAGTGACACACTAAATGCTGGTGACTTTGATCTCGAATGTAAATAGTGTTTTTTTCTGTATTGAACTTTTAAGAATGAATTCCTTTTAAATGCAAGTTTTTGGTTTAAAACTTAAATAAGGCGTTACCATGAGTATAGTATAATTTTATTTAAAAAAAAGTTGCTAAGACATATGAAAAAGAGATTTTTTGCTGTCTTGTATTATGACACACAATTGAGTAGGGGAGAGGGGGCACCTTAGAACACTTTTTGATTTCAAAATTTATATTTTTGAATTATTGACTTTTTACATAATTTAACTATATGGAAATAAACTTTAGCTTAAGTCTACAAGTAACTTATTTTTAGTTCGATTTATATTTTTTTTATTTTTTTAATCGATGAAGTCATTGTGTTCAAATCATTTATAACTATCTACCTATTTACCTTTATGTTTCACATAATGTTAATAGTAATTGAATCTTCATACTCAGTAAAAAAAATTCGTGTTTTTTGAAGCACTTAAGAGAAAAAGCGCATAATCGGACGCTTCAATAAAAGCGCTCTTTTGGAGCAGTAAATGCTTACGAATAAAATATACAAAACAGATGTTTTTTTACTGCTGACAACGAAGAAGGTTTTAAAGCGAAAAAATAAAACTGAAATTATACCCTAAAGATTTATGTATGACAACGAATGTCAATTACAAAACGAATATCGCGCTTCTCAGCTGCTATGAATTTTTCTTAAGCAAAAACATTCAGATAGAATTCGTTCTTTGATTGGTGTGCGCGAAGTGACGTCAAACAGTTTTGGAAAGTGTTTTATTTGCATGTTTGATTAGGTTAAAAGAAGCACTTATTGTCAGCAGAAAGTAGTCTTCCAAACTGGGAACACCTCATACAAAAATCATGCATCCCATCAGCAGGTTTGAAGCGATTTGAGGTATGAATTCGTACATAAAACCTGCTCCTTTTGGAGCAAATTTTTTACTGGATACATTTGAACACTTCGCACTTCTAATTCATACATTCCACAAGTTTTGAACATATTTTGGGAGATATTGAATTCCATTTCTTCTTAAGATTTTTTTAAATATCAGTTTTGCTTTTGGTTTTTATTCAAAGTTGGTCCAAATAGTTAAAGTCCTGGGATTGTGACGGCCACTACATAACATGAGCTAGACTTAACTAGTTGGCATGTGTGCTTGGAATTTTGTTCTGCATAAATTCCCATATGATTAGCATTTCTTTACTGACAGAGAGAAGATTATGATTTCGAAATATGTCTACGGAATCCGTAGCTCACATTCTTTTCCATATATCATTAATGAACCTCCTCCACGCTTTACAGTTTTTTTGGGTTTACCTGGAGTTATTTCCTTAATTTTCCGATGTAGTACTTATGTTTGCTCAATACACGTATCTTCCTCGAACTACGGGCCTTTAATCCAGCTTCCTGAAGCATATTTATAATTATACCATTATTGGTAGATGCAATTTTGAGCTCTTCAGATGATCAAAATGGATATCTTTTGTTTTTATTAATTCAACACTGATAAAACCGTGTCGTTGTTTTCGCTTCCTGTTTCCTGTCTCTGGTTTTAATTTTGAAAATCTATTGTTTTGATAACATAAGCTTATATAGAATGATGGTTATAAACATGATGTAATTATAAAAAGTGAGTGTAAATCGGCAACAACACAATACAGTAAAAACAGGCATTTTGTTTGTGTAAAATAATGTACTACTGTCAAAAACACTTTTAACATATATGTAAGTTGTAAACAAGGTCAGTCAGCTGTGCTACTGCACTCACCTTGTATAGTGGTTATAAATTTTTTATTCTATTATTTTCATGTTGAAATAAAATTCAATGATGTCTTAAATATAAAATTAAAAATATCATTCGTATTATTTTTTACAATATTGTATGTTTATGTGTGAGTATGTATTTGTCTATAACATACAATTTGTTAATTTAATTTATTACCCACTACTCGTAGAATTTTTTTGTTAAATAAAAACTAATTTTCACAATAATTGTGTTTTTTTTTCAAATTAAACATGAAATTATTTCATAATTTTCAATGGTTTTGTCAACAAATATGTTGGGGTTTTTCTTTCGTTGTCATTATAAAACTAAAATGAAATGTTCTCCTATTTGTTGTGGCTGAAAGTGTGAGAAAAAAGTTATTTTCTATGACTGGACTTTGTTGAAAATAATTTATGTTCAACCGACCGCAATAAGTGTGTAGTACATCATTTAACTTTTTGGAAATTATAAAGTCAACAATACATAAGAATATTTAGAACAGTTTATGAAAGTTTCAAAATAAATTCTGTGCAACTTTTGTGCAAAGTTAATTTTTTTTGGTAGAACGGAAATAATGTTTTTATTGTATTTGCAATTATAATGCAGAATTAAATAATATTTTAAACAATAATGAAAATAAGTGATAAATAATCAGACTTGTTTAATCAATTTAATAAATCAGTAAAAAAAACTTCACTAATTTCAAGGTAAGCTGTTTGATATAAAAAGTGATTATTTCATGTCTATACTTTTCATAATTTATTACAAGAATCCTAATTACGAAATATTTCAAAATATATTTTATAAATGAAGGCGTGAGTAAATATTTTGTTTCTGTTCCAATTAATATGTCCTTTACAATTTGCTTTTAATTTAAAAGTCTTTCGAAAAAATCATTTTAAAGAACAGTTAAAAAACTCATTAAGATAATAAAAACAATAACAACTCAAGATCTGAACCACAGATAACAACTTTAACAATTTATAAAATGAAGCGTTAATAATAGCGGCAGTAAAAAAGTTTTCTCGTTAAACTATTCCTTCAGACATCACTTTAACAACATGTTAAATTTTAAATGCAATAATAAAACAACTGAATTGTGCTAAAAATTCCAAATCTTAAATCCTAAAAATAAACTTTTAAAATAAAAAGAGACATTTCCTAAGGAAATTTATTTATACATACCGAAAAAAATTGTCTCCTCTCGTTTTAGACGCATAATTTTGGGTTTAAGAAACACACATAAATTATTTTTGTTTGTGTTTTAATACTTAATTTAATAAAATATTTTGTTTTTCATATTACCGTCTACATAATCATCATTACCATTATTGTCATCGTCATGAGCATTTTGGGTAAAACCAAATCATGTCATGTTCAATGTTATAAAATTTGCATAAAATACTTAAAGCACCAACAAAAAAAAAAAACGAAAAAGGAAGCACAAAAAGTATATTTTTAAAGAAAGTGAAAGCATTTGTTGAATAAACAAGTGAAGGATTTGTTTTTCTATTTTTATTTTATGCTGTTGTAAGGAAATCCCTTGAGATTTTATTTTGTAACTGATTTAATTATAAAGAATTCGTTGATTGTTACGCAGTCAGTCAGTTAGTCAGTAGTCAGCACAGCAATGGACTCAACTTAAGCAGTAGATAAATGGCTGTTAGCAAAGAATTCAAAACATTTAAACAGGTACAATAAATATAACTGTGGCAGTATGCCACATAAAATTTAATAATATTTAAAATAACGCAAGAACACGTACATATCTTTATTATTGCAAAGATTTTTGCAAAATAAATTAAATAATGTGATTGTAATAAACAAATATAAGCAGAGCACAATGTCTGTTATTATGTCGAATCAAAATTTCAAATAAACATTTCAGTTACGAAGAGAAGAACTGTGTAAGAAAAAACATATAAAGCGTGCACCTGTAAAGTATCCTGGTGGATATTCGTTTAGTTTGGAATTCTGAACCAAGTTTTTATTACAAATCCAATTTGATATAAAAATTCGTAATATTGTTGCGATTTATTTTTCTTGAAAGAATACTTATTGTTACAATTTTAATCTTCAACTTCATATTTGCATTTATCTAATTTTGAATGATGCTGATAAGGGGTCATCATCAGTTTCTAGCATGATCGCAAATTTTTGTCCAGTATAATTGCATTCACACATATGTATATATTAATGTACATACGTATGTACAGGGTGGGCCAAGTTTGACTGAATGATTTCTCGCAGAAGTGTCATTGTGGCTCTTGCGGTATGAGCTGTAGCTCCATCTTGCTGGAACCATATGTTACGATTATTGAGAACTATCGGACGTAAAAAATTTTCCAACATGGTCCGGTATACCACCCCAGAGACGGTTTGTGGTTCATTAAGCTCATTTTCGAAGAAATATGGACCAATAACTTTATCAGCCATGATTCCACACCAAACAGTGCATCTGACAGGGTGTAATTGTCGCTGATGCAATGCTCTTGGATTCTCTGTACCCCAAATTCGGCAGTTCTGTGCTTCTTATCATGTTTACACTGGGAGCCTCTGCAGTATTAAAATGCTGACGGTATTTTGTTTGTGTTGTAACAATTGATCGTCCGGAAGCATAATAAAATTCAACAATTTTTACACGTTCTTCCACTGAGTATGATGACATTATGAAATATTAATTAATAATTAATTAGAGGTGTTGCAGCTTAACTGATTAGCGCGTGAGTTGGTATTTGTGGCCTGGGTTCGATTCCCAGCCGCTGTCACTCGAACAACATCAGTTTATGATAATTATTAGTTTTCTTTCTATCCATCATAACTAATATTTATCACATCGCCCTCCTTCGGTGGTATAGCATTTAAACGCCTCCGAAGTAAAATAAATAAATAAATTGCTATAATATCGAGCTTTTACCACAGGAGGCACTGCAATACTGTACTACTAAGTGACATCGTGGTACTTTGAGTCCCATTTTTTTTGCAATTAAAGCACTTGTAATGAAATATCATGTGCTAGTAGCCTGATTATTCCATTAAACATTGATTATTTTCTAAAATATTAATGCTTTGCCAGAAGTCTAATAAAACAAAATGTAACTCGAAATGTAAAAAAAAATTTACACTATTGTTTTTTAAGGGGACGATATACAGTTATGAACAGTGTAAGTTTTGCAAACAATAATGTTTTATTTAGCTGTGTCGTTTCTTGACATGTCATATCATCAAATTCTCAATAACTTAAATGGCTGCGGGCTAAGAAATTTAAACAAATCCTATAATTTTTACTTTCAAAATTACCAACTACTGATTCACTTACTTTAATATTCCCACAGTAGAATATGTTTTCAATAAAGGAAAAAAACTTTTAAACAAATAAACGACATTAAGGATTTAACTTTCGAACACTCAAAAACATACAAAACAATTTCAAAACTTTCTTTTGTTTTACCCAGATTTCTTTTTTTTTTCGTTTGTTTGTTGTGTCAATATTCGTTGTTATTTATTTTTGCAAAAAATTTCATAGATGGTGGGAAAAAAGGAAAGAGAAAAGTTTGATTTATTTATACTCGTAGAGTGTATATCTTTGTGCGCACATATTTAATTCTAGCAAACAATATGTATTACATCAAACTAAATTTAAAGAAACATCATCATAATTTTGTTTCATTGCTTACAGCAAATACTCATCATCGACAGCATCATCACTATTGTTAACTTTGCAAATTGAGAAGTCAAAACAAGAACATTTTTAGTAGTGCCTGAGTAGAGGGCCATATAAATTTATAAGTATAACGAAAGTATTCTAAATTTGTACATGAAATAATGTTAACCAAAAAGAGATGTTTTGAAAAGCAAAAGGTTTTTATAAAAAGTTTGCAATCAAAAATAATTCCAATAGCATTCTATATTTCTCAATTAATATTTCATAAAATTCCACATCTTTTGAGCAATACCCAGTAGAAAACTTCAGAGACAATATACTAAAATAGTAATTGTATGTTGTTATTTATTTCTCTACATGTTCAAATATTTATATTCATGTGTAATCTCTAAAATATGCTGTAGTCCCAAAACAAAGGTGCAAATTTAGTTTCATTTTACTTTCTTCAAAAGTGTTTAGTTTTGATAAGATTATAATTAAGTTTCATGCCTCGTCAAAGAGAAGTAAAGAAAGAAACTGAATTGAATTGAAGTGAACTGTTCGAAACATCATGATAAACTTATTAAACCCAATTGAATTTCATATAACAAGCTGTCAGACGGTAAAAGATGGCATAAGAAGAAAAATTATTTATTTATCATTTAATAATGATGATTAAATAAGTTAGAAAATTAATAATAACTTAGTAGAAATTATGCCCCTAGGCGAATTTTTAATGATTTGTCATGATTAACAGTTAGTGACAGGCTAAAAATTTTAATTTAGTTTTGATTGTGGAAAAATTATTTATAAATTTCCTGTCACATTTAAGAATTTTCTGTTCAGTGTATTCTCAATAGTACATATCGTCACCTAAAATGCCCAAAGACGTAACCCTCATTATCATAATTTTAATTGAAAATCCCGATATGTACATATCGTCACCTGAAGTTTGTCGTCTATTTTAAGACAAGATGTGAAGAAATTGCGATTTTCAATTAAACGGGTTTCATTTTATAACGTTTTTTGCTTCTGCTGTAAAATTATGATAATGAGGGTTACGTCTTTGGGCATGTCTATGAAATGATAATGTAAAAAAAATCACAAAACTATATTTTATTTGATCAAAGGCTTTATATAAAGTTCAATTTCAAAAATCATTTATGGGTCGATTATGTATAGCAACCAAACTGGAGTTGGATTGCCAATAGTTAGTTAAAGCCACAAATGATGGAAAAATTCATCGCAAATTAGGCCTCAAGATTAGACTACGTTCGAGCCAGTCATATTCCAGAAGACATATATAAATTATAATGCCAGAAGACTATACTGGCCGACAAAATTAAAACTACTTTTTTGCTACCTTAGATTTCTTAGTCACTTTGTGTGTATCAGGTATTGCGCTTCAATGCCTATAAATCACTTTTTAGTATAAGTTCTAGCTTTCTAGATATTAATTTTGTAAGAAAACTACGTAGTTACGCGATTTATAGTAACGTAACTAATAAACGATTCATTGTATTCGGAAGAAAAAAACCGAAATTCGGCTACAATATTATATATACACCAAATTATCATTATTTTGATTCCATTGAGTAGTTTCGGAGACATCGCTCAACTTTGGATGGAACATTTTTTTATACATTTTTTTATTTCCCAAAAATTAATAAAAAAAATACTTTCCTTCAGGCATATAGGCAAACCTATGACTTGTTAACATTAAATTACAACTGTAGGTTTTTTCGAAATAAAGTAAATCAGAGGTTGTACAGCGGATCTGAGCCAAGGACAAGAAGTAAGAGTATCTACTTAATACGTATAATCAAGAATGGCCAAACAATTTCTCTCTAAGACTGGCTGGACTAAATAATTAAAATTTATTAGATATAAGATTTGAAATACATACTTATTAATAGAAATAATAACGAAAAAAAAGCATAATACTTTCTCCGCCATGGTGTTCTAGATAAGAAAAAACAAAATTTTGCATTTAAAACTTTTATAAAAATTATTGCACAAAAAAGCCAATATGATTAACTATGTCAATCATCAAGTATATACACAGATTCATTAAATATATGTACATATGTAAAATTCAGTTAAATCTCGTCAAAAAATATTTTAAATTTAAATAATAAATTATGTGTTAACACTTTGTTCACCAATATTTTACTATTTGATTAAATATCAACAGACAACATTTCAAAAAAATTAACACAATATGTAGGTATAATAAATTGAATTGAATATTGTGTATTATTATGTTTAAATCTATAAATTACTTATTTTAAATAAAAATAAACATCAATTTACATAAACTGCAATCAAATTAAACACTTGCTTTTTATTTATACTTAATGTAAAATATTTACTTTTTATTTATTTAAATAGTGTAACGAACATTATGTTTTTTAATGTTTTATGTGTTTACTTTTTGGTTTGTAAATAATCAAAAATAAAATAAAACTCTAATTGAAATACAATGATTTTACCACATAAAACTAAAAATAAAATTTTAAAATTACTAACAAAGAAAAATGTATATTGATAACTATAAATATTAATTTTATTAATTGAAATATTAGGAACTAGAATTACCCGTTTGTCTTAAATAAATATGTATGTATATGAATTATTAAAAAAATATTTAAACAGTAAAAATTCAGAGTGCTGTATTCGGCACAGTGAAGCTTATAGTGAATGCATTCAAACGGTATCAACGTGCTAAAGATGGTTTGTGCGGCTTAGAAGTGTTGATCTTGACACCGTAAACAGAGATCAACCAGACCATTCAAAAGAGTTTGAAGACAAGAACCAATTGCAAAACGTTTGCGATCAGCATGATTCATCCAAAAGCAAGGGATAGCCAGTCATATGAATTGAAGCCGAGAGACCTTGAAATATGATTTTGCATGTTCAAAATATCAAAGCCTATTTACAAATAAGTTGATGGGAAGTTTTTTCTCACCCGCCTCATAGTCCAAACCTTGCTCCATCCGACCACTATTTGTTTCGATCTGCGAATACCAAAACATGGTATTCAAAATTAGATTAATTCGTCCTTAGCCGAAACAAATAATATTGATTTTCAATACAAAACTGCTTAAAAGAATAATAAAGGATTATATATAAACTTTGTTGGTTTTGGTTGCATTATTTCGAAGATGAGTGTGTTTAACTGAGACAAACCGACAAAGATAGCTCAATCGAAAAAGTAAAACTACACAGAAAAAAACTTCAAGCCTAAATCAGCCTATTAACTCAATGATTGAAATAATAAAAAAAATAAACAAGTTTTTAGTTGATTCAATAAAATTTGTTAACCCTGCTGTTAGGTTACGAATTCGAGGTTAACGGACCATTTTGGTATATACCAATTTTTTTTGAAAACAAGGGGCGTAAGTCTATTTTTTATACTTATTTATTTCAATTAAGTTTTTGGCAATAAATATTTTCACTAAAAGTTATATTTGTATGCTTAACAAATCGTTTGGGCTATTCATTTTGTTTTGAATGTTTGTTATTATATTTCATACAAATTAAATTTGAAAGCCAATAGTGGGATTCCCCTAACAAACAAAGAAATGATCAGCCTGAGAAAAACCAAGGACAGCGCATCGTATTGGACTTGACTGAAGGTTTGAAAGGTCAAAATATCACGGCTGATAATTTCTTTTCGTCGTTTGATTTGGCGCAAAAGCTTTTGGAAAGGAAACTGACATACGTGGGTACAGTTCGAAAAAATAAAACATTTATTCCACCGAAGTTGCTCATATTAAAAAAAGTTCCTTTATATACTTCAACATTTGCTTTCAATGAAGTCGCAACATTAGTTTCATACAACAGCCATAAAAACAAAGGTACTGTTTTGATGAGTACGATGCACAAAACGGCAGAAGTTGATGCCAATGGACCAAAAAAGAAGCCTGAGATTGTGTCTTATTATAATTCAACAAAAGGTGTGTAACTTTTTGCCAGTGTTCATAGATTTTTAGTAAACAAAATTTAATTTTGTTTTCTTTTAGGAGGCGTAGATACTGTCGACCAAAAGATTGGCTACTACAGTACTAAACGCAAAACAAATCGATGGCCGAATGTTGTTTTTGCAAATATGATAGATATATCAGCATTGAATGCGCTTATATTGTTTTCTGAAATCGATGATTCGTGGGCACCCAGTGATCCAAATCGTAAGCGACCAGAATTTTTACGACTATTAGCACTTTCTTTGGCCAAAGAACATATGATGAACCGAACCAACATACCCAAACAAAATTTCTCAGCAGAGTTATTGGCTGAGGTAAGAGCATCTACCACAGACCCCGTAGCTTCTACAAGTAATACAAGAAACCCACCTGCTAGAAAACGTAGAATTTGTGGTTGCTGCAAATCAAAATGCGATAGTAATTGTGTTATCTGCAGCAAATTTATTTGCAAACTAAGCCGAATAATTGTTTGTACATCTTGCATAGAAGCGAATAAATAAAAAATTACAATGGACCAAAATGGTCCTTAACATAAAATTTGTAACTGTTTATTTTTCTCCCTTCCAATTTATGTTAGACACTTAATTATTTGAATAAAAACATTGATTTAGAAAAAAACCACGTGAGCTGACGTTTCAAGTCGATATGTTTTACCGTTGAAAAGATAGAAAGGAAAGAAAAAAAAAACTTCACCAAAATGGTCCAAACCTAACAGCAGGGTTAAACAAAACTCAAAAATTTAATTGAATCAACTAAAAAATTTCAAATTCTGTGTATTTACGTGTATGTGAAACGAACAGAAAAACACAAATATTATTAAAGAAGAATCATTATTTTTATTTTACCTCTTAAGAATGTATAATGAATTAATTTAGTGTTTCATAACTATAAATACACCGAAATTAAAATAACTTAAAATACTAATATTAACAACAAATTTAGACTTTAATAATAATTAATTATTAATTTAATTCTTATATCTTCAGATATAGATATCCAAGCATCTATAACAACTTTTTAGGTGAATGGGGTTCTGAATTGAAGAACATGCGGGCCATTCAAAAAAATTAATATTTTTTAAAGACAACCATACCTTTTTTGACGACTTACATGTGTAAGTGCGATGTTTTGTTGAAAAATAAATTGTCTCTTTGTAAAAATGGCACTAATTTCTCATATAATAATTTTTGTGTATTCAGAAGAATTCATTTTGGTGCTTGGAAATGTTTAATTAAAGAATCTCAACCGAAATTTATTTTTGAGAAATATCTGGTTCTTTTCCAATAGTTGTTTAAACCATCAAAATTTATTTTTTTTCTAATCGAAGGAAAGCAGCTTAACCCTTTAGCGAATACCAGGGCCTGACCAGGCATTTTTGTACATTTTAAGAGAATAATATTATTGTGTTAAGTATAAAAAGCAGAATCAGAAATTATTTTTAGAACATAGTTTTTCAGTGTCAAATTCAGAATGAGGTTGATGGAAATGAAGACGATGCATCCGATATTGGGAACGAGTTAGAAGTTGATAATAAAATTTATGATTTTCAATTGAAATTCATACAAAATATGAAAAGTTCACTTATGTAAATACATTTGGGAATTAGCCTAATGGTTAAATAAATACATGTTAATTTATTGCAATTATTAATAAAGATTATTGGCTTACCTGCTTCCAGTTAAGTACGTTTGTAAGTTTCTTTTGCGAATTCATATCTAACAGTTTTGTGGTGGAGTAATAACAGGTTTGTGGAATAATAGTGTGCATTTTTTTTTAGCACATGGTTGATTTGGACACATTTACCCCACATTCATTAATAATTTTGTATTGCTGGCATAGACGCCACTTTTATTTTTACTATAATAAGTCGGATTAATTGAAAATTTGTTTAACCACAACTAAATACGAATAAATAACAGTTATACTTTTGTTTTCTAGTATTCTTCTTTGTTTATCATCAAATGTAATTATAGTTATGAAGCACTAACAAAATATTAATGCATTAAGTTGTCGTCAAATATTTGGATAAAAATAGATCATTAAACATACTCTTACAACAGTTTTACACGTGTTAAAAAACTAATTTTAAATTTACAACTAACAGCAAACATCAAGTGTAATTATAGTAATGCATCACAATGTATCTACATATTATAAAACGCTGTTGAACAACTATTATAAAAATTATCATATATGTATTCAGCCATGACGGGTCTTTGCGGTAGGATCTTCATCAAGAACTTTGATTTTTCAAAAAATTTTCGCCACAAATGAGCATACGAGTACAGATGTAAATCATGTATTTAAAATAGCCATAAAAATTAGAGATTCTCATAAACGAAATCTAATTAATTTAAAAAATTTTTAGAGATTCTATTACTGATTTGTCAACAAGTAAACTGTTAAAACTTTATGATATAAAACGACATAATATAATAACAACAAGTCCTATTAAACATTTCAAATACCGACTAACTGAAATAATAGCCTAATTTCAAGCACTGAGTAGCTTGTCAAAACAACGAACTTTATTTAAAAATTTGAGCCACCCTTATGAAGAATTGATAAATTGATTTATCAATTAAATAAATTTATACAAAGTGCACATTTATCACAGGCACAGCGTACATCTCTTGTTAAGTTCAGTATTGTATATGACAGTTTCCTGAAAACTACAAAGAGAATCGCTCAAATTTTTTTTTGTAATTTAAAATGTTTTTTGTTTTATATTTTTTTAATGCTGTTTTAAATACGCGGAGCATAAAACCCCATAAACCAAGTCAATTTATATTCATTACAAAAATAAAGAGAAATATAAACAAGTTAGATTGCTATATTCGGCTGTGCCGAATGTTTAATGCCCTCCACCTAAACGTAATAAGTCGTAATTCACTAATGTGATTTTATTTAAAATTTTGTTAAATTATTATTAGTTTGATCTCAATAATATTATTTACAAAAGATTTATGGGTGGCATAGTTGAAAGTGGGCTAGTTCTGCACTGATAGCTTTTAAATCCAGTATCCACTAATGTGGTTTCTACGTATTTAAGGCTTATTTTGCTTGAATTTCATCTCTATAAAGTTATTTACAAGAGTTGTATGGTTGTTTAGTATGCTCGGAAGTGGACTTAATTCGGAATCTATTGCTAATTATTGACAGACAGCTACAAAATCCAGTAGAATAATTTCCGTAAACCCATATTAGTATAATTTCTGGATTAAAATCACTGATCTATATTAAAGATGGTTCGATTTCGATATTTATAAGATATTTTTGTGGGTTAAATTGTTTTTCGGAAACGGTCCATACATGGCAGCTACGACAAATCATAGGCCAAACTTTTTAAATATTGGCACAGTGAATTTTATGCATTCACGTCGAATTTCAACATAATAACGGTATATTTAAAATATATATTTGTATTAATGTTAATTTCGAAAGTGGACCTTATATGAGGGATATAGGCAAATACAGACCGATATCTCAAAATCCAGCAGTTTGATTTTGGCAGGTATGTATATGATACGTGTAAAATTGTGTGTTTTAAAGTGATTTTCGGAAGAGGGATTTATATCAGGGATATAGTAAAATATTTACCAAATTTCACAAAATTTTGTGCGATGATTTTTGTATATATGTAAATGATCTGTGCAAAGTTTTGAGTCGGTACCGATATTTATACAATATATATAGGGATAAATGTCTTTTTCAGATGGGGTCCTTGTATGGGAGCTATGACCAATTCTGGGCCGACCACCATAACATTTAGTACAACAATTTATTTACCTATAATGATTATTTATGCCAAATTTTAGCCGTTTAACATTATTTATAAATTTTTTATACGTATTTAAGGGAATTTTGGAAGTGGACTTTATATGGGGGCTATGGTCAAAAATGGACCGAACTAAAAAAAATTTCGTTTTGCGATGTCTTTTTGTATAAAACTTATTTTTGCTGAATTTTGTCTTGATATTCTAATTTTATAGGCATTTATGTATAATTGAGCAATATTTCGGAAATATTTTTGTATGGGGGCTATGAGAAATCTTGTTTTTGTCATAAAAACAACGAATACAAAACTTCATTGTATTATCTGCAATATATTTGAAAATATAGCAAGAAAAATTTTTAAAAATGTCATTTTTTTATGGGGGTTGGTTGTCTTACATTTTGATCCATAACTCTTGTTCTACTATACCGAAACTGCTTAGGAGAACTATAAGTTCTTTTTTGTTGGGTCTCAGATGAATATTTCTCAGTGTTACACACGGATTGACAAACTAATATATACAATCATTCACCACTTATGGTGGTGGTGGGAATAAAAAAATAATGCCATTTATCTTATTTTATTTTTTTTTTTTTTTGTTTTGGGTTTATTTCGAATATTTTTGTATCAATACAACAATAACTAAAGGAAACTTATTTCAACCAAAAATCAGCAAGCATGCATGTATTCAATGTTTTTGTTTTGCTGCATTGGGGATTGCAATCGCTGCCGAATGTGTGAATGTTTTTTTGTTTTGTTTTTATTTTGTTTTGTTTTTTTTTGTTAACAGAGTTTGTTCGTTGTCGATTTCATGGCAGTGGTATGACATGACATACTCGATTCACATCCGACCTCAAATTGCGGAAACAGGAAAACAAAACAACACTGCAAATAAAACCAATAAAGAATAAAACAAAACAAATAAAACAACTTTTAAACAAAACTTAAGCACACACAAACACACAATAGTGCAACAAGCATTGCAATGCAACTAGAATAACCCGTGGCAGCAATAAATTGTTGCAATACTTGAAAAGAGGGAATTAAAAGAAATGAAAGATTTAAGACTCAATCGCTAGCTACTAAATCTAGATTTTCATGTTAAAATTCAAGGATTTTAAACATATTAGGTATAATGAAATGTATTTTTAAATTAAACTTGGAAATGCATGGAGATAAATTATTATACTTATATCATAATCACCAACAAATAGATATACATACTAGTATACAAGGATGCTAAGAAATTGTTTTTAAATATTATTGCAGTGATGAAAGTGTAAAGGTATGGTCACACATGGCAAGTAAAAAAATGGCGTAACCACTGGTTTTAGCACAAGCTCGTTTGACGTTGTTTACTCTTACAAGAATTTTGCTAGATCAAACAGCATCAAATTAAATAAAACTTAATATTTGTTGTGTCCTGTCGTAAAGAATTTTTTTTAATAAATAAACGAGTTCAAATATAATTTACGGCAAATATTTGCAATCCCCCCCCCCCTTGACACATGCATGTAATTACTTGCAAGTAAAGTATACACATTTGCTTTTGTAGCAGATCCAAATATTGGTCGCAAAATTGGTTTTTATATTAGTGTAAGACGGTCTAGCTATGTCCGTGTGGAGTGTTTGGTATTGAAAATGTCCAAATTATAAAGCAGGTATTATAAATCAAAATGTGAGACAACCATTAAAAAAAGGTTTTCTTTGTTTCCGTGCAAATATATTGCTAGAATATCGGTCTATAGTACATAAATGCGAAAATTCAGTGAAAGTTTTACGCATAATGTGTGGATCGGTTCATATTTGAGCAGAGCACCCAAACAAAGTATACTTTTGCCTAAATCTGTTTCACAAACTACGTACATATGCACATATATATAAATATAAATATCGACAGTTTAGTTGTATGTATGCAAAAATCATACTGACTTCCAAAAATGACTATAACACCCATAAAACTCTTTTATACATATATCGTTACCGAGACGAAATTTAAACAAAATAAGCATCACATACAATACAGGGTGGTTCAGAAAGACTGAAGTGGTGTGAATTCCTTATAACTTTTTTATTATAATTTTTTTTTTCTTTTCTTTTCAGTATTTTGTAAAGAAGACTTGGACAATTTATAATGGAGCAATATCCAACTGAACAACGTGCCCAAATCGTTGAAATTTAGTTTTCAAATCAACGGTCCATTGTGTTGACTCAGCGCTCATACCGTCGTCAATTTAATGTGCGGGTTGCATCCTCTCAGTCAACAATAAACCGTCTGGTTGCAAATTTTCGACAACAAGGAGCAGTAAGGAACCTTCCTGGTTCCGGCAGACTACGAACTGTCCACACGTTTGACAATATTCAAGTGGTACAGCAGAGTATTCGGGAGGATCCAGAAACATCAACCAGGAGACGTTCGACACAACTTGACTTCTCAAGAGGGTCGCTGCAGCGAAATTTGCATACCATAAGAATGTTTTCATACAAAATTCAACTTGTCCAAGAATTGAAACCGACAGATTACCAGCAACGACTTGACTATGCAATTTATTTCCAGCAAAAATCACAAGAGAATCATAATTCTATTCATAACTTAGTTCTGAGTGACGAAGCCCATTTCCAATTAAATGGGTTCGTCAACAAGCAAAACTGTAGGCTATGGGGTACGGAAAACCCGAGAGTACTTCATCAACGACAATTACACCCAGTTACGTATACTGTTTGGTGCGGTGTTTCTTCAGAAAGGATCATTGGCTCATATTTTTTTTGAAAATGAACAAGGTGTCGCCATCTCCATCAATGGTGATTGATATCGGGCCATGTTGGAAAATTTTGTAAGGCCAGCCGTGGAAAACCATCCGCAAATATGGTTCCAACAGGATGGAGCTACAGCGCATACTGTGAGGGCCACAATGGCTCTTTTACGCGACTTCCCCAGATTTAACCGCTCCAGACTGTTTCCTTTGCAAAGGTCATGGAAAATGTGTTGGAAAGAGCACATTTGTGCGAAGCAGAAAATGGCCACCACTTGCGGGATATCATTTTTAAAACTAATCTAAAAATATTCCCTATAAATTTACTGTATTTTAAAAAACAAAAAATTAAAAATATATGTCTTAAATAAAAATAAGAAGGAATTCACACCACTTCGGTCTTTCTGGGCCACCCTGTATTTTATGACTATCGCCCCTTAATAAGTTATTGCGAAATTTATATTAACGCTAACATATATGTAACGTTTATATTGATTTTGTTATTCCGTATGTAACACATTGAAATATTGGTCATATACACACAATATTCTGGATTCTTATTAAATTCTAAGACTAGTTATGTTTTAGAATATCATCAGCTTTTTTCTGATGATATAGAGAGACACACATTTCCCCAAATATTCTTCGTAGATCAGCATATATTCGCCTTCACGTAATTTGAAAACAATAAACACACGATCATGCCTAAAAGAGGTGCCCTAGAAAGCATTCAGCACAAACAATTGTTGCTATCCAGTAAAAAGTTTTGGACCAAAATATACAAAAAACCTAGTTCACAGATATATGTACATATCTTGTTCTCGATAACATTTAAATGTATTAAGAATCAGATAATAGTTTTTATAAAACAAAGTACAGAAATAGGCAATTATATTGGTGGGGAAATATAAAATTCGTTACAGCCGAACTACTTATTGTTTGCAGTAATTTTTCGTAAAGGAAAATTTAAAAATTTTGATAAGTCTTATTGCTGGTTCTTTGATTATGACAATTTTTCAACAATCGATACAATATAAGGTAAAAAAGAAGAATTCGTCACAAGTAAGAGCCATACCTGCAAAACTATAAACACGTCCAACCGATCATGTTCTTTTACCGAAAGATCAGGTATATCAATAGAGCATGATGGTTCTAAAGTATATATATAGAGTATAAAGATGAGTAATGTTCAGTGATAATTGACACTGGGTCACTGAGCAGCATGTAGAATTTTAAAAAAACTGACTTTTCAAAAAACGATTTTATGGTTGTTTAAAATATATACCGGTTTCGATTACGATTTTATATCGATTTAGTATGATAACGATAACGATATTTTATTTTTCGGATCTGTTACATGTTAAGGAACAATCGTTATTAAATATTTTACTATATTTCAGTCTTATGGTTAATTTCATTTCAATGACAATATATTTTGGACATTTTTGGATATTCCAGTAATTCTTGGAAATGGACTTTATATGGCAGCAACAGCCAACTTTGGACTTATCTTCACAAAACCCAATAGTAAAACATTTACCTACATATAACTGATCTGTGTGAAATTTCAGTTCGATGTCGTTATTTATAAGACATTTGCGCAGGTTTTTTTAATTTTTTTACTTATAGTTTTAATTTTAATCACTTCCAGAATACATAATTTTGTAGCATTATTCACCACTTTTTGTATTACTAAATACATATTAAAGAATTACTTCATATACATTAGGTTGTCCCAAAAAAAATTTTCTGTGGGGCTCAAGCATAATTTGAAAGTTTAGAGGGTAAAGTATTTTTCTGAGATTTTTTCAGATTTTTCGGAAAAGGTTTTAAGGTCGCACATGTCGAATTTTTGCCAAACATCGGCTTTGCCCGCCATTTTAAAATTATGTAAAACATTGTATTTAGTATTTTGTTTGTTGTCCTTTTGCTTTTATCACAGCTGACAATCTTCTAGGCATAAAATCAATTAGTCAAAATTTGACTCATTCATATCCTTGCAAGAAAGATTTCTTTTCTATTTTTTTGTCCAAATATTCCCACAAAGGCTCAATAGAATTCAGGTCTGGGGACTACGGAGGATGATCTAAAGTTCTAAACACTCTTTCGTAGTTTTAAAGGTATGCTTAGGATCATTGTACTATTTGAAAATCCAGTTCTGTGCTTTTTTCTAATTTCCAGGGGAAACATTATTTTTTGAAAATGTCATGATAATTCTAGCATTATAACTCTGTTTTTCAAAATCTATTTTTATTTAAATTTATCAATTACAATAAGTACAATAATATAAACTTTGTTTAATTTTTAGAACAAGCCCTCATGCGCATACATATGAACAAATATTGAAAGTTGTTCAAAATAGTAGTTTTTGTTCAACAACCACCAGTGGGTGTTGTAAATCCCACATGCCATGTTTTTGACCTTGTACGCGTTTTCATCACTAATCAATAGTGCAATTGTATTTGGTTCTATTATTTGTTTTTACACCATCATCATTTTTCAAGAGTTTTTTTTTTAATACTTCATGCATATAATAAAGAAAAACAACATTGAAAACTCATTATTGAGGGGAAAAATAACATGAAACTATAATTTCAACGAGCATGTAAAATGCAAATAAAGTAGAAAGTTTTGTTCTTAATATTTTCAACGCAAACATTGAAAATAAGCAAAAAAATTATTTTAATCAATCGCAAAGTTAAAAATAAGCTCTACGAAAAATATAATTTCAAATAAAAGACTTAAAAAAAGAGTAGAATATTCAGTAATTTTTTTTTTTAATTTTTGCAAAACAAAAGTTGTATGTTTTATTTATTGGCACATCACAATTCTCAAAGTTTCTGGATGTTGATGAATTTGATTTTCATATATGTATAGATAGATAGATACTTTAAATATTGACTATAAATCTAGTTAATCAACTATTTCAAATATTTCAACAATGAATTTCAAATATTAAATCAAAATAAAAGCACTTACACACGACTTCATGTATGCGCCAGTATTCATTTCAAATATGTATCCAGTTCTAATTCTAGTGTGTACATAATAAATAAGTAGTTTGTTACAAATGTGTACTTCTAAATACTTTACCTCCCACTCCGAGTAATATTGAATTACACGCATTTAATAATAAATAAACTGGTTAAGGAGAAACGTTCTATAACTACTTTATATTCTTTATTGTATGCCATACAATTCACCAAGTTCTGTGTGGAAAATAAAGCATATACTCGTTATAATAATAAAATACTAGTACTTATAAAATAGAGAATAAAAAAATAGAAAAGAGCGAAAGCACACAATTGTACTATAACGCTGCCAACTTCATAGAAATTGTTCATTCTGCACGATTAAACTTTCTTCAGTATTTCAATTTCAATGCTCAATGAGCAACAACTTTATTTTGAGAAAAAAAAAACATTCAGATGTTTTTTTGTTTATAGGAAAGGTATTGTATAAAACATTCATGGGGATTATATATTAAAAGAATTTGAATGTAGATTTAATTCTTTCTATAAAGAAAATATTTAATGTTAGTTCAAAATGAATTACTTTAATCAGCTGAAATGGGTACGAGCTGCCGAGGAATTGGACATATAAAATTCCATACCGCTGAAATATCATACCGTTGGCATAGACTACTTTATATTATGCGCTCGATAGAGTTTCATGTCGGTGGCTCAACATTACAATCTATGCTAGAAAACCAGTGTTCTCTTTGCAACACCTTTTTTTCAGAGTCATTCATTCAGAGTGCTGTTGTTGTAAAGCCTGTTGTATCCTCAAATAAATATATGCCCCACTTAGCAGAAAACTACATGCCTATAGTGAATTCTGCAAGTCACTAAAATTAAGAATGTAAGTAAAGTTTTTGCTGGTTTACTGTTAAACTATTAAACTCAATTCATCACAATCACGAAAGACAATTTTGTTGGACTTTATTTAACTAATTTTATAATTTGCAAAGGAAAATTTTCAAAACTGTTACATTTTTTTATTATGTATGAAACTATTAAATACCCTCCACCCATACTCAATGAGAATACAGCATACATTTGCAATTTAGGCTATTGTTCAAATCTCAACAATGTACAACACCTACATATCTCAATAAAAACATTAACCAATTTTTGTTCAAACAACTATCAACCCTTGCTCATAATCATGAGCTGACTGCTTAAAAACAAGAATATATATCGCTGGCTTAACATGTAAAGGCTCTAAGTCCATATTTTACAATTTTACAGGACAGACAAAAAACAATCAAACTTTTTTTTTTTTTTAACCCAGATATGCCAACGGGCATACTAGTGCAACAATCTTCGTAGTTTTCTAAAATAGTTTTATGCTGACACATTATATTACAAAACTGAAGAAAAAATAAAAATAAATATTTTTTAACTTGGATTTTGAGCCCGTACTACATGTAGTACGCTCGGCACATATGGAAGCAAAAGGCAGTATCTTAATGTGATTTAATACAAGTCTTTTATTATTCGGCAACTTTTATGTTCATAAGTAAAGAAAAAACAAATTAATAAAAAAATACATTGAACTTTATATGGAGCGGCACATCACATTTTTTCACCCTTTCTCTCTTTTCTGCAAATCTTTTTTTCTTTAGCACAGTTGCCTAACCGAGTGTGAAGAATTGTTCTAGTGTAACTCAGGCAATAAGTTGATTGTAGTAAATAAGTTATCGAAATACAATCAGTGAAGAATGTCGGGTTTGCTTTTCAATAATATATCTCAATACTTTCAGAATACGCTTATCCCATTTCCTTTTAGATATTATTTTAAAAAGTTCTTGCTCTCTGATACGGCTTGAACCAAATAATGTAGCTTTTAGAGGTTGCTTCAACCCAAAATTTAAAGCCATATCTTATAGGATGTCCATGGATATATTGCTTACATTCGTGACTGCCATAGAATGGAACCATCTGCTCCTGCAATGAATGTTGTATGCTTTTCGGAGCATTACTTTGAAAACTCTTGTTAAGCAGTTGTAAAAGGAGTTTTTACTTTTGCGAACTGTTTTATTCATACTGTTTTTGATTGCAAGTGTAATGCCGTCTTTACTATCCGAATGAGTAGAATAAGAATTTCGAAAAAGCTCACCTTCAGCATTTAATAATTGGGGTAGTAAGTTTTCAAAATTAACTTTATCTTCTGCAGAATCGTCATCTGTAACGTAGTTGTTCGCACTTTGAGTGGGCACAGTTGAGATATCATAAGAATTTTGCAAACACTCTTCATTAGTTTCCTTTAAGACATTTATTATCTCATTTGCAAAGTGGATTTTAGATATTGTAAGTTTTCGAACTTTCTAGTCTTTATTTTTCTTCTTTCTTGCTGAAGTTGGTGTAAATCCGACCACTCTAGTGCGACTAGATTTTCATTTATTTTTTGGTGGAGATTTTTCCATTCATCAGGAAATCTAATTTTGAAATTAATTTCACAATTTGGTGTGTATTGTATTCCTCGAATGTCCGTCCTCGGCCACGGCGAATATTTTTGCAAAATTGTACTTTGCTAAATTTTTTAAAAAATTAATGATCCAAATAAGTAATATTATAACGATAAATTCATGAGTGTCACTGGTGTTGATACTCAAAACAACGACAGTGTAGCCAATGAAAAATAATATTATGTCAATTGGTTGGACTGTCAGACTATTCTGCGCGAAACAGTTGATATGTCAACATTGGAAGAAGTGAGATATTACACAAAGATGTGATAAATATGGACTTGGCGCCTTTACACATCACTACAAAACAACAACAACAACAAATGAGATAACTGTATTTTTGTTCTTGTAATCGATGTATTTTTACTTATTGAACACAACTGCATCAAAATCTCAATTTCTAAAAAAAAGTGGACTTAGCACCTTTACATGTTTAGCCAGCGATATATTTTTTTTCATAGTTTACTTATGCAATTTTTAAGGTTTGACAACATAAATTCAAAATTGGGTTTATAATCAGATAATTGTATTATACGAGTTTAATGTCTAAGGGTGCGGTCACATGTGGCAAATATTTACTCAAAAAAGCGTAACCAGTTGTTTTAGCACAAATTTGTTTGCATTGTTTACTCTTACAAGAGTTTTGCAGGAGCAAACAGCATCAAATAAATTAAAACTAAATATTTGTTGTGCTTCCGCCTAAATACGAAAAGTTATTTTTTTTAATAAATAAACGAGTTCAAATATATATTATTTAGTGGTTACGTCTTTTGCGGCAAATATTTGCCAAGTGTGACTGTACCTTTACATACAATAGCGGTTGTGAATTGACTTAAAATGTTGCCTTAATTTACACATATGTAAATAATTCAAGTTGTTGTACATATTTACCACAAATATTTAAGCATTTTTACAATTTTTCAATAATATTATGATCATTTCATTGTTTGGAAAATAAGCTAAAATTATTGAGAGATTGTCCGTTTGGTATATTGAATAATCAACAGATTTCTTCAAAAGTACTACTAGTTACTTTATTATTAGAGTGCACAAAAAAATTTTGAATGCTGACTTTTCTTCAAATTATTGTTGGAATTAAAATTTATACATATGATAACTTTTTTCAAAATCACTTTTTGGAAAACTCGAACTTAAAAATTTGAAATCATTTTAAGTATGCTGTGTAAAAGTCTTGATATAAATCAGATATTTACAAATGAAATCATTACAACATTTTTCAAACGCAATTTGTTATATTTAAGTGACAACAAAAAGTTTGTATATACTTTAAAAGTAGTTATTTGGGCTCTAATTATGAATTTTATCAATATTTTCGGTTCATTAATTATTCATAAAAGAAAATGGTGAACTGTTTGTAAAATATGTGTGTTTATATAAGACACATTTCAGTACAATGTCTTATTTGTTAGTATTTTCACACACTAAATTAAGCTGTATTTTAGTATTTTTATGACCAGCGGTTGAGAGGACCTATAAGTCCTTGTGAAAGTGTTCTAAAGTGAACTCTGCAAAACTTGTAAGACTTCAGTAAAAATAATTTAATGAAAATTAAATTTAATGAACTCAAGCCTAACTAAAAGAAATATCAAAATTAAAATATTAACAGTTCAACTAAATACTAATTATTCTTATAAGACTACTTCATAATACCCACATAGCCCACGTTTTAAAATGTAAAAATACAAGCACTGGAACATTATTTTCGACTTCGAAAAATAAAAATATTAAACAAATTAAATTATTTTCAAATAAAAAATCATTGGCTTAACTTTAAATTACTTTATTTAGTTTTTACTGAGGATATACATTTTATTACAGCTGTACTTCAATTGCTTGGTACTGGATTCAAAACACTGCAAATACAGACATTGCACTGCAAGGTGAAATCCTTATAATTTACAGCGCAAATATAATATTCACTTCACGTTACTTTTATCATGACATTTTCTGTTACATTTTTAATACGCTGATTACCTACACTGTTTATGATTGCGTAGATATATTAGACTGCTACAATATTTGTTAGATGAAAACCCATTTTCTCATTATATATTAGCAAAGAGCCCCACAATTAAATACCCTATACGAAGTATAAGAACAGAAGCAGTTTACAATTTAATATCCTAATAGTAGTATAAAGAAAAATTGTTTTACTATAAAACGGGCACCCTTTAATTTTAAAATATAACAACTGTCTTGTTATGGATGAAAGATATCTGAAACAAGTGGGAAAGTATAGTCGCTCAAGCCCGACCATATAATACTTAATATCCAGTTTTTCTGAAATGAGCTCTATATGGGATCTATGACCTCTTAGAAACCGATCAACCAATAATGTAGTGGCAGGACTTCTGTGAATATAAATATTCATCCCTATCGTGAATAAAAATTCCACATGAAATTTGTTCCCTTTTCACATTTTTCCTATTAAAATTCAATGTTAAAAAAATAAAAGGGAACAAATTTCATGTGGAATTTTTATTCACGATAGGGGTGCTTGTTTATAGATGTTAAAATGTTTTTCAAAGGGGATCTTACATGGGAACATTGACTAATTACGCACCGACAGTTATAAAATTAGTTGTCATGATTTTTGGATATATATTTATTTGAATATGAGAGCTATGATCATGATAAAATTATACCAAATGATTTTCGTATACGAGTATCTGAAACCGGCTTATGTTGAATATGATTTGTGAATATGAGCCAACAATTTTGAGAGAATTATGCTTTTAAAAGTCATTTTCAGCAGCAGGCAGCTGGAGATGGTAAGCATATACAAAAATGGATATATTTTGTAAAACGGAATTCTAATATTTACTTATTAGACGTTACCACTCTTCAGTAAAGGTTTGTTCCGGTTTTTCTCCCTGTCAGTAGTCAATAGCTGAAAATCATTAGTTAAAAAGGCATCAGATTGACTTAATAGGAAAATATATTAACATCACTAATTTTCGAAGATAAGGCCAAAGAGGTGGTCGATGATGAGGTCGATTTGGACTATTAGAGCAGAACAGGTGGATCGAGATGTTGCGCATCAGTTAATGCGATCCACTAAGATTATAAAAAAGAAGTTAGAGTGCTATATTCCTATATAGCCTCCACCTAAACGCAATAAAAAATACAGAAACTACACTGGGCTAGAATATCCAAATTCTGTGTTTCCTATTCAGTCTTAGTGCAAATTTTATTGTGATTTGATATATTGTTTGAAAGACAATTTTACGACCAACATAATTTAAGTTAAACATTTTGAAATTTTATCTAATTTTGATCATTTATAATTGATATAATTACCGAGTCTTACTGTAATTTACAGAGTTTGTCTGTTTGAGTGTAATTTAACACTTTATAAAATTAATAGAACATTTTTCCATATTCACAACAAGTTAAGAAACAGAGTATAAGAGAGGATAAGGTGAGGTTTTTTTGTTTGAATTTGATGTCAATAATATTATTTACAAAATATTTGTGGGTGGCATAGTAGAAGTGGACCAGTTATGGACTGATAGTTTCTAAATCCAGTATCCACTAATGTGGTTTATACGTATTTAAGGCTTATTTTGTTTTTTTTTTTGCAACTACTTTTAGTCTCTTATTAAAATGTGTAATCTATCCTGTTTCTAGAGAAATATAGACTGCAGAGGCATAAAACATTTATTTCTATGATTTTTAGAGAGTAAATATAACACGCCGAAAATTTCATTTATATACATCAGCTTTGAAATTTCTATGGATGGAAAGGAATATATTCTGCTTTTCTATAGAAATTTATGTACCATAGAGCCACATTCCGAGAGAACATTTGTCGAAATCGTGGAACGATTCCTACCATTTTCAATAGGATTTGTCCTTCTAAGGCAAAAATAAAGTTTGCAAAATTTGATGATATTATCTGCATCATATTTGAAGAAAATTATAAAAAAACGTCTGAAAAACATCAAGATAGTCTGAAACTTTGATTTATAGCTCGGATCCGACTGGACCGATTTTGTCCATTTTGAATACGAAAGTGGATCGAAGAATGTTTGGTAAGAATTCGATTGTTCTATGTCTTCTTTTCGAAGCTCTATTGTGTCTTCAAACGGACGGACATGGCTAGATCGGCTTAGAATCATATAATTACCCAGAATATACAGACTTTATGATTGTACGACCATTATTTCGATACATTACAAAGGGAATGACAAACTTAAGATACCTTCCCCATCTTTATGGTTGTGGCTATAAATACAGTTTTTTATGAGAGAAAATTAATTTTAGATTAGTTTTTAACTATTTTTAAATAGTTCAAAAGTATTCAATTCCTTGTTTGTTTACATAAACAAGAAAATAATTATGTGACCGGATTTAATTCAAATATTGCTTTAAAATGTATATTTAGTTGTATTTATTTAAAATTTTAAAAATTCCTAATTTTATTCGTATGTAGTGAGTTTTACAATCCAAAGAAACATTCTAATCGTTTTTATGAAGCAGTCTAGTTTTTCCACAAACAAACATAAAACTCTCATTCGATCGTTTGAAAGTTTATTTTTCTAGGTACATGCTCACTCACGTATTTATACAATGCAATGAAACATTTTCAATATAAAATCAATTTAGTATTCATTTACACATATGTGTTCTTATGTTTACACTATCAGATATATTACAGTATTTGTTGTAAACACTTCCAAATACCATGTATCATTTATATTTACACAAGTACACTATTTTTTCTATGAAAATATAATAAAATTTCAATAAAGGAATGAATCGCTATAAATATATATTGTAAGTTGTAATCCTCTTAAAAACATTTAACACACAGTCTGTAGGAAGGTAAACTTAAAAAAACATTTCAAAGAAAAATATGTGAGCATGGGCATATTGTGTTTTAATTCTAATAACAGGTTGATTTCCCAGACACTCTGGCGGCCTCCACATGCCGCCATAGTGAAGGCTGTAGTAAAAGATCTTATTTGTTTAATTGATTTTTATTGATTGTTTTGTAATGGATCAACTTCTATGGCTGGTTGAAAAATGCGACAAATTGCTTCCTCAAAATTGCCAACACAAAATTTCACTCAAGGCCGCACACTGCCATGTTCTTTTCATTAAAGTCTGATATTTCTTGAAATAATTTGAAGAAAATACTTTTGTCAGTTTTAACAATAGGTAATTGTCTGTTATTAAACTTTAAAATAACTTTTAAAATTAGCCTCGCATTTCTCCAAATATTTGTGAAAGTCTGTCTTTTATGTATTGAAAATATTTTACATATATTACGAATTGCTTTGTGTTCGTAACACATTTGTTTCTTAAAAAGTTTTATTTAAACAAAATTAAATATTTTGTTTTAAGCACATGTCGCTGTGATTGTAACAGGGTAAAGTTTTGGCATATTTGTAATTTATGCCGTATTTTCAATATTTGTACATTAGATTAGAGTCATACATGTTCTAAAGTCTTTTTAAGTTTGCTTCTTTAGTTTCTTTTTCAGCAATCAAGCCTAAACGCTTGCAACGTTTTCATTGAAAACTTGGAAAGCAGATACAGTGGAGAGCATAAATGAGTACATGTCTGTACTTTGTGCACTGCGTAATAGTAAAATTAATAACAAAAAATTGTTTCTTGTCACTTATTGCAAAATTCGCAGATAGTTTTCTTTTCATATTATTCCTTTGATGCTTTGCATTGATTAGAGGTGCCACCATGACGTCCCTCCATCATGCTTAATTGATTTTTTAACATACGAGTACTGTTTTCAAATTCTCTGTGCTTTTCGGCGCCAACTGCATTATTTACCGTCGGATTTACGACGCTTATATAAGGATTCGTTTGACTAGTTTACGCATTTCAAGTCAAATAATATAAAATTTCTGTGCTATCTGGCAAACTTTAACAGTGCATTGACATGTTTTATCTAAAATGCAGGTTTTAATTTTTGTTTACTGCTGAGATGTAATCATTAGCGGTATTCACACCGAGCTTGTTAGTTTGTTAGTCGGTAGTTTGTTAATTTGTTAAAGTTACCAACTGTGAACGACCCCCTTTTTAAAACTTTGTTAGTCTGGTAACTTTCGTAGTAAAACAGCTGATTTATTGTTTTGACACAATTTATTATTCTGGAAAAAATAAAACATGCCACGAGAAAGTGTAAAAAAAACAATTGTAAACCATTTAATTACTCATGCTTTGACACAAATAACGTTTGCTGATTTATTAAAATAAAATAAAAAATCATTTATTTAACATACTTACTCTCAATGTACACAAATATTTTTTTAGAAATGTATCACAAATGATTTTTTAAATATATTTATTTAGAAACTGCAACAGCTGATTGTGAGTTACCAACTAACAACTATTTTATCAGGGGTGCCGTGTCGTTAATTTGTTAAATGTTTATCCGTTAGCGCGTTAAATATACAAAAACAAAATGCGTGTAAAAAAGTAACGATTAACGACTAACAAACTAACAAGCTCGGTGTGAATACCGCTATTATCACGTATTGCTTGGCTTGCTGTTCATTGAATAATGGGTTTGCTTGTTTCTATACAAGCATCTTTTGGTGCTAAACACTCGTCTATTATTATTTGTATTGTATTATGTTATCATGAGACGTGCGTCTGCATACGGTAATAACTTTTTGTTATTGCCTTTTTTGGAATCTGATGACCACTGACTGATTTACTTTAAGCACTTTATCTATCACTCGCATATAATAGCTACTTTTTTCAATGCTAGAATATTGGCCTGTTTTTTGACTTTATGTTGGATAATTTGCAAAACGTGTTTTCCAAATGCATTTAATTTCATATAAACTGATGTTTTTTGTAATCATAAACAAAGCAAAATCACATACACATACATTCTGTGCAAATAAGAGACACATTTGTGCAAATTTTTTTCTTTTTAGAAAATTATTATTTTTTATTATGTTTTGTAATTTATAGCATTGTAATTGTATCATTAAACTTAAATTAAATGACAAAATTTTGTTTCAAATTTCTGTATTAGTTTTATTAGCTTTTTGAACCTGGCGTTGCCCGGGAATTCTTATCTTTTATTTCTGACCGCTGTGTTCATGTCTGAAGGATGGTATTGGTGTTTCCGTCTCTGTCCTGTTGGGAGATGATGTTACCATCAACAATATAACGACAAAACATAAAGTGCTGCTATTATATATACTTTAGCTTAAGTTAGTTTTTCGTTAAATTTTATTTTTAACATTATGTTAAATGTTCGAGCCATTTTGTTAAATATTCGTTGTCTAGATCTCAAGGAATTTAGTAATTTTATAGTCAATTTTTTGAGTTTATATCGAGCCCGTCATTCCTGAATTTATAAATAAAACTATAAATTTTGTACAACTATATTATTGAAAAAAGGAAAGCCTTTCATTTTCAATAAAAGCTGAATCTGCCTAGTTTAAAAATAATCCTTTTTTTATTAGCGCAAATCAAGTTGTTTTGAAACTTGGTTAACAAATTTGCAGGTCCCACAAAACCATTTCGACACACACTTGGTGATTTATCACGCTGATCAGTTTAAATTTTCCCTTATTTAGCATTGATTGGTATTCCGGTATATTTAGATTTGCAAATCGTAGATTGTTAATCAGATTTTTGACAATTTGCAAAATTACATTTAAAATTTTAATAGCCTAAATGGTTCAACCTGAACTTTTTGCGTCTTTTGATTATGAAGAAAATATTTAACAATATATATGTAGCAATATATACTATAGCATATCTGAAAACTGTACCTAAATATTTGTTGGAATTTGTAATCTTAAAGTGGCATTCATATATTAATATACGGGATGCTCTAATGCAAACTATATACTTATCTAATACATAACATTTTTTTGATTACACAGCCAATTATATCTCTTTAAAGAAATTAAATAAAAAGGTACTAAAAAAAGTACCAAACCTATGAAGTATTTTTGCTATTTTTCTTGAATTTCTAAACCCATTTAACAATGTATTAAACTTTGAACCCTTAAATAAATCTAAACTTAAAAGCGCTTCATAATCCTTGAAGGTTGACTATCGAAAAGTACTTTCCTAAAAAATATATTTTTCTGATTGCATAGAGCAACAACACCAAATAATGAATTTTTTTAATTAAAAAAAATATATATTAAACATTTTACGTTGGTTCATTAGTTTTTTACCCGCGGTTACCGCCTAACTGTAATTTTATGAAAAAAGTTACTTTGCAATTAAATCTACGAATCTAGAACAAGGTATTCAAAATGTACCAAAAAAACTAACAATTTACTTGTTCCTTTTTTTGGTCCTTCAATTTTGGGTTTACCAAATGAGTGCCCCTATAGACTAGGCGATAGAGTGCCGGACTATCAGTCAAAGGGTTGCAAGTTCGATTCCAGCCAAAGACTCTGGGTGTTTTTCTGCAGCTAAGCCCAAAGCTTCGCAGTTTGCGTTTGTTAATTATTATTAAAAAAAAAAACTGAACAACTGAACAAAAAGGAAAAAGAACCTACATTCCGTTAGTGAAATCCATATTTAACATTTTAAATCTGTATTTTTCTTTTACCCGTTATTTCCTTCTAAGCTTAGTATTATGGAGTAATTATTTCTCAAGTTGATTTGATCAAAGTGATTGCATAGGGCCACAACACAATAACTGTTTTTTTTATTTTATTTAGAATTTTTTAAATATAAATTTTTGATAAGTTTTTTGTAACATAATATTTCCCTTTTTACCCCCTTGAAGATAGAAAGTTTATTTCTAATACACATTTATAGGACTACAGAAAGCAAAAATAGAAATGTGGTTGCTGCATGACATTAACATGCATTGGTCCATTTTGTCAATTCCTGACATATAGTTGTTATAAGTTATGATCTCCTTTGGTTTTAATACCTCATGTCCCAACTTGTTGTTAGTTTTAACAAGTTTAGGGTGGCTTGCAGTTGTTATACAAAGTACTTTATGCTTATCACGCCATTTAGACACATAAACCTAGCCTTGACGTCGCCATATATGTAAATATATGGTCGACTATTGGAGCAGAGGTTGGACCTATATATATTAGTTGAGCTTACTAATTTCGTTAGTATATTTGGCGTAAAAATCGCATCAAAAATACTTCCGCAGTTTGTTGAATTAAAATTGAAATGAGGTGCTTCTATTGTGAAATCTATTTCAAGACGAGGCAACTCCTGTTCTTCTGAATCTGAACTATTATCAGAGTCAGCATCACTACAATCAATTAATTTGTCTACTATATCTTCCGGTAGTATTTCTGAGTACTAAGACTGAGTACGTTTTTTTTTTTCTTTGTCGTTGACATCGTTGCAATTTTCGTCATCTGGTTCATAATCTGCATCGCTGCCATACTCTCCGTCATCACTGAATGGATCAGTTACAGATTCTTCGCCAGAATCAATTTCTTGAAACAATTTTAAAATTTTACATCTCTCTTTTCCGTAATGATCCATTTTTTCTGCAAAATATTTCTAGACAAATAACAACACTCTTATTATATATATATATGAGCAAAAAATTTATTTAAAAGGTGTCTGAATTTGTTTTTTCACAATAAACTTGACTCACCTTTATATGCAAATTCATTTGCTTCTAGTTGTAGAAATACAAGAAATGCAACTGGACACAAACAAAAATATGAACTAAAAATGAACGGGAATCCCCGTCTTGTGTTTAATCACAACATGTGTTAATAAATTATAATGGCCGTTACTGTTTGATCTATGGCACACAATATAAAATTTATTGGGACATTCATTCAAACAAAGTATAATTTAACATTAACTTTACTGCGGGACATACCGTCTTGTCATAATGATACAAAAAATTGGTGACGCTAGATGCCGTCCTGTCCCATAATTTTTAACTAAATTTGACGGCATATACCGTCTTGTCCGCGAATCGGTTAAGAAAAAAATTTTAAAAGTTTTCCCTTTTTCAAGTAAAAACGTATCTATTTTCCAAATATAAATAAAATTAGTTTTGTCGTTTAGGCATAATTTTTTAAGAAATAAAGGACTAATATTGACGGATTCTACAAATTTTAGTCATACCTGGTCCAAGTCTAGAAAAAAATATAACCTTATGAATATAAATTAGCCGTTCGTAAATACCGGGGATTCCCTTTTATGCCGACATGGTCCAATTTTTAAACAAAACTAGCGGACCCCGATGCACTTCGTTGCAACCAACCAAAAAAAGAAATGAAATATTCTAGATTTTTTTTATGAAATGAATGCATTGTATTTAAAAATTATTAATGTTAATCCAAAACATTTGGATATACAATATTTTTCGTTTGCCCATTTGAAGCGAGCACAAACAAACAATTTGGAGTTCCAACTCTTGAGCAGGCCACGTATAGCTGTCCATGTGAAAAGCACGGCTCCCCCAAATTTAATCCGCATATTTGAAGCGTCTGTCCTTGCGCCTTATTGATGGACATGGCAAATGATAGACGCACTGGGAATTGCAAACGCTTAAATTCAAATGGCATGTCTGTTGGAATCAGTGGAATACGTGGTATGAGCACGTTGAATTTTTTCAGGAAAAAAATCATAACTGGAGAATGGCTAGACCGATTTTGGATTTCAAAATCAACTAACCATCATCACTCCTCCCTGTACCTTCCCTAAAAATTTTATGGCAATCGGTCGAGCCGTTCTCGAGTTATGGAGTGACAATCAAAATGTACACTTCTTTTTATATATATAGATATGACCTATTAACAAGTATGCTATAGAATAGATATGTTCCAAATTTCAGTAAAATCGATTCAGAACAAACAAACAAATAAACTTCCAAAGACTTTTATTGAGTTTCCACCGCTTTTTCTCTTTCTGATCCATGCGGTAAAAAAATATATGCCCTATTGAGGCTTTCATGCCAGGGTCTATTTCTGGTTCAAATTTCATAAAATCGGATTACCCGCTTGAGATTGGTTGTTTCAGAAAAAAAGGTACAAATTTTACCGGTTATTACACATTTTATCCCTTCTTGATCGAAGTCTTGAAAAAGAATGTGTCCTATTGACGCTTCCTAGTATATCTCTATCTACATTCCCAACTTTATTAAAATCGATTCAGCCGTTTAGGCGTGATTGCAACAAACAAACAAAAAACTATTTTTATGCAAATCAAAACTGCACTAGGTACAAACATGTACTTATTTGTGCACACCACTCCATGTGTATATTAGCCTACGAATAATCATTATTTGAATGTCTTGATGAACAAATCCATGGTGATAACTGATATTGAAATTATATAAATGCATGTATAACACTCACAAAAGACAAAAGAAAAGTGAATAAATGACCCTTAAGACTAACAACACTTGAAGTGTCTTTAAGATTTAATAAAATTATTGTTAATATACTTACAAGCTTACGTTATTCAATAGACAACTAAAAATAACATTATTAGTTCCTTGTTATTTTATTGTATTAATTAAAATAGTTAAATATACATAAATTTACCTATCTAAGTATCTATATATATGTACAGTTTAAAACATGTACATGAATATCCTTGTTAAATAAGTAAATGTTTATGCCCTACACCACCATAGTGGGATGATATAATGGATTTGTATTGATGTTTGTAACGCCCATAAATTTTAGTCCAATACCTACTTTAAAATATACTGATCGACTTAGAATAACTTTCTGAGTCGATTTAATGATGTCCGACCGTACATTGACCTTTTGGCTTTCTGTCCATGTAAATATTCTGTGCAGAGTATAGGCATAGCTGCCAGATTTGACGATTTATCGTAATTTTGACGATTTTTTGTTTCAAAAATAGCAAAGTGACCATTTGACGATTTTTTCATTGAAGGTGACGATTTTCTCAATTATTACATTTTTTTATAATTTGTTTGTTTTATTAATGTTTTTTGAAGACAGCAACTGTTTTTCTCATTTAATAACATGACATATTTCAAGAACAAAACTAACTCATAGTGATGTTTTATTAATTAAAGGCAATTGTTGATTTTAAGTATACTAATTCCAAAAAAAAAACAATTTTTCATTGCAAAAAAACATATATCATTACCACATTTAAAATTTGCTAAAATCAATAATTATATTAACAATAATAAAAAATTATTATTGTTAACTAGTGTTTATTATAGTGCAAATATACTCTTTTTATATTAAATAAACGATAAAAAAGTATACTAATTCCATTTAATATTATTTTATTGGTAAATATGAAATCTATTTTAAATGCTGAATTTCATGGACTAAAATTTTTAGAGGAAACAATTTCTGAACTTCAACACAATTTGTGTTTAAAATTCTATTTTTTTGTGATTTAATATTTAAAAAGTTAAAATTTATGTATTTTGATATGTATTGTACAAGAGACTATATAGACTTGAATTTTTATGATTTTAAATTACTATTAGAAATAGTGACCTTTTATTTTTCCGATTTTTAAAATTCATAATGACGATTTTTTTCTTTTTTATCGGTATTTTGACGATTCTTTCCGAAATTTATCTGGCAGCCCTGAGTATAGGTCATAATTTGGAAAATATTTCGATAAAATTTGGTATATGATATTTTTTTATCCCAAGGACAGTTAGCACTGAAACTGTTTGAAATCGGTCCCTTACAAATGACCTCCCAAAATAGGATCATACATATCAGATTCTGCACGTATCAAGGCTAATCTCATCAAAAATTTTGTGCAGCTCGCTATCAAAAATAATATTAACAAACAAAACTCTCTTGAAAATGTTGGTATCCAAATCATATTCAACATAAACCTGTTTCATAAATACAAAAAACATTTGGCTTAATTTAATGGTGCTCGGTCCATAATTAGTCATAGCTAACACTTCTAGAATTTAAAACATACAAGTAAGATTTTATATCCGGCTGTGCCGAATCTTATATTCCCACCACCAAATCACCTATTACGGAGATTTATGCGCATTTAAGTGATTTCCAGAAGTAGACCGATCATCATCATATTTAAAGTGACGAATTGTACATATGCATTAACTACAACTATTTGTGTCGAATTTAAACTTCATAGTGGTTTTGTAAGGGATTTAAGTGATTTTCGGAACTGGACTTTATATGGGGACTACGGTGAAATATGGACCGTTTCATGAAATTTAGTACGACATTTTTAGTGCATATTGTGCTTGTCGAATTTCAACTTGATAATCATTTTACAAAAGATTTATGATCATTTAAGTGAATTTCGGAAGTGGTCATTATATGGAGCTATGTCAAAATTATGGACCAATGCTAAAAAAATATTGTTTTATGATTTCACTTTGCATTAAACTTATTATTAAGAATTTTGTTTAGATATGTCTTTTCTATAGACATTCATTTACCATAAAGCTATATTCCGGGATACATTTTGTAATGTATTGTAATGTATACACGTCATGCCATGAACTCATAAACACAATCAAAACACATGGTGGATTTAGGTTACAAGAATAACCCAAAAATCTATTTATGAGTTAAAAGAAATATGAGTTGGCTTGACAAACAAAAATGCAATTAAAACTACATACTCAATAACATTCCAGAGTATCGAGAACATCCAAGCAGAACATGTAGAAAGAATATGGAAAACATGTGTAAAAATAGGAATAAGAAAATAGTTTGTAATGAATATATAAGCAAGAAAAATTATAAAATAAAACTAGAATAAAACTAGACTCGATGTCAGCTAGACGCTGAATTTTATTTCTCGAAGCATTCTCATCACATTGGCCTTTTAGCCATAAATGTAGATCGGCGTGCTCGTCTTAAAAGGGCTATAAGAAATCGTAAATCGATTCCTACCATTTTCAACAGGACTTGTAATTTTAAAATAAAAATAAAGTGTGCAAAATTTCATAATTTTTTCAGCATAATATTTGAAGAAAACAGCAAAAAATATCTGAAAAGTGTCGAGGTAGTCTGGTTACACATTTGCACTACCAAAGATTTCTTTGGATCAAGGAATGTTTGGAAAATTTCATTGTTCTTTGTGTTTTTTCCAAGTTTGGACAGACGGACAGACGGACGGACATGGCTAAATCGTCTTAGAATCTTATAAGGACCCAGAATATATAGACGTTTTCGTTCTACGGCCATTATTTTGATGTGTTACAAACGGAATGACAAACGCAATATAACCCCCATCTTTTTTGTGGTGTGTATAAGAAGGTTCATATATACAGAAATCATGAACTAATTTTATAATGGTCGGTCAATAATACGTTAATGCTCCCACATAAGTTCCCCTTTGAAAACCACTTTAACATCAATAAATCTTTTAAAAGTGTTATATCGAGATACAATTTAACACAGGCAATATTAGTATGCACGGAAATCATGCCGCTACATTTTTGGACGATCAGTGAATAATAGGTCATAATTCCCTTATAGCGCCTATTTCTGAACAACTGTGTTTGCACATATACTGTGTGTAGGGTATTATATGGTCGTTCTTGAGCGACTATACTTTCTTACTTGTTTCAATGAAATATTCGTTTTACTCAGCATTGTGCTCAATAATAACCTGGGGCATTAAAAGACTTCTATTTATGCAACAAACTTGTTCTTGTTATTACTAATTACTTCTATGTATACATAATCAGGATATATTCTTATTTACTGCATTTGAGATAAATTTGTGTGTGTTTTAAGAAGTGCAATAATTCCAAATATATTGTTGTTGTTTAGATTGTTTTCAAAATCATCACTATTTGGAGTTAAAGTTGTACAAGTGTCAACACATTAACTTGCAAGGACTTTGAGTATGAGAAAAAATAAGGATGAGTTTATAATTACATAGATATGTATATGGGATTAACATTATGCAGTATGTCTATATTAAAATGTATAGTAATTAAAAAGTAATGTTTAAAAGAGATCAGCACTTTTAATGTATGAAATAAAGCAGTTAATATGCCTACTGTTATTGGGTTTTGGTAGCAAAGTAATGAAAGTATCCTTAACCATTTAATTTTATTGCCCTGCTACTGTATACCATTTTTACAGCCTTCGTGGAAGTGTTTGAACTGACGTTTCTAACTCCAGAAGCTAATGGTGCCCAAAGTACACCAATCGTTTTCCGGAATATTAAGTCGCAATTTCGCAAACAGCTTAAACTTATTAAAATCAAATTTTTATACAATTTATTCCCTAATAAAATATTCTTCCTAACAAGGATTGTGTCCGCCATAAATTCATATCCTCGTGTATAAATATTATAAATGTCTTTGTAAGTTTGCTTGCTTGTTTGTTCGCAATGACGTCTAAGTGGTTAAACCGATTTTAATGAAATTCTGAGCGTAGATATTTTTTTGAAACTTGGACCAAAAAAAAAAAATAGTACCTAAATCCTAAATGGCTAAACCTACTTCTTTGAAATTTGGTACGTAGTTAGATCCATACTTGATAGTACCATTAGGCTTAATATTTTTTCAAGACTTGTACCAGGAAGGGGTAGACAAATATTATGTTCTTAAATAACTTTGTTATCAAGCAACTGCATATTTATTTTAGCTTTCTATAGCCACAAAAATGTGTATTGGAAAAGTATCTTTCTGAAGGTCTTCTTCCAAGGGGGTTAAATCGCATCAAAAGAGGAATTTTATATTTATACAAAAAGGGGAAAACCGGTAAGACCAAACGGCTGAACCGATTTTATTGAAATTTGAAACATAAATATATCCATTCTTGAAACTGTCAACAGACTGTATATATTTGGGCAAAATTTGGACCAGATCGGGATAAAAAGGGGAACAAATTTAAACGTAGGTAGATCTATGTCAATTGGCTATATCTTTTTTCAAAACTTGTACCAGGTCAGAATAAAAAGGGGAGAAAATCCCAAACAGCTTAACCAATTTTATTGAAGTGTGGAAGGCAGATAGAAATATTTTCAAGACCTGAACCAGATAGTGATAAATTTGGAAATGACCGCTAAATTTTAATAGACTTTAAGAAAAGGAGAAAACTTTAAAAATTTTTCTCTGAAATAATAAAAACAGTCTGTAACGAACCCATAACCCGGTATAACGTCACGGTCAAATAAAAAAAGTGTAATTGCTGTTTGAATCTAAAATAGTCCGTAAGATCCTGAGGTATATATATATTTTAAATTCAAAGAAATTAACTCAATAACAAAAAGAGAAAGGAATTGTGTTTATATCCTGGCGGACTGAGTTTATACTGTCAAATTTTATTATAAATGGCAACAGCATTTTTATTTAAGTTTTCTATAGTCACAAAGTTGTTTATTAGAAAAGTAGTTTTTTGTAACTCTAACTTCATGGGGATAAAAAAAGGGTAAGATGTACAATTGTGTGTTTAATCTTAATAAGTTTTCGGTTCATTATTAGTCATACCTCCCATATAAGACCCACTACCAAAAATCAATTTAACAACCATAAATCTAAGAGATCTAAAGACTTGAAACTTTAAGTATTCATATATTAAAGACAAATAATCTTATCTAAAACAAATATTTGGGAAATACGAAATAAAGGGGTGAAGATGGGAAGTATGTGTGTTTTTATACTACACCAATACATCACTTTGCGTCGGGGTTATGGTCAAAAAAAAACACGACGTCGCACAGAGGGTTGAAATGTACCAAAAGTGAGGATTAATTCAAAAGCTGAACTTTATCCTACACATTCGTGTGTGGTACTGGGTGAAAGGTAATTAAATTCTACATCACTATTTGCCAAAAACTTTTGTTTTGAGTAAATTACTTTATCGACTGTGAGCTGTCAAAGTCAAATAATTTTTCAAAATTTTTCGTGCCGTGCCTAAAACTGAAAATTGATATATTTTGGGTGCTGATAATTCTTATTAAGCGTTCTAAAAGTAATTTTATTAAAATGGAACCATCAACTTCAGGTATTTGGCTACATAATTGCATTAATGTTTTTTAGATAAATGTTTTTCAAATATTTTTAATATTTTTTTAAAAATTGCTCCATATTTGGGGTATTTTCGATATATACACAGAGTTTCAACAAATTTCTTGTTGCGATCCAGCAAATTTTATTAAGTGATATTTTAATATAGTATTTTAGCTTATATATTCCACACCAAACTTTTGCAGAGGCAACGCGTTTTTGTACTTATTAAAATTTTTGTGAAAGAACTCCAGTTGCTAAATACTGAATAATCTGAAAAAACAAACAACAAATCAACTTGTTTGTTTTTAACTCTCTTTTGTCTTTATTTTCGGTATTAAAGTTATTGTTATAAATAAGTTTGGTTTCTATCAGAGATGGTTGCGTGAGTTAATTTTGACTCACGCTCACTTACAAAAAATAATTTCTGTTTTATTTACACCGAATTCTAATTTTTGCATACGTTCGTGCTTTTATTAAATTTAAAATTAACTCACGAGCTCGAAATGATCACGAAAACACTTAATGTTCGAACAACTAAAATTATATGTAACTCACGAACACTGCATTTAAAAAATATCGTGTCACGCTTCCATCTCTTTTAATTGTTATAGTTCATTTTACCCTACATAAAAAAATTGGGCACAAGCATGTGAAGATACATAGAAGTATGGTTTTCATTTGCACTTTAATAGAACAAGTAAAGATTCCTACTATAATTTTCCGAAAAATAAAAATGTCTATAAAATCGTAAAAAAAAAATTTTTTCAGTGTATCTTTTTTTCAGAATATGCCTTTTTATGTATGTTTAACGATTTGAAAAAAAAAATTCAAAAAAATTTAAATTACGGCTCCCATGAATTAATCGCCACTTTTGGTGTCATCGAACCCACTGTGCGTCGACGCGTCGGCTGTCTTTCACAAACAATTGGTATAATGTTTGCTGAACAGATTTTTTTTTCAACGTACAGTAAATTTCCTTGTAGCACTTGTCTGTATTACTACCACTAGCATTATCATTGGATAATGCTTTAATTATTATGTCATCAAATCAGCTTTTTGCTTTTGTCTGAAATACCATTTTACTTAATAGTATTCTCTGCGCAACTCTCAATCCAAGTAGAAAGCAAGGACTCCATCAAAGCACTTCTGGTACGCGTCATCGTTTTAGTACCTAATAATGTTGCAGATTTTGCAAAAATTAAAAAAAAAATAAAGGCTCGAACCCAAAACAACGCAACCTTGAAAATCTAACGTTGCACAGTGAAAATTAGTACTAGATAAGCAAAAAAAAAAAAATCAAGACAAAACGACACAAAGCGAAGTAGTGGTGTATTTTTATACCTTTTTTATATGTTGTCTGAAGACAACGAAATTTGTGTTGTAGCTTTAAGCAATCACAGTTATTTCTTCATAATACGACACCTAAATGGTAATAAAGGGTATTTGCATTTCTTTGAAATGAAACTCAAACAGACTTTCAGTTTTCAATATGGATTCTTATAACGAAATATAAGTTTTGGCAAACCCAAAATTAGGGCGCCATAAAGTTTACAGTTGGTATTTTTTGTATACTTTGTTCTAAACTGATAAAAGTAATTTGGCGTTTTAGATTAACTCAAATATTTATTTACAAATCATCTATTCCATCAAACGACAATTAGGTGGTAATCATGGATGAAAAGGGAAATTTGTTTGTCATTTTAAACTAATGAACTACTAATATACAATTTTGAATATATGTATATTACTTTTCGAGACTTTTCTGTATTTTATGCTGAAGTTACAAAATTTGTGTTCTCTCTCTGTCATCAGACAAATATTTATTAGGAAAGTTTTTTTTCGGCAGTTTCAAACAGTTGATGCGGTAGTTGAGCTTGAAGCATATTTGAATATGCTAGTCATCAACTAATGACAGATACTTGGTGGTCGATATTACGGGAACAGAGTTCTTTCTGCGTACATTTTTGGAAATAAATTATAAGTGAGTTATTATAAGTAATAAATTGAAAAAAACATTAACAACGTACAAATTATTGAGCTCAATATTCCATATAAAATCTCAATTAATTATTGCGCAATAAGTACGAAATTGTTATAATATTGAGTAAGATTTCGAATGCAACACTGTTCACAACTGTGTTTAGTGAACAAAATTGTATAAAATGGCAAATGTCAACAAAAGAAAACAAAAGAAATCATTAAAAAATCAATGTGAAGGTAAGTTTGTTTACATAGAAACACAACAACCATTTAGAGTATTTTTTGTATTGTTTTCCAACTGTCAAATGATTATTGAGCAAGCTGAAAATTACGTATGCCTGAACACTTAAAAAAATATTGTCAATTAACAGAATATTAACTGAATTAAGTTTCATATCTGAACACAGTATAAAGAGGTATATTAAACTGAGTTCTGCTTTCACTAATATCAGAAGAAATATTTATTTAACTTAAAAAATAAATATTGTAGAAGCTTCATCATCATCATATTCATGAAAGACACACTAACATTTACTAAAACTAGTGGTGACGTTTATTTATTTATTATTTTTTTTTTTCAAACATTTGCCAACAGTGTTATATTTGTTCAGTAGATGTTTTCAGACATTATTTTATACTCGTTAAATTTTTAAACAAACAATTTAATTTCAATTCAAATAAATTACTTTCTATTACGATTTTAAAACGAAAGTGTGAAATTAATTTCATTTCAGCACAAATGAATGAGTTTCCATTGACCAAAAACTAATACGATTAAATTCATTTTTTTCCGACAGCAACGTTAACACGTTTATATTTAAAACGTAAAAGTTTAAAATAGATGGCATGTACATATGAATATATAATAGGATGACTGTTTTAAATCAGAAGCAAAATAATGAGTTTTAGGCAGAGATAAGACTAGTAAAGTAAAAGTAATATATGACACAATTATTATAGGTAGTTATACCCTACACCACCATAGTGGGTAGGATATATTAGATTTTTGCTGATGTCTTTAACCCTATAAATATTAGTCCAACACCCACCTTAAAGTCTACCGATCAATTCAGAATCCCTTACTGAGTGGTGTTAACGATGTCCGAGCGTCTGTCTGACTGAGTCAGGTCGCAATTTTGAAGCTATTTAAATTTTTTTTGACGCATGATCTTTTGGACCAAAGGACGGCTGGTATTAAAATTGGTTGAAATCGGACCATTTTTCGACCTAGCCCCATTCTTTCAAAATAGGGTTCTATCGGTCATAAATGTTTAATTTATGCACATATTTAAACAAATTTCGCCGCAAATACTTTTCTTATCTACATATTTTGTGAAGATCGGTTCATAATTATGAGGGGGGAGTTAGAGGGTTAGTATGTTCTAAAAAAATATTTGCCATACCATTATCTACAAAAATGCTGAACATACCCTACACCTCAGACGTAAAGAAAACATAGTTTTATATACCGATATGCTGCAAGAACAGGCCAGAGCTGGGATTTTTAACCGCTTCTTAAATGAAATTCTTATGTGATCTATCAAAACACCGACACACGTATATTTTTTTTGGTCTCCTTAACAACAATCAATCGTCGGAACCCCGTAATTTTTGAAAAAGTTTGAAATTGTTCTACAGTGTAATTGATCATAGCTCCCATAAAATAATTTTACAATCACTTTAAGAACATGACTCTCTTAAAAATATTGATAATATTCAACACAAATATGTTGCATGTGTTCGCAAAACGTTCGGTCCAATTTTATGATGATGGGTTCATTATTAGTCATAGCTCCCATATATGGTCAAATATGAAAAGATATTTTCAAAATCCAGCAGTTTGATTTTGACTTATATGTAAATGCTTCATGTAAAATGATGGATTGATACCTTTATTTATAAGAGATGTAGGAGAATTAAAGTGGTTTTCGGAAGAGGGATTTATATCAGGGATATAGTAAAATATTTACCAAATTTCACAAAATTCTGTAGTATGATTTTTATGTATGTCTAAATGATGTAAAGTTTTGAGGCGGTACCGATATTTATAAGATATATCTAAAGATTATTGGCTTTTGCGGATGTGGTCCTAGCAGGGGAGCTATGACCATTTATAGGCCGAAAAACATAAAATTTAGTACAACGAATTATATAGCAATAAAGAATATTTATGGCGGGAACTTATTTATGCAAAAACCAAATAACTTCTTACTACGAATCGCTTCAGCGACCTTCTTCGTCTTTAAAAAAAAGTACGTTTTAATAATGTCACCGGCCAATAATCCACACCAAACAGTATTCTGCCTGCTCTTGGCACCAAATATGACAATTTTGTTTAGTTAAATAAACGTTCACTTTCTTAACCAAGCATAAATTTTGATCATAAAATTCAAGAATCATTCTTAAGTCGATTCATAGTTAAATTATAGACCAAACTGAACATGTTACACAAAAACAGCTGAGCTACCAAAAACAGCCTTGCCAAAAACAAAGTTGCTAAAAAATCACCCTTTATTTGTTGATTGAACTGCTTTGCGTTTTCTTTAACTTACAAACTTGAATAAAAAAATTATGTGTATATACAGTCTCATGCAAACCATTAGCAACCAACTCTATATTTACAACTAAACAGATATTGCCGGTATATATTTTTCATTAAAAACAAAACTATTTCCATATTTTATTTATCTTCAGGTACTTAATTAATAACATTAACAAAAGTATAAATTAAACTCTTTCTATCCATAAAACTAAACTAACAGTTTTGATTGTGCCGGCCAATCAGGGACTTGAACCTCACTCTCCTGTAGAAGCTCGTTGACTAACATCTACGTGTATTTCGAGTCGCTATCATGTTGAAACACTCATCGAACAGGCAAATTTCACTCAATTCCACCGAAAATCAGAAAGAGTTCATAATAAAATTCATTAAACATTTAAATGTTTAATTTTTTCGTAATTCAAATGTAATCCAGGTTGAATATTTTTATTGCATTCTATTTGTTTTTTTCTTAGGAAATAAATTAACAATAATTTGTTAAAGAATATTTGTAATGGATTTAAAAATAATAACTAATTAAAATCCATATTTGTAAACAAAAGTGGGACTAACTTATTTAACTCCTTATGTGTGAGAGTTTATTGTGAGTAGTTGCCTGCAATGATATCTCCATGTTAAAATAATAAGTTAAAATGTCAATATAAAAGTATTGGATATTAATAGCAATTTAACTCATTACATTGTAATGTAACCTACAAAGTTCTTATAAAATAAATCGGAAATATATATCCTAAATATATCTCTTTGTGTTTAAACTCATATTCAGCCTTAAATTCATCAGAACACATTAAGGGAATTTTAGAGCCATTGCGACAATAGTTAATGTGATAGTTTCATCCCAATATTTTTCAGAACATGTTTGTATAGAGCACTCTAATGTGCGACCTCCAAACAATTTTGTTAATTTAGCAGATGAAGGAAGTTCTAAAATCAAGAAAGCTCTATTATAAATCTACCTTAATATACGGGTTTAAACTTACATATAAACTTAAAATCGTCAGCGCATTAAATAAACGTTTGACAATAAATGTTAAAAGTAAATAACATTGCAGCAGTGCAATAAAGTGTTTTCTATAAAGTTAAGTCGACCTTAATGTAAAATGCAATTAACATTTTTATTGCATTTTCATGCAAGTACCTAAGTGCAAGGGGTGACAGATACATCACGTTCTTTATGTGTAATTAACTGGCAGAATGTGAAATTATTTCTGGAAAATTAAATGAGTAAAAAGATAATGAATTTTTCATCTATAAAAGTGCAGAAATATACTCGTTTATAAATTGGTATTGATAATTATTATACGCAAGGCTTTAGCTATATAAAACGAAGCAAAGTGTTTTTAATTTAACCACATTCTTTTCCGAAATGAGAAGAATTAAGACGTATGGGTTATATTGAATTTTTATATTGCTCATACGCTTAAGTGTTGATATTTATTTACGCCAGCATATTGGGGAGGTGTATTAAAATTGTGCTGATGTTTGTAATGTCCCAAAGTATTAGTGTAATACCCACCTTAAAATAAACCGATCCAAACACTCAGAATCACTTTCTGAGTCGTTTAAACGATGTCCGTCTGTCCGTCTGGCATGTTGAAATTTAAAAAATATTATTGGGATTGAATTTGGTTGAAATCAGTTCATTAATTCAAATAACACTCATACAAATGTCCTTCCGAAATAGGGTTTTTTCGGTCATAAACGTTTGATATATGAGTACTAATCATACCCACAAATTTTGTGGAGTTCGGTGCATAATTGTCCATAGCTCGTTGGTATCCAAATAATATTCACAACACAAATATGTTTTATATATACACAAATCATTCGGTTCAATTTTATGATGTTGGGTTGATAATAAGGATTGTCAGATTTTCTTCACCTACGTCTTCAAAACAGTTGCCAAAAATTGCCAAAATATAAAAAATTGTATCAAATGTTTACAAATGTTACGTTTTATAAGTTTATTAACATATAAAAATAATTGAGATAATTGAGAGATATGATATCTATGTATGAATTTACATATGTACCTTTAATGTCACACATATATTTATAAGGTCTTAAACCTCTTTTTCATACACTTCATCTGTATCATTTTCATAATTGTACATTATATTAGTGTTAAATCTTTTTTACATATTTTGTGTAGGTACAAAAGAGTTTCAACAAATTGGATTAACATTCATATAATTAATAATACTTAGTACGGCATCCAAAAGTTCATATTAATTTTTATTGCTTTATTCACTAGTTTTAGTGAAACTCATAATTGTAAACACCCTTTCAACGCTAGCGTTGCTAGTCAGAATGGTCAATAAATTAAGAACGGCCAAAGCAATTTCTTTAAAATTAAATATTTCCGCTGCATCACTGAAGTTGTAAAATTTAGGCCAAAAGACTAGTAAGTTTGTTGTCATTTCTTATTTAAAATAATCTTAACAATTAATAGTTAGAAGCCAATTTTGAGCACTGAAATTCATACTCGCCTAAAGACAATTTTGGATCTTGAAAAAGTATTAAAGAATTTTGTATCAATGAAAATTTAGGCCTTGTCAACGGATTTCCACATTTTAATATTGAAAATTCTTCATATACTTTAAAGAGTCTCATATTTTCGATTCAATAGTTCTTTTACAAGTCTGTTGAGATATATAAAACAATTTTATTTTAACATGTTTGGTCCATTTCCACATCTATTTCGTTTAATTCAGTTTGAAACTCAGCTCCACAATCAATTGCATTTTATGAAAGCAAAGAATCGGCTAAATCGATAGATGATTTTAGATCAACACAACTTTAACAATATTAATAGGATGACAGATATATAAAAGCGTTAAATGCTATATTTGTAAGAAAAATTAGCCAAAAAAAATCGCCATCTCATTTAAAAACCGCAGAGAAATCGCCACGTTCACATGAACAACTATAAATCTATGAAAAATGTTGGAGTCTAAATAAAATTCAACATACATAAGTTTCATATATACAGAAATCATTTCACCTAATTTAATAACGTTCGGTTCATAATTAGTCAAAGCTTCCATATAAGAGCTTTTTCGCAAATAACTTTAATACACATACGAGTATATAAATCTTTTAAATGTGTTTATATACATTTATAAAATTTAACACAAACAACATTTATATGCACAAAAGTCATGCCACTAAATTTTTTAGATGATCGGTCTATAATAGGCCATTGCTCCCATATTCTGAAAAACTCCCCCATTTCTGAAAACCATTTCGTTTTATTCGATTATTATTCACAAATTTTTTTTAATTATTCGTTATTCGAAAATAGTAACTGAAAAGTTCTTCGAATAATTTTTTATAAGAAATTGTTCGTATAATCGAACTTTCATTATTCGAATGGATAGCCACTTCTGTAACTACTATAAATAAACTAGATAGAGTAGACTCTTCTTACAAGTACTACAATTGTTGCAATAACTTCGAGAGAATTATAAGCTTTAAAGTTGCAAGGAAAATGTTGCCAGTATTGACATGCGTTTTACACAACTCATAAATCGTAATCAGAAATATTGACACAGATTTTAAGTCGATGTCAACTGATTATTGGCCGATTGGTAACAGTGTGTACAATTGCCACAAATTTTGGAAAGAGCAGACGGATTTTTATTTTCTCTGGGAACTTCCGAGTCATTGGGTAATAATACAAAGTGACCTGATTTATCGGCTACACTTGATCTAACCATATCCCTAATATGGAAGGGTTATTTTGTTATTAGTTTTGCAAAGAACGTAGTCCGAATTTATATGCTCAACCAATTTACGGTCAAATGATTTTGATACCCAGTCCCTAGTCAAACATTATTTTGAATGTCATTACTGCTAATACTTTCTAGCTTGAACACCGTTTTCCGTAACAATTGCAATCAACGTTACAGCTAAAATACATTACCGAAATAATAGAAAACATTGTTATTCTATTAATTATTTAAATACAAATTATTACCGTTACCGGTAAAATTGCATTACCGTTAGACCATGTTCACTTGCATTATTATTCTCATCATTTCAGTGTTGTTATTTTCGATTGATCACTATATCTCCAATTTCATTTAGCATATAAATTAAAACGCCAAATTCTTTAGCACTTCTTTCCAAATCTAAGGGTGCACAAGATTTTTCTGGACTTGTAGTAACAACAAACAAATCGGTTTGTGTTGTAGAGTTTCTGGTATTTTCATCGGTATTGAGTGTGTATCTTTAACATTATATTCCTCGGCTTTCAGTATTAATTAAAATTAATTCCATATATACTGATTGAAGGATATTATAGTCGGTCAAGCCCGGCCATACTTTCTGAATCACTATGTAAATCACAAAAAACTAGTAAAATACATACTGACATATGTAGACGCAACAAATGTTCAATAGCCTAGTTTCTCTTTACTTTAAACCTTGACTTGACTTTATGAAATAATACTTTTTCCATGTATAGAATTTCTGTGTTAATTGAAGATGGACTTCAACATCTCCTACTCAAATTATAACATTTTATTTTCTATGAAAAAATCTTTGTATAAAAAAAATTGTATGTAACGCGTTTGTATTAGTTTAAGAACTCATTTCACAGTTTTTCATTTAAACAACATGAGAGTATTTGTTAACCAAGTTAATGGCGTTTTACGCTGGTTGTTTCTTTATTTTTATTTATATATACTTTTGTATGGTTTTATGGCAACGAATCCAACTGTTTCTTTTCTTTTTTTTATATTTTGTTTAACACACATAATGAGCTTTATTGTATTCATTGTATGTATAATTTTACCATATTTATTTAATTTCTCTCTAGCTCGTACATACATATGTATATCTCTTTAGTGGTTTGTGTTAAGCTTGTTTTTTTTTTTTTTTTTTTGCTGCGAATGTCACATTGTATCTGTGTAACTGCGTGTTATGGATCTAAGAGTAATATGTGGAAAACGTACATGCATGCAGGGACAGTGTTGTCAAATATGTACAAGAAAGCTTAATAAAGACTTTTAAAAATGTAGAAATTGTTATTAATGCGATACATTAAACAGAACTTACAACCAGTTGTGACATTTCCGGAGAATTTTACAATTTAATATAATTTTTATAATTTAATATCATTTTTTTAAGAACATTTGATTTTATTTACAAATGCCATTATAATGTATGTTTCAAAATTATAAGAACACTTTGTAATGTAAAATTTTTCATTAAATTTTTTATACATTATGTTGGGAACATATAATTGTCTGAGTGTACTATTTATCGATATGGTACATTTCTATGTTGCTCTTGTATTTTTTAATATTTTTTAAAATGTTTGATATTTCTTTAGGCTTTTTTTAGGCTTGAGTTCATTAAATTTAATTTTCATTAAATTATTTTTACAGAAGGTAGGAATTGTTACATGAAAATTATTATTAAAATTTATTGACACTTTTTCGGCTGAGTTGGGGATTGAACATGGGTTGTTGAATTTACATGTTTTGAGAAACACCACTTTCTCTCATTAGAATTCTTTTACGTTGTCACCCTCTGCACCATATTTAGAATTCACATCGCTAAGATACAGGGCGAGTCAGAATTGAAAAGTAATCATAAAATTATATTCTGGATAAAAACAAACATCCAAACTGACAAGAAAATCATTCAAATCAAAGGTTCGAAATAAATATGTAATTTGTAATCCTATTTTTACAATGGAATCAAATACAATTTTCTGCACCATTGCACTGCTGAATTAATTACTAATCTATTCATAGACTTAATTCCTTTAAACCTTAAACATATTGATTACATTATTTTTTGTATAATTCATTCTTTATAGAAATAATTTATTATTGAATTACTCAAGTTCTTTTTAATAAAATTCAGTTACAAAATAATTTCATGATGAAACAAATTCTTAAACTTCAAATGAATGTTATAATCTTTTTTTTTACCAAAATCAACAACTCATTTAATATAGAGCAAGTTAGGGTGCTATATTTGGCTGTGCCGAATCATAAATACCCTCCACCTAAACGTAATAAGAAATACAGAAACTACACTGGTTATAGGTCTAGTATATCCTAATTATGTGTTTTCATATTCAGTCTTAGTGCAAATTTTATTAGTATTTTATTAGAAATTACCAATTCTTACTGTAATTTATAGAGTTTGTCTGATTTTCGTAATAATCTTGAGTGTAATTTAACATTTTTTTTTTATTTTTTATTTATTAACAAGTTCAATGTCCAATTAAATATTACAACTGACAATAATAGAATAGTTAAACAAAATTAATTTAATTTACTTAATATTAATATTTTATTACCAACAGCCTCAAATTTGTAACAGAGAGAAACATTCAATTAGTTAAAATGAATATATGCCTAAGTTAGCAATGGAATGTCAAATATCGAATCAGCTGTGATTTCTATTAAAATATTCGGTTAACTTTCTGCGATAAGTGGTATAAGAAAATGAAAATGACCGTAAATCATTCGGTAAGTGATTCCAAGTACGCGCAACAGTTATAAGAAATGATTTTTCAAAAAGTGTATTATTTATTCTGGGAATACAAATCGGTACATTCCTAGTTGAATGTATAAAATTGAATAATTGTACTAAAAATTGTTGTGTATTACTTTTAATGATTTTATAAAATATTAATAGGTATCTTAAAATTACAAAATTCTTAAAAGAGCACTTTAGAAAACGCTCGACATGCTTATAATTTCTCTGATTATTTCGTTGATAAATATTATGATTGTAGAGTGTAATTCCAAAAACGAAACGTACAATTTTGTTCAGTAAAATTCTGATTTTACTAATATTACTAGAGGTTGTACTCCAAAATGTATGCATACCATAAGAAATTTGTGACAATAATAAAGTATGAGCTACTTTTATCCTGATATGATAGGGTAAATAAATATTAAGGCAATATAATCGGCGAAGAGTGAAACAAACTTTTTTTATATACATTGTCTATGTGATATGAAAAGACGAGTCTGTCATCTAATATAATTCCTAATATCTTCATGCTGTCAACAATTACAATTTCCCTTTGATCTATATGTATGGTTGAGCCATCCAGAGTAAGTGAATCAAATTTCATTATCCTCGTTTTATTTATTCACAACAACATAAGAAACAGCGTATAAACAAGGGTAAGATTATAAGGTGATGCTTCTTTTGGTTGAATTTGATCTTGGAACAGTGAATTTTATGCATATGAGGTAATAACGGAATTTTTAAGATACATATTGGTATTAAAGAGAATTTTGAAAATGGACTTTATACTTTATCCAGCAGTTTGATTTTGGCATGTATGTAAATGATCCGTGAAAAATTTTGGGTCGGTACCAATATTTATAAGATTTTCGGAAGAGTTCTTTATATTGGGGAATATAGTTAAATATGGACCGAATGCCACAAAATTTTGTGGAATTTTTGTATATATTTAAATGATAAATAAAAAGTTTTGAGTCGGTACCGATATTTATAAGATATATATAAAGATTAAGGATTTTTTCGAATATGATCCTTATATGAGAGCTATGACCAATTATGAATCATAAGAATTATTTGTGTCGAATTTTAACCTGGTAACTATATTTGTACCAGATTTATACTTATTTAAGTGAAGTTTGGATGTGCACTTTATATGGAATATATGGTCAAACAAGGACCGAGCAAAACAAAATTTCGTTTTGCGATTTCTTCTTATGTTACACTTATTTTTTGCCGAATTTTGTATTAACCCTGCTGTTAGGTTAAGGGACCATTTGGTCCATAATGCAATTTTCATGCAAAATATTAATTTTATCTTATTCATTGTAACTATTTTGGTTCAATAATTTCTAACGTAAGTATTTGACATATCAAAAACATCCTCTAAATATTTGACATGAATTTACATTCACTTGGTAATAAAAAAATCATTTTGGGATTTCCCATTTTTGCAATGAATTTACACTCACTTGTTGTTTTTTAATGTAGAAAATTATTTTGGGATACCCCGTTTTTGATTTTTGTCGTAAAGAAGCACAAATACGTGCAGTACTTCTTTCAGTTTGAAAGTTTCTTTGAATAATCCGGAAGTGTTTTTGTTACGAAAGGAGACGGATTTAATTTCGGACTGTTCATCTGAAACAGAAAGTGAACAGGAAACCATCTCAGTTGAAACTAGCTCCGTTGATTGTTTTTTATTGCTAAAAACAACATGGAATGGAGAGCGAATCCATTACCTCAGTCTATTAGAACTGGGGCTGAGAATATTATCATAACACAAGCAGGGCCAGCTCGATTTGCAGTGTCTAGATGCGATGACATGCTGTCTGCTTTTTTGTTGTTTTTTCCGCCTCCAATAGAAAGAATTGTCATTGAAAATACTAATAAGCACGGCAGGATCAAGTTTGGTGCCAAATGGACAGATATTGATGAAGACGCACTGCGCGCATATATAGCTATGCTCATTCTTGCTGGAGTTTATCGGTATGTATGTGCATTCATATTTTACTTATTTCTCTAATATATCAAATTTATCAATGACATCGGAAAAAATGAGGATGTCCACGGTTTATTTGATGAAAAATTTCGTCGCCCTATTTTCCGATCGATTATGTCTGAAGATACATTTCATAGGATTACAAGTGCTTTCCGTTTCGATGATGTTTTGAGTCGACGCCAAAGTCGTAGTAGCGATAAATTTGCTCCTATTTGTGTACTGTGGGACTATTGGCAACAACTCCTTCCAATGTTATACAATTGTATTGTAACCGTTGTATTTGCAAACATACTTGACATATCTGCTTTGAAGGCATATATACTATTTTCTGAAATCGATGTTTCATGGGCTCCAGCTGATCGGAATCGAAAGTTCAACTAGCACTTCCTTTAGCTAAGGCTCATACAACGAAACGGAATAGATTACCTCAACAAGGGTTCCAGCACAATTATTGACAGAAATTCGTACAACATGCAAGTTTCAGAGGCTTCCTCAAATAATCCAACTTCTTATTCACGGACTCGAAAGTGTGGAATTTTGAGTTGCTGCAAGTCGAAGTCTGATATAAAATGTTCCATTTGCAGCAACTTGATTTGGAAAACTAACCGACAAACATTGTGCTTATCTTGCAATGAAAAATATATTCAAACCAACTAATAAATTATTATTTTTTTTGGAAAAATCTATATAAATGTACTATGGACCAAATGGTCGTCTAACCTACGATTCGTCATTTTGTATTTTTCTCAGTCCTGAGTCACCGTTCCAAAGTTACAAGGGAATACTGAAAAAATTTGGACCAAATGGCCCTAACCTAACAGCAGGGTTAATATTCCAATTTTACATGCATTTATTTATCATTTAGCCACATTTCGGGAAGATATTTGTATGGGTGCTATGAGAAATCATGGACCGATTTTTACTATTTTCCTTACACTTTCTTCCTTTATCATAAAAACAACGCGTACAAAATTTCATGGCAATATCTGCAATATATTTAAAAAAATTGGAAGAAAAATTTTTAAAAATATTAATTTTTATGGAGGTTGTCCCACATTTTGGTCCATAACTCTTGTTACACTATACCAATATTGCTGATTTTCAATACCAAACTGCTTAGGAGAAGTATAAGGCGTTTTTTGTGCACCTTGTTTATTTCGGTTGTGTCCTTTGGACGTGAAAGTGTTTTACAGAGACAGACAGACGGACAGACAGACAGACAGACCGACGGACATGGCTCAATCGACTTCTGTTGTTATAAGGACCAAGAATATATATACCTTGTTGTGTCTCAGATGAGTATTTCTCAGTGTTACATAAGGAATGACAAACTTATAATACCCTCATTCACCACTTGTATGGTGGAGGGTATAAAAACAATTTTTCCTTGCAATTTGGATTGGATTTAAATTTACAAAAAAATTAACCATTCAGGGGTAAAATTCATTTCGCTGTGAATAGATTTTATGAAGATTTTATTCAGTAATGAATGAATTCTATTTAAAGTAATATATAAGTTAAATATAAAATAAATAAATAAAATTGTTCAGTGAATAATTGAGTATTTAGATTCTTTAAAAGCAATCTTATTTATGCAGAATTTTGTGAGAATTCGTGTATTACTCAGATATTATTGTTCGAGAGGAAACTTGTGTAGGGGTGATAAGTAACGATTTTTTCAGTTCTTGGGACCGGTAGCTTAATTAAAAACAGCAACTCGACTTATGAAGTAATTCTCAGTCGATTTGTATATATTAGGTGCAAATGTTTGCGAGTTATAAACTTCAGCACAATCACATGGTAGCGCAAACTACGAGTACTTTCAAACTATATAGTTATATATATATCCAAACGTAATGACTACCTGCTGGATTCATAAAAACGCCAACTGAAATGTCACTTAAATTTGACGTTTCTAAAAAGTACCAAATTGACATAATAATGCATACTAACTGCAAAAAACAGCCTCAGTTTGCACATGCCACATTATTGTGCTATTTTGTTTAATTTTTTTTATTGTTTGCTTTAGTTTCTTTGCTTTGGTAGTTTATGTTTGGTTACACAGTTGTAGTTGCCGGTGTATTGTAACAGCTAAATTTACACATACAACATAATAACAACCAAACATTTTTTTGCGAATGTATATTAAAATGTTCAAAAACAGCGTTTAGTATTGTCAGCAATGGCAACAACAATCACCAACGACAATGAACGCTGTTGCAGTTTGTTTGTATAGTGGTTTATACGTTGTACGTAGTATCTTATTTATTTTTTGGGGCTATACAATGTGTGTTATCTACTGTTGCATGTTAAACATATATAAATAAACTCGTAACTGTTTGTGTGTGCTTGTAGTTTTCATGCTTTTTAATGCGGGATTAAACAAAATCTGTACACACTTGTTGTAACCATTTACGAATATTTGCAGCACGGATAAAAATAAAATGTCATTTTAATGCCAACTAACACTTTATTCGAATTGAAACAGTGTGCACCGTTCGTAGGGGGAATGCGGGAGGTATACGCGATTAAAATAGATCCAATTTAAATTTTATAACTATAGGTGGGGAATGATAATGGAATTTCTTTGAAATTTAACCGTTACCATTTCTTTGGCATGTGCATTATTATTCACAAAGGGAGGAATAAATGTCGAACAAAGAAGTGAAGCAGTTATTTTTTATTTTATTATAAATTGCTTTGTGGTAAAGGATAATCAGGTTTATTTGAATTTCTTTATAAAAAACAATAAAAGGATTTTAATCTTACCATAAGTAATGTTTTTAAAAGGGGGCAAACTACATTAATTTGAGAAGAATTTACTGATAATTATTAATAGAAACCAATTAAATACAGAGGAGCAGTTAAGTTCTTGTATAACTAATCAAAAATATAGTTCTCTACTTGTCAAATATATTAAAAGTCCTTCTGAAGAACTAATAAAGTCATGAATTTAAAATTAGTCGAAACTCCCATATAAGACCCTCTACGTAATTCAATTTAACCTCTATAAATCTTTTAAAAGAATTTATATCGAGATAAAGTTTAACACATATAATATTTATATTTACAGAAATTATGGAACTAAATTTTTAGATGATCGGTTCAAATAGCGCTCGTTTTTGAAAAACTGTTTTATACATATACTTGGTGTAGGTTATTATATGGTCGGGCTTGACCGACTATACTTTCTTACTTGTTTTTTATCTTCTTTTGTAATAAAATTAATGCATAATTTTCTTTTCTAAAATAGATCTACAAATTATTTTAGATTAAAATGTAAGTAAAATCATGTAGATTTTTGAATATTAGGGTACTAATTCTATCAATGTGTAGTTAGTTGCAGGGAGGAACTAAATTAAGAGTCAGAATATAACATATGAGCTAGCGAGACAATCTTTCATGTCCTTAGCTGATTTTATTCCATATACATTTTTATTATTAATTATTTACCGACGCTGTTCAAATTACCTATTTAATTTAAGCAAAACGTTTCGAGGTTGCCCTAATATTTTTTGACTAAAAACCCTATATATTTGTAAAATTATATTAACAAAATTTATAAATATGCATATATTTGATGGCATAAATCAGGAGTGCCCAAGCCCTACAACACTTTCGTATGCTATACTGATAAACATTGGTGACTGCGATCGGCAATGTAGATTTTGTTTTTGTTTAACGTATGATACCGTTTAAAAATGTGTGTTGTTTCTTTGTATGTATTGGCTTTTACAACAAAAAATTCTGAATAAAAATTAGTTTTTATTTAAATGTATTGGTGTTTGCTCTTACATAAGCCACTTTTGGGCACTCCTGGCATAAATACTAAAACAATTTAATTTGCAAAAATAATAGTATTTTAGCCTTTTTTAAAAAAGTCCTCAATGATTTTTTTTTTATTAGTAAGCATTTTATACATTACTAGCTAAACCCGGTGTGCTTCGCTACCCCCTCGCAAAACGCGCAAAGATATGCACATTAAATTTCTTATGTGCACCCTCCACACAGACCCCAATCACCCCTGAAAATTTCATTGAAATCGGGCAAACCGTCTAGGAGGAGTATGCAAACAGGAAGTTTTGCCACTTAATTTTATATATATAGATTGAAAAGAAGTCACAATTTCTTACACTTTTCATATATACAATTATTTATATATAATTTCACTATCTTTACTTTTCTAATAATCTCAATAATAATAATGGAAAGTCTTATTAAAATCGAAATACCCGTTGATGGCGCTTTCCGTTACGTATACTTAATATTAATAAATAAATAAATAAATAATACGCATACGCCATAAAAACATTTATGTATAACCATTGTTGTATAAAATTGATGATTAATAAAGGGTAACTTTATTACTAAATTATTAATTTTATCATATAATAAAGCACTTTATTAATATATGTAAGTGCTTTACTATATAATGGAATTCGTAGTATATTAAGATTTTTACATTGGGTGTAAAAATGCGGGATTTGTAACAGATTTTATTTTTCCTTAGTAACTTACAGTGGAGAGCACAAATGACATGTTTGTGCTTTATACACTTGTTATTGCAAAAAAATAATAAAGAAAAGTAGTTTTTTGTCATATATTTTATGTTTAATATTTCACAAAATAATTTATAAATCAAAACTACCTATGACAAATAATTACATTTTTTTTTTTAAATAATTATTTTTATACCCACCACCAAAAAGATGATCAGTATATTAAGTTTGTCATTCCGTTTGTAACACATCGAAATAATTGTCATAGAACCAAAAAGTCTATAAGACTCCAAGACGATCTAGCCATAGCCGTCCGTTTATCCGTCTGTTGAAGGCACGATAGAGCTTCCAAAAAAAACCGTAGAACAATGAAACATTCATTGATCCACTTAAATATTTGATATTGAATATGTTCATAATCAGTCCAGTGGGATTCAAGTTATACGAAAGTTTTAAACTACCTCGATACTTTACATAAAACAGTTACGTATTAGCTGCACTTCCGTGAATAACCCCAGAGTATACAGAGGTGACAATTTTAACGTTTGTAAAAGCCAAAATCAGTTTCCTAGGGCTTTTTGGTGCTTAATTTTTTGTGTGTTGAAGTAAATCGCTTTATGTTACATGCTGGAAATATATAAATAAAGTGTAAATTCTTGATTTTAACTGAAATATGCATAAAATTCTTCTAAATATCGTTACTGATATTAAACTCAACCAAAATAAAGCTTAAATCAATAGAAATTATGCTACAATAATTTATAAAGTTCTTTTATAACAGCTGATTTGGTGGGGGGTATATAAGATTCGGCACAACCTAATATAAACTCTTACTTGTTTATTATATTTCATAGAAAAATAAAAACAAAATATAATACGAACTCTATAGAAAATATATATGTATATATGTATAAAATAATATTAACTATTATTATGAACCGATTTTTACTATTTTCCTCACATTTTCTCCTTTTATCATAAAAATAAGGTGTACAAAATTTCATGGCAACATGTTTCAAAAAATTTCAAGAAAGTTTTTTTAAAATATCAAATATTCATGGAGGATAACCTACATTTTGGTCCATAACTCCGGTGTTACTATACCTATTTTTTAGATTTTCAATACCAAACTGCTTAGGAGAATCGTAAACGGTTTTTTTTTAAACTCTAAAGATTTTCGTAGTGTCTCTTGGACGTGAGAGTGTTTTACACAGACAGTCACAGAAAGACAGACATAGCTCAATCGACTTCAAATACCATAAGGATCAAGAATATATATACTTCTTTGGGTCTCACATGAATATTTCTCAGTTGCACACAAGTAACTTTTGTGCAATAGCCGACATTGAAAGTTGTTCAGTTTGGCAGCACTGCACAATTAACCGTCTGGAGTACATAACTTGTTTTGGCCCATTTTCGAAACTAAACCGTATCAAAATTATTACAAGTTAATCTATTGTTTAACATATTATACACACTTTGTCACTTATACATATTTAGAAAAGTTTAAAAGTTGAAGAAAAAAATGCGCGTTCCTAATTACGTAGCCAGAAAAAAAAATAACAATTGTAAAAATAATATTTTTATATTTTTCTAATTTAACTTAGAACTCAACGTGTTGTGCATCAACAACAATGTTGATTTGTTTACTCATTGAATAAAGGTAAAAACAATATATAGAGTAGGTCTTTAAAGAAGCTATACAGCGATCTTTTTATATCAAAGCATCGTTTCTAATTGTATGTCCACCACTGTAGTTATTCACTTACAGTTGCAAGTGTTTAACTAAAATTAATTTTTCACGTGAATTGTTTTAACGTTTATTTTTATTTTAGACTTGAGGTGAGTGTGTATATTACATGAAACATTAGGGTGCTACAAGATTGTATGGACGAAAAAAAATAATCTAATATCAAAGTTAACTGAAAAAATTCATATTTTCCCTTGTAAATTCACTTCCAACATTCAGAGTCGATACGACGCCATTTAAAGTTATCCTGTCATTCTAATAGTATAGAACAATAGAGGTGGGTACAGTCAAAATTCGCAATTTTCTATTTTTGGAGTACTCTAGTATACATATGTACGTATATATTTCTGTTAGGTTCCCAAGACAATAGGTCTGCTTATGTTTCAGCATCATTTCAGTTAAGGGCGAAATGAAAAAGTCATAAAGAATTTAAATACCCACACTAATTTGTATAAAGACTTAAGGTTCTTATGGTTTGCAATGAAATTGACACGATGATGATGGTGATATTATTTACAAAGAAGTCACAAAAGATATTTTGTAATAGAAATAAAACCACATACATGTATGCATCTGTAAATACCACAGAATGTGTGGTAAACGACAATTTATGATGTTCAAACACATTTCATTTCTTTTTTTAATGTGTTTAATGGAAACATATTTCATTTACTCCTACATACATATGTACATGAAATTAAATCTTTAAAAGTCTTTGACTTTGAAATTTGACTTAAGTCATATTTTTACATTTGTCCTACAAAAAAAAAAATACTTGTATGAGGAAAATCAAAAATGTTGATGGCTTATTGAAAGTAAATTCAGATGTCTGGTATTTTCTTGACATTGTATTTTGTAAGGAAAATAATCAGTAACATTTTGATTATGAACATATCATAAAGTAATTATTATTTAAAAGTTACAAGAATGTAAATCTACTCTAAGGGTACATTATGGTTCTTCAGAGAAAATATAGAGGATAGAAAAAAGCATACATATATATGTAGTACTATAGATAAAGGGTTGATGTTGCTATTCAGACTTGTTATAAAAATGAGCATGCAAATTAAAATGCAAAATATATGCATAATATTAATCAACGACGAGCGTTAGAGGTGCAATTGTTGGGCACGGTGACGAGTTGAGGTGGACAAAACAATTAAATTATTTTTAATTACAAAACTATGAACAATTTTAAGAGAAACGATAAATTAACACAAAAATTATTATTTTTATTTTTAGTTAAACTGTTAGTTGATTTTTCAATTTTTGATAATTTTTGTTAGGCTCAAGTTCATTAAATTTAATTTTCATTAAAATTTTATTTTTACTAAAGGTAGGAATTGTTTTTACAACATGAACTCTTATTAAAATTTTATTGATAATTTTTCGTATGCGAGTAAATTTTCATTCGAACGTTCGAATTTTGTAACATTTGGGATTCTCCCATTCGATAGCGAATAAAATGTATCGACATTTCTAATGATGGCATTCGATAACGAATGATTATTCGAACGCAACCTTGCGTGTTTTTACTCGTAAGCAAAGAATCATTCGAAATAACGTCTTTTTTTAGCAAACAGAAGAAAAAAAAGAAAATGTTAGTAAACAATTTGTTACTTACTTTAAAAGATATCATAATATTAATAATTTTATTTTTTTTACGTCAAAAATATCAAAAATAAATTTTACCTATGCTTGCTTTGTGAGCTTAAAACGTCTTTTGAGTCCAGAAAAACACATACATACATTAAAACATATGTATGTATGTACTAATGCGTACTTATTTAAGTTTTTTACAACACTGAAGCAATGAATCGATTCGATTCGTATCGAGTACCATCATCAAAAATTTTGCATTGTCGAAATAAATTTCGATTCGAAAACAATTTTGATCACGACTGCCAGAATTAGACACCTGGGTTGAATTTACATGTTTCAATAATCACCACATTCTTTCCTCAGAATTCTTTGAAGCTAACCCCGCCAAATTTTCTTTATTAGGCAATAGGTACTGAACAATATAGGCCTTCTAATTGCACCAATAATACTTAGTAAGCCGAACCTCTGAGCCTTACCCCACTAGTGTAATTATATGAACGTATGGAACTTAGAGCGCATGTGTAAATCCAGTGTGCCAGTGGCAAGCCCTAATCCTTACATATGAAGTTCCTGCAAGCATAATAGGCGTCAAATCTCCTTTGAAAATAAATCGCGTGTATATAATGTATTGTGAATTTAAATTATAATAAATACGTAGTGAGTTTAAACTATTGTATATTTTTTATATATTTTTATTATTTGCTGTTGCCAACAGCAAGTCTAAAGTCATCCAAATTTTTTTGTATACCTTTCAAGTGTTGACTGACAGTATATGTAAATCGGTATTGAAGAACCAGAATTATGGACCAAAAAATAAGCCACTGTAATAAAAATAGTAAGAATTGTGACCACTAATGACCATTAAAGAGATTCATAAAATGTTTATTGGTATAGATTCACCATAAGATCATCAGCAATTGGCAGTAAGAACAAATTATTTAAATTTTAAGAACGCTTTTCAACAATTCTATATGGTTAAAATTAGATACAATTATTCTGACTTGAGTTCATCATTACTGTAAAAATTTAAGAAATACAATAGAAAAGTAATTTAGACAATTGCTTTATCTACCCAGCCCAAGGGCGTCATCAGCACTCTTACATGTGCAAGATCTTTTCCAAAAATTCCTTGAATTACCACATGTACGCAAATAATGCCTAGAGTTAAGAAATAAAGATTGTGACAGAGTAAGAAGCAGATATTATGCAGAAGTGAACAGAAATAGATCTCTATTGTCTATAAAGAATCGTATAGTTAATACGGTACTGCATTTTTTTAAATAAAAATTAAGAATAATCCACTCATTATTAAAAATTAAAAATTCCTTCATAGCCCAAATATTGCATTAAACTAATACAATTAAGATTAAAAGACATTAAATGCACAACTGAAGTAAGTAATATTTTATGTGAGATATTTCAATGCCATAATGTGTTTTTAGAGAAACGTGTTCCAGAGTATTTAAAAAAAACTCCATTATTTGCTGCTTACATTGTCTTCAATGTTTTTAATAATCAGATTTTGAAAATGAATAATAATATTTATTTTACACTTATTTTGTATAAATTTGTATCATAACTACAAACGTCTACACGTTTTGTCAAGATTTACATAATTAAGGTTCGACTACTTGTGTTTATATACATGTATAAAAAAGTATGTTCTATTTTTTGTTTGTATGTCAGCAAGTCTGCATTTTTAAATTAATCTAATTTAAGTGGTAGACTGTGGTTGTGAAACCATTGCCATTTATGGTTTATAAATACACAAGTACACATATAAACAAATGTACATGTAATTCAATTGTTTTGGTTGCGGTTAATTTTACTTTTCGTCTGTTTGTTCTTTCAATTTGTTCTTTAGAATAATTAAAAATGTTATGGTTGGTGTTTGTGGATGTGAATTTGGCAGGTTTTGATTAGTGTGGCTGGCAGGGAGTATATTTTGCTGAACTTTAGATTTTTTTTTGCTGAAAATTGACATATGTATATCAATTAGATGATGGAGTAAAATTTTGACATATGTACAAGTATTTTAATAAAAAGCCAATTTTCAAATTTCACAGAATTTTTATATACCAGAATAATTCGAATGTTTATCTTACCAAAGAAATCTGTAGTAATTCTAATGAAATGTTTGACGAAATATTAACAGAGCATACTTTAGCGCAATGTACGTATACGTATTGGAATATATATATATATATGAAAGTAATAGTCATACGCCACAGAATACCTGTATATACTCTTTATAGCAGGAGTGCCCAAAAGTTGCTTATGTAAGGCAAACACCAAAACATTTAAATAAAAACTAATTTTTATTCAGTATTTTTTGTTGTAAAAGCCAATACATACAAAGAAACAACACACTTTTTAAACGATATCATACGTTAAACAAAAACAAAATCTACATTGACGATCGCAGTCAGCAATGTTTACCAGTAGAGCATACGAAAGTGTTGTTGCTTTGCGATTACGTGTATAGAGTGAAGTACGACAAAAAAACAAACAAAAAGGCAAAGTTGTTTGTGTATTTCGTATTGCTAGTGCTGCGTGCTGTAATGAGTATACAAAACACACAGCCTATAGCTAAGAGTTTTTACAAATACAAAAGAGCACCAAGAGTATAGGGCTTGGGCACTCCTGCTTTATAGTAATCGAATACACGTGTGTGTGTCTTCATTTTATATAAGGTGAATTTCACGTCAAGTGACCCAATTTTAAAAATCGATGTCTTCCTATTTTGAAGAAATTTGCACCACGGTTAGTACTATTGGATAGTAGGCCAGAAACAAATTTTCAGTTCTATCAGTCCAGAAGTGTGCCAATTATTGAAAAATCCTATTCTTGAGTTAAAAAAATAATTTTTTTGATAGATATCCTACTCGCATCCCATTAAGCGATTATAAAGGCCTTAAAGTAAATTGTATAAGCTTTCTTTTGAGAAAAAAAGGGCCCAAATTGAAAAAAAAAATTAAAAAACAAAATATTTTTTAAAAAAAATTAAAAAAAATTATTTTTAAAATTAAAAAATAATATTTTTGAAATGATTGAAGAAATAGCTATCTACAGTCCTTTGGACAATTTTTGCTACGACCAATAGGTAAAAAGTTACACTCATTTAAAAAAAACCCTGTATGACTAAAATTGACCAAAATGTCCGAATTTGTTCCCCTCTAACTCCGGCACTTCTGAAGAGCTGAAAATTTGTCTCTGACCTACTATCCAATAGTAATAACCGTGGTGTAAATTTCATCAAAATAGGAAAACATCGATTTTTAAAATTGGGTCACTTGACGTGAAATTCACCATAAATATTTTATAAGAAAATCAAAGGAATAACAAAATCAACCGCTTCTTGAAACATATTACAAGCGTGATTATAATTTTTGGCATGACTTCTGCGCATATAAATATTCTTTTTTGTTAAATTGTATCTCGATATAAACAATTTTAAATGATTTATACATGTTAAAGTGATTTTCGAAGCTTCGACTAATTATGAACCGACCGTTATAAAATTAGGTTTCATGATTTCTGAATATGTAAAACATATTTACGTTGAAATTTTTTGTATACCAAAATTTTTAACAGATTTATGGTCGCTAAAGTGATTTTCGGAGGCCGAGTGATTTGTGTATATATGAAATATATTTGTGTTGAATATATCCTCTGGTAGTGTAGGTTAACTCAATAAAAGTATCAGCAATTTCAGCAAAATAAAAAGTCAGTGGTCGGAACTCCAAACATAGGGTACTAACTATAGGGTATTTTTAAAAAACGGACTAAAACAAATAAATATTTACTGCGGTATTCATAAAAAATAAGGTAGGTTTGAAGTGTACTTTTAGACAAAATTTTCATACAAAATTTTCTTGAAGTACATTTGAAGTCTACTTTAATTTTTTGTGAATGAGGGCATTATTGTTTTAAAAAGAGTATGGCTTGAGAACTATAAAGATATCGATTATTTTCTCAAAATTTTCAATCACGTTATGGAATGGCGTGGTTACGTATTAAACAATAAATAGTAACGTCGATTCACGTCAATCAATAATAAATATTGAATGATATGCAGATCAGCTTCATGTCAACAGAAATACGAAACATTAGTAATAAATATTAATTAATACAAGTATTAAATACCAGTGCTTTTCACTTAATAGTGCAATAATATATGGGTACTGAATTTACAATGAAATGTAATATACAAATGTATAAATCTAGTTTTCTTATATCCAAACTCCCAATTCAGGTCTCTAGAAATCAACTATGTGCTTTGTTTATTCCATAGGAAAATGACCAAGTACTTGGTTTCTCTACACATCCAAAGCTTCAGCATGTTATGGATATTATATCTTTTAGAAGTCTAGCGCAATACCGGTCTCTCCAAAAAGTAATTGACCGCAGAAATACAATAAAAAAACCCTTGCGTGGATTTTTTTGCTGACCTGACCTTCTGAATGAATTTATATTGGTTGAAACATTTGTACAATATTAATTTATTCAAAGTATTGGCCTACTACGACATTTTTCAATATTTCTGGCATAGTATGCGAATCAAGCCTGATTCGTTTAGTCTGTTCTGTAGTAAAGCGTATCTCAAAGAATGCGATTTGCATCGATCAAAAGTCAGCCGAGGCAAGGTGTGAGCTATAAAAAAAGATATTATGTTTCTCATTCCGTTTGTAGCACATCGAAATATTGCTCGCAGAACCAAAATGTCTATATATTCTGGGTCTTTATAAGATTATAGGACGATATAGTAATGTTCTCCGTCTTGTTGAAGCTTCGAAAAAAACATATAACAATCAAATTTTTACTAAATATTCTTTGACCCAGCGAAATGTTTGATTTTGAAAATGGGCAAAATAGATCTAATAGGATTCGAGTTATAGATTAAATACATCGAATCTTGCCTGACATAAAAAGCCCATATAGATTGTATAGATAAATTGACTCAAATTATATTGAAATTAGTTTAAATGATTTGGCTCATTGGCAAAACTCTAAACTCCTACAATTATTACTAATTTTTCAAGCTTAAAGTCTTTTTAACATTTATTTAAATCCAATATTTCGGCACTTCCTTGAGTGCCTCCGTCAGGGTTTTTTCTTTCTTTTTTTTCTTTCAGAAAGAAAAAAACCCTGACGAAGGCACTCAAGGAAGTGCCGAAATATTGGATTTAAATAAATGTTAAAAAGACCTTAAGCTTGAAAAATTAGTAATAATTGAAATAATAAAGGTCGAATAAAAATACATATTCTAAACTCCTACTTTATAACTCGAAATATTAGAAATATTGTTATGTGGGACAACCTCAGCTTCAAATGTAGCAGAATTCAAATGCGCCAGAACAATGATCACAACTTCCCAATACTATATAAACAATGCGAAATTTGATATGTAAGAATTTATATGAGGCTGCGTCGAATCATATATACCCACCTATTATGGGATGAACGTCATAGGAAACAATTCTCGTCCTCTTGAGATCCTTTTAATTTTATTGGAATATACTGGAATATACAGCCATTTGGACTCAGAATGTGTTGTGAGCTTATAATTTTCCGCAAAAATTCTCAATTCTCAATTAGGTTAACCAGTGAAGTATGATTGATTGCCAACTTAACATTACGTAATGCGTTCGTCTAGAATCCATAAATAGGTTTTGCTTAAATACTGCAAAATTCATTCTGAAAGAGCTGAAAACAAGCAATTCTCCAAAATTGTACATGATTGAACTTATCGTATAATTTTATCATTTAATTTAATAATTATTAACTTTAATTTCTCTAGCAAACTCTACCTATCCCTGAACTGTTTCGTATATATCGAAAAATAAAACTTATTAGCAGCTAAAACAAAATTTGGATTTGAAAATATTGATAGGTATTGCGTAAATTTTATTACGCTATTAAAAAAAACATAACATTCAGCCAAAAATTTATGGTTGCCCTACAACTGAGAACAATGCTATGAAATTTTCTACAAATGTTTTCTGTACATTTTCATTATTATTTTGTAAATTAAAATCATAATATATATGTATATTTTTTGAATTCTATTTATATATTGTATCCGGACGAAAATTGTTTGACCATTATTTATTTGATATATTAAGTTGGCCTTCCTGCTGCTTGTCTTCGACTTAGAACCGCTGTATTTCTTTTTCTTAGTCGAATATAGCGACTATTATTTAATACGTTGCGGGCTAATGGGTTTAGGTGTACTTCAAGCTTTTTCTGCATTTTTTTGGATCTCAGTTTTTACCAAAGGCACGTTTAGGTCTTTATAAATATGCAAGTGTTTTGGCGTCTTTGAATTCTGTCTACATTTGAACCTGAGGCTGTTCCGCATAGCTGTATTCCATAAGACCATATATGTTTTATGATTGAGTTGTTCAGTAACCCCCTGACCCACGATGTCGAACGATAACGTTCGCTTAGATAAGACTTAAGACACAAACTTTTTATCGTGTTTATTTTTTTTTTTTTACTCAATCAAGTTTGTTTATTCCACAATCAAGTTTGTGTCTTAAGTCTTATCTAAGCGAACGTTATCGTTCGACATCGTGGGCCAGGGGGTAAGAGTTTGCAATCTAAACTTAGCTTAGAGTTTCTGCCAAAGAGCGAATTAATTTGAATTAATTTCAATTTCATTTGAGTCAATTTTGCATCTATATGGGATTTCTATGTAAGGCGACGATCCAAGTGTATGCCGAAGATTGTTGTGTTATTGCTTAATTATTGCTGTAGATAGGAAGACATGTTTATCTACACAATGTAACAGTTGTGTGTGAGCATTTCTGCTCATTCATTTTTATCCTCATCTGCTGTATGTATGTATATTTTCTGATTCTCTTTTTCTAAGTCATTATTTTAAATTCCAACAAAGAGTTAAAAAATTAGTACATTAAAACAAATTTAATATATTAATATATGTTTTAAGCAATACATTTTTTATAATAATTTATGTACTACATTTTTTATTGACCTGATAACCTAATTTATTAAATAAAAATCTCATACATTCTTAGTTAATTTTTAACATTGTTTGTAAATTTTTGTTTTTTGTTTTCACAAACAAAATTATGTATAAATTGCAATGCAAAAAAAAAAACGCACACACAATTTGTATATTTATGTTAACAATAAAAATTGATTGCAAAACATTTTTTAATACTGCGGTCAATTTACAAAATGTTTTTAATAATATTAATTTTATATGCATAAAAACATAAATATGCATGTAAATAGTAGACATGGAATTTATAAATTTTGTTGAGCCTAAAATGTCTGCAAATAGGATTAATTTATATTATATTGTAAAATTGTATAGAATATGTTTTTTGTTGCAATCAAAATATTTGCAATAAATATTAAATCATACAAATGGTTGGTATTGCAAATTGTTTTAATGTGGCTAACATTTCTAACCAACATCAGTTAAAAAAAAATTTATAAACAAATAATTGTTTAAAATATAAAAAAATATTAGTTTTACAAAAGTTAAGTGACAGGAAAAGTAGATAATTTTCGTACAAAATATGAGCGGATGTAATTTTTAATAAAATAAATATTTAATATTATAGCAACATTAAAAACAAACTTATATAAAACAAATTCTGAATATCAGTATTTAATTTCAGCCATTTCTATTTAGTTTAGCCACTTCTCTACACTCATGTCCTGCGGTTTTAGCATTTCAAATAAAAATTCATAAGTTCACTGCAAAATATTGTCCAACTATTAAAAAATGCACTTAAAAGTTTAAATTGTAAAAACTAAAGCAGTAAAACACTCAGAAATATAGTGATATTTAACAATATATACACTCAAAATATTTTGTAGGTTAAATTAACTGAAAATGTAATTTAAAATAAATAAAAATTCATTTAAAACCCGGCCAACTCATCTTTCATTTAAATTACTTGCAAAGTTCATTTGATTTTCAATGTTAAAATAATTAACTGACCTAAACCTGTAAAAAATATTGATTTTTCTTTTCTTTTTTTATAAGAAAGTGCAAAAAAACTAATCACTAGATTTGTAAAACATAACTGGTTCTTCCTTTAATTCGATTAATTTAACTCACAAAAAAACTAACTACGAATTCTGTCAAAATAAAAGATATTTCCTTTATTTATTGTTTTACTGTAAAAATTAACCTTAAATTCTGTAAAACTAAATGATTTTTTTTTTGTTTCTAGTATTTTTAATGCCGAAAAATTTACACCAAATTCCGTAGAAATAACTGATTTTTCTCTATATTAGTTTTTCCAACGACGACATGTGTCATCCTTGCCGGCAAAATATTAGGAAAGATTTTATTTAGGATTTATCTTGTTCTAAATTTAAGATAAAATATTGATGAAAATTCAAGAGAAAGAAGTGTATTTTCGTACTTGCCATTATCAAGAAAAGAAACATTTTTTCGGCGAACTGTTGACACATTTGACTTCACATTTGAATTCAAAATATTTTGGTATCTGATTTTTCTGTTTTTCAAAGCAAACTTGTTGTGCTTCGCCGAGAAATAATGCTACGATTTATGATACGAGATTTTGCAAATAGGTTAATTCTAATATAAATTTTTTGACATATAAAGTCAATAATTGCCCTGGACAATTTGTTCTGCTCGTTAGACCCCAATTGTCCGTCAAGATCATTAATTTTATTTATTTAACTGAAATAAACAAATTATTATAATGTTATGCTTTTTGATTTTAGAGCAATAATTAAATATGTACCTACATATATTTTTCACAATCTTTAACACTTTTAGCACTTTTAATTGTATTTGTACGTACTAACATATATATACAATTTCTTTTCAAACAAATGAGTTACGTGTGCGTGGTGCATCATGAATTCTTGCCATAAGATCGTACGGTCAATAAGGAATACTACCTTGATGTTATGTGCCGTTTTCGCGAAGCAATTCGTCAGAAATGCACAGAATTGTGGAAAAATCAATCGAGGGTTTTGCACCATGATAACGCATCAGCTCACACATCGATTCTTGTGCGTGAGTTTTCGGCCAACACCAAAATCGTTGTCATGTCTCAAGCACCGTATTCACCAGACTTTGCCCCCGCTGACTTTTTCCTCTTCCCAAAACTGAAGACACGGATGAAAGAAAAGCGTTTTGCTACGATTGAGGAGACAAAAGAAAAATCGAAACAGCAGCTCTTGGCGATACCACAAAGCGCGTTTCAGAAGTGTTTCGAGGATTGGAAAAAACGCTGGCATAAGTGTATTATATAAGTTAAATAGTACCAACAATCACCAGATCTTGTTTTGGTATTTATTATTTATTATGATGGATTATGATGGATGTTGCCCTAATGCTTAATACTGTAATGCTGCGTTAAAAACATTCAAACTTTAATATTCGCACATCATACAAATAAGATGATAATAAAACAAACAAGACAAACCCACCACATAGCAACAGCGAAACACTTCTACAATAATCACAAAAACGGTTGACATATGTACTCAAATAACTACAAACAAATTGTTCAGCTGAATTCTATGGCACATCTACAAAATATTAACATACTTTTACCAACAGTACTCGACATCGAAACACAAAAATCGGGAAAACAAAAATATAATAACGGATTGGTATTCGAAAACTATTGCCTCAACTATTGCCCAAAATTTAGGAGGCAATGCGATCTGACCTTTAAGAATATATCAAACCCCATATCATTACTTGGCATCCCTAACAAAAACAACCTCCTCCATATCATATCATTTTTAAAAGAAATTCATATATACCAATTAATATAATAAAAATAAATAAAAAAAAAATAATAATAAAAAATAAAAGAAATGTAATCTTGCAAAATTGTTAATTATAATTATAAAAATTATGAGCCTAAGACCAAGTTGTCATGGCCTTTACATTAGTTTGTAATTTATAATTATCTCCTAATGTTTAAAATAAATAAATAAATAATAACAACAGCTTTAAAATTGAGCGATAATAAATTTAAATCCAAAAATATTGACAAACTAAGGGACATACTAATAAAAAAACAGCTATCCAACATATTTAATAAATAATCTAATAAAAAAGGTACAAACAGAAAAGGGATTGGGGAAAAACACAAACAACACATCTGGCAACACTAAGTATTACAGCCTCCCATACATACCAGGACTCACAGAAAACAAACAAATTCAAGAAATAATAAATGACAACGAAGTGAAATTTGCACACAGAGCGAGCAAAACAATCAATACTCTATTTACACAAACAAAAACAAAAATAGAAAAAAATGAGCAAAGTAATCTTGTGTATGAAATCACATGCTTAGGTAAAACAGATGAGGAGTGTGGTAAAGTGTATGTGGGTACTACAAAGAGAAGCCTTGGTACAAGAATATCGGAACACGAAACAGACATAAAGAAAAATAAAATAACTACAGCTTTGGCTACACACTGTGTTGAGGAAAAACATCTACCCCATCTCACAAACGTTAAAATATTGGACAAGGAAAAGAGAACAAATAAACGATTTACACTGGAAAGTTTGAGAATTCAGGAAAGAGCTACGAATGCCTTAAATACAAAAGACGACAAAAACAACACGAATGCAATTTATACAATCGCAATATTTTAGTTTAATCCTGCTTCTGTGATACTAACCCCCTGGCCACACAAACTTTTTATCGTATCTATTTTTTTTACTCAATCAAGTTTGTTCATTCCACGTTCGACATCGGGGGCCAGGGGGTTAGTGTAATACAATTTAATTATACTTTGACATTTTTATTTTTGTTTATATTTTTGCAATTGTTTTGTTTAATTAAATGTATGTTTTATGTTGTGTTTATGTAAAACAAAATGTATGTTAAATATTCTAAATGCATAACTATTGACAAAAGATTATATGTGAGTAATATTATTCCTGTAAAACTAAGTTATCGTTGTTGTTATTAAACTATTATTTTTCAATTGTGTATTTATTTCTATATTGCCAGATCTAATAAAATATCCCTGATGATGTTGGGAATCTCCAACGAAACGTCAGAAAAATAAATTATGAAATAATCTTTTATTTGCATAGAATACATGACCTTAATAAGCCCAATTTAGAATTTTCTAAACAAATCAATAATAAAATAAAGAAAAAGGTCGATAAAAAAACTAAATATACATATTAATTATGTTTGGGTTTTGTCTTAGCGATTAATAATAAAATAGACGTCGATCGAATAAGATCGTCATAAATAAAAATTAATGCTATTAAAAAAGGAACTAGTTTTAATTTATATGAGGGGGATTACTTTGAAGGGGACAAGATAAATAAATACTTTTTGAAAAAATTTAAAAAACGGTTATTTTTTGATCAGACCTCGTATGTACGTGTAGTTTTTAAAGTTTATAGAAATATAAAGTCAAACCTAATATTTTTACATAAACAACTGTCAATGATAACTGTAATCGAAAATCCGTCTTTATGTGAAGTAAGTTTTTAAAGTGAATGTCAGTCAGAATCATTTAAAAATAAAAGTTCTTAGCATTTTAAATGTTTACTCATTTAAAAATGAACGCAATACTTCTTAAATAAACTACAATCACTTATTGCAGAAATATTTTGAGTGTATAAATAAAGGTAAATGAAAGTTGATGGTGTATAAAAAATTATGTATAAAAATAATAATAATTTTTGTTTAAATCTGTTAAAATATAACTGCTGTCACGCATTACGATGTAAATAAATTTGTAATGTTGTAAGATTTTGTGTGTTTATTTAAAAGAGCAAAATTCTGCAATTACAATTGCATAATGTAGTGTATTAGACACATTCATCTCTTAGTTGTAAAAATATGTTTCATCTTTTATACAGCTAGAAACCTAGAAACCTATACAACTGAAAACCTGACTTCTTCTGCTGCTGAAAAAGTTTCGAACAATAGCTTGCACTAGCAAATACCTTAAAGTAAGATAGATTATAACAAGTAACGCTGCGAAGAAAAATATGGTTTCACCAACATGCTGCATACATGTCAAAGAGCCTTCTAACTAAATGGTCGTTTCATTATTTAAACAGTTTAGAGTACTTTATACCTTGGAAAAAAATGTTCACAAAACACACGCATATACTCCTACTTAACCAAAGAAAAAAAAAGAAAAAAGTTTAAGTGTTAGCTATATACGGCTGAGCCGAATCTTAAATGCCCTCCAGCTAAATATTGGAGAATTAAAAGTTATTACTAGAATATCCACTGAATGTATCACATTTAGTCTTAACGCAAATTTTATAAGTATTTTATATAATACGCAGCATAAATTATTTCAAATGTTTTACAGTTCAGATCAAAAAAATATTTACTTTGTTGGTTCTTAAATGCAAATTTCTTAATGTTACACATGGAATGACAAACGTATGTTTACCCTAATTCACAACTAGTGATGCTGGAGTATGTCGTTATCAGCATTGACATTTTCCTCATCAAAAACATGTTCTCTAACTTAAATTGCATTTAAAAACATGCGTCACGTAACATTTACTCGGCTAAAAGCATTCGCACTTACGGGCATATACACTTACTTCCGTTTACGTACATTAGACTGCTGCCATTATTTTCCGCCGTAATTTGTCTAGCAGCACAATCAAAGATGACTAGATTTCGATAATTGACGTATTAGCTGTTAACTTTGGCATGTGCATCTCAAATGATCGAGTCTATTTAATTTTGTATGAAGAACTACAGGTGAAAAAGCTTTACTTCTTCGCTTGGAGCCTTAAGGTGGTCCGTAGTGATTTTAAAAAAGTAAAATTTTAATTTAAATAAAATGTGGCTTTCAAACAATTGCCAAAAATAAGCCGGTCATATGTAATTAATGTTTGCAAATATTTTAGATTGTAATGTAAAGATTCAAGTGGCGCCACAAAACTGCTAGACTTTAATTCGCTAAAAGAGATTAATAAACTAACTGGAATCAGATAAGTAATAGTTGCACTATTCAAACCTACGTACATTTGTTTAATACGAATTTTTTCGATAAGAAACAATTCAATATTGATGGTCCAGATGATATCAATAGCTATTGGAGAGAAAAAATATATTTTGGAGACGGTTCTGCGATGCTTTTTTGTGATTAATTTTATTATTTCATTATTATCTCATTGATATTTAAATAAAATGTTAAAAATTTCAAAGTTGGTGAAACTTTTGCCAGAAAATTACAAAAATTAAAAATATTTACACATCACTGGAATAAGACGGAACATCAGATGCATTCCTTAAATTTCTTCTTCGTAGGTTTTCAACTGCGTTTGGATGTCTTTATTCATTCAAAAAAGCAACACCTGAAATTACAGGCAGTTTTAAAAATGTTGGTCACTTCTTTTAAAATTTCTTTGTTAGCGCTCTCTTTGTTCGCTTCTGTTTTACTTTTTATTACAAAAATCACATGTTTTTTGTTTTGGTTAAACAATTTTAAGTTAAAAACCGTGATTTAAACAATTTTTGGGAAGAAACAAAATCGATCAGAATCTAGAGAACAATTTATTTTTTAACGACGCAACTTTACGACTTACAGTCAAACAAAGGGATGGTTGGCTTCGAAAAATATTAATTTACTTGAATGGCCCGAATGTTCTTTAGATCAGAATCTTGTTGAATACGTTTAGGAAATTTAAGCCGTTGAATTTATGCTGAAAACCGGTAATATGAAAGCATATCTATATATATACATAAAAATAAGTTGTCCTATGTGTTGTTATTTTATAACTTGAGAACCACTCAACCGATTTTCTACGAATATGCGTTATACGCGCACTTTTATGATGCTGTGTTTTCGCCATATAAAATGTAATTTTTTTCTTATGAGAATTACATTATGTCGGTATAAGGCTCTGCTTGTTCGCGTCGTTTGACTTATTTAATTTTTGTGTGTTTATTGATTGTCATTTAAGTTTACAGTGCGATCATTGACATTTTTTAATTATTGATTTGTAATCTTTCAGTTAAAACTCAAATCTTTTGCATCAAAAAAAAAAAAAAAAGATTAAAAAAATTATTCAAAAATGCCAAATTGGCCGATGGACACGCCACAGTAATCAAATATGTTTAAATAGATCTAGGCCCCTATTATGAGCTTCACTCGACAATCGATATTAGCTGGCTATCGAATGTAAAATTTGTATTATAAGTTGACATCACTGTCGAAAATTTCGTTGTTCAACGAATGTTTTATCGAACACAAATTTGCTGTCGACGCTGTATAAAACTGTGAAAAATTTATTTAAATTGTAAATATTTGCTTTTGATCAAATTACATTTGTTAATGTCCTGCAGGTCTAAGGTCGTAAGTAGAAAACAGCAATGGGAGAAGCTCGTTTCTCTCATGAAAGAAGATCCACTGTTGCCAAAAAATACTTGCTCTAAAGTTCAGGCAGCCAAAAAAAATGGAAGGGCATTACACAGAAGCTTAATTCTATTCATCAGTGGTCATTTTAAATTTAATTTATTTTTCTTTAAGAATTTTTAAAGAAATATAGCGCCAGCTGATAGAAATGTAATATTATGAATAAGCCAAAAAGAGTGATTGTCACAATAGCGTTTTTTCATCGAATGTGCACCTTAATACCAAATGAAAATTCGTTCGATAAGCATTTTCGACCACAGTCGAAAATCGAATTTAGCTCATAATAGGCACCCTAATCAGGATGAACAAGAGACGTAGCCGTTCAATTGGAAATTTGAATCATGCAAGTTTTAACTATGAATATACCATTGATTACGCTTTGCATTCAAATTGGCAAAATGGATAATGTTTGTAATAAATACAATGCATTAAAATTTCAAAACTTAAACCGCTAGAATGTTTTGTGCTGGCGGGCCAGTCGTTGCAAGTTTTCAGAATAAATTTAGAATTTCCTGTATTTTCACACGGTCAACTATTGCATGTTCACGTGTTAGGAAGCTGTCGTCTTGAAAAAAACTTAGATTAGGTAAGATAGGATAGGATAGGATAGGATAGGATAGGATAGGATAGGATAGGATAGGATAGGATAGGATAGGATAGAATAGGATAGGATAGGATAGGATAGGATAGGATAGGATAGGATAGGATAGGATAGGATAGGATAGGATAGGATAGGATAGGATAGGATAGGATAGGATAGGATAGGATAGGATAGGATAGGATAGGATAGGATAGGATAGGATAGGATAGGATAGGATAGGATAGGATAGGATAGGATAGGATAGGATAGGATAGGATAGGATAGGATAGGATAGGATAGGATAGGATAGGATAGGATAGGATAGGATAGGATAGGATAGGATAGGATAGGATAGGATAGGATAGGATAGGATAGGATAGGATAGGATAGGATAGGATAGGATAGGATAGGATAGGATAGGATAGGATAGGATAGGATAGGATAGGATAGGATAGGATAGGATAGGATAGGATAGGATAGGATAGGATAGGATAGGATAGGAAGGGTTGTGCACTATGTGCACTTCCACTAGGATACCCTATTTATTATATTGCAAATCTTTTTCAGGAAAATGTATATTTTTCTATAAAATGTAATTTTTAATACAAATAGGTAAACGTATGTTATTGTATGTCCAGCAACGCGGGTAGGGTTACTTCAGTATTAAATAAAAGAAGCTGTTTTAGATGCTCGAAGATCTATATCGGAAGATATAAAAATAAATCTGGTGAATACTATGCCTAAAACATTATGAAAGTCTAATTTTTTTGTGAATATTGGTATTTTAAGTTATTTGAACTTCAGAGTATTTATAGTTATGAAACACTAATTTATTTCGTTATACATATTTAAGAGGTAAAATAACACATAATAATTATTTTCTTTTTAAATAATATTTGTTATGGCTTTTCTTTAACTTACAAAATTGAGGAAAGTTATATGTATTTATAGTTTTGCAACATAGTGTTTATGGACATGCTAGTATCATGGAAAATATACAATGTCTTCCTGAACTAATCGACTATCGCACTCCTAGACCCTCCTTCTTACGAAGCTTCGGCTTCATAATTCATGACGACATGGAACTGTTGGAGGGCCTACTCCTTAATACTACGAGCTTATCTATATACACGGATGGCTCCAAAAAAGGGGAGAGAGTCGGCGGTGGGGTCTACATTCAGGAATTCGGAATCAGGATGTCTTTCAGAATTCCAAACGGATGTAGCATCCTTCAGTCTGAAATATCAGCAATAAAACGAGCAGCTAATTGGATCAGTTATTACAGAATATCGGGAAGAGATATACGTATATACACTGACAGTCAAGCTGCAATAAAGTCTCTAACAGGTGTACATACTACATCAATCTTGGTCCATGAATGCCGGACATCCTTAAACAGGATGGCGAGACATTCGACAGTTACACTCATATGGGTGCGCGGACATGGAGACATAACAGGTAATTGTATCGCAGATGATTTGGCAAGAAAAGGTGCCATGTTACCTGACGACAACATTGACCATCTTTGCGGCATTCCGCTATCGAAATGCAAGCAAATAGTCAGCAATTTCCACTGTGAGCTAGCTCAAACCAGGTGGGAAAATGAACATACCAGTACAGTCACACGACTGATTTGACATATACTAAACAGGAAACGCACGCTGTATTTATTGAAATTACAGCGACCACAACTTAGCAATTTGGTGTCAGTGATCACAGGACACTGCAAATTTGGCAATCATGCAAGACGACTGGGTCTACCCTATAACGATTTTTGTAGGAGTTGCAATAATGAAGAGGAGGAAGAAACGGTCTCTCATCTTCTTTGTCAATGCCCAGCAATGAGTGGATCTCATACCATTCTTCTGGGGCAACCATTCTTCGACGACTTATCTGAATTTTCAGCTTTGAAGTTGGAGGATATTGACGCTTTTATCAGAAGCAGTAATTGGCTGCAGTAGCCTTATCTATCCATCTAGGTATTCTGCGCTCTTTTTTTTTAGGTTTTGGTCTGCACATTCATCCTTTCAAATCTTTCATACTTTTCATCCTCTTACACTACACTCATCCTGCTACTACCCTGTTCACTCTTTCACTCTTTCTCTTCTCTCTATAATCTTCTATCCAAACAGGTATCACAATGGGACCAATAATATGGACCTAAGTGGGCCGTTTTACATGGCCGCCTGCTAACCTAACCTAACCTAACCTAACCTAACCTAACATAGTGTTTATACGTATATAAATACATGTATGTGCCTATAAATTTGTTTGTTTAATTTATTATATTTAACTCAAATTCTTTTTGTAAAACTTTTTCTCTGCCTTGTTTAAATTTTTTATACAAAACGTAAAAGTACAAAACCCATAAAACAGGATTTCATTTAATACCCAGTTTTTTTGTTAGCAATATTTGGCTGAAGCCTCTATGTGGCATTAAAATAATAATTGAAAATGATTTTTTTAGCCCAGGCATCTGTTTATACTGGCAGAAGTATGTTTAAAAATGAAATGATTTTTGTGTTTTTTTTTAAATAAAACTTAACGTGGTTTTGCCAAGAAATACAAAAGTAAATAAATCGTTATATAAGTAAGAGTAGTAGGTAGTTACACGAATAGCTCGTTCTAATTTAATCAAATTTCTAACATTCTATAACCATTTCTAAATTTATTTCTGCACAAATTTAACCAATAAATAAGTGTAAATTTATTGGGGAGGAATTGTAAAAGAAATTTAATTTAGTACAGTATTTGTGTCTTGAAGTAATACAAAATGACTAAAGCCAGCTGTATGACAATAAATGGCTTTCGAACAGTGGCAATTTACTTTTTCTAAAATGATTGAAATATTTGCAAAATGATTTCAAATGTCATAAACATTGCCTGTGTTTTGAAATTAATTTTAAGATATATTTCACATTATTAAAGAACTTCGATTGCTCTTTAATTGACTGTAAGGATTTAAATATATCACAACTATAACAAAAATCTGGTCACGTTATGTAGCATTGCAAAATATGTATGTATATATTTATATTTATTCCATTTATGTACATATATTCCTTTTGTAATGTTCCTTTTCGATAAAACTTTATTGACGTTAAAACTTACATAGTGTTCTCTGCAGAAATTAAATAAAAACTTAAAAAAATTTCGATTTTTTTTTTTGGTTGCTGTTCTACTTTTTTTAAATATAAACTCCTGATCATACATAAATAATTGCACTTTCACAATTTTATTATATTATCCATTATTTAATTTATTTTTTGTTTGTTTATCTGTTTTAATTTCTGTTAACACTTTCAAAGGGAATTGTTAAATGGCTCCTTTACAAGCGCAATTCATATAACATTTTAACAAAATACTCTTGAATACTTAACTATATTCTTTATTACCTAGAAAATAATAATTTGACTTATAATACTTTTCTTTAAAAAAATTATTCAATGCAATATAAATGTTGAACTTATTTAACTGGTTGCTTCTATATCGAATAATTTATAGCAATGTTTGGACAATGGCAAGGAGCTCAATCGGCCCAAAACCTGTACTAAATTAATGATGACATCTAATAGGTCTAATTACATTTCTTTCGAAATTCTTCTATTCCGAAGTCGCAGTTGGTGCTCCACAGAGGTCTGCAGAGCACAATGATACAGTCAATAATACAGCAGTTGATGAATTTCATTATAATATAGTCGTAGAAAATGCATGCTCCAGTCATAGCAACACCGTTCTGTCATTCACTACGTTGTGGACATTTAATTGTACCATATGATTGAAAACTAGCCTTGGTTTAATATGACTTGTTTGTAGTATGAATGATTATAGAATTTTAATTGAATATGAAGCTGTTTCAATAAATTTAATTAATATTGTTATATCATTGTTATTAGTTAGATTAAATATGTTTAATTTTAATATCATTTATGTTGATGGCTACACAAGGATTCTCTGAGATGAGACTTCTGGTTACGAATTTGTCATCTACAGCAGTTGTATAAAGATAAGCATAATCAGAAGGTTTCTGGCAGCTGGCCTACCAGTGATAAGGAAAACTCAGAGTTTCAATGCACTTGAATTCAGTGTCGAAGATGTGAAAGTACAAATTCCCATAAATTATAATAATAGTCTATTCAGGCCCATTAGTCTTATCGATGTGATAAACGATGTAAATCGTCGATAGATAACATCACAATTTCTGCATCTCATTTTTACATCCTTGAAAAATTACTAAAGCAGAAGAATATGTATTATTATTGGATTTTATGCACTATACAAGGGGCCTTTAATAAAGTGGGTAAATTTTATTGGATCTGGTGGAACTGGGTAACAGCCAGTCTTCTTGTCTCGTAATAGGGAGACATCGAAAAATCTAGTCATTACCGTTACTAAGCATGAGTATTCTAGAAAACACCAGGTGACCCTTTCACAATGCCAACTCGCATACTGGGCAATAATGTTGACTACGATTTGTGTATACTTATACTAGTCCAATATCAATGCTTCTGTTGGCCTTTTATGAATTACGTTGACTGCCGGCTATGATGGGGCTTTCTACAAATCTGCTACTGCTTCTACAAGCTGTGTTGATATAAGACCACGAGAATAGATTGAATCTACCTTTTTATACCCACCACCGTTTGCAAAACATCGAAATATTTGCCATATAATCAAAAAGTATATATATTCTAAGTCCTATTAAGATAACCAAAGCTTCAGACATCCTCGCTATTTTTTGCTATTTCCTTTAAATATAATGCAGTTAATATCATGAAATTTTGCACGCTTTATTTTTATTATAAAAGGGCAAGTTCCGTTAAAAATGGTAAGAATCGGTCCACGATTTCTCATAGCCGCCATATAAATGTCTTTTCCGAATATAACTTTATAGCCTTTAGAAAAGTTTCAGGTAAAGATATATCGAAAAAGGGTATTTTTTTTTAAAGCGGTCCATATATGACCATAGCCTCCATATAAACTTCATTTCCGAAAATAATCGGTCCAATAACCCTATATACCAATATACCCTATATTGGATTTGTGCTGGTATTTTTAACGCCCAACACCCACCCAAAAGTATACACAGCGATTTAACGATATCCGTCCGTCCGTCTGTAGGGTCCCACTATTGTAGGGTGTAAATAAATCTCTAATCAACATCATCAAGTTGAAGTTTGACAGAAATAATGCACATGTATTAATAAATCACAGTAGCCAACTTTATGGTGATCGACACATAATTGGTCATAGCTCCCACTTCCGAAAAACACATTAACTTTTGTAAATATCAATAGCGAACTGAAATATTTCACCGATCAGTTATATGTAAGTAAAAATTTTACTATTGGATTTTGTGAAGATCAGTCCATATTTGCAGACAGTTCTCATATTTCCTAGAATAACAGGAATACCCAACAAAATGATTTAAGTTATTTTATGTGATCTTGTCTGTTTGTCATTTTATTCTATAAAATTGTTAGCGTAAAACTCATCCTGTACTGTAATTATAAAACTTTTAGTTTTGTTGTACAGGGTATCAAATAAATAAATAAATAAAAATTATAAAATATATCGTTATTGAGATGAAAATATCGTTATTGAAATAAGAAATTCACTATTAGACTCAAATACAATAAAACATTTTAACCTTTGTCCGGCGGAAGAGGTACAATTGTACCTTTTTCGTTTTTAAATTGCAATAACTTTTTTTTTGTTAATACTAGATATTTAAAATTTTCTGACATCTCTAAACTTTTATTGCGGATTACATATTTGAAACTAAAAAAAAAAGATTTTGATTATATCATACCGAAATAAGTCTTTTTTGACTTGATATCCCTAAAAGGCTGAAGGGGTACAATTGTACCTTCATATAAGTCGTAAGGAAAAAACAAGAAAATAACGCAGAGTTATTTTTATTTAGGAAATAAAAATATATTTTTATGGTGTTTCCTTGCATAAAAAACATGTGGTACTTTGAATAGAGTGTTCATCGCACATATGTTTCAAGCAGATTGCACACGCCTTTCTAGTCTACGTTGTTTGCGTGTCTCACAAACATAACATCTTCCAACCACCGTTGATGCTCCCCGTCTACCAAAGGGTACTTTGGAACCAATTTCTGGACTTTGTGCTGCCACTATAGGTCGTCCAAGTACCATTTCTATAGAACTTCGAATAAAATATTTACCTGTTATAAGTTTGTTGCCACTACGGTCTTTGACTGATAGGTGTTTTGAAAGATCTTTCAAGAACTTTCGTCGTTGATCTTTTGATAAACTGTTTGGGTGGTGGCTTCTATATAATATATAGGAGGCAAAAGCCGCAACGTCAACCATGTTATAAAATAATGTTCGTCGTTTTACGGTGTATTCGCCCAACATTTTGTCCATGACATCTACTCCACCTTTTGTTTTATTATAATATTTTATAATTTCTGGCTTAGCAGCATCCGTATTTTCTACTTTTCCTGTCATGTGCATAGTTGATAGTAGTATCACCGATTTCTTCTTTTTTGGCATGTATGAACAGATCCTGGCATCACTGTTATAAGCAAAAGTTGATAGGCCTTTCCTTTGTTGGCTGCATATTAAACTCATGTTTTAAGAACTTAAGACCTTGCCCAATTGTAAGGATGTGAAAAAATTATCTGCAACCACATTCCTACCGGAGCCCCTATACAGTTGAGCTAAGTCCACCACAATTCGTTCACCAATATTTGTTTGTATTGGACCGTCTTTCGGCTTTCCGGTATAAATTTGACCATGTAATGGATGAATCACAACCCCAGAATATTTTTATGCCATTCTTAGCCGGCTTAGAAGGTATATACTGAGTAAATTTGCTATGGCCTCTAAAAGGAAATAATTGTTCGTCTACTGTGATACACTCATATGGTTTGTACGCATTTTCTAAATTTTTGTTCATCATTGTCCAGATATCCCGAATTGGTGCAGCTTAATCTTCTTGTATTCGCGCTGCACGTGTATTTTCGTTGTCGAATCGGGAAAATCTTAGCATCATCTTGAAGCGGTCTCGAGTTCGATTTTTTGGTATTCAATTTTTCTACTACTTGTTTTTACTTTACGGGGATTCCCCTGTATGTATGTTATCACAACAAAGTACTATTCAAGTGTATTTATATCATTGATGGACATTTCACCAAACAATTGTTTATAATCAACGCCCCCTTTTTCTTATGCTCTTCAGTTTAGTCGCTCAAAAGAGAGATTTTTTTCCAATTACAGTCGGTAATATAAATGGCAATATAAACTTTAGTCGCTCAACAGACTTTGGCGAATGCACATGTTAGCTTGATGCTTAAAGATTTTTTTACAATTTCAGTGGTTGATATAAATGGCAATGCAATTAAAAGATTATTTTATGATAAACAATGCGTTTGGAAACCTACAATGTCTTTTATGTCATCAAATATTTAAAAAATATAAAAAAAATTTTTCGGATCTAAAATTCATTTGTAGTAAACAACGTAGTAAAATTAGTTCTATGTCTTTGAAACATATACTGCTCTTACGAAACTCTCATGACATCATTAATGTAGACGATTTCGTTTAATTTAATTCCTCATACGAAAATCTTTGTGACAACTTTTGCTTGTCACAGTACTTTAAATAACTCTCACTTTATCTCACTAATACAAGTGCAAAACGATTTTGTCCACCTCTGATTTATATGTATACGGTGATAGCATTGGTGCAACAACAACAATGCAAACAAAATAAGAGTTTTGTTTACATAGTATGTACTGACCAAACGTCAAACATATCTGATTGGAATTGCAAAAAATGTATACATGTGTACGTAAAATAAGTTTTTTTTAGCCACGGGCCTGTTCTATCATTTGTTTATTAAATGAAAACAGAATAATTTAATTATATTAATAGGAAAAGCCATACATATCGTGTTAAGTATATATGGGTACAATTGTACCCATACCGCCTTTTAACGTTGTAAAATTCTTCCGCTGGACAAAGGTTAAAACGATCGTCACAATTATTTAAAGTATGAATAGAACAATATGTATACAACCGAATACAAACTCTTACTTGTTATGATTGCTGCAGACGTTTTCATGATGAGTACATTGAAAGGAAGTTTTTATCTACTTTTCTCTCTCGAAGATTAGGTTTTTATTTATTTATTTATTTAGGTCAATAGATTTTACATCCTTACTGACTACATATAAATGACAAAACAGTAATATATATATATATAAATAATTAGTTCAACAATTTAGATATAAAGTAATTTTTTTCTTCAGTACGTCGTTACTCTCAGATATGTTCATAAGGTGATAGCATTTATTGAAGTTAACACATGCACGACGAAAAGAATCGTTATTAGCATATACAGAACGGTAGTATTTTAATGCTAAGAGTTCATAATTGCGGGTTGGTCTAACAGGAACATTGAAGTTTAGTTGACTAAGCAGGAACTCCGAATCAACATCACCACGAATTATGCCCAGAACAAATAAAGCACTCAGCATCAATCGTCGACTATTTAGAGTTGGCAATTTTATCAAAGCAAGTCTACTTTCATACGGTGGCAAGACATAAGAATTCCAACCAAGATCACGGAGACAGAAAATTAAAAATTGCTTTTGTACCGATTCAATACTATTGATATGAATTGAATAACAAGGATCCCAAACAATTGATCCATACTCAAGAATTGGTCGAACAAGAGAAGTATATAAAAGTTTTGTAATATAAGGATCTAAAAATTCCTTAGACCAGCGCTTCATGAATCCAAGTACCCCATAGGCTTTATTTACCATTATAGAGATGTGATCGCGAAAATCAAGTCTATGATCCAACAGTAAGCCAAGATCCCATATGGTTTGAACTTTATTTAAAATAACAGTATCAATATAATAAGAAGTCTCAATCGGATTGTGTCTAAAAAATGACATGTGTTTGCATTTCTTAATATTTAACTCCAATAAATTAAATCTGCACCATTGAGAAAAATTGTAAAAGTCGGCACTTAGTAAACTATGTCCATTTGTATCATTAAAAGAGTTAAAAAGTTTAACATCATCGGCATACATCAGTACATTAGAATGCAAAATAACAGTAGGAAGATCATTGATGAATAGCGTGAACAAAATTGGACCCAGGTGGCTACCTTGAGGAACACCAGAATGTACTTGAATAATTTTTGATATAACATTCCCAAATTTGACTTGTTGAGTTCTTTGTGATAGATAAAAGTTTAACCATTTTATAGCTGAGAAACTAAAGCCCATAAGTGATAATTTGTGTAATAGAAGATTGTGGTTAACTTTATCAAACGCCTTACTAAAATCCGTGTATATCACATCAGTTTGCATTTTATTTGTAAAACCTTCATTGACGATAGTAGTGAGTTCCAAAACATTAGTTGTAGTTGAACGGGACTTACGAAACCCATGTTGACATGGTGATAGAAGGGAAGAAATTTGATGATATAAGCAATCTGTAAGAATTTTTTCAAGGAGTTTTGGAATTGCATTAATTTTAGCGATACCTCTGTAGTTAGATACATCATTTTTACTGCCATTCTTGAATAAAGGAATTATATATGATGTTTTCCACACTGATGGCAAATAACACGCTACAACAGATTTGTTAAATAATGCAGTAAGAGGCGCGGACAGTGATGCTGCACAGTTTTTAAGGATACTGCTTGGAATACCATCAGTACCTGGACTAAACGAGTTCTTCAGCGACTTTAAGTTCGAAAGCACAGTATCAATATTTATAAATGGAAAGTAAATCCCACATGAATGAGTCGTAGTATAAGGATATTTTGTTGTGTTAGAATAGGACTTGGTAGAATAAGTTGTTGAAAAGAAGTCAGCAAATATATTGCTTATTGAAACATCGTCATCAGCAGTTAAGGAGCCATACTTCAATTGCTTTGGATAACATGAAGAGCGACGCTTGGAGTTTACGAATTTATAGAAAGATTTGGGGTTTACTCTTATATTGTTTTTAATACGATAAATATAGTTATTGTATGCAAGTTTATTAGTAGTGTTGTATTCAGATCTTGCTATAGCATATTTACGAAAATCAACCAGTGCACCAGTTCTCAAATATTTAGCAAAACATTTATTTTTCTTATTTTTAGCATTTCGTAAGTGTTGATTATTCCATGGCGGCCCATTATTATTGTAGAATTTACTTTTTGGAACTGTGATACTAATGAAATTATGCAAAATATTATAAAAGCTTGATACATTATTATCTAAGTTATCATCAGCAAGTACATAATCCCAATTGACATTAGATAGCAAGCTGTTAAGTACAGTATAGTTAGTGCGAGTAAAACAATAAGATTGCAATGGTATAACATTTTGTATTCTAGCCATAGATTGTTCATTATCCGGCAATGATAAACCAATTTCAAAAGGAGGATGGTGAAGGTCAACGGGATACGACACAGGCAATGTATCACGAAGACAAAATTCCAGAGGATAATTAACGAAAGCAAGATCAAGAATATTTCCGGATTCATTTGTTATATGGTTTAATTGGAAAAATCCGCATCCATGCAGGGAGTTTTAACTCCTGTTTATACGACCAATATGTATTTCCTATAGTATTAATGAAAATCGAACTTTTTCTAAAAACTTTTTCTGTGAAAATAGATAAATATGGCATATAAATAACGACTGGTTGGTATTGAAATTGGTTGAATTTTATCTATTATTTATAATAAGTCCATACAAATGTCCTCCAGATTGACTTATTAATCAATTTCGCTACAAATTATATATAAAATCTAATCACTCCTACAAATGTTATGCCGATCGTTCATTAATTGACCAGGTTTCCCATATAAGTTCTTAAAAATCTTTAAAAACCTTATTTTATAACAATCGCCCAATAATTAGTCATATCTGCCATATAGTGACCAGTTCTGAAAAACTTTTTTTTTATTCATATACTCTGTTAAGGGTATTATATGGTCGGGCTTGACCGGTTACAATTTCTTACTGGGTTCGTAATGATTTCTGCTATAAAGTTACCAAATTATTTAAAGTTTTCTGCATGATTATTAAAACAGTAATAGTGAAACTGACAAGTTTTTATTTTTTACACTTAAAATTTGAAACAAATTTGTGGTAAATTATTTTTTAAATGTTTGATTATTCATTTTTCAACTGAAAGTGTAACACTTTCTTATTTTACAATGTCATGTGATTTTCACTTTCGATAAATCAATATGTATTGAGTTTTGTCTTTGATCGTTTACAATTGCCATAAAGTTATTTGAATTTATGTGCAATTTACAGATAAAGAAGTGCTTGTGCATAAAATTATAGCAGAGGAAATATTTAGGACTTAGCAATTGATATGATGTTTAAATGAAATTAATATTTTATACCAGAACACAGCAGTTTTGAGATAACTCTGCCTTCTGCTCTATAAAAAATAAAGATTGGTTTCTGCGTACTGCACAATTTCCCTTGGATTAAATGAAATAAAGATAAAATAAAGTTGTTTTACATTGTAATTGTAACCAATATAGTTTTCTCACTAACTTTGAAGCTTTGAAATATCATTTGAAACACTGACCCATACATTTGAATTGTGCTATAATTTTCTGCATAATTCTTTGTGATGTTTTACTCTTTTCCGTTCGTTTTCAACTTGTTTTTCTTTTCACATCAAACCTTAAGGTGTCTCCGAGTGCAATGCAGACATGTTTTATTGTAATAGTCTCTTCTACATAAGATTTCATTTGTTCAATTCTATTTACTTTTTGTTTGATTGTAACCAAGTTTTCCTAGAAGCATATAATTCTTATTTTGCTTTAACCACCCCCGTATATGGTTTTTAATAAAGACTTGCGTGTAATGTGTTTTGAAAGCTACAAAGTTCCAAATTGTGTGTAAGCAATTGTAGCTGATGTATTTTGCTACGAAAGGAGCAAAAACTCATGTCAACTTTTGTATTTGTTTGTCTAGTTTATGTTGTTTTTATCCCTAAGGAGTTATCGTCATTCATTCATTCATTCATTTGATTTTGTTACATACAATTGCACCGACACTGTGACAAAAGCAACACACAACATCAAAGTAGAAAATGTATATATGTTAGTTGCTGTACGAGTAGTGGCAGAGGATTTATTTAGTTTCGGAAAGAGCAAAAAGAAAAAAGAAAACACTAAACCATTGGTGTTGTTTGGTAAATGATGTTGTTTACTTTCAAATTCTATTGCTTTTAGTACCCCACGCACATGGAGACAGTTAGACTTGCATATTAGGCTTGCACTTATTTCGTACTTTTTATACTCAGCACCAAAAAGATTTATAGCATAACGAAATATTGGTCGTCTAACTAAAAAAATATTATTCTGGGTCCTTAAAATATTCTAACAAAATCTAGCTAGTAGTATTGATGAAATATAACTTTTTAATCAGGGATGTACGGTATTCAAAATATTTAAAATTAGTCAAATAGAACCTAAAGTATGGACCAAAATGTGAGACAACCTTCCAAAAAATATTATTTATGTCTTTCCAAAATGCTTAGCTATTTTATTTATATAACGTTAACGTTATTTCTATGATAAAGGGACAAGCCTTGTTGAAACTGATAAGAAAAGGACCATGAGTGTTCCTACAAATTTCATCTAGAAATATGGCTCAATGTAACATAAGTTGCAATTGTAATCATTTGTAACAATTTGTTTTGGCGTCTTTAAATTGTGTTTACACTTAAAAATGTTTCACTATGATTGTTGTCTGGCATATCAGATGTATATATATTTTTCGTGAGTTTGTTCCATAGTACTGCGTTTTCTTTTTAAACCAAATTGATGTTTCGGAATACAATTGTTTTCAATGAATATCGAACGTAAAAGTACAGCTGCTCTAATATGGGTTACAATAGATGACAAATCAATTGTTTCATTTGCTGTGTTTGGACAAATACATTTTTCAAATGATTAACAGATTCTGTTTATACTTAATAATTTTTAAGGACCGTTTACACAGTGTAACTTGTAAATTGTTAACACTATTAATGTTTGTGCAAACTTTTAAGTGAACTTTGGATTTAAATTACTTTGGAATAAGATATATACAAAACCAATGGCTTGTAGTTTTTACACAAGAATGATTTATTTTCTAAAATGGTTCTTAAAACTATTTGACATATAAAAATCCCAAGCTTATTGACAATTTCAATGATAAGTATTTGGCAATTCAAAATTTACTAATAAATATAAAGGTATTAATTCATTTTTTAAATAATTCAAAATTTAAACTTAATTCTAATAATGACTAAACAGATTCCCTTTTGCTCTACAATTTCTTTCCCAGCCATCACTTGAATTGTAAAATCTCTCTTCGGGTTCTTCTGTTTTCATTTACGAGCTATTCGAAACCTGCAGAATAAATTCTATTATATCTGATTAGTCGGGGGGTTTAATTAGCAAGTTGAGCTACTGGTGTTTTTAGTAGTATGTTTTCAAAACAAAGTGTACTGGGATATTTTCTATATTTAGGACCTTTTATTCCTGTGCCTGTCATCGCTCAATTACCAGTCGGGGTTACAATTTCGAGGAGACACAATAAACTAACAATAGTATGTGAGCTATCAGATGATAATTTTAACGAAAATTATATTTCAATCATTTCTGTAGGTTTTTTCCTCGACATCACATTCAGCTTAATTTTGAAAATTGTACCAAACAAAAATCGACATTTCGTAATCAGTCTTGGTCTCCAGAAAGTCTTTGAATCTATGACTATGTTAGCTTTCTATGTCTTCTAAAACCCTTGACGCAAATACTCGTATTGTTATACCCTTCACTACCATTGGTGGTGAATGAGGGTACAATAAGTTTGTCATTCCGTGTGTAACACTGAGAAATATTCGTCTGAAACCCAACAAAGTATATATTATTGTTCCTTATGAAATTTTAAGTCAATTTAGCTATGTCCGTCTGTCTCTTGAAAACATTCTCACGTCTAAACCACACAACCAAAATGAACAGAGTTTATAAAAACCTGTTTATAATTCTCCTAAGCAGTTTGGTATTGAAACTCAGCAAAATCGATGTGGTAAAACCAGAGTTATGGATCAAAATGTAGGACAACCTCCATAAAAATTTAATATTTTTAAATATTTTTGTTCCAATTTTTTGATATATATTGCAGATATTACCATGAAATTTTATTCATTATTTTTTTATGATAAAAGAAGTAAGTGTGAAGAAGAAAATAAGAATCGGTCCACAATTTCTCATAGCACCTAAACAAATATCTTCCTGAAATATGGCTTAACCTTTAATTAGGCGCATCAAGAAAATCACGCATGGGGTCTTACTTGACCACAAAGTTTATTACAAGTGGTGGATTACAAAAAAATAAAAATTAATATGTTTTGTTAAATTATCAAAATTATTTATTTCAATTATGTATAAAAAAAACAACATTTTTTCATTTAAAAACATGAAACCATAAATAAAATACTTATTCGAACATTTTAACGTATAAATGTTTCAGTATTAATTTCTCCTGTAAAATTGGAATATTACTTCAAAATTCGTCAAAATGAGTGTCATGTAAAAAGAAATCGCAAAACGAAATTCTGGTTTAAAGTCGACATTCGAAATTCTATTAAATACGTATAAAACTGTTATAGATAAAACTCCACACGAATAATTCTTATAAATATATAAATTTTTGTACTAATTTTATGATGTCTCATATAAGGACAACATCCGAAAAAAACATTAATCTTTACATATATATATATCTTAAAAATATTAGTACCGACTCAAAACTTTATGTATATATACATATATATTTATATCATGTAAATATATATTTTGTGAATTTCGGTTCATACCGAATCCTCCATATAAAGACCTCTTCCGAAAATAACTTCATACTCATAAATCTCTTATAATTGATGAAACCGATCCAAAATTTTACACAGATCATTTACATATATGCCAAAATAAAACTGCTGGATTTTGAGAATATCGGTCCATATTTGACTATATACCCCAAATAAGGTCCTCTTCCAAAATTCACATTAATAATAATATATATCTTAAATATACCGTTATCGACGTGAGATATCCTCATATGAATAAAATTCACTGTTTCAATATTTAAGGAGTTCGGCCCATTATTTGTCCTAGCTGCCATATAAGGACCATTTCGGAAAAACAATTTAACAGTTAAAAATATATAATAAATATTAATATCGAACCAACTTTTAATTGGATCAAAAATTTTAATCCAGAAACCATATTAATATCGGTTATAATGGAATTATGCTACTGGATTTTATAGCTGTCAGTCAATCATATGTAGCTCCTGAATTAACTCCACTTCCGAGTATGACAACCAACCATACAACTCTTGTAAATAACGTTATTGAGATGAAATTCAACCAAAATAAAACCTTAAATACGTAAAAATCTAGGGCATATAAAATTACCGAAATTTGCTTTTACGGTAAATTTTTTATTTAAAAACCGGTTTATCGGTAATTTACCGGTAATTCTGTTTAATTTTAAGTTTATCAGTAACGAGTAAAATAAATGCTTAAAATTGTGTAAAGAGAAATATATATTGTTATATATTAAAGTAATAAAACGTTTAATGCATTGTTCAACAAAGTTATTTAAAATAAATGTAATTATTAATAAAACAAAATAAGAATGTTAAAATATATTATATCATTAAGAGAAAATTTTAATTTTTGAATAGATCTGCGTGTGTATTAAAATATGCTCGCAATAGGCAAATGGTGTCAATTGTATTGTCATTAAGGCTGGTTCTAATTTTTGTGCAAATTAACCCTGCTGCAGGAAAAAGCTCTTTCTGATTCCACACTCGTCGGCTTTACTGTCAAGAGGTGGTTGAACGCTATCGTCAGATACTTTCCATGCTTTTGTTCTTTTTCAAGGAGTGCGATTTCTTTTTTTATTACTTTTGTTAAAATCGTGGTATTGGTTACGTTGGAAATTTTATTCAATTTTATTTTATTTTGATTTTTAATGGCCAATTGTAGCCTGTCTTTCATTGTTAACTGGGTTGATTCAGGGATTTCTTCTACATCATCAGAAGACTCGTTTGAATCATTTGTCGAGTTACATTCATTTCTCATGTTCAATATAGAACGAAGCGTCACAATAGTTTGTATCAATGAAGTTTTATGTAGTTTTAACCTAATAATAAAAAAAAATATTTCTTAAAATATAACATTCTATATTTAAATTTAACTTCAATTGGAATGAAATACTTATCAACAATTACCGAAATTGCCGGTATTTTTCTTTTAAATTTACCGGTAAATTCGGTAATCAATACGACCGGTAAAACCGGAAAACCGGTTAACCGTTTACATTAGTGGATACTGGATTTCGAAGCCTTAAGTCCATAATTGGTCCATTTCTTCTAGATAATGCTACTGAGATCAAATTGAACCAAAATAATCATCACCTTATAATCTTACCCTTTTTATAATCTGTTTCTTAACTTGCGGTGAATATGGAAAAATGTTTTTTTACTTTCATAAATTGTTAAATTAATCTCAAGATTATTATGAAAATCAGACAAACTCTGTAAATTATGGTAAGAATCGGTAATTTCATCAATTATAACTGGTCAAAATGAGATAAAATTCCGAAACACTTAAAATAAATTAGGTTGGTCGTAAACTTGTCTCTCAAACAATATAAAAAATACTAATAAAATTAGCACTAATATTGAATAGAAAACAAAGAATAAGGATATTCTAGTCTTACAACCAGTGTAGTGTTTATTTCTTTTTTACATTTTGGTGCTGGGTATTTAAGATTCAGCACAGCCGAATATTGCACTCTAACTTATTTTCAATAGAAATATTAAAAATTTAAATGGGCACGAAGAACAAATTTTACCACAAATAGTTATTGCTAATGGTAATATCCTAAAATTAACAATTTGGACAGATTAAAAGATTTGGATCAAAAGATATGATAAACTTGTTTCATACTAATTACTATAGATATTATTTTCTCGTTAACATTCAGATTATTGTATTTCAAGTATGAATTTCATCCAGAGCAAAACAAGAGCCATCCTAGTATATGCATGTTTGTATGTACGAGCTTTGTAATCTATCACTTGCTTTAGTGGTGAACAAAACAAATACTCTCTTTTTGCTGGACAAATACTCAATGGACCATCTCCTGCATCAATGCAACATTTACAATTGCCAACCCTTTGGATTGGAATCATTTGACCAATCACACAAACATACACATACATAGTTAGACACCCACATTTACACATTTGTTAAATAAAATGTTTATATTTTTATATTGTCCTCTTGACACATTGACATTAAATATTGTTATAGAAACTACAATTATTTGTATCTGTATGAATATGAGTTTCACAAATAACTAAAAAATAAATAATAATAAAGAAAACACTCTTAAATGAAATTATTTTATGGGATTTTCTAAGTATTGTAAAGCTAAAGAATGACACAAAATATGACTTGAATACACAGAGTTTTATATTTTAAAAGTAAGCAATAAATCTAGAACTTTTATATTCATATAACAAATTATGTTAGAGATAATACAATAAATAAATGTTGCAATGAAAATTATTCTTTTGAATGAATTGAAAATGAACTTTAAGCCATTGATATTATTAAAACTTAGGATGTATGGATGACATTCAAAAATTATTACATGTGATTAAGGACTGGTTTTTAATGAAATATTGTTGGAAACTAGATCAAATATACATTTACAAAATCTTACAATATTTATATAAATTCTTTTTATAATGACTTTTTTAATTATTTAAGCTTGAGGTCTTTATATTAATAAAATATTATATTTATTATTTTCGATATTTCGCTAACCTTTGGTTAGCATCGTCAGGAAATTAATTAACAAATTTTATTAAAAATAACAAAAAACGATAACAAATTTATGAAAAAATATTTTTCTTTTTTGTCATAAATTAAATTCAAAAAACTATTTGTCACAAAAATTTCTTAACCTAGTAATAATACCTATATATCTTACATACTTATAAATAAATACATTTCTAATTAAACTTATTTTTTTTTTATATTTAAACATTTTTTATTTTAGGAATAATAATTTTTTAGAAAAGATTTTGGAATATGATTTATAATTTATAATCATTTATAGTAATCCAGAAATCAGTGGCTTATTATATATTGCCATTTCTAACAACTAATTACAAAAATTCTTAAAAAAGCTAATATGTGTACAAACAATTTCTATTGCCAATTTTACAGTCTTCAAAAACGACCCACTTGTTAAAAGGTTGCGTAGAATTGTTGACAGTAAACTAAGAGAACGGTTTGAGAAATATTTATATCCAATGCAAGCCACTTAAGGGCGAACGATTTACTGATCAGAATAGCTTCTGGTACATTGAATTGGATGATTGATCTAAATTTAAAAAGGGTATATGATGGTGTAACTTAATTTTCCTACTTTAATACAATGGATATACATGGAGTATCCAATAGCATATAAATTAGATACAAGAGATGCACTCGATTTTGGATTAGAATGCAAGTTAGTCGCAGAAAATTGTTCTAATCACCTTTACTGTAGATGCTAGATGGTAAAATGGTATTTGAATTTTTAACAGAAAATATTTCCAATCTTTGATATTTCTTTATTTAGGCTCGAGTTCATTAAATTTAATTTACAGTAAATTATTTTTACTGAAGGTAGGGATTGTTACATGAAAATTATTATTAAAATTTATTGATAATTTTTCTTGGCTTAGAATTCGAACCTGGGTTGTTGGTTGAATTTACATATGTTTCGAGAAACACCACTTTCTCTCATCACAATTCTTTACATTCTCACCCTCTGCACCACTGCGGCGCCTATTATCCTACGGTCAAACATAAATCCTTTAACCAGTATTACTGGTGGTTCAAAATTTGCTGTAATTATCATTTTTCATTTATTTTACATGCTGCCTCCTTTTTTCTTCAGTTTTTTCGTATTCATGCCGAGACTTGGTCTCGAAAACCTGACTGACCTGACATTTTTATTATGTTTGTAATAATTCTTAGAAAATATTTCCTACATCCTGTGTTCCTGTTGTGGTGAGACTTATGGCCGAATTAGTTAACCATTGGTAAACTAAAATACTAACTATTGTTTAACTTGGTATCCTTATGGCAAACTAAACATTGCGAATAAAGAATCGTTAGTTAAGCCTTTGCCATTAGCTAACTAAAGACTGTGAATTTAGCCATTAGAATAACTTATTTTTGCAATTAATGATGGGAGGCAAGCAAAAACCTTGTCACAGAATACAAGATTCAGAGATGTACTTGGCTTAGAATTACCTTGGGTACCATTCAGCATTTAATGGCCATTGAAGAGTATTTATTGGGAATTACCACAATATGAGTCAGCTTTACTTGAAACTAGCCTTACAAGGACCGTTTTTGACCACAGCATAAATAAATAAATTTCACAAAGTAGTTTTAATCGCCCTTATTCTGTTTGGCGTCGTCGACATCTTTGTCAATTTTCATTCAACGTCACTTTAACACGACATCAATACAAATTTGGTATTTCCCAACAGTCTTGTGTTGACGTCGTCTTATTATCGATACATACAGCACACATTTCTAATATTTGAGTCAACTGATACGTTTTATTTATTTTTTTGGGTACAAACAAAACTTTGTGAATTATAAAAAACTTTTTTAAAATGAATATTATTAAAATAAAATGATATTTTATACGGATGCCAGTGAAAAAGAAAACAAGAAGGGATTTTCTTTTCTATGGTATACAAAACATCAGTTTCGTACAATAAAAGTACTTGTATTTGTATGTTGAAATGCCATAATCTCTTATTAATATCTTTGGATATATATTATATTCACGGTTATATTGTAGTATATCGAATTAAACCTTTATTTCTTGACTTTTAAATTTTGTAATTTATAAACTTGCTCAAACGTCGGTATTTCCTGGATTTTTTAGATTTTTTAAAAAAATATCGGATCAAAAAATAATTTTTCGAAATTGACCTATAAATGGTCAACATAAGTAGGTCATGTTATACATCGTTGGTCTTTAAAATACCTATCATTTCATATATATACCGTCTAATAAATAAATATAGTTTGCAAGATATAGCTAAATATATAACAAACTTTTGAGACGCACCCACTCGAAAATAGGTGGGGCCGACAAAAAAAATTTTGTTATTTGAATTAAAATTTAATGATAAAATTTTGGAAATGATTTAAAAAATGTCACTATAACCGACTTAAGCCAGATTTTTTCAGTTCTTCCATCAGCTTTTTTTAATTATAAATTTTTTATTTTTATTTTTACTATTTAAATTTGTTTTCAAATTCTTCCTTGTACACATAAGAATACAACACGATACTAAAACAAGCAACAGTACAGTATATGTATAAAACAGTTTTTAAAATGGGCGTTATATGGGAGATATAACCTATTGTGGATCGATCATTATTATATGTGTTAAGCTTTATCTCGATTTAAATACTTTTAAACGATTTATGGAGCATAAAGTGAACGGAGAGACCGATCATAATAAAATTGGACCGTATTATTTGCATATATAAGAAATATATTTGCATTCAATATTATTTGGATACCAACATTTTTGAGAGAGTTATGCTCTTTAAAGTGATTTTCGGAAATGGGACTAATATGGGACTAATACGAATAATTATGGACCGATCTGCACAAACGATGTCGTCTTGTGTCAACGACGCCCAACAGAATAATGGTGAATGAGTTATTGCTTATTATACGATGATTAAGCGTTACTTACTGACAGATAAAAAATTGCTTAATGCAAAGGCACCAGTAGATTGTTGCAATTCAGAATTACGGATATTGCAGTCATCATGACATAAATACTTCTAATCTTTAAAGCTATATATCCCTTGCTAGGAAAGTCCACATGAGGAAATAATATAACTTATAATAATTCCTACCAAATACATTACAATAACTGTATTTTTGTATCCAGGTATTATAATATTGAAGGCAATGAGGTAGAGGATGAACTTGCAAGATAATTAAGGAAGCTTTACTCAGGATTAACTGGTCTTGAAGAAGCAGATTGAATGTAGATTGGACTGTAAATATATGAACTGTTAGAGCTATCACAGTCCATTTAGGACTAGGACAACTAAATGGGGCTATGGTAAACCAAATTATTGTAGAATGTGCGGGGACTAATATGAGTTGGACATTGTAGAGCATAGCCAATTTTTAACCGAATCTCTTTTTTATTTGAAAAATCGATCGGTTTTAATATTTTATATTTTCGAATTATTCGAAAAACGGTTTTTAAATTGTTTAACCAGTTTTTATAATTAAAAACTTTTTAAAATTTTGTAAAAAAAATTTAAAAATATTTTAAATTATTTTCTTTGCTTAGTATTGAAAATCTCCAGCTGATTTAAATACATATATAACAGAAATTCTTGAAAAAAAATAAAAAGTTTTCAGTTCTAAGACCGATTCCAACTGATTAGAACATATTTCGATATATATTATGATAAGAATATTTAGAAATAATTTGAAATCTCCAAAAACTTTTAATTTTGGAAATGCTTGTGATACATTTTTCTTCGAACAGCTTAATTATTAATTAAAAAATAGTTTTAATTAATGTGACTTATTAAGTATTTTTAGTTTTTTTTGTTCATTAAATGTAAAACTATAATACGAATGCAGACACAAAATAAATAAAAATGTAAATATTACTGCATATAAAGAAAACAAGGTTTACAGGTTTTTTCAGCAAACCCCGTATTTGAAATCTTGTTTTTTTATAACATTAAGTTTTTCTAATAATTCAAAAACCGGGTTTCTAAAAAAGTCGGTTTATGGAATACTCTAATAACCAATTGCCAGAATGGCACATAAATGTATTGAAATTCTACACAAACTGTAGGAATTGAATATGACAATTTATTCCCAAACTTTTTTTAATTTTGAGTAGGAATTTATTTGTACATACATACATAAGCATTATATTGTAATAGTAGTTTTTGTTTTGTTATAAAACTTACCTAAATGAGAATGCAATAAAGCAATTTCAAAAACATATACAATACATTTGTCATTTGCTTACCAAACACAATAATAACATTTATTCCTAGAAAATTTTATAAAATAAATAAAAAACAACAAATAATTTTTATTAAGCCTTCTAGATTTGTTTCTAATTGGAAAAAATAAGACAAATTTAAGAGAACGACCACATGTGTATAATTTGTTATTATGATTACGAACTGAAATAATAGAAAAATCATTCAATTTATGTGCACCATTGTTTCTGTTTACCCTTGTGGTATCTTTCTGAAACGTTTTACTATTTTATTTAAATTGTATTACAAGCATACATGATATTTAAAAATCAATAAAAGAATAACAATTCAATAAAAATATATATTCAACTAAATTATACTTCGAACATACAAGTTTTCTCAACCCGAGTATTGCATTAGAAACATAGACGATAAATCAATATTTCATTAATAATATTTATTATAAGAATTATGCATTATTTATATAAAATTCATTATTAAAAATATTTTAATATTTAAGTAGCACAAAAGTGATTGATTAATTTGGTACTTACGAGGGCGGCTCGGAAGAGAATAGTTAGTTTTTCAAAAACATTTTTGCTTTTTAATATAATCTCCTTCAACTTTATTACACTTAGTGAAACGCTTATCTGGGAATTCTATCCCTTGATTAAAATAGTTTTCCTCAAGGCCTTCAAAATAGTGGTTTACAAATGTAATTGCATCTTTATTTGAGGTAAAAAGCTTGCCAGCTAGGATTTTTTTTAGATATGAAAACAGGAAAACGTCACTGGGAGCTAAATCAGGAGAATAATGTGGGTGGTCAAGCAACTAGTACTTTAATTCGTTGATTTTAACTCTTGTGTTGTAAACCAAGACCTTTTTCTTGAATTTTTACATTTAATTGAATTTATTGTTTTACACTTTTGCAGATAGTCAATCAATAAAATATATTTGAAGTCCCAAAAAACCGTTGCCATATTCTTACCAGCCGATTGAATTGTTTTTGCCTTCTTCGGGGCACTTTCTCCGGCTTCATTACATTGATTGGATTGTTCTTTTGTCTCTGGAATATAGTAATGCAACCATGTCTCATCAACAGTTATGAAAATATGCTTAATATGCATTATTTTTCTTAAAAGGATCCAAACAAGTTTGAGAAATTTTCATTGTTATGCGTTTTTGGTCGACTGTTAATAAAGGCGGCACCCACCTTGCAGAAAACTTTTTTTATCCGTATTTCTTCATGCAAAATTAAATGGACTCAATCATTTGAGATGCCCATGATATTAGCTATTTCGTAGTGGACGTCGGTTTATTCTTAATGCTTGTACGACCACGTTTAACTTCAGCAACCCAAGTTTTTACTCTTGCATATGAAAGAGCACTTTCACCATATCATTATGAATTTCTTGTCTCGATAAACCTTTTTTATTTAAATATTTAATGACACCACAAATTTCTAATTTTTCCATTGTAAACAAATCGCAGAGGCGTCTTTTTTGAACACCTGTTTCTATATGAAGGAGTTGTCAGATCGAAAAGATTATTTAGAAGATTCATTAGAAACATAGGTGTATACGCAATATTTCATTACACATATAAAGTATACATCACTCAACATTCCCCTCTAGTTATTTTCACTGAATTGTCTAAAGTTATTTTATACCTTTCACCGCCATAATTAGAGAAGCAAATTTGTTTAATTTTCTTTTATTTAAGATAGAAATCATATTTGTAAGTTATCTAATATATATTAATAATTTGAACTAAAAATGGGTACACTGTGTGTAACGTCCGTAACGGAAATTTAAAGTCAATAAAATGGGGAAGCTTACTGAGATCTGCATGCTGTAAGAATCATATGTGGGGTACCCGATTTGCTGGATTTTTCTTTTATTGGAATAAAACGAATAATACGAATAGAAATGGAAAACTTAAGATGTGTAATTATGAAACACATAATTATTAGAACTATTAATTATTAGGAAAAGGTAGGTTTGAAATGTTTCTAATGTTTAGTTAGAGATTGTTCAATTTTTCGAACGATCAAAGAATTTTATTTTTCATTTACTATTCATTTTTCAAATAATATTGTGCTACTTAAATGGAGACCCTTGGGAAATTTATTTGCTGGCTTAATCTTGCAACTGCATTAGTTGTAGAAAATTCAAAATTTTTTGATTTATAAAGTTTTTCTTAATCCTAAACCTCTATTATTATTATATATAGTATAAAATATTTAAACATAATTGGAATTTTACAAATTTCGATTTTCATAAGCTGACAAAAAGTAAACTGTTACCTTAAATATGTTTCTTAAACGTAGCAATAGTTATTGCTCACACCATTTAAAAAACAAATGAAAATAAATGGAAAAGTGGAAGGAAAACATATGACAGCAAGATAAATATGAAAGAACGTGATATTCCTACCTGCAGAGTGTTGAAACAGGAAAACAAAAAACGGAAAAAGGAAATAAAAAAGTAGGTTTTAGCCTCCAGTAAAAAAGAAATCAAGCAGCAAATAACCACAAATACATTCCGATAATCTAAGACGTTTATGAACATAATTACCCCTGTGGCGGCAAAATAAAAATGGCAAGCTATGTTTACTTTGTCCTTAAAATAAAGAACACACAAATAAGTATTCGGAAAGCAAATACTTTGTACAATTGTAGGTAATTTATAATGAAATGGTAAAAAAACTGTCATTATGTCATTTTGTGTTACAATTTTCTTTGCAGAGTTCCTGAACATTTTTTGTATGTATCTACTATATAAACATTTTTTTTTTAATAATTGCAGCAATATTTGTTTGCCTTGTTTACTATAAGGATATTGTTGTTTGCAATTTAAAAAGCTAATTGTTTTCTTAGACACACTTAGTTGGCTTGTTTAAACATAATAATGATTGTTTGTTTTATTTAGTGAAAATCGTGTAGAAATTCTTGATTAATTTCTAAATGTATATAAGGGCAATGTTATTACGAATATATTTTTTTAAACAGAAAAATCTCTTCTCTACATAATAAAATGATCACGAAAAAAAATTTTATTTATAAATTTAAAAGATTATTAAAATAAAAATTATAAATTGTTGCTACATTTTCGAATGATGACTAATAATGACTTTTGCACTAAGTAACATTTATATAACTATAACATTCTAAAGATAACATGTAGAAATTTAAAAGAAGCATTGCAAAGGTTTTCTCTGTGTAGATCATGTACACTTTAAATGTATACACATCATAAGTCTAAGAAGTGAATATTACAAAAGAATCTTTCAAAGTTTTTTTGTTATATCTTGAAAATTACTTGGATATAACATTGAGATTGTCTCAGTTTTTAACACAATTTGAATAACATTTGTTTAGTATTCGTGAACCCAGTAGCCAGCAAAAATCTTATTGATTTTTAAGCAGTATAAATTGATTTCCGAACAATTTAATTCTTAGTAATAAAAGTTAAAACAAGTAGAAAGTATAGTCGGTCAAGCACATATGTATAAAACAGTTTTTCAGAAATTGGCGTACATGTAAGATTATGGACCGAGCATCAGAAATTTATTGCCATGACTTTTGTGAATAAAAAAAAAAAATATTATGTGTGTTAAACTTTATCTCGATATAAATACTTTTAAAACATACGTATATATGGAGGCGAAAGTGAATTACGGAGAGGGTTTTATATGGGAGTTTCGACTAATTATGAACTGATCGTTATAAAGTAGCTGTCATCAATTCTGTATATGTATACATATAAAACATATTTGTGTGCAATATTATTTAAATACCAACATTTTTAAGAGTGTTATGCTCTTTGAAGTGATTATCGAAAGTGGGCCATGGGAGCTATAATCGATTATGAACCGATCTGCACAAAATTTATAATAGTTAAACCTTTAGTTCGGGAGGACATTTGTATGGGGTTTAGGTGAAATAATAAACCTATTTTCACCAGGTTGAATTCCATGTACATATACAGGGTAGGCCACCAGAAACCAAGGGGTGTAAAAGTTTAATAACTTTTTCGTTTATTAATTTTTTTTTTTATTTTTTCTTTCAGATTATATAGACAACACTTGGAGAATTTATAATGGAGAGTTTCACAACTGAACAGAGAACCAGAGATAAATTATTTGACGCCTTACTTACTTTATTAAAAATTTGATTATGAGTGATGATTCAAACATTTATGATCGTTAAACCCCTATTTCGGGAGGAGATTTGTATGTGGTATAGTTGAAATAATGGACCGATTTCCACCAGTTGCAATCCCATACGTTCTTTGGCCGAAAAAATATCATAGACCAAATTTTGTTGAAATTTCTTTAGAATTGCGACCTGTACTCTGTTCACAAGCTTTGCATGGACATCCAGCCAGACGGACGGACGGCCATCGTTAAATCGACTCAGAAAGTGATTATTTTTTAAATTTTCAATGACAGCTGTTTAAAGCTGCCACTTGCTTATTTTTCTTTGCAGTTTGTATGAAATAATTTTCTACCCACCCAGTTAAAATCGGTTTAACTTAAAACGACCTTAACTTTTGACTATAGTTACAAAATAATTAAAAGTAGGTTTTAAGTTTAAAGTTGTTTTTAAAAAGAACCAACTTTAGTGTTTGTCTTGGTTATGGCCCAATATATTTAAATATATTTTTTAAATCCTACAGCTTAAAAAGTTAAAACATACCCGTATTTATTCAGCGTTCTTATTTCGAAAAGGATTTATTGAAAATAAAAAATGTCTTAACAGCTGCTTTTTATTGTTGTCTTTTTTTTCGGCTCAATTCAACTAAGAAATGTTTATCCTTTGCACAGACTTTTATTGTGTTGTTTTTATGCGTCTGATTTGTATTTAAAGTAGTCTAGCCTTTGATTTTAAAGTGTAAAAATGTACATAGTACATTAGGGTAGTATCTTTTTTATACTTTATCGATTTTCATTGCGCTCTAGTTCTAAAACTCTTCTTTTTAACAAGAACTTTGATTGTCAACATTGAATAAATCAAAAAAATTTAAGAAAACCATTAAAATTTGTAATGTATTGGAAATAGCAACTATTAACAATCTTTTCTATAAATAAAAATCAAATATCATTCATTGGTAATTGCATCATTGGGAACGGTCGCACCGATTTAGCAAATTATTTTTTCTTATATTCGTAACATACCACCTTAGGTTTTCATAGGTTATCACGGAAAGAACCTTTTTAGTTTTACAAAATTTTTTTAATTGTTTTTTTTTATTAAAAAAAAGTGACAACGCCCACTTTTTTTATATACCTAAAATCTATTAACACTTACTATTTTAAATCCTAACGTAACTTCATATACATGTTTGATTGTCCACGCAAAATAGGAAAAGAAAATAGGTACAGTGTTTAAAAAAGAGTTTCAAATTTAAACTGAAATGCACTCTAAAAAAAATATCACTTTAAAATGGAATTCTTTGAAGAAACAAATTAATTAACTTATGCCAAAACAAAATTTTCTCTAATAATAAATATCAAAACTTCAAAAATTTTTCATTAAGAAAAAATAGAAGACTCTAAAAAGAAATTAATAAAACACACAAGGCACGGTTAAAAAAAGTTGTCATTTCATTACCGGTGTTTCGTAGTTGCAAAAAAACAGAATCTACCATAAAGGGAACATGACAACAATAACATACATTGCTGATATTATCAACCAACACTAGACGTAGCAATAAAAATAACAAACAACAAATTTATAGTAATACAAAAATGTGTAATTATAATAAGAAATATGAATAATTCCCGAAACATATTTCTCAATAATGGTGAGTTAAATATATGATCTTTACAAGTAGATCTTGGACAAATGCATTCCAATGTGACAATTTTCTAAAAAAAAATATTACTTTGCAATGGTATTCTTTGCCAAATAAAATTTTCTCTACAATATGTAGTTTGTAAAAATATTAGTTTTTGTATGCGCTCTCCACAACAACTGACAATAACAACTACATATTTTGCTGTTATCTGGAAAATCCATGCTTCTCCATGATCACTTGTATGTCACTTGTTCCTGTGTCGGAGCACAATGAGCATTATTTGTTTACGCGCCAGACAATACAACAAAAAATTTTGTGTATCGTAAAGCATTGCAATGAACAAATCTATGAAAGATTTACGTATTAGAATTGGTTAACTGAATGTCCATTTATCAAAAAGTCAATAAAATACCTAAAGATTAATTTTAATTGCCATTCTTAATCAAAAATCTAAATACAAGTAATCATTCAAAAATGGGTATTTTCTCTTTTTAACTAGTTTTAAATATAAATCATACTTGGAGAAAAAACAACTTTGGACGATTCAGTTAGCTGTAAATAAAATACGATATTGGACAGATATCTACCACTACCACGCATAAAGATATGAATTCATGGCGAATCTTGTTCGTTAATCAGACTTTGAGTTTTAAGGCCGTAATAGATGTGATTGACTTTGTATAGGCTTTGCATAGCTAATACAATAATTTTAAATCAAATGATCGCCAATTTACAGCTGAATTTCGTGTAATTATGTGATCGGGAAATTTTGTTTGCAAGTTCATTATTAAAACCACATGTTAGTGATAACGATATTATCACATTTAGTTTTAATATCTCTGGATAGCATTATCTCTTCACTGTTGCTGCATTTCCAGCCAAAATTTTGAATAGCTGGCCCACTCAAGTAACGAGATAAATGAAAATGGTGTTTGTTTAAAAAAATTATTGTTCCACAAATGTTTATCTTTTGAGACCAATAACGAATCAAGCAAAATTTGGATACCCTGATCTGTAGTGAAGCGTATTCGGTCACTTCTTTCAGCCACTTCTTTCTAAGTAGTTTTTAATAGGTATTGCAACTTGAGTTGCCTGTGTGGCTCCCTTTGATTTTACAAGCTCTTATTGAATTTGACAACAATCTTCATGGAGTAATACGTACAATTCTTGGACTTTAAACTTGTTTGGTTAGTCTGGGCCATATAAACGATATCTCGCACATTGAAAAATTCATCTTTGTTGTTTACTCTTCAATAACTTATTGTGAATAAATCACTGATTTGTATCTTTCAAAAAGAGAAATAAAGTTACTAAATTAAAAAACCGAGTTCAAAAGATTTGTCATCTATTACGAATCCGTAATCTTGTAGTTACCCAAAAAGTAAACAAATGCAGAAAAGTTTTATAATGTATATTTAAATATCTATGGGTAAATTATATAGAAAACTTTTTTATTTTAACTTAGCATATAAATTCGAAAAAAATTTTGAAAATAAGGGCCAGCCTAATTTGCATATGTGCTTTAAATCTTTAGAATACATTTAACAAACTCTAAAATTTAAAGTGTACTTAAATATTTAAAAAAGCAAATAAATACATAAAAATTTGTTTGGGCCTTAAAAATGAATATATAAAAGTTTTCAAGAGTTATATTACATTCACTATTTTTAAAAGACATTCTGTTTTGTTCAATGAAATGTATTTATAATACTACCTTTGAAATTAAGTAGAATTTACAGATACACACTCAAAAATTATTTAACGTACTTTTCTTTAGAATTTGCAAAGTTTGGCAATAAAACCTAAAAACATCAATATTACTTTATACGTATGCAAAAGTCTGCATACACGAAATTAAACAAGACTTTTTAACTCTTTTGTCGTCCACCGAAATTAACTGAACGGCAAAGAGTGTTCTAGTATTTACAATCGGTAAAGGAAACCACTAGAATAGCAGCATCAATAATTAGATAGAGCATTTATCTCATTACACTCAGTTTTAACTACTTTTATCGATCGACTCAGAATCACTTTTTGAGTCGATTTAACGGTGTCCGTCAGCCAGCTGGCTTCAAGTTTAGTCAATGTCAATGTAAATCATGTGCGCAGAGAACAGGTCGGAAGTTATATCCATAAAATTCGGTCCAAGAATAGTTGAAAATGTCCTCACAAAATAGGGGTTTATGGTTCACACTTGTTTGATTTATGAACATAGTTAAAGAATTATCGCTACAAATAAGTTGTACATAAAGCATAATTATGTTTACAAATTTTGAATAGATCGGTGCATAATTGACCACAGTCCCCATATACAGCCCATTGTTGAAAATCTCTTGAAAGAGCATATTTTTCTTAAAAATATTGGTGTCCAAATAATATTCCATACAAATACGTAAATCATAAATCTCTTGAAAATGTTGGTATCCAAATAAAATTTAACAAAAATAAATTTCACATATACAGGTACCGTGACACCTAATTTTATAACGATCGGTTAATAAAATCACTGTTACATGTATAAGTCGCAAAAAAAACTTAACAGTAAAAATATATACGCAAATATATACACAGATGATAATCAGTCCATAATAGGTAATAGCTCTCATATAGCGCCTATTTCTGAAAAACAATATATGTGTGAGGTATTATCGTATGCTATGGTTGGTCTTGACTGACTATATTTGCTTACTTGTTTATGAATTTTTATAAACTTGGTTATATCATAATTTACTATAATAATTTAAAAACTCATTTATGTTCTTTAATATGTACATATATAATATGTAAAATAAGTATCGTTTTTTTATATACAAAATTAGCGTATATTTCTAGGTTTTGTTCTTGCACGTAGACTTATGGTATCTAGCAAGAATGATAAAATAAAGATTACGCCAACACGCGTAAAATTTTAAAATGTTCTGCGCATTTTGGCCCTGTCACGTCACACATTCTGTGTTTCTATTGGCTAATTTTTTCTCACTAGTTTTTTTTACTCATGTTTTGCTTGCATTTGCTCACTGCACTCTTCATGTTTATATTTTTTTTAACAGATTTTATTTTAGAACTCTCAGAGATTTCAATTGCAAGGTTGCCAACTATCATATAAAACATAAATTTTTCGCAAGAAATTTTAATTCTAACACATGAAACATTCTTGGTAACCCTTAAAATGGACCTTCTACGTCACATAACGGGAAATTATGCGCATGGCGTAATCTTTATTTTATCATTCTTGGTATCTAGTGTATGTTATGTTTATAAATATCGACCAAAATAAAAGAGTACTTCATCAATGCCGCTGGTACTTCTGGTGAACGCTTAAGAATATTATTTCAACTTTCCAATTTATGCTCTATTGCATAAGCTATAATGATAAACAGTTATCATTTGAATAGTTTGAATTTGAACTTTATCAAACAAGCGGAAAGATTAAGTTTTCGTTTCTGTCGTTTTTTCGACGATGCTGCAATTATTACCAAATGGTAGCAGATACCCCTCTTAAGAAACTTTATGCTTAAATATGCAAACTTTTCTATAATTCTCAATAAACACTGCAAAAAGTCAGATTTCTCATATACACCACCTTTGTCTAGTTAATGAAAAATGTTGAGGATATTATCATTCACCGAAACAGCTTGTTTTCGTTAACTAGAAGCAACCATCTTTTCACTTAAATATTCGAGATTCTAGATAATTATCTATATTCAGCCACATGAAACTTACCCCCTTCGTCCGGGCAATGAAACTTTTGCCGATATTGTCACTCATCGAAACAGCATGTGTTTGTTAAGTAACAACTTGGAATGTTTCTTTTATATATTCGGGGTTCTCTATAATTGTCTATAAACCCAACGAAACAAACAGTTGTTACGTATATCTGCCAACTTAATCCTGACGTATTAATTTTTTCCATTGGCTTGCAGAGAGACCGGGTTAACACAACTAACATGCCTAATTTTAAAGATAATAGGAAATAAAGAAGGAATACTTCGCACATGATTTTAAAGTATTTTTATTATTTTAAAATGTCATGTACCTTACAAAGTACCAAGAGATCATTGAAGAAGCCAATATTGTCTGTAACAATGATATACTTTAAATTCTAATAGTAATATTCAAGTGTTTGTTATTCCCAAACGTGAAACCAAAATGCAACATATCCTTACCTGCCACACTTATTATACTTTAAGCTCCAACTTTTTTCAAATTGTATTAAATGAACTGTCTACCTAATAAAAGTATTTACTTTTAAAGCAAACTAAACTTAAATCTAACTGTAATAACTTTTTATAACAGCTTCAAAAATCAAGACTCTTCATTATTATTTCCCACAATATTTATTTAAAAAAAAAATAGAAATACTCATGCACATACATACTTAAGTATGCGGTTGCACATAAAATAAAGCCATAATGCCACACAATTATCAGGAGAAGTGTCTTCATTCGTTTAGTAATACGAAAAAACTTTACAATATGCTACATATTAATTAGTGACTAAGTTGCATAAAATAAAAACAAATTATTACGCCAACACATTTTCTTTTTATTTTTAGCACAGCCATGAAGAAAGCTAGTAAAAAGTGTATATTAATATTAATTATATAGTATTAATATTTAAATATGGTGCAAAAATATATAAAAAAAAACTTTTTACAGAAAGTGTGCTTAAAATTCGCTAATGTAATGCCACAGCTTCTTATTACCCCTTCTAATTATTCAAACCAATCATCTATTCATAGACAAGGACAAAGTTCAAGGTTTAGGTATTCAAATTGAATTAATTATAGGTGCAAGAGTTTAGAAAAATATACCATAGACAACATGTTCGTTTGAAAAATAATTTCATTATGGTAATGAAAAAACTAAAAAACATTCTGTGCATAATAAAGAGTAAAATCAGGTTGTTTGGAAAATAAAATGAAAATTTAAACAAAATTTATAAATGAAGGTAAATATATATACTCTACAATGTAGCAACACAAATAACACAAGATTATAAATAAAAACAAGTAAGAGGGTAAAGTCCGTCTATTCCGACAGTATAATATCGTACACCCAATATATGTACGTGTAAAAACAGGTTTCCAGAAATGGACAATCTATCGGATCTATGACCAATCACCTAAAAATTTATTGGCATAACTTCTGTGCATATAAATATTTTTTGTGTTAAATTTTATCTCGATATAAACAATTTTAAAAGATTTATATTTTTTATGTTCAACTCATTTTCGGATGTGATCTTGAAGCGGCTTCGACTAAATATGGACTGACCGTTATAAAATTAAGTATCATGATTGTTGTGAAATGTAAAACTTACTTATGTTGAATATTATTTGGATACCAAAATTTTTAACAGAGTTATGGTCGTTAAAATGATTTACGAAGGTGGGAGTTATATGAGAGCTATGGTTAATTATAAACCAATATGCACAAAATTTGTAGATGTAATTGGTTAGGCTTCATATACGACTTATTTGTGGCGAAAGTTGTTTGAATACGTAAATATATTAAATATTTATTACCAATACACCCCTATTTCGAGAAGACATTTGTATGGGGTCTAAGTAAAATAATGGACCGATTTTAACCAACTCTCCTTGGTTCGAAAAATATTATTTACCAAAGTTTATCGAAATACTTTCAAAATTTCGACCTGTACTCTGTGCACAATGTTTACATAGACAGCCAGCCAAACATCGATAAATCGTCTTAGGAAGCGATTCTGTGTTATTTAGTATACTTTAAGGTGGGTGTTGACTAATATTTATGGGCGTTACAAACATCAGCACAAACCCAATATACCCACTATGTTGGTGTAGGGTATATATTTAATCCTTTAATTCCCACTGGAACATAGGGCATAGGTGTAGGGTATAATTAAAATAAATTATAACTCAATGGACATACATACATCGTATCACTAAGGGCTATATGACGTATAAGTATTGAAATTTGATTACTATACATATTTGAATATTTATCATACGCACTGTCACTTGTTCTTTGGAGATGAAAAGTACTTATACACATGGTGAATTTGACGTCAAGTGACCTAATTTTAAAAATCGATGTCTTCCGATTTGGATAAAATTTGCACCAAGGGTAGTACTAATGGATAGTCGGCAAGACACAAATTTTCAGCTCTATCAGTCCAGAAGTGCCGGAGTTAGAGGGTTTTTTTAAAATGAGTGTAACTTTTCACCTATGAGTCCTAGCAAAAATTGTCCAAAGGACTTTAGATAGATATTTCTTCAATCATTTCAGAAATATTTTTTTTTAATTTAAAAAAAAAAATTTTAATTTTTTTTAAAAAAATATTTTTTTTTAATTTTTTTTCAATTTGGACTCTTTTTTTGTTTTTTTTTCTCAAAAGAAAGCTTATACAATTTACTTTAAGGCTTTTATAATCGCTTAATGAGATGCGAGTGGAATATCTATCAAAAAAAATATTTTTTAACTCAAGAATAGGATTTTTCAATATTTGGCACATGTATCATTTTCATTTTCCCCCATTTTTTATTCTTTTTTCAAAATGGAGTTTTTTTTATTTTTCCTCAAAAGAAACTTTAGACCATTTCCTTTCATCTTTAACCAAGGATACTTCTAGTCTCTATGGATGTTTTAATTCCTTATATACAATGGTGCTCCCGTCATGATTCCAAGAATTTTCTCTGTATAAGATCAATACTGGGGCCAAATTACCGCATTCGATATCGAGTAAAATTGATCGTAATTTTCTTAGTTGAGATTATGGCATACGATATCGAGCAACAAATTTAGTACATATTATCATAATTTCGATATCGAAATTATTTTTCGATACGATAGTTCATTCGATCACGAATGCGGTAATTTGGCCCTTGGTATTACTTGCAGTTCAACATACTTTAATTCCATATGTCCAAATTGATTTTAAAACAGTCTTCTACTTTAAAATGACTTTAAAATCAATGCTTAATCTAGATTAGCCGTTAATTAGCCAGATTAAAAAATTTCAGTTTTATATGAACCCTTTTGTCTACTCTGTGGCGAAGCTAGGTAAGGCGCCTATCCATTTATATGCCAAGGTATGTCACATGATCAGACTGTAGGATATTCACATTGTTCATTGAAATAATTGAACAATTTCCTCTCCTAAGCGTTAAATTAACATATCTATTTTTCGATTCGTTTACACGTATTCAACAATTTTTTAACTACGTCACCACATGTCTGAGATAGTTATCGAGTTGTCTAGAAAAAATTTTGGTAAAAAAACAAATTGGTAAAATTTTCACTCGTTGGCAAATCAGAAGTGTAAATCAAGTAAAGTATTGGTCCTAGAACACTCCCCTGTGCACACTTCAGGTCTGATTTCGTAGTCACTTGTCACATAATCACTGTATTTAACTCTAAATAAGCGATCCGATAAGTTAGACTCTAGTAATCTGTGATTAATAGAAGGCAGTAAGCATTTTATGATATGCTTGAGCGACATCTAAAAAGATATCCGAACAATATTGTTTACGCTCAAAAGATTTTTTTTAATCTCCAGTTAAACGGTTAACTTGCTCTATAGTTCCATGTTATTCACGGAAACCAAATTGGTGAACTGGGATAATGTTTTGATTATTCAGAAAATTTAAAATTTTCTTTTAAAAAACTTTCCCATATAATTTAGACAAACACGATAGTAAGCTAAAAGGTCTGTAATAGGATGGTACGGTTTGGGAAAAACAAGTACAAACGTGTACTAAAAAAATCCTTGACTTTTTCTTGTTTATATTCTTTAGAAAAATGTTCTAGGGTAAAATATCTTATTATAATTCTAGCTAGACTGTTAGTACCACCATGTGGGTTTCCATCAAGATGATTTGTGAAATGGAAAGTGAATCCTGGAATATAAAAGTTACATCTATTGTTTAAATGCGGCTCGGGAAGTAACATCACATCTATATTCTTCTTATGGATGAAGTGGGACAATTCAGTTTGGTGTTGGTACAAGCCGTTAGCATTCTAGAAACAATAAATAAATAAAAAATACCAGAGTTTTAAAAATAACATGAAATTATATAAAAAAAATTAAAAAAATTGTAATGAATGCATTAAAATTTCGTTTTGTAACGATAAAGTGTTATTGGAGATGAACATGATGATGTATGAGTAATATTGCTATAATTAAATATTCATCATACGTATCAATTCCTTCGAACAGAAGATTTTTTTTATATTTTTGATTTAATCACAAATCCGATCCATATATCCATATATCCGACCATATAAAAACCTACAACGAGTATGTGAGCTATATGGGAGCTATTATCTATTATAGACTCATCATCGTTTAGCTAAAAATTGAGATTTTGATTAAAAACAAAAATGAGAATGAGAAAATAAATAAAGCAAAACATAAAAATAAATTATTTAAAATGAGGTTAGTGCAACAAATACTTATACTACCACTAATAAATGGCCAATATAAATTGCAAATAATTGTATATGTATATAACATCTTCAGCAAATGTAAGAACTGTAAGTAGCAGCTGGAAAAACTTGACTGTTAAAAACACAAATACCAGTAAATATGTTAAAAAAATTAGTTAAACATTTAGTTTGCTAGTAAACTTATAAAACTTGTTAAGGGTTTTCAACAAAAACTTTGTTTGTCAATACAGGCATATTGAAATTACTAGTTGCAAGTGACAGAAACTGTGACAAATATAACAATGCTCAAAAATCACAATAAAATATTATAATTCTGGATCTGTAAAAGCTACATTTTGCAAAATTCGTTTAATGTACGATCTACATATTTGCCCTTCTGAGACTGCTAATAAGAATTTGAGTACAATGGCAGGCTGGACTTTGTTGTTTCAGTAAGAATATCGCAGCCATGAGCGGCAGTATTGAGAAATATCCGAATTTGTCAATTCGATCATTAATATCCACATGCCGAATTTTGCGTAAAGATTTGGTTTTGAAGCTTCACAACGTACACATGCACTTCGTCGTAGATTTGCTGAATGTATTTATATGACGACCTCCTATAATTATTACAAAAACTATACTAGTGTTAACACTATAGGTCCTTATTCAATGTTTCTTACTTACAAAATTATTTATTTAAAATGTATTAAAATTGCATCTAATTTCAACCATTTTTTAAATTAAAACTCGAATTCTTACCATTGTTTCAGAGTTTGTCTATTTTTCATAAGACTCTTGTGTTAAATTTAACAATTTAGAAAATTAAATATTTGTTTGCATTACACGATTGGTTCAATATATTTTTCATATTCACCCCAAGTTAAGGAAAAAAGTATTAAAGTTAAGATGGGGCGTATTTTGATTGAAATTTATCTCAATTACAAGAGTTTTATAGGTGATATAGTGAAAGTTAACCAATTACCTACTGAAAGCTACAAAATCCAGTATCCGATAACGTGATATCTATACACCTTATTCTGTTCCACGAAAACCCCGTGTAAAAAAGACATTGATCGTATGCGAAATAGGTGATTGGTTCCTCATCTCTAAAAACCTATTGAAATTAGTGAAAAACAAGGATTTTTTAAGAACAACTATTCAGGTTTATAATATGTGATTAAATATTACAATGTGCTTTTACACAAGCATAGTTATTAAAGAAAAGATGTGCACTCTACGCCTAAAAGTAATATAAAAAACGTATGACAAGTTCATTTAATTCTTGTATCCACAAAAGGGGAATTCCTCTAAATGTGTGATATAAACATATTTCGCAAAAATTAAATTTAACCAAAAAATTCAAGCTCAAAAGATTTTAAATCGTGCTAAATGGAATGAAATTGTTTAAAAAAAAATTAATTAATAAATTTGCCTATTTGCAAATCATTTTAAATCCAAACCATGTGAAAAAGACCGTGTATATTTGGCTTATTATGTTGAATTTCGGCTCAACAACTTTATTTACAAGAGCTCAATGATTGTGATACCTAAAACTTTAGTCAATTGAGTTATGTTGTATTTTGTTAACCCTTTCGTTCATCCAAAAGAAATCACAGCAGACCGCGGACACCCAATTGATATCTATTGTTCCTTCAACACCTTCATTCAATGTAGTTAGTATTTCCAATTTCGTGATGGATACATTGTTTATATTACCGAATTAGTTTCAAATTTCAAGTTAAAAAATATTCTGGTTCATGTGCAATATATCTAAAACTATGTTTACCATAAACACTTTATAATCACTGTCGAGATATAAACATAAACATTCCAGCAAATCGCATTATTTACAGGAACCTCTTTTGAAGTCTTAAAAAATACTTTAACTTTGCACAAAATCCCACTATTAAAAACATTCCTACAAATAATTTTTTTCATTATCATTTCTTTTTAACATTTATATATTCAGTAACTTATGTCTAAGAAATGGTTGACATTTAAAATTTTATTTATTTCAGTACCTGGAAAGACACTTTTCTATTCGCAAAAGATTTATTAAGAAAAGTTTGCATAAATTAAATGTTTTTTTATCTAATTGTATTATTTGTTTTATTACTTACTCTGTTAAAATTATAAAAGTTATTTTTTCTTTTTGTGAAAATATACTGGAAATGCAAATTTTTAATACTAACACGGAATAAAAAGAACGAGGACAATCTTTAAATGATTTGAGTAGTAATTTGTTGCTATGTATCCGAATTACATTCGTAACAAATCTACATTTATTAACGTTTAATTTTTCAATACTTTTTTATATATTTATACGCGTAAAATATGACAAGATCATCTGTCTGTCTGTCTCTGTAAAATACTCTCACGTCCAAAGGACACAAATTGTTTGCATTAAGGGTCATAGTCTACATAATCCAACAATATTCTCTATATTGCTTTATTTTCAAAAATTCTCAGTATCAACAAAAAATACATAGCCACAAAACTTAACAATGAAAATTTCTCAGAAGCTGGCGCTTAAAATCGATACTCCAGGCCGGACGAAGGTTGTAGCTCGTACAATGAATTTTTTAGTATGCGTACAATTGAAAGGTGAAAAGAAATATTATTGGCTTGTTGACGATTTCTTATGTGCTGTAAATATCTTAATATATGATAGGTATGAATATTCTTTTTACATATTGTGACATAAAACAAATTAACAAAAAATAAAAGAACATAAAAGCTAAAAACGCATATCATAAGCTTCAGGGAGTTTTTAGAAAGTATGCTTCTAAAAACCACAATAATGATAACAATAGAAACAACATCAAAGAAAGCTTTACATTCTTTTTTTTTTACCTTTATATAATTTTATTTTTGAATGCAAGACTTAGTGGTTTTGTAAAGGAAAAATAAGCCACAATTTTGTATGGTTTTTTAGTGTTATATATAAATTCAGCGCTATAGAGAAGGGATTCTTAAATATTTAAATGTACTCGTATATTATATATAAATTACCCAAAACTGTAACGAAAAAAAATATTTTATTTACCGAATAAAGACGAGTGCTGATTAATTGATATGTTCATATCAATATGGGTTTAAAATTTTGCAGATCAGCAATTAAATATTCACATTCACATATCAAATAGCCTTTCGAAATCCCTTAAGGCATGGTTGAGTATAGTCTGCCAGAAAAATGAGTGTATATATTAACCATAAAAATATTTGCTGGGTTATACCTGAGTTCGTCTACCTACTTCTACAAATCGAAATACGCTGAGTCCAATAAGTGTGCAAGCAGCAAATCAATAAAATTCTGACGTGTCATCATTAAGAATTAATTTTACAATAAAAAACTGTTTGTTTAAAAAAATGCTTACTTTGTAAAACTAAAACTAAGGCATTAACTTTATGTAAAATTTTCAGAAAATATGGTTAATCCAGTTTGAGCTTTTAAAGTCACAACAAATAAATAAAGAAATCAAAAAAGAATAAAAAAAATCTGTTAAATGTTTTAATTTACGAATCATTAATTTATACATTAGAGCATTAAGGCAAACACTTCAGCTTGTGTGTTAAAATATTAAGGAAATTTAATGAGAACTTGTATTTAACAGAAAAGTTAAGTTCCATTGAACTTACCAAATTTTTATTTTTTTTTTTTTGAATTTCAATAAGATTACTCATGATATGGCTTAAAATTGCCGTTTATGCAATTGGTCAAACTTGAGGGGCTTGTTTAAAAATAGTTTTGTGCAATTTAACAATGTCAGTTTATGATAAGCTTTTTTCATTTGAACACTTGTAGTGAAAGGTTCACAGCAAACTGAATTATTTTTAATACATATATTTAATTTGTAAAGATTCGTCTTAGTAAAATTTATTATGGAAAAAGCGTGTTCAAAGCAAGAGTTACTATCTGTTGGCACACAAATCAAATTTTAAACTTGATTATGAAACCGCGGCAACTTTTTATACCTCCCACCGAACATCGGTGAACCGAAATATTGGTCGTTGAACCAAAAAGTAAATATATTCTGGATCCTTATGAGATTCTAAGATGATCCACCATGTTCGTCGGTCTGTTGAAGGCACAATTCAGATTGAAAAAAAAACAGAACAATGAAATTTTTCCTCCAATGTACTTGAATGCCTATATATATAAGAGTAGTATTAATACAAAATGCACATGCTATAAGTCTGGCTCTTCAAAGTATTTTTGCTGAGAAGGGAAAAGATAATAAAAAACAGTACTAGTCAATTTTCATATTTTTGTATTTGAATGACATGGCAAGTTCTAAAGAAAGTAAAAACTGAAGCATGTGAAACAGCGCTAATCGAAATCATAAAACAATATTTTGTTTGTTTTGGTCCATTTTTTTAAAGAGAAGTAACGCTGAGGAAAAGGGATAGTTGAAGAAGTAAAGGTAGTGTTTTTAGTGAAGAATTGCAGCGCCTCTGGTGGTGAGTAGGCGCATTATTTTTATAGCTTGATTTTGTAGCCTCTATTTAATTATTTTACTTCGGTGGCCGAAGGAGGGCGCTGTGATAAATATAAGATATGATGGATAGAAAGAAAACTAATAATTATCATAAACTGATATTGTTTGAGTGGTATATATAAAGTCCTAAAGTAACATAAAGTCCCATAAATCTCCTAAAATATATTATCCTTCGACGGAAATAAAACACATATGTTTATAAATCAGAGTATCGCATAGCCATAGCCCCTATATAAAGTTCTCTACCGAAAATCACCTCAATGTCTTATAAACATCATCATCATATTGACTCAGAGCAAAAATATCCACATACAGTGGGAAGCAAAACTGTCGGATCTTTTGCTTTAGGGAAGTAAGGCAATGAAAATGATACAAATATAGGTATATTATCACATATACATACATATGTATGTAGTTTTTTTTATTTAATTGACCCTTATTCTAAATTATAAAGCACAAAAACTCATATAAATTGCTTAAAAAAAATCACTATTCGGACACTTTTGCACAGTACAAGAAATAAACATTATCACGATATTGCTCTCTTAAAATGTGACGGTATTACCCGTTGGAATTTTTGTTTATTGCGATTTCGTTATCAAGCTTTTATTACTATATTTCTGCTTAATTGTTTGAACTGTGAACTGATTAACTTAATTTTTAAATAAAAAATTAAAATATCTTTAAAAACGAGAAAAACGCCAACTGATATTGAAAACAATGTGATATTCATATTTGTTGCAAAATAGTTATTTAGAACGCAAAATTTTTGAAAAATTAAATTTAAGTAAATCCACGGTAAATGAAATAAAAAACGGTATAATATGGCTTGCAATAATAACCAAGGGGATAGACCAAGACTTCTTTCTGATGGTAATAAAGACCCCGAAAATGCTGCAAAATGAATTGGTAAGGATGTGAGTTGCTGGATGGTTAAGCGGCATTAAATATAATGGCTTTAGTAGCCAGTGTGAAAAAGAAAAAGCCAGCACTTTCTAAAAGAAATGTGAAAAAACGCCTTCATTTCTGTAAAACCCACAAAAATTGGACAGTAGATGACTGGAAACGTTTTATTTGGAGCGATAAAACGAAAGTCAACCGGTACCAGTCTGATGTAAAAGACTACTATTGGCATAGGCCGGGCAGTTTTGCTTCCCACTGTATATATTATATATGAATCATCGCAATGAACTTAATGATCGGCCCATAATTCGTCATAGCTCCCATACGTAAAGATCTTATAAATATCGATATTGAACCGGAATTTTGCACAGATTAGTAAGTAAGTGAAGTTCTTAAGGTGAAGAAGAAATTCACCATAAGTAGCAAATTCATAGAAACAGCAAAATATTTTATAACGATCTTCACATAATATGTAGTAGACCCCACGTTATGAAGAAAAATATTCAGATGTAATTTTTATTCTTAAAAAAATGGTATTAATGGTAAAACTCCTTAGGCTCAAATTTGTAGGTTTAAACCTACATAATTTAATAGCTTTAATAACTAAATAGCTGAAAAATATTAAATTATTTCCTTTCTAAAAAATTACCAAATCATCCCCACCAAATGTCCAGACCTCAAACCACATCTAGTCGGAATGTTTTTCTTAGTTAGTTCTAATCACGCCATAGTTAGCCGACGCTTGTCAACAGTTGACAATAAAGTAGAAGGTAATTTAGTCAAAGATTGATCCCGATATCGACCCGTTGACAAGACAAGAAGCAGACCTCTGAGGAACCAGGGCAGAGTAGGCATACCCCGATGTCTTACAAGTGGCACAAAAGCACAATCGTATTCCAAACATTTAGAATTTCTACAGTAAATTGCATTTCGAAGAACACAAACTTGAGCCCGAATGCAAATTTATAGACCGCTCGCGTATATGTTTGCTCTAACCACGTACTCACAATTTACCTTACAATAATAATGGAAGTATTCACTTTATTTGCACGTTCTCTTATTGTTGCAAATATTTTTATGATTCTCATAAAATGGCAAAACGTTACTATATCTAGCAAATAAAGAAGTGGTTATACAAAACAAATGAATATGTAACATTTTAACAACAGAGGAAATAAATAGAAAAACATAGCAAGAGGATGCAAATCATAAAGAATTAAAAGGATAAAAGAAATTGTCTTTGATTGTATTTGTTTGTAATGGTTAACCATAGCAATTTTTATTGCTGTGCTGACATTAATTTAAAAGTATTGTTGTGGAAAAGACTTTTTGCGCATATGTATAAGAAAACAAAGTCTACTTTAAACAAGTCTTGCAACAAGCATTAATAAAACTTTAATACTTGACATGTTTCTTGTGAGCTATTTCTATACAGATTTCTTTCATGTGTTTAGCTTTTTTCTATAAGAGACAACGACAATGAGCTTTTGTTTGACTGCAGAATTAATATCAAGGATATTTCGTTGTTCTTTAAGTAACGTCTATGAGCATTTCTTGTTTATCGGTTAAGACAGCTGGAAAACTCGAAAAACTTTGTTGTCAAGAGCTCATTTGGCAATAAAGTGGTAGACAATCGTTTGTATGTAACATTTTATCTGTGTACTGCATATATTTTGATTCGATATAATTGGGATGATATTTATGCATATTTAAGAGATTTTTAGAAGTGCAGTTATAAGGGCTGCTGCCAAATATGAACTAATATTTACAAAATCCAGTAGTAAAATATAAAATATTTATGCATATTGAAATGTAATTTATATAGAAGCTCTCGTGGACCGTTGCAAAAAAATATTGTTTTGCAATATGTTTCCACATGAAACTTCTTCTTGCCGAATTTTGTATAGATATTACTATTGACGAAATATTGAGCCACATTTCGTCAAAAAATTTGTTTGGGGACTATGAGAAATAACTATGGTTCTACTGCATCGATTTTACTTAGTGCTTTTTACAGACAGACGGCCATAGCTCAATCGATTTAAAATTTAATAAGGATCAAGAAATTATGTATACGATTATACTCGTATATATAACGTCGTTTAACACTTGCCAGATAAGAATGTAACGAATGTAATAAAACTGTTTTTGTAAAGAGCAGAAAAAATAAAAAACAAGTAATAAAGTATAGTCGGTCAAGCCCGATCTATAATACCCTACACCCAGTATATGTGTAAAAACAGTTTTTAATAAATATGATCTATATATTATTTATATTTGTACAAGCTTTACGTGGCCAGCAGCCATACAGCCAGACGGAATGACGGACAACTCAGGAAGGTCTGGATGAAAGGACTGATATTTATTTTCATTACAATTATCACCTAAATCCAATATACCCTCTCTCTCCACAACAGTGGTGTAGGTTATAATTATGCAATTACTCATATCCTTATTTTTCGAAAATATAGTATATACTTTGACCCAAAACTCGAAACTTCATATAAAATGTGCAACATCTATTTTTGTATGACGGAGAATAATTTAAGGCCTTAGAAGTAAGGAAAATCCAAAACGTACAAAATATGGGTCATCTTCCGGAACATTCATCACTTTCAGCATTGATATCATGACCAAAGCAAAAACCATAATAAAATAAATCTAAAGTATTGTACAACGACATAATGGCGCATATTCAGAAATGATATCTAAGGCCGCGTTTTCACTATATTTTCACTATGTCATTTTTGTTGTCAAATTGTCCAAATTGTTGGCAATTGTATGAAAACGGGTTGTCATATGGCGTCACCAAACATGATAATCATGACTGCAAACATAGATGATGCCATATGACAACCCATTTAAGTTATGATTTGTGAATAAGATCTTTAACTATATATTTGTGAACTATTCTTTAGTTGCTGTTTAATAAGTTTTGACTTTAGTTACAATTTCTGAATATGCGCTGCTCATTTATGCAGTGCATGTTATTTTATTTTGTTTTCAAAGTTACATAAAAAGAAAACTAATTACTACTGCCAGTAATTTAAAATACAATTGGCTCAATTTAAAAGAAAAAAATATTATAGTCTAACAAACAAAAGTTATTTATTGCAAAAATGTACATTTTAATATATTAAAACTAAAACAAACAAGAAATGCTCATTGTTTCACGTCACAAATTATTTTTATCAGGCACGTATGGGTTTCGAAAACTTGAATTTAAAACTGGACATTACACGATTTAATATTTGGTGTGCTAGTCGATTTGGCATAGATGCAATAGTCGGCGAAATATTCGACCACTATTAAATCGTTTTTAGTAGAAATTTTGAGTTCCATATGCTGAACATACATTTTCGATAACATTAAGGCCTGGCAACTGTAGTGGCAGTGTCATCAAATGTGGACAGTTATATATTAGCCACGTTTGCCCCTAAGTTAATTTCGATAAGTCCAGTCAATAGGATATAATGATAAACTTGTATTTATTTATCTGAGAGCGGTGGTGTCCCTCCTTCTCAAACGGCTATGAGCGGGATGTTGTAAGATGTTTCGAGCGAGGGTATTTGGATGAGTTTCCAGCTTACCCAAATAATGGGCCACGTGTTTAGTTATTTCCCATCAAGGAGCGGTAGTTATCATTCGTAGAATTTTGTTTTGACGGCTTTAAATTTTCTCAATATTGGAGTCGGCGGCAGTGCCTCATAATTGTCCTGGTGAAATCAAAAATCTGATCATATATCCAGGTTCTCTGCACTTTCCAACAAGTTGTTCATCAGAATCTAAAGGTATTTAAACTTTTCCAAGGTTGTTTCAGCAAATGTTAAATCTGCAGTATCAGCAGCTGACATTTCACTATGTTTTAGGTTTTCTTGCAGATTTCTTGCAAACATGTTCTTTGGCCAAATTTGGTGTGCACAGTCTCTTTTTCACGTTTATAAACGGTTTCATGTATGCAACTTGCCCACTAAGTTCATGTTGGTGCAAGTTACGAGGAACAGTTTCAACGCAATATTGTTTCCCCAGGTCAGCTTCAACTTCGAAGGCTAGTTGTGGAGCTGACAGCCTTGGATTTGCCTTTATATTTCTTCAAATGTATCGCTTATCATGCTTATAGAAAATTTTGTTTGGTGCCATTCTGCCCTTTTTATCGACCTAATTTTTTTGGATAAAGAGCTTAATGTTTTTTTTGGACTGCGTAAGCTCATTTTGTTTAATAATGGTTTGCTGTTTTTCGCATTTTGGAAATGGTTTAAAACCAATTCTAATTGTCTTATTTGAACTATTTTTAATTGACACCCACAAAATCGGACTTACAATTCAACATAAGGTATTGATCGTAGTAAAAAAAACAAAAACGAAAAACAAAGGAAGCGTTGCCTTGAGCCATCGGTTCAGTATAAATTGACTGAAAAACGAGAATTTTTTTTAGTTTTAATATATTAAAATGTAGATTTTTGCAATAAATGTTTTTTGTGTGTTAGACTATAATATTTTTCTTTAAAATTACAGCAATTTCTTTTTTAAGTTCCTGTTAGTTTTATTTTTATGGAGTTTTGGAAAAATTCAGTGCATGAAACAAGTTGTAAGCCACTGTACACATAAAAAATAGATTTTCAAAACTGTTTTCGTTTTGCGTCAGTTAATTTAAATTTAAACAACATTTGAAAATATAGTTACTCGTACTCTTGCGAGTACACAGAAAAGGCTTAACGCTTCAGCAGCTCAAGATTATACACATTAGCAAATATATATGTACATTAGGGTTGCCCCGTTTGTATGGTGAAAAAATAAGGTATCGATGTTCCCGACTAATATGAAAATTTGATTCATTTTAAGACTACGTTTCTCAATTTTTTTTGCCTGGGTCAATATTTGCTGAGCTGTATCAAACGATAAAAATGTCCTTTTTAGAGGTTTTTAGATATATTTCACATTTCTTCCAAAGGAACTATATGTAAATTTGGTATCATATGAAAAGTCTTTAAAAGGCGCATTCAATGGGTTATCAATAATTAAAAAAAACATTTAAATTCTGAAATTTTGAAAATTTCAGACAAAATTTTAGTGTTTTTTTATTTTTTCATAGAATTTACTTAAATAAATAGTTGAAATTTCTTGATTATAAACATCCTGCAATTTAACCCAAATGGGTTTTCCCGTTTTTTAGCTTAGAAATGTGAAAAAAAATCAAAAAACCTCTAAAAAGAATCTTTTTAACCTTTGATCCAGCTCACCAAATATTGACTCCAGGACAAAAAAAAAATAGAGAGACGTAGTTTTAAAATGAATCAAATTTTTATATTAGTCGGGAACATCCGCAATTTTATTTTGGAGCCACCCTAATGTACATATGTAAGTCTATGTACATATATGTATTTATATTTATATGTATATGTAACACCACACAAGCACATTTTACTCAGGTACTTGTAGTACAGAATTGAATTGTTAACAAAGTTTTCACACACTCTCTCTACATGCATACTATTCATTATTGTTAAACATCTTACACACATTCTAGCACATTCACACATTCTATTCTTCAACATTGCCATGTTAAGTTAGTAATTTAAAATATAATTAAAAGTTTTTCGTGGTTTTCTTTATTCTCCGCAGTATCTACACTTTTATCTACAACTACATACATACATGCATGGAGAAATTGAACATGAGTAAAAAACTATTTAAAACTTAAAAATATAATTATAAAATAAATAGAAATATGTATGTGGTAGGCAAGATTATTTCATATTGCAGTGATAAGAAGATTGTTTTCGTGTAAAACAAGTATGGATGAAAATAGTTTGAAAGCTCTGATAAAATGCTATAGAAACTGGATATCTGATCGTTACTAGGCAAGTAGCAGAATATTATATTGTTATTATTTCATGTGCTGATATTATATCTATATTTATATTATTCAGATATTTTGTCATAAATCGGTCCAACCAGATTTGCAGATATGACATATTTTAATGATTTGGATACTGGTACCCTATTACCCTGCTTTTGTAGGAATCCTGCTCGGTAACGTTTTTAAATTTCCGCTTAAGTATGTCACAATGATTTTCTAAGCACTTGTTTAGTTTGACAATTATCTTCATGGAGTGATGCCTGCAATTAACTTTTGGCTGACCCTTTCATTACAAAATCACCACTTCCGAATGGCACAAACCTCTCGCCGATAAAACATATTCACCATAAGGTTCGGTGAGCAATTGGTGTGCTTTACATTAGAATTTGTTAAAATGTATGAAGTAAGGTATAACTTTCTTTGTGGGCAAAAAATTTTACATTTTTAAGAAAATTAAATTTTGTTGTTACCCTATAATGTCCTATAAGTAAGTGAGAGTAAAAAAGAAAAAAGATATACCTAATACAAATTACTCCGTTAATGGCTCAATTAAAATTTGTGCAGTAGGTAAGATTTCCATCCAACTTATTCATAAAACTGGTGCAAATAACGCCCCTGAATTTACATGCAATATTATTGCAAAGAGAAATAGATCTTTTCAAAAGCAGATTAAATGTAACTCGACAAATTAATAATAAATTTTGCTACGATAATTTGAAAGGGTGAAAAAAGAAAGTGTAATTATTTAAACACAATTAATCTGTTAATGTTTTTGGAATAAAAATATAAAAAATTATATAATTATACAAAAAAATATTTATGCACAAATTTTAGATTTTACTCCTCATAAGGCTTCTTTAAATATTAATGCCAATCAGGCAAATGTTAATGTTTTGCATCCTGCTATTTTGAAAAACATTTTCTTTTAACAATACTCTAAACAAAAGAAATAAATTATTCTTTTTAGGTGCTATGTAGAGCTTTTATATTGTTAAAAATCTTTTTACTTTATTAATTCGGCTTGAGCTCTCTTTTATTAAAAATATAAAAACTCTTGTTCGTTTTTAATTTTTATTACATTTTATTCAGTGAAAGAAACTTAAGACATTAACATTGGACAACACTGTATTAAACCTTAAATTATATGGATTTCTTCCCTGAAGATGATCAACAAAGTTGGTCGAAATATTGGAAACGAATAAAATATAATAAAAATTAAAACCAACAAGAGTTTTTATATTTTTAATAAAACAGACCTCAAGCCGAGTTAATAAAGTAAAAAGATTTTTAACAAAAGAAATAAATTCATTATTATTTTTTATTTTTAAACTATCTACTAAAAGTATATGTAGTGCCTTGTGCGTCTATGAGAATAAACAATTTTGATTGATTACAAACTCACATGACTCATACTTTATTTTCATAAAAATTGAAAAATAAACTATATAGTGATTATAAAATGATCAAACCATGTGTTTCCCAAGAAATAAATAAGATAAATAGCAAATGAAATGGTTGCCTGTTTCAATATTTATGAAGAGTCTTTTATCATCATCATCATATTGGGAATTCGAATGTGTTAAAGCTCTGCATGTGTGCTCCATGTGTGTACAAAGGAACAGTTAATAGGAAAGTATATAAGGACAGGGTGTGTAAAAAGTTGTATGTTATTTGATAACAAGGTTTACTTTAACTGAGGGCCAGACAAATAGGCATCTTCAAATCAACTTAAATTAGGTTTCACAGTAAAACTGAATACTTTGAGAAGTGTAGCAAATATCGAAAATTGGCAACTTTTATCTAAAAACATTAAATGTGAAAAATTTTAAATATTTCCTCATATTGTGTTCTATAAAAATATAGAAGAACTGTCACCATATATTGTCTGTATATACAGAAGGCGTCAATATAAAGTATACACCTAATATTAAAAAAAAAATGTTTTATATGGGTACTACAAGTATGAATGTTAAACAAAATATATTTAATAATTCAAAAATAAAACTTTAAAAATAAGGAACAAAAAAAATAATTAAATTTTAATAGAAAAGTAACAGAAAATAAGCTGGTAAATATTAAAATAATGTAAAACATTGTATTTAATATTTGAATTATAGTCCTTTTGCCTTTAGCATAGCTGACAATCTTCAACTTAGAGTGTCAAAGAGTCTTTAAGTGAAATTAGGTGGATTTTTTGTTCAATTTATCCTATATTACTGCTTTTATCCTTGCAAGAAATATTTCTTTGGAGGATGATCTGAGCAACCACTCTTGCACAATTTTGGTGATACGCTAGGAATCATTGTTCTTTTGGAAAATCCAGTTCTTCGCTAGTTATAATTTTTCTACACTAGGGGAAACATTGTTTTTTAAAATGTTTTAAAATATGTAACATTACCGAATAGTACTGATGTCGCCATACAATCCACACCATTACTGAGCTGCCGCCATTTTTTACCGTGTTGGTAACATTTTTATTACTAAATGCTTCGTTATTGGTTCACATTATTTTTGGGGTGTTTTTGACTCTGACTATCTGAAACTTACTTTAGTCAGTGAAAATAATATTATTACAAAAAATGTTGGGCTCGTTACGTGGCCCTCTACCATGTAGTCCATTTTGATGCAAATACCTTCTAATCGTACTCGCGCTTTCAGGTTTTCCAGAAATTTCCATAATATTTTAGCTAGTTTTATAGCACTTGATGTTGGTTTTACTCTTACTTCTCCTGCTATAGCTTTCGGTTTATTTTTTGTAAGATACTTTATTCGTTTCGCTCCAGGCAAATTTTTAACGGTATTGTGTTTGGTATACTTGCCCATAATTTTTTTTACGATTTTACCTATTTCACGCAGGCATTTACCTTTTCTGTGTAAATCTATTTTTATTTGCCGGGTATAATTTAATGTTTGCCTTCCGGTTGTAAATGTTTCACTACTTAACGTCACAACTAAATATTTTAATTTTAATGAAAAATTGTAAAACTTGCTTCAAACAAAGTAAAATTAAAAGAATTGCCGCAACTTTTGTATTGACAGGGTTTTTTTTTGCATAAGGATGATGCCACTGCTTACTTTATTTTAATGCTTAAAAATGGGTCTACTTTGAAATTACTAAATTAAATTTTCATAAGCTTTTTACAGACGGTTACTAGTTCTTACAATGGTGTCCGAAAAATATTCAGAAAATGTTTAACAACCGTGTGAACTTAAAACTTGTGTCTTCGAACGTTGTAAAAAAAGCATTGACAATATTTTGCTAATAATTATTCAATATCAGTACATGGCTATTATATTGCTAAATCTGACAACATTATATAATCTGGCAACCGTTTATACATAGCAATACGCTTTTGTTTGTATTTAATTTTTTGTGAATTCAATTCTAACACAATATTATTTATATTAATATAATTAAGCCTTTCTCTTAATAATATGTGGTGTTGACTTTATTTTGACGCTGACAGTATATTCATTTTCCTTATTTTAAATTAATAAATTAATACTCTTTCCTTGGCTTTACATTATTTGGACCGTTTTACCATAAATCTGATGGCCAGGGCATACAGAGGCGCTTATGTTATTAGACATTATTTTTTAAGCTATTTTCCTTTATATTAAAATCAAAATCTTTGTTTTTATAATTGGGCGAATCGTTGTTTTTTGATTTCATAGCTTGTTGATCGCCCAATTAGTTAACTAATGTACTTGCTTTAAAATTTGGCAATAAAATCTTTAAACTAATTGTAATTTACTGAATATTTCAAAGAAACTATAAAAATAAAAAAGAAAGTTATAAAGATCACTAGCTACATATTCTGCATTAAACAAAAATAAAATTACAATTTTTCGTTTTTTATGGCTCTTGTCATTTTGGTGGTGACTTGACTTTTCTAGCCAAGTGATGGTATTCTTGGACTTGATCATTGTTCCACATTTGCAATAACTATATCGGTGTTATTTTAACTTATATCAAGTAAAATGTTTGCTTTTGTTTCTGAAATTTTAACACATTCAGGCATGTGAGAGAAATCGAAAACGAATCAGTTTTGGAAATACATTTCAATGCATTTATATTCTTATTTTTTAAATTTTTGTTTTAAGATTCTCTTTAGCAGCCCAATATCTTTATATTATATTATGTGATAAAAGTTTTTCAATACAGAAATATTACGAACAAATTGACTTCTAAAACTCATTCGTTTTCGTTTTCGTTTTCGATTTCGATCACATGCCTGATTCGGGCATTATATTATAAAATTACACTATTTAAACGCAGAACATTTACTTTCAAAGTAACTTGAGTTAAGTTTTGCTGTGTTATATTCTATTATTGTTTGCTGTTGCTATTTTTGTTACCGCATATTGAGTGTTTGATAAATGAAAATTTTTTTGATTTATAATCCGTTTTGTAACACATACTTTATTGTATTATACTTATATTACAAAAGAATCTCAATTACAAATTGTATACTCACTCTATTATACCAGTGTTACAATGGGTGAGGTAATTATGAGCAGAGTTCATAACTATATTGCTTTCATATATTTTGGTCGTAACAAAACAAATAAATAATAAAAAACAATTTTTCAAGTTAATAAATATTCTTACTCATATGAGTTGAAGTGTGTTAGTTTGTATTTAATCCATAAATCTTTTAAAACTTAAGAATTCTTATTACAACAAATTGTAAATTATATTATAGTTACTTTCATGTTAAAGTAATTTATTTAAATAATTTTTAAATATTTATTGTAATAAACTCACATTTTTATATATTGCAAGACTTTGTAATTCATGCAAGTTAGTTTTATTGGTTTTAAATTAAATAAATCATTTGTTTACCTTAAATCTGATCTCGAAACAGTTTAAATATATTTAAAGACATATAAAAACTTATCGAAATATACATGGAAGGTAAAAATGGGTATAGATTTGTGACAACGAAATCTGCGTTGTAAATTTATGCAATCACTAAAATGATAAAAAAATAACAGTTATTTTCAATTTTTTTCAAAAAGTATTTATTTATTCATCAGTAACTATCTTGTCCCCTTCAAAGTAATCCCCCGAAGATATAATACACTTATGCCAGCGTTTTTTCCAATCCTTGAAACTCATCTGAAAGGCGATTTTTGTATCGCCAACAGCTCCTGTTTCGATTTTTCTTTTATCTGAGTAAATAAATAAATAAAATATTTAATAGAAGACAAACATCAAGATATTCACTAATAGTTTCTTAAGGATACATAATGTCAATATTCCATATTTAATAGAAAAAAAAACCGTATGTGTAATATGTTTAAATTAATTCACTTCATTATTGCTCATACGCCTAAAAGTCTTATACGAGTATATATGTAATTTATATTTTATAGATAAGAAATAAAATATAATAAACAAACCACATTTTGCTATATAAAATATTGTAATAGAAATCTAACAATTACTATTACAAATTAAAAATAAAAAAATACCTCAATTATCAAAAACAACTTGCTTTTGTTTATCTGTAAAATCTCTATTATCGTACAATTTTCTGCTTTCTGGCGTTTTCTTTCTTATCATAATTTAACAAAGAAACCCAGTGTATAGAAAAAACTTCCACAAAATAACAAAAACAGGCATACATTTTTGTACAATGCCACAATTGTGATTCTAATAATAATTAATAATCCTAATACCGCATTACAATTTGTCCTAAATCACTCATACAATCATAAATATGCTCATAATAAAGCATATATTCTTGCCATATTTTATATTATGTTTTGAAAAGAAGGGGGGGCCTTGTTATTTATACAATAGTGAACAAATCATAAATAAGTATATATACATAATAAAAAGAGTGATTTATTTAGAGGTGTTGGTTTTTTTTTATTTTTATTTTCACAACTGAAACCTGACTGAAGTCATACTGTTTTTTTTTTTTGTATTTTCTTTTATTTTAGTTACACATGGCAACAATATATTGGCTTAATCGACCGATCCCACTGTAGCCCACCTTATTACTCTCATACAAATGTTAAAATTTAACACGAATAAGTTTCACATATACACATATGTATCATGACAACTAATTTTATAACAGTCGATTCATAAATTGTCAAAGCTCCCAGCCACTTCGAAAATCTTTTTAACATGTATAGATCTTTGAATATTTCTCATATAGTGCCCATTTATCGGCTTGACCGACAATACTTTCTTACTTGTTAAAAATAAATAATTTAAATAATCAAATAATTTATTCATTCGGAATATAAATCAAAATAGTAACAAATTGTTCATTAATTCCTTTGAACTCCAACATTGATGAGTTCAAGAACAGAAATACTTACATAGAATATGCTACTCAAAATTCGGATCTCACCGACAATAACCGTTAGAAAAAAATATAACACCAGTGTTAGCAACGAAAAAAGAATACGTGTGCAAGCTATTTTCAAACCAATCGTGAAACTAAATATCCAAATCGCACTAAAACTGCTACTGGGACCTGTTGCTAAACTAGATGTTTGAAAAACAATTTTCAGTTGTGACCTCTTCGGCTATGAGTAATTCAAAAAAAGCTTGCAGAAATGTGGATGTTTTATAATATACATTATGTTTTGACTTAATTTAGCTGCCTGTGAATTTTCCGAAACTGAACCCCTCAGAAATATATGACCCCTTAAATGAACCAATTGAACAATCAAAGAAATTTTCTATCGGAATGATGCTGTAGTTCTTGTCAATAAAACCATGATTTGAAAGAGTATGCACTGCAAATGAATCGAAATGTTGTGCAACAAAAACACGGATTGTGTTAAAAGGATAGAATTTTTGTTTCTTCTTTAAGGTTTTTCTTATTTAGTAATAAATTAATATAAAGGTGGTTCATGAGTATTCAATCGCTTTTTTTTTGTTACATAAATGGGTCAATTTCAAAAAAAAAAAAAACGTACACAATGAGTTTTGTTTTGCTTATTTTTAAAGTTTTTTCAATTCGCCTGTAAGAGTGGCCAATTTATGTAGAAATTGATAAATTCTTATTCTGACTGTATAAACTTCATGAAATGGCTTCTTTTTTTTATTCTCATTAATTTTTACCACTTTGGAATTAAGTTTGTGGCAAAAACGGAATCAGTCAATAACAATAAAAATTAAACTAAAATATACCACGATTATACCTTTCTTTCTTCTTTCTTTTTATTCGTCATTACACGCTTTATCGAGCTTTATTTTCTCTCGATATATCCGTGCTCTTTCAGTCGCCGTTAATTTTGTTGTTTTACTCTTAAAAATTAAAAAATAAAATCAATATTAAGCATTTTAAGCTATGAAGCAATATGTTTCAAAAGTGATGCTCATGAAATGTTTGCTTATTTTGGTGTTGTTTCGTAGGCAATTTATTTCTTAAATTCACAAATTATCAAAAAATGAGTTGAAATCATGTAAACAATGATTGTCAACTTCAATTTTTTACATTTAATATATTCAGTTTTAAAAAAATTAGCATGACGCTCATGGAATTTTATCGCACCCTTACTATGGTGTTCACAAACACTAAGCAAATGCACACTTTTTTTAATAGATTATTATGCGCTTTTCACTTTTGTAATAATTTAAGTTTGTACTTTCCTTACGTTATTTACTTTATTTAAACTTGAAATTTAAAACTAGTAATATTACTTGATTTATAAAAAAGAGACGCTCAATACAAATTATGGGGACAGCCTCTGTTTGCAACGCCAAATTCGCACTAATTAAGTTTTGATGATTATAACAAATCAAAACAGAAGAAAGAAACGCAATAGTTCGAAAACTGTTGTTAAATGTTGCATATTTACTTTTTTCTTGATTTTATTTTATTTATGTGTCCCCCACATGCTTTTGTATGAAAGCAGTCAGAGGGAGAAACAAAACACAATTCTGAATAAACAAAAAAAAAAACATACAAATTTGAGAATTGCGTTTTTGTTTTTTGTTACATATTCCTTGCTGATCACTTTCACATTTTTGTTTTTTTGTTTTTGTTTTTTTTTACCTAAAATAGTAGTGTAAAAAATTCCGTTTTTTTTTAATTGACCCAAATATTAAAATAATTATGCGATCGGAATTTGTGTGAACAGTGTGCTATTTCTTTCCTAGTCATTTGGTTGAAAACATTATAATCTATCTACTCAATAAGTTCTTAGTTCTTAATTTTTATTAAAAAAGTTACGTGTAGCCAGTTAAATTTATACCAAAGTAATGACTTCTTTTTAAGCAGTTGTAGTAAGTACTTGATTGCAATGATATCACCATTATTATTATTATTATTAAGTGAGGCCTCATGCACTACGACCTATGAGATCTTTTGTGCAGCCTTGAAGTTTCATCATGTTAGATTTAGGCTATGTATAAAGCCAATTATTTTGTTAGATGAGAGATCAAATACATCCCCTGGGGCTATAAAGGCCCTTCCGAGCCATCTTGTTCTGAGTTTTGCCAGCACTGGACAGTCGCAAAGAATATGTTCATGATATCACCATGCTTATTAATCAGTTTAAATGTAATATTGTAAGTTAGCTTATTATTGTGTGCTTGGTTTTCAACAACATTTTGCGCCAGTGTACGGTACAAATGATTCAAGTACCTCATTTACTCGTATGTAAAAAACAGTATATATGTTTTCAATGTATATTTCCCCCACTTTCAATTATTTTCATAAGGGATTCAATCAATTGATTTTAAAAGTAAAAATCTATCCCAATATGTATGTGTACAATAACAAAAACACATAAAACAACATACCAACTTGTTGATTATCTACGTGTTCCAGTGAATGTAATACAATAAAAACAATAAATGACTGACTGAGAAATGATCCAATAATTTATAGGATGAGCTTTTTGTAGTAAAAGCGAGTACCATACGAGTAGCAACAAATAACACCACAGGAGATATGATATGCGTTAACTATTTTTCCATATACATACTCGTACATACATATATAACAAACAAAAACCTACAAATTACTTGTAACCATATTAATGTAACCGAAAGTCGAAATAATATTGATGGTGATGATGATGATGACTGTGATGAATTTTATTTTGCTGTCTCAATGATGATGATGAAATTCCACATCATACCAAATAATCCTAAAGAGATATAGATGATAATATATTTTGTAATACACTTGATTTACACGACTAACAAATTTTATCTGTCATTTTGTTTGTCTGATATTTTGGTAACCTAACTGACGGACTCGCTGAGTGACTGAATGTCTGCCTAATAAAGCAATCAGATTGTAATAAATTTATCAGAATTCATTGCTGTACGTGACACACATATTTGCTGTTTTTTTTTTCTTTTTCAAATAAAATAAAATTTTTCTCATTCCCATACGCACAGAAATACATAAGTATCTTTACGTATGTATGTACATATACATATATATATATAAAAATATACACCCAGTTGGAAATTCCTGCCAGACATCGAAATTTCTCTAATATGCAGAAACATCTATGATGTTTACTTTATTTTCATTTGCTTCGCCCCATTTCAATGTAGATTCTAAATTAAATCAGGCATAAACAGCAAAAGAATAATCAGCCCAATCATGAATAAAAATTCCGCGAGAGTTTTTTTCCTTTTCTCATTTTTCCTATTCAAATTCAATATTAAAAAAATAAAAAGGGAAAAAAACTCCCACGGATTTTTTATTCATGATTGGGCTGAATATTATACTATATTTCCAAATCCTTTACATTGGAGTAGGACATTATTGCTTGTGAAATCAACGCTAGCTAGTCTTCTTTAGTTACAATCATAACTAAACCTTGTGCATCAGTGAATGATCCAACTCATATTTTGATCGTTTTCTTCGTTTAATAAGAATTCCAATAAGAAGAACTTTGTTTTCGCAGGAAGCGATATATTGGTAGACTACTACAAATTTGTAAAACCCCCAATCTTGCTATCGAAGCTTGACGATCAAAGATTGGAAAAACATGTATTGGAGCTATAAACATATTCTGAAATTTAAATATCGGTGTCACAACATGTACTATGGAAAACTAGACATCACCATCATCACATCATCATAATAGTTTGTTAGAAACGACTTAACCGTTTCTCTTAACTGTCGTCTTTGAACCTAGTAATTGCATCATCCTGGTAAGGCTTTAGAAAATTCAATGATATCATTCAATGGTCACAAAGCCAAATGGAAAATTTGTTTAAAAAGCCGAGGACAAACGCTCTATCACCTAAGAAGGAAAGCACTGCAGGCACCACCATATACACAACAAGGAGATAAAGAGACACATCACTTTTCAAGACTACTTAAGATGACATTAACGCCACCAAACTATCCAACACATTTTCTTCGAAAAGTAAATGGTACCTCATAACGGGTTTTAATCTGTCATTGAGTTGTCCTATTATAATTAATGCCTGGAGGAAGTATAGAGACATTTCAAACAAAAAAAATCTAAAAAAGATGCGACTATGGATCTCTTTAGAGTATCACCACGACAATAACCACCTTTCCATTGAGGTCTTAAAGTAGAGGCTAGATTTGAATAACATCTTTCAGACACAATGCATGAACATGTGAAGTTTTCTCGTAAAGCATTTGAAAAGTTAAAAACAAATTCTTAAAACTCCATTGTAATAAACACGGAATCCCTCAGGTCATCTATCTTGCTGGGATCTACGCACCTCAACAAGAAGTATACAAGATAACAAATGTAACGGTCAACTGTTATATTATCCAAATAAAAAACTTCTTCACAACACATGCAACGGCAACACTCTTCACCACCTAGATGAAGAAGATCTTGTAGTCCATAGAGTCAACATTTTTGAATTTAAAACACCCAACAATTTCGGTTTCCATCTTGACAGTTTTTTTTATCTCATTCCACCGCCACCATATAAAAACTAGAAAGTAGAACTAAGATTCTCTAAATGCTAGCCTGGAAAAAACTTGTTGACTACCAACAGAACGATTCGTGACTCTCAATCAATAATACTAATCTAGTGTGATCACCTATGTTGAATGATACCTAGTGGCGGAGTGTTAAATGTCTCTAAACCGCAATCTGTCACAGAAAAAACGAAAATTTTCTTTTTATAAAACGCAATATCATAATGACGAAGCACATCCTCCTGGAGTGTCATCGATGGTATCCTAATTAAAACATCATGCAGTTTTAGTCTCCACCGAGACATGTCAAAAGCATTATTGTTGTACAGAAGTATTTCGAAGCTCCATTGCTTCTCAGCTTGTGTACAACAGCTTTAGTTAATATTAATTGAGACGCATTATTTCCAACTGGAACACTTACAGCTTTTGTAGCAGGATTAATCAATTTTTTCTACTTTGAGTCAAATGTTTCTCTCCTTTTCTTGTTTTTGGTTTTTTTTTTTTTATATCATTGCAGTATATTTTTAATACTTTTTTCCCCAGCGGTCGTGACATGAATTAATTAGAAAAAAAGTAAATAATTCCTTTACTAAGAGCTTAATAAAATTCTTTTTAAATACCGGAACGTTCTCACAGTTAGTCATGTTAATGTTTGTTTTCCTATTAGAATTCCCTTAATCTTTAGTTGACAATTATGCAGCACAAGGCATTAAATTCATTACATAGTCTTTATGGGTCATATATAATGCCTGGTTATCTTGAAAATTGATTTTTAAACAGTCTAAATCACAAAGTCATTGAGCTCTGTAAACGATTTAGAAAATGGTACGAAATAGTCGTTTAAAAGAGTTGATGGATAATGAAGCTTAAGTATAGTTTTAAGTGATTTACAGAATGATAAATAATAAATGCTACAAGGTTTGGAATTTAAGGAAATATTTGGGAAAAATATTATGTATGTAAAACTTTAAAAATTGCGTATTTTAGAAAAATTAGGAATATTGTTGATATAAATTTGCACGAAAAGCTAATATTTAAAAAAATAGTTTACGGCAGTTTAAAATTAATTTTCCTTAAATGTTTCTGCATTAAATGTTCTTTTATAAATCACTCTCTTATTGATATAAAACAAAAAACTAATTTTAAATGGTAAATGGTGCCAATTAACCACCCGTTATTTTCTGTCTCTGGTCAGGTTATAATCGTTGTGCTAAATTTCATAATAATCAGTCCATATTTGACCGTAGTCCCCATAGATAGTCTAGTTATTACTTAAATGCGCATAAATCACTTATAAAACCAGTATCAAGTTGGAATTCAACACAAGTAATTCATACGAGTACATGTATAAAAATCGTCGATCTCAGATTTATGATGATCAGTTTATATTTGACCATAACCCCAAATAAAGTTTACTTCTAGAAATCACTTAACTGCGCATAAAGCTCTTATTAGCATCAACATCTAGTATAAATTCGACACAAATAGTTAATTCATATATACAATTCATCACTCTCAATATGATGATGATCGGTCTATATTTGACCGTAGATCCCATATAAAGATCACTTTTAGAAATCACTGAAATGTGTATAAATCTCTTATAAACACCACTATGAAGTTGGGATTCAACACAAATAGTCCATACATATACAAAAATCGTCGATCTCAGATTTATGATGATCAATTTATATTTGACCGTAGATCCCATATAAAGATCATTTTTAAAAATCGCTCAAATGCGCATAATTTTTTTATAAGCATAAGCAGCGAAAATCACTTAAATGGGTTTAAATCTCTTATAAAACCTACTGTCGAGTTTGAATTCAATACAAATAGTCAATATTTGTAAATAAATATAAATCGTCATACTCAACTTTATAACAATCGGTAAAATAAAATCCACTTCCGGAAAACACTTAAATGAAGCAAAAATCTCTTACAAACTTAATAAATTTAGTTTAAGTTCAACACAAATAATTCGCATAAACATATAAACCTTCGTACAGAATTTCATGATGATTGGCCCGTAAAAGGTCTTAGTTTCCGTATGAGGACTATTCCCGAAAACTCATTAACATACATAAACATCCATATTGAACCGAAATTTTACACAGATCAGTTATAAGTATGTAAAAATTATATTATTGACTTTTGTGAAACTTGTTCCATAATTGGGCATAGCTCCCGTACTAGCTCCACTAATAACCACAGAATATAAATAGGTGTCAATTTGGCATTTCAAAAAGCCAAAAACACTTTCCTAGTGCTTTGTGGTACTAAATTTATTGTCTGTTAAAGTAAATCGCTTTATGATACACGCTGCAAAAATATAAACAAAGTGTGAATTATTAATTATGACTAGAATGTGCATAAAATTCTTATAAATATCGTTATTGAAATGAAATGCAACCAAAGTAAACCAAAAATCAATAGAAACTACGATAAAAGGTGATTTGGTGGTGGGTATATAAGGTGGAGCAAAAGTAATCCCCCTATCAGAAAATGCTATAAATTTTGCGATTGGCCCCTAATGTCAGTTCTGTTTTGACATTTGTGTAGTAAACACATGCGAAATATACGTTAATAAACAATGTTACGCTACACTGCTCCAGAACGCGGAATATTGCTGACTATTTATTTGACCAATAATCGGTCGGTGACAGCCAAAAAACATCGGAAGTTTACTTTTGCACCACCTCTTTGCACAAACTCTTAATTGATTTATTTAATATTGATAAGCAAAGTTCTTGTTAAAAAACCCTTTGGAAAAGTCTTAGCACTGGAAAGCAATAAAAACCAAAATAGTACAAAAATACTACCCTAAACTTTACACACTTCAAAATCAAAGGCTAGACTATTTTAAATACAAATTAGACACAGAAACTTCACAATAATAAATAAAATTGTGGCATTTGGTTTTCTTGGCAAAGGATAAACATATCTTAGTTGAATGTGAAGCACCTGCCATGATGGCTTATCTTCACAGCGTACTCAAACGCAGGACGGACTCGGTACGTCAACCGCATTGCATGTCCTATCAAGACACAGGAATAGCCTCACAGAGAACTACTTTGTGTGCCTTGCCAGGGGTCACACAATTTGCAATTTCTCGATACATGACTGCAAGATCAATGTAAAGATCACCTTGCTTAAGAGCAATTGTTGAAAAATAGACAACAATAACAAGTATGAAAGTATTGTCGATCACGCCCATCATTTTTGAGGTGCCCTACTTTGTGATACCACAGCGCTGTTCCTACGCCCAAGCGAAATTTAATGTCAATCGAATTGGTCACTTAGAAATTGCTTGCTCCACAAATCTTACAATAATTTAAATAAAGTCTTGTAAATATGTTCTCTTATTACAATTGGCCTACTTACACTATAATGATACCAAATCAGCTGTTTTAATTTTTTCTGCTAATTTATTGCAATGCATGGAATTTTCACATTAAAATAATATTGTTCACATACATACATATGTATGTTAAAGAAAAGTACTCGTGCTACTTTGAAATTGCATCAACACTTGAGATTTAAAAAACAAAGAATTATACTTTAAATACGTATGTATTGCATTAATCTGGAAACAAAAGAAATTCTCTATTGTACGAATAAATATAAGTATATGAATAATATAATAGAGATGTGCGTTAAGTCTTAATGTTAGAACATTTTATGTGCCACTGTCCTGCTTTTAGTCGAATCAGAGATTTACACATGGACACTATACTAAACCTGGAATATCTTGGAAATTCATATTGGAAAATTCTAAAAAAAAATATATAGTCAACATTACTTTATATGTTTTTGAATATGGAGAATAACACTTCAACGAGAGCGCACAACATGCACATATCCAAGCGGCATATGTGTATACCCGAAACGGTCTGAACAATTAATAGCCCCTCTACTGAACTTGACCTAAGCCTTAAGATTTGTTTTTCAATTTTTATTATATATTTATTTTAAAAATAATAAATGAATGCATGTCATATTAAAGCACAGACTGGAGTGCTTTAAAGTACAGAAAAAGTATAATGCTAAAAAGCTAAATATTTGCTCACATAATTATAATATCTAGTTGAATCTCCATCTATTTTTAACAAGTTTTGAACATATTTCGGTGTATATATACATATGTAATTCCTTTCTATTTTCCTTGTTAGAAATCCCCAAAGGTGTTCAATAAGGTTTGAGTGTAAGGGGATTATGATGGCCACACCATAACATAGTCATTGTTGTGCTTAAATCAAGACTCAACTAATTTGGATGTGCTTTTAGGATCATTGCCCTGCATGAAATCCCGTAGGAGCGGCATTTTTTCTTTGGCATTGGATAGCTTTTAATTTTGTAATTTTGCAATATTTTCCGGCAATATATCCGCTATCAGATAAAGAAAACCTTTACTGTTCTTTGGGTATTCAATGGGCCAAATTCTTTATTTTGTGGCCTTCGCACAAAGGTTTTGCCATCAGAACCAAAGAAAATTTATCTTCGTTTCAACTGACCAAAGCACATTTCCCCAATTTTCCAGTTAAGATATCTCTTAGCAAAACACCAATTTTTAATATTTTATTTGCTAAATAAAGGTTATTCCTCGGACTAAGGTCTTTTTAACCAGCTTTCTTAAGCCTATTTATAATTGTGGAATTAGTAACAGATCTACATAAATATATTTTTAGCTCTTCAGATGACCAAGATGGCTTTCTTTTGATTTTACTTATTAAACATTGATCAAACTATTTCGTTATTTTTCGATTCCTGCCACTTGTTCCTGACTTTACCTTTCTTTGAATTTCAATTTCACTTTTTCTACTTTTTACAAAGCTTTGAAAAAAAATTTTGTTTCAAAAAAGTGCAGTGCTTTGCAAAAGCCATTAGTAACACTTTCCTTGACAAGGCAATTGAAAACAAAAGAGAACATAGAAAAATGTTTTTAACTAATGACTCTATTAATTTACGGTTGAAATAAAATTCAATTATAAGTTAAACGTAAAACTGAAAACCTCGTTTTTATTATTTTTCACAGCAAATTAAAATTGATTCAATAAAATTCAGACAATTAACTTCTGACCATTATAAAAATTCATATAAAGGAAGCTTATCAGTAAAGGTACGGTTACACTTGGCAAATATTTACCGAAAACACGTAACCACTAAATAAAATATATTTGAACTCGTTTATTTATTTAAAAAAACTTTGTTTATTTAGGACAAGACACAATAAATATTTATTTGATGCTATTTGATCTTGTAAAACTCTTTTAAGAGTAAACCATGTCAAACAAATGTTTGCTAAAATAAGTGGTTACGTTGTTTTGAGTAAACTATTGCCAAGTGTACCTTAAGAATTAAAAAAGTTTTTAAATTATATAATCTTATTATTTTTTGAAAACTGATTTAATATCATATGAGAAATAAAAAAAAACAATTATTTATCAATCCAGTTTTACAACTTAAAAGGCAATAAAGTACCAAAGCCTTTCAAAACTTGCCACGTGCTCTTCGTGTTTTCAGTTTCACATATGCCAACCGACACAGAGATGTTAAGAAAAATAAAAGAATTAAAGAAAAGAAAACAAAACAAAACAACAATGCCTGAACAAAAAGCAAATGAAAACAATAAAACAAATACACAAATATACAAAGGAAACCAGAAACTTAAGGAGGAAGTGAAACAATTTAATGGTTTAAAAATTTTCTTTATCTGTTTGTGTTTTCAGTTTTCTGTTGAAATCTGCTCCTTTTTATTTTTGCCACGAACGTGTTGATAGATGTGAATAAATAAATGAATGGATGGATGTGTGTCAGTAGAGTGTTTATGAGCATAAGCCTCTGTGTGTGGATGGGTATGGTGATGTGGTTGTGTATGAGTAAGCAACTCACATGTAAAAATATTTTGCTTTTAACGCAAATTCCACAAAAACCGTCGAAAGCGGATTTTAAAATATACCAGTTGTATATGTTTGTGTGTGTGTCTGTTTAACACTCACATTTCTACACTTGCACAAATAAATGATAAAATAAATAAGGGAACAGAGAAAATAATATGACCCTATTTTTAACACTCCAGAGAGTAACATTGAAATTATACTAACAAAATCATACATAGCCACACACATAAACAACTACACATGTGTGTATATCATTCAGCCGTATGTTTATCCTCATTTCTCTTCTAGATCCTTTTTACAACATTGTGGTGAATTATCATCATTACCAGCACAATCACTTATCATTTGCATTTGTTGTTAGTTGTGTGTGTGTGTGTTTATGTTTATGTGTATATATGCGTGTTAAAAGAGTTACAAAGTGAAATTTTAAATTTATAGGGTATTTTCACAAAGGGAGTTTTATACTTTGTTTATAATGTTTTATACTTTGTTTATAACAGTACTAGGCACAACACATGGTAACAGGTTTCGAGTAATCTGGAGTGTTCGTTTTTATCCGCGTTAATTTTAGCGGTGATATTAATTGATATTGTGAAGACCTAAATTATTCGGTATTTAGGGACTTATAAATATTAATTTAACCTAAATTTTGATTTTAACATTGTTTAAGAGTGATATTATGAGGACCTAAATTATGGGTATTTAGGGAATCTTGCTTAAGAGTCTGAACACAGAGGAGCCAACAGTGTGAGTTATCAGAGGTGCCAACAGAATAGATACTCGTATCGGTATCGGAGAGTGTCGTAGCCATAACAACCTAAATTATATTCAATGGTGCCGAATCTTATATGAGTATAGTATATATATAGTATTTTCAAATATTTTGATCAAAATTTGTTTACCACTTCTACCTATTTATTTGTTTACTTTTGGACATTGATAACAAATTCTTTTACGGCATCGTCCTATCGTGTTGCAATTGCTTTTAAATGACGGATAGGTCGACATTTTATTCTCAGTTTTTTATACCCACAACTAAAATGATATGAGGTATATTGCGTTTGTCATTCCGTTTGTGCCACATCAAAATAATGGTCGTATAACCAAAAAGTTTGTATATTCTGGGTTCTTATAAGATTCCACGACGATTTAGCAATCTCACTCCGTCTGGCACGATAGAGCTTCGAAAAAAATACATAGAACAATGAAAATTTTACCAGACATTTTTTTAACCATCGAAATGTTTCATATTTCAAATGAGTATTATCTGAGTTATAGATCAAAGTTTCAGACTACCTCGATATTTTTGAAATATGTTTTGCTATTTTCTTCAAATATAATATAATAATGTAGATAATATCATGAAATTTTGGGCCAGCACCCACCTTAAAGTATACCGACCGACTCAGATTTAACGCTGTCCGTCGGTCCGTCCATCTGGCTGGCTAGCTGTCCATGTAAAGCTCGTGCAATTTCCGATATTTCGACAAAATTTGGTACATGATATTTTTTCGGCCCAAGGATGAATGGGATTGAAAGTGGTGGAAATCGGTGCATTATTTCACCTGGCTCCCATATAAATATCCTCCCGAAATTAGGGTTTACTGATCATAAATGTTTGAAGTATGCAAGTATCCAAACAAATTTCATCACAAATAATTACTCGTAGCTCCCATATAAGGCCCATTTCCGAAAATCACTATAAAGAGCATAACTCTCTTAAAAATGTGGGTATCCAAATAATATTGAACCCAAATATATTTTATATGTATGCAAATAATACGGTAGAATTTTATTATTATCGGTCCATAATTTGTCGTAGCTCCCATATAAGGCCCATTTTCGAAATTCAGTTTAACGATCATAAATTTCTTAGAAATGTTGGTATTCAAATAAAATTTGACACAAATAAGTTTCTTATATACAGAAATAATGACACCTAATTTTATAATGGTCGGTCCATAATTAGTCGAAACTTCCATATAAGACCCTCTCCGTAATTCACTTTAAGCTTCATAAATCTTTTAAAATTATTTATATCGAGATAATCTTTAACATATATAATATTTATATTCATAGACATCATGACATTAAATGTTTGGATGATCGGTCTATAATAGGTTATATCTCCCATATAACGCCCATTTCTGAAAATCTTTTATACATATACTGGCATTGTGATATATGGTCGGGTCTGACCGACTATACTACTTTCTTACTTGTTTTTTTTTTTTTTTTTTTTGAAGCAATTTATGTGAGTTTTTTACTTTATAATTTAGAATTCTACTCTGACTTTATAGGGGGCTATGGATAAATATAGACCGACACAAAGAATATATGATATTGTCAATGCTGTTTATTCGAAATTTATTTCTATTGAATTTTCTATGGTTACTGCTTTCAGTAGGAATTTATTTAGCACAGAGTCAGATTCCGGGAATACATTTGTGTGGGTCCTATGAGAAATCATGAACCGATTCTTACTATTTTTAATACGTCATATCTTTTTATAATAGAAATAAAATGATGTTATGTTCAATATATTAAAGAAAATAAAAAAAATGGAAAAATATTTAGGTTGTTCTAAATTTTGGCCTATACTATGGTCGTACTGCACCGATATAGACCGATTTGCAGTAGCAAACAGCACTGATTAACAAAAAATATTTGGGAAAATTTTAATACTCATAGGTTTTTTCTTCGAGCCTCTAACGTGTCTACAACTGATAAGCGGCCATTGCTATTTTTTATTTTAGAATTTCAAAAGAACGCAGAATAAATGAAATAAATTTGTATTATATTTTGTGGCGATGATGTTTATATTACTTATTATCGTTATACGTATTTCGGTTATATGGGAGCGACGGCCAATTAATGGCTGATCTGAATAAAGTGTACAAAAATTCAATATATTATCTACATTATATTTTAAGAAAATATCAAAAAAAAATATGATAAATATCGAGGATATCTGAGACTTTGGTCAATAACTTGAATCCTACCGATGTTGCCTATTTTTAATATTAAACATTTCAATGGCACAAATTTTATTCTTCAAAGTCCTTTTTTCGAAGCTCTGTCGTGCCTTCAACCGACAGTCAGACGGACGTACATGGCTAGATCGTCTTAGAATAATTTAAGGACCCAGAATATATTGACTTTTTGGTTGTACGGCCAATATTTCGATTTGTTACAAAAGGAATGATAAACTTAAATATATCATATCTATTTAATGGTGGTATTTAAGAACCAATATTAAAAACATTGGTTTCGAACAAAAATATTAAACAGATAAGTTGTTTGTTAGCGAAAACCAATCCATTAGATTTTGTGCATATCGGTCTATATTTGATGATACACATCATTTAAAATCCACTTTCTAAAATAACTTAAATACTCACATAACTGCTATATATAACTATTTATTAGGTTTAAATTCGAGGCTATGAGAAACTAAGAACCGATGCTTGCTATTTTCAACAGGACATGTAATCAATTTTACTACAAACATGCTGTATTGTTTAGTAATTGTTTATGTATGTCTTCTACGTTAACAGCTTCTCGAGAAAACCTCTATTTAACTATAGGTACATACATATATACTGTACCCCGTCATGTTAACATGACATTTGTGCCACACTGGGTTAGTATATATGTACATATATGGGTCTACGCAAAGATATAAATATCCATATACAAATGTAAAATGGGAAAAAATCACCATCTCTGTATTTGTTAATATAAACATGCATACATATGTATATTAAAGTATAGTAGTGTGTGGAACCGTTTGTTATAGTAAATTGCTGGTTTGTTGGCTTAAAACAATGACATTACTAAAAATTGCTTTTTTTTTGTTATTGTTTTTATTTCATCTTTTATTATTCAACACGGTATTAAATTCTTAACAACAATACATGCATTGGTATTCGCAAACGTTAAAATACTTTAGCATGTGCAAGTACCAGCTCTTATTTGAATACTTTTGAGTTTACTTTTGTTTCGGGTACAAGTCTTTTCTCTTGTTACGTTTTGTTGTCTTGTGTGGACGTGTTGAATATGTCATGTTCGAGGATCTTCTTTATTTTTTCAAATGATACACATGTGTATTACTCAAAGTGTTTATTTTTCAAATGAATACGGGTAGTATGTGTATGTGTGTATTTGTGTGTGTGTCTAGGTGTGCGTGCGTAAAAATTGTTTCCAACATATTCTGTTTATTAATGTTCTAAATTCTAGACTATTCAGAAGTAGACTGTTTTTATGGCATATTCATAATTGTAACTTATAATAAGTTGGAAACAATTTTAGACAAGGACATTTTCTAGGTAATTAAAAATTTAATTATTAATTTTAAAAAGATGTGTTGTAAATATTTGTTTAGCTCTTACAGTATAAATATAAATGTATATATAGTTACATATTCTTAATATGAGTTGTTTTGAAATGTTTAGTCCAAAGTCAAAATACACCTTTGTAAATTTGATTGGTTCTTTGTAAATCTTGTCGTAGTATACCTCTTTTATTTGTTCAAAGTGTTGAATTAAATGGAAATGCAAGGGTATAGCCAAGAAATATTCAAATTAATTTGTTTCGATGTAATCTACAAATCCGACAAGAATGTTTTATTAGCAAGAACTTTGTTGGAATAACCTAAAAGTTGTTGCATTTTTCTTGTCGACATAGCAGCAGTAAAATCTTTGACAATTGTTACAATGAATTCAATTTCTCTCAAAAATTTAGTATGAAAACGTTCAACATAATGTGATCTCAGTCTGAAATCAGTTTTAGAAAGATGATTGATTTTGGGCTTCTAAAAATCTGAGAACAATTGTTGGATTTGCCACTGTTTAGAGTGCTATGTAAACTAGAGGAGTGATTTTTTGCAGGGCCATGTTAAAGATAGAGGCCCATAATCATAGTCATAGAAAAATCATACTTTAAGTAAAAGTAGACTTTTAAACAACAAAACATTTAAATTTTGTTCTGAATTTAAAACAAAAGCATGCTTTTGCTTAAAGTATGCTTTTTCTATAACTATGATTATGGGCCAGAGGCTATACAGAATAAATTAGAGACATAAAACTCAAAATTCGTAAATGTGATGAACGAAATTAAACCGCCATTTTGCTAAAATGTGATTGAACATTTTGATAAAATCGCCATCGTCAATACTTGCTCTTTCCAATACAATAATAATTTTAAATCTTATATCGAATGATTTTAATTATTTTGTCCAGAGTTACTGCCAATGAGCAAATTTATTTGGATCAATTTAAATTTCATTTGAGTCAATTTTGAATCTATACATGATTTACATGTGAGGCGACGATCGAGGTGTCTACCGAGATATTTAACTTCGAATTGATAAGTTATTGTTTGACTATTGATATAAACAGGAGACCATGACTCTCTACGTAATGTAAATGTTATGTGTGTGCATTTCTGCTAAATAACTTTTACATTATATCAGATGTTTATATTCGGGTACTCCTGCTTCATTTGGTTGTGCGGAACTTAAAAAGTCGTCTTCTTTAAGCTTAAATGTTCGACAAGTTAAACAGCTTTCCAATAGCTAATGTGTGTTTTGCGGGTAAATTTAGTTTCAATTGGTATACTAGAACATCATGCCACACTTTATCAAGCGCTTGAGAAATGTCGATAAAAAGCGCAGAGCAATATTTTTCTTGAAATCTTTTTCTTAAGATATTCACAAGTCTATGGGTTTGTTCAATAGTATATGTATTGTGTTTTTTTCTAAACTCAAATTGATGAAGCAGTATGCAATTGTTTTCAATTCAAATCGGGGGTACAACTTGTATCTGATTATCTTCTCGAATAGCTTCGATATATTCGACAAAAGGCTCATGGGCCGTCTTAGCTACCATTGTAACCAGTGAAACCTTCCATTCTGGTGGATAATATTTAAATAAAAATAAGAAGTATTATTTGTATTGATATCCGGGTTAGCTGCATAAGCATCTTCTTACTGATTTTGTCAATTCCAGGTGCTTTCTTAGAGTTTAAATCAATAATAGCATTTTCGATCTCTTTAATCTCAAAACGTAGCGCTACAGCTGCTCCTAAATGGTGCGTGACTGGTGGCATACTTTCAAAAAAAATACAATACAAATTTTAATGACTTTTTATTGAAACCCTTGTTAAATTTGTTGGCAGTGTAACGATAATTGTGTTTTAAAAACAAATGTTAGATTTATTTATATTGTTAATTGTATTTCATAATTGTGTTTTTTCCTAAATGTACTTAAAATTTTTAATTAAAATTTACATAAATTCTTAATTATATTACAAAACAAAAAAAAAATAAAAATATTTCTAAATATAACTTAAAAAAATAAAATAAGATAAAAAGATATACATATACTTTAGGTAATTGATTTCCGTCAAATACAGTTAGTTACATTATACTTATTATTTTTTTTTTTTTATATCCACCACCAAAAAGATGACGGGTATATTGAATTTGCAATTCCATTTTTAGCACATCGAAATATTGGCCGTAGAAGCAAATAGTCTATATATTTTGGGTTCTTATAAGATTCTATGACTGTTGAAAGCACGATAGAGTTTCGTAAAAAATATTAATGAAATTTTTACCAAAGTTCCCTTTTACAGTTGAGAAATTGAAAGACAGACATTTTTCTAATTCCGCTTTGAACTTGCCTAAACCTTTTAGAGTTGCGAAATTAATAGACAGACAGAAATTTTTTGTTTATTTTTTCGTTCTTCTTTTTTGTTGATTGTTGTGGAAATTTTTATTATAAGAACACATTGAAAATAAAAAAAATTAAAAACATATTCAAACAACTGTTAATTATAAAGTTGTTGTTATCAATAAATCTATTTGGTTAATAAATTTAATTATTTTTGCAATACGCGCGAGAAAAATGATGTGAAGCAACAACATGAAAAATGCGAAGGGTGGAAACTGTAAACGAAAAATGTCTTAAAATGTCCAGCATACTCTTCCTCTTCAATACATCGCCTACAAACTTCATCTGTCTGTCTTTCAATTTCTCAACTGTAAAAGGGGACAAACATTCTTACAGACCAAAGTTTCAGACAACCTCTATATTTTTTAGATATTTTTTGCAATTTTCTTCATATATAATGCAGATAATATTATGAAATTTTTCACACTTAATTTTTATTACAGAAGGTCAAGTCGTGTTGGGAATGAAAAGAATTGGTTCACGATTTTTCATAGAACCCATACAAATGTATTCCGGAATTTGGTTTTATGGTATGAAAATGTCTATAGAGAAACCGTATCTATACAAAATTCAAAGTCCTCTTCCGAAAATCACTAAAATGCGCATAAATCTCTTGTAAAAATAACTATCAAGTTGGAATTCAATACAAATAGTCCACATATCGCACCCTAAATACAAAAGTGTCACAACTCAAAATTTTCCAAAACTGACTTTTTTCCATAAATTAATTCAGAGTACACATCTCAAACTACTGCAAAAATTTCTTTTACATCACTATCTTATTTAATTGGAAAATACAGTTATGTCTATTTTTATGTTAAATGTGTTGCTTGTGTACGATGAACTTTTTTTGTCTCTCCTGAAAATTTTAGTATTTTGAGTTGTGACTCTTTTGTATTTATAAAAATCGTCATACTCAACTTTATAACAATCGGTAACCCCTATATAAAGTCCACTTCCGGAAAACACTTAAATGAGAAAAAAATCTCTTATATTTAGTTGAAATTCAACACAAATAATTCGTATATACATTCGTATATACAGAATTTCTTGATGATTGGGCCTTAACAGGTCATAGTTCCCTTATGAGCACTACTATCGAAAACTCATTAGCCTACATAAGCATCCATATCGAAGCGAAATATTACACAGATAAGTATGTAAAATTTATACCATAGACTTTTGTAAAAGTTGGTCCATAAGTGGCCATAGCTCCTATACAAGCTCCACTTCCGAAAACAAACACAGAGTGACAACTTAGATGTTTCTAGGGCGTTTGCTTACCTAATTCATTGCGTGTTAAAGTAAATCGCTTTATGTACAAAAATACAAACAAAGCCCAGTTCTGAAAGAAAGATACAAATATAAGTTCTTGATTATTACTATAATATGCATAAAATTCTTATAAATGTGGGTAGATACGAGTACTTATAAGATTCGGCACAGCCGAATATGAACTCTTACTTGTTATTATTAATCACTGCACCACCACAAGTGCTGAGTTCCATGCTTCACTGTTGCCTTAAGATTTTCTTTGTTGAGTTCTTTATTTGGTTTCCGCCAAACACACGACATGCCATTGAACCGAATATGTTAAAAAGATTAATCCTTTAACTACTGAGGTGAAATATTTGGGCATAGTCATTGTGGTGGTGATAAATTTTTAATAAAGTAATTAAATTAAAGAAACAAACAAAACAAAGATTTTATTTCATAGTCACTTTTCTCAAAACTAAAAAAACTGTACAAATATAAAAACATATGGGTAAAATTTACCACCACCTCAGTAGTTAAAGGTTGATGCAGGTTCCTTGCGAACATGTTCTTTGCCGGATTCAGCCTGCACAGTCCGTTATTCGGGTTTTTAAAGGCTTCTTGCGCGCAACTCGGTCATTAAAGTCGGCCAGGACGAAAGACATGACGAACAGTTTCAACACAACATTATTTTCCCAGGCCAGCTTCAACTTTGAAGGCCAGTTATTAAGCTGATAGCCTTGGATTTGCACTTATTGTAGCTCATCATGCTTAATTACAATTTTATTTAGATCGATTCTGCCTTTGTTATGGACCCGATGTTCATAAAATGTTTTGGACTGTGGAAGCTTTAATGTTAAGTTCCTGTTAGTTTTGTTTTTATGAACCTTTGAAAACAAAACAAAAATGCACTGCATAAAATAAACTGTGAGCCAATATATAAAGGATTTAAATATCATTAACCTTCGCTCTCATGAAGATTTTTTTGTGCACGGACTCATAGTATCTACCCGGGTAGATACAAAGCATTTTCATAGAATTATGTGGGGCTTTTTATGCTTGAGCAAGAAAATGTTTTATATTATATTAAAAATGTGTTTATAGAAGTGGCTAACTTATCGCTACTTTAACAAAAGTAACGATTGCTTGGGGCCTCACTCGAGTACAAAAAATTTATCGCCAGTGGACACGTTTTTTTGCATTATGAGTTCACCAATAATAGACCAAATTTGTAGATTCACCAACAAGATTAACAAGTTACCGATGAAGAGTTAAACGCATTCTTGGGAATATTACTTGTGATGGGGACACAAAAATCGTCGCAAGAAGAACTGAGCGACCTTTGGAAGCAAAACGACTTTTCCCTTTATCGTGCGACTATGCCTATCAATCGTTTTCAACAGCTTTTACGTTTTATTCGTTTTGACAATCATGTTACAAGAGCTGCTCGCCAGTTAGGAGATAAAGCCGCACCAATAAGAGACATATTCGAAATGCACAACTGTAGATGAGCAGTTGTATGGATATCGAGGTCGCACCAAGCTTACGCAGTACATACCATCAAAACCCGCAAAATATGGAATACAAATTTTTGGTTTGTGGTACAAACACTTTTTACCCCTTAAATGAGAAAATTTATACCGGAAAAGAAGGCAATTCCAGAGACGTGAAGCAAAGTGAGCGAGTAGTGAAAGATATGGTGGCTCCTTACAAAAACTCTGGCCGGAATGTTACGGTAGATAATTTTTTCACTTTCATCGATGCATCGTGATTCGGTTGTGTCTGACATAAAAAAGAAAATCAGCAAGTTCTTTATCAAGGCAGCAATTGAATGCGTTTTAGGTATGAACGCTTTTGACAATTTTTTGCTCAAACTAATATTTATTTTCACATTGAAGGTGAATCGATCTCTGCACTCGACTGTGGTGATGATTTTGAGGTCAACGATGAGACAGAGAGAGATTCAACATGCAAAAAACCAATATGCGCTCAACACTGCCTAACGCAAACCAAGTGTCAAGATTGTTATCAGGATACAACTTGAAAAAACGCAGCTTACGGTCATAGATAATATTTTCTTTTGTTGCCCTAAACTATTTTTTTTTATAAAAATTAAAAAAAGGTTCCATCTGTTCATAAAAGTTCCTATGTATCTACCACGGTAGATATTAATGAGCCTATGTATACAAAAACACAAATTTTGAAAAAGGCTGTGAAAAACTACTTTTAAAATATTTATGATGTTATTTCCTAAAAAACAATAAAAAGTTGACAACAAAGCTGAGACCATTTTTAAATTCATTAAAAACTCAAAAAGTTATTAACACATCAAAACCGAAATATCTACCCGGGTAGATACTATCAGTGCGAAGGTTAAAATGCGGCTCATAGATTTTTTTTATGTAGTGAATTTTATGACCAGTTTTTGAGTAATATGCGGCGAAATTTTTTTTAAATCTTTTTTGTTGTGTTTCCTAGAAATTTGGTATTTATTTTTTTTCTATGTCAATATGTAATAAAATTGTACATTTAAATTTACATAAATTATTAACTACGTATAACAAAACACACAAATAATAAACATACATATTTCTAAAAATAACTTAAAATACTAAAATAATATAAAAAGAAATACTAATTAATTTCCACAAAATACAATTAGTTACATTAACTTTTATTCTTGTTTATTTTTATGCCCTGCTTAGAGTATTCAAAAAAACTTAGCTTTTTAGAAACCCGGTTTTAGGGTTATTTGAAAAATTGCATTTTCTAAAAAAATCGGTTTCGCATAAGGTTTTATATGCAAAATTATTCTTAATTAATCGGTTATTCAATTAACAATTTTTCTAACCTCCACCACCATAAGTGGTGAATGAGTCACTCCGCATGTAATACTGAGAACCATTCATCTGAGACCCAGCAAAGTATATATAATTGATCCTGATGAAATTCTTAGCCGTCTGTCTGTATGTCTTCGTTTTGCGTGACACTTATTTTTGCCGAATTTTGTATTATTATTCCAATTTTGCAGGCATTTATTTATCATTAAGCCATATTTCGGATAGATATATGTATGGGGGCTATGAGAAATCATGGACCGATTTTTACTATTTTCCTCACACTTTCTTCTTTTATCTGCTACACCGATTTTGCTGATTTTCAATACAAAACTGCTTAGGAGAACTATAAACGGTTTTTTGTAAACTTGATTGGTTTCGGTTTTGTCCTATGTACGTGAGAGTTTTTTACACAGACAGACAGACAGACAGACAGACGGAAATGGCTCAATTGACTTAGAATTTCGTAAGGACCAGGAATATATATACTTTGTTGGGCCTCAGATGAATATTTTTCATTGTTACACACGGAATGACAAACTTATTTATAATCTCATTCACTACTTATAGTGGCGGAGTGTAGAAAAAGTGTTTTGTGAATATCGGTACCTATTTATTATACTCTTCTCCTTAACTTGTGGCGAATATGGAAAAATCCAGACAAACTCTGTACTCGTGTAACAAATATTGCAAACGAAATAAGGATATTCTAGTTAATACCAGTAAAGTTTTTGCAATTCTCACTATATTTAGTATGAGGTTATTTAAAATTTGGTACAGCCTAATATTTCACTAATTACCTTGTTCTCATTAAAATATGCAATTTGATTTGTAAACATTTCATGTAAAAAATTACAAATACATATAAAAATTATGTATGTATATTAATTATTATTTAATATGCCAGCATAATTATTAAATGGTGTTTTTGAATTTAGGAGTCTTATAATAGGGCCAACATATATATCAGATGACATTAAAAAAAAACCTGACAGAATCTGTTTTTTAATGTTTGTTGATTTTAAAAAAAATTCTCCTATCCGCTTTTTGTTCCAAAAACAAATAAAATCAACTTGATTAAAGTAAAAAGAAAATATTTCAATCTAAATTACACTCATATTTGTAGGAATTCAACATCTGTTTAGCCTTTATTCAGTATGCAATTTTTTAACATAGTTAACAACAAATATTTACATAGTTTGCTTTTGTGAATAAAATTTATCTTGAAAATGCAAACATTAGGAGTTAAATATAAATTAAATAAAAAGGAACATTAATCAAAGAGTTTCAGTTTTTATCTAGAATTTTAAGTTTCACTCATATTAGCAGCTGTAAATGTTCTCATAATCAAATGGTAATTTAAATTGAGAACAAATGTGAATAAGAGTTCAAACAATTTATGGAGATAGCAATGTGCCAAAAGTGTGCTACACATTTTTATTGTAATTTATTACTGATTTTATAAATTAAATTCATTTAAAAAATTTCGAAACTTTCGACAAATAACGATACAAACGATTGGGGCCAGAAATTAGTTGTTTGTGTCGAGACTGAAACGATAGTGAGTGAGTTTTCTGTTTATATTAAACAATTTTGTGCCAGCATTAACCAAATCAAAACAAGTTGCGCATTGAATAAAATTCATTCAGCATTAAATTAAAGCAGGAACTATTTTCTAGTAAGACCTGTGATAGAATTCCGATAGACTCCAAACAAACAAACACATTTCTCCCTATGAAAGAGGAAGTTCACAAGCTGAAACTTTTAACTGCGACACGAGTTCATAGATGAAATACGTAGTGGAGTGTTGCAGGTTTTATAAAAAGAAGCGATAAATTTGACATTTCTTCTTTTCTTTTGTATTATTTTTATTTCATTTACCAGCAGTGTTGCCAGGATAAAATTTCATTTTATGGGATTACAGAAACAACACTGCAGATAATTAACTGTAAATTAAAAAGAAAACAAATTGCTGTTAATTTTAGAGAATAGTGTGCCATTTGTCTAGAAAAATATAGTTTCACAATGGTATTCTGCGAGTTATTAATTAAAAATATGAACTCAAGCCAAATGAAAAATGTTCTCTCAAAATGAAAACAAATTGCTGTTTTATTTTCAAATAAATACCTGTATAATGAACCAGTTCCTATATGGCAACACATTTGCGAATAAGCGAAATAGGAGAAATTAACAGACAATGAATTTAGAAGGGACACCAAAAGAGAACGTCAGAAGAGTCACGGCGACAAATCGCAGCATGTGAACCCACTCAAAGGCAATATTTAGTGGGACATGGTTCCGTTAATGGTAATTTTTATGTTTGAAACTGACGACTAAGGATGGGCTGCACTCGTAAATAGATTCGTAAAATCTCAAGAAGCTGTGATCTGTGACTTATGTAGAACAAGTAAGAAAGTATAGTCGGTCAACCCCGACCAGAAAGTGACTCTGACTCTGAGTATTTCTGGGCGTTACAAACATAAGCACAAATCCAATATACCCTCCCCACTATGGTCGTGTAGGGTATAATGACGAATAAGCCTAAAACTGCGCAAGACTTGCACTAAAAAATCGTTAATTTGTCGGTTTGCCTAGATTGTTGAAAACTGCATACAAAGATTTCAAAAGGATTATTCCTTTATTAGAAACAATTAAATGTGTTGACATTATTAATATTGATGTATGAAGCTACTTATGTGTAGTTCACATTTCAAATAGATAAAAATCAAAAAATTTTAGGATAACAACATTGCTGCAATAGAAACAGAATATGGCGCAATTTATTCCATTTCCGCCATTTATAGAGCAGTTAGTTTAAATTGTATTTAATTTGTGTCAAACTTACTATTGCCGAGAAAATATTGTATTTATAATTTTAAACAAATGAAATTGCTTTTAATTAGTTTAACTTTAAAATTTCCAATTTACTACTGAATAACTGCAATTTAAATAAATAATTTAAGTTGAGTAAATTATTTAACTGATAAAATAAAACAAATAATTGAAATATCTGACAGTTACTAACTAATTAAACAACTTTATTTGTAAAAATTTTGTTAACAAACAGAAAAGGTTAAAAAGTTTTCAATGTTATTCTATAAAAGCAAATAAGTTTTGTTTAAAATATTGGTCACATTTTATAAAAAGAAATATTACATAATTAATAATTTTGTAAATAGTTACTAATTACAATTTAAATTCAATAAAGTTAAAATAACATTTAAAAATTAACATTTTAGAAATAAGTCAAATATTTATTTTATATTTCACAACAAGTAAAAATTTATATTCGGCTGTGCCGGATCTTATATATAAGTATAAGTATGTGAATTATTTGTGTTGAATTTCAACTTGATACTGATGTTTGTGCTTTTTAGAAACATATGGGTGCAACCGTCATATATGACCCGCCAAGCATGATGTTTGAAACAGCGATTTATATGTATACGAGTTTGATTTGGGTTGAATTCCAACTTGATATTTATAAAAGATTAATGCGCATTATAGTGATTTTCGGAACTGGACTTTATATGGGGGCTACGGTCAAATATGAACCAACTATTATAAAATGTTGTACGACGATTTAAACGTATATATTGATTATTTGTGTTGAATTTTAACTTGATAGTAATTTTTATAAGAAATTTATAGATTTATGCGCATTTAAGTAATTTTCGGAAGAGAATTTTGTGTGAGGCTATGTCATAATATGCACCAAATATCGTTTTGGGATTTCTTGCATCGTTGTATAAACTTTATTGTTGCAGAATATTTGTATGGATTTTATGGATTCTGAATTATATTTAAAGAAAATTGCCAAAAATATCTTAAATATATCGGTGTTGTCAGAAACTTTGGCTTATAACTGGAAACCTACTGCACTGATTTTGCCCATTTGTCATACCAAACATGTCTTGTAAAAATTTAATTGTTCTATGTCTTTTTTCGAAGCTATTTTGTGTCTTCAACAGACCAACAGACGGACGGACATGGCTATATCGTCTTAGAATATTTTAAGAACCCAATAATTCTACGACCAGTACCTCGATGTGTTACAAACGGAATGACAAAATTAATATACCCGCCGAATTTTAGGTGGCGTTTATAATAAGCAATATACACAAATAATTATGAAATTGTTTAAATATTTTCATTCAATAAGTATGTACTTCGATATGTTACAAACTAAATGACAAACTTAATATACATACCTGCCATCTTTTTGTTGGTGTGTACAATAACAATACGCACAAATAAATATGAAATTGTTCTAATATTTTCATTCAATGAACTGATAAATTTATACACACAGGGTTGGAAAAAAATAATAAGAAGAGCTTCTTCAGTTTCAATGATTGTTAATTCTACTAATAAGATTTTTAGGAATCTCTTTAATGGTCTTAAGTTCATTTCCTAGATTTCATGAAACATTTTTATTTTCTTTATTGAAGGCAATTGAAAACATAAGCTAACAAGAAATATTGTTTTACATTATTTTCCTCTTGAAATTAAATTCATTAATATCTTAAATAAAAAAAAATATTGTGCTTATTACTTATTCCAAGCAATTTAAAAAGTATTTTTCATAAAAAGTTTACATTAAAAGTTAAAAGTTTACAAACATTCACAACGGAAAAAATTAAAAAAAAATTCAAACTATCAAAATCTGTACTAATTATCCTTAATAAGATGAAAAAGATGAAAATAATTGATTGACAAATTTTAAAATTTCTTAAAATTTACCACCTCTTGAATTAGAAATATTCGAATAAAGCATATATTTTTTTTTAATTTTTAGTACTAGCTGACCCGGCAAACGTTGCTTTGCCTTAAAATTTTATTTTTATTGACAAGGTTTCATGCCAATCGGCCTATTATAATAAGAAAGGGGGCGTAGCATTGCCTACTTCCACCAAAGATGTATATTTTCCAGCTGACATTTTATCTAACATTAATTTTTCTAATTTTATCATAATGCGAATTTATGAACAATATTTTTAGTTAACTCCTGCGGAGTATAAATGAATAAATTTTATGGTTTTCCTACGTGAGAACACGCCACATATAATTGGTCATGTGAAAAGACCGGATTTTCTAGATCTAACCCACAAATCGACATAGTTTGTCCTTGTGACTTATTAATAGTCATGGCAAATGCCAAGCGAATGGGAAATTGCAAACGTCTAAATGGAATGGGTGAGTCTGAAGGGATCATTGGTATTCGTGGCAGAAGAACAACTTCACCTGCAAATTTGGCGTTCAAAATTGTAGCTTCAAGAACATTGCCCATTATTTTTTTATGACTAATTTTGTACCATTGCACAACTTAGGTTCATTCAAATTCCAAAGCAAAATTATGGGAGCGCCAATTTTTAATCGCAAGTTATGCGTTGGCATAAATTCAAATGCTGTTATCAGGAGCAGAAATAATAGATTTTTAATTTGTGGTTTGTATGGGAGGTACAACGCCCCTTTATTCAATTGGACAGAATTGTAAATCTAAATCTAGTATATGAGTTTTTATAAAAACATATATGTTCATATCATAACGCTTTTAATTAGTATCATGGTGTAACTATACAAGGTGAATGCGGTAGCACAGCTGGCTGGCTTTGTTTACAATTTTCTTATGTTAGAAATACAGGTAAACCCCCTACAACGCGGTTTCCTATAACGCGTTTTCGCTACAACGCGGTTCCCAAAATGCGGATATTTTCTTACAACGCTACTCTTACAACGCAATTTTTACGAAAATTTTTTCAAATATTTACTATTTTAATTTGAAAAAGGTTTTCTTGCCCAAATAAAGTTCTTTGCATTTGTCCATAATTTGATACCTATATTTTTTATAGCATTGCCACCCATTTATAGTTGTACTACTTTTAGATAATGAGCCATTTACGACAGATTTAAGTCATCCTAACGTTCAAATCGAATTTTTACCGCCCAACACCACATCGCTATTACAGCCTTTGGATCAGGGCATAATAGCAGCATTCAAATCCTTTGAGGTAATAGTAGAGAAGATGGAGTCAGCAAATAGTATTTCGGTTAAAGAAGTGTGGAAACAATTTACAATTTTAAATTCCGTTGAAATTGTTGATGCATCACTTAAAGAAATTCGTCCTTCAACACTAAAAGCTTGCTGGAAAGCACTAATACCGGAAATAGACGTTCAGGGCACTGTTTATACACCAATAGAAGATGAATATAGGAACATAGTGAGATTGGCGCATGCAGTAGAAGGTGATGGATTTGATGAAATAACAATGGCTGATATTCAAGAATTAATTGTGGACGACGAAATAAACGAAGCAGATTTAGTGGCAATGACAAATGAAGAATCAGTTGGAGATAGCTCTGACGATCTTTCCGATGTTGAAAATAAAAATTTTCACTAATAATATGGAGAAAGTTTTAAATATCGCAAAGCAGTTGGAAGAATGAAATCTTCATAACAATTTAGCTCCCTATCAAGAAATTTATAAATATTTGCAAAATAAGAGCAAACAAACTTCAATGCACGATTTTTTCAAACCAATAATCGTCGCAAGGATGCCCGAATCTGATAGTGGATCAAGCTCAGATTTTGAACTAGTACTAAGTGATGAGGAGGAATAGAAAGTTATCGTTCTATTTTGGCTTTAATTTATTAAATCTTCCAACTTGAATATTTTACGTAGAATTGAAATTTTATTTTGTTTTGTTTTTGTTTAAAAAAATGGAGTGTTAGTAAATAATTCAACAATTAAATACACACAATTATATTAAGCACATATTTTTACTATGCAAATTCCAATATTTTATTGAAATTTTTTTTTACTTTGGAACCAAACTATGATATTTGCATGGAGTTAGAGTCTCCTACAACGCGATTTCCTATAACGCGGAGTTTTTCAGGAACCTATTCACCGCGTTGTAGGAGGTTTACCTGTAATACTTTTTCAAGTGTTTTTGACAGTTAAATAAACTTGAGACACCACATGAATAAACTTGATGCATTTATGTAAAAGAGTAGTCCCGAATATTCTAAATCCCTTTGTTGTTTAAATAATTTATTTCAAAATACGAAATTATTATTTATTATTAAAGTTATATTTAATATATTTATTTATATGTATGTTTTATAATAGGTATAAGTTTTAAATTTTTATAAGTTTAGATTTTTATTTTTAAAAGCGTTTAATCGTTATAATTGATTTAAGTTAATTGCCCTTATTCATAAAAATATAAAGTAGACTTCAAATGTACTTTAAGAAAATTTTGTATGAAAATTTTGTCTAAAACACACTTCAAACCCACTTTATTTTTTATGAATACGGCAGAATATATTTAATTATAAGCTTTTTCTAACGAAGCAATTCACTTTAATACAACGGATTCAATTCGATACAACTGATTCAACTTAAAAAAACAACTTTCGACATATATAATTGTGTTTAAAGGGTAAGAATCAGTATAATTGGTTGAGAGAGATTAGAGCTGAGAGATTATGGGGATAAATTAAGGGAATAAATGGGTAATTAATTAAGTAACTAGCGATTAGTGGTATTATTAAAAGTTTAACTGGAAGTTAGCTGCTTTTATTGTTATTCAATAGAATTAGTTTGGGGAATAACTAATCTGTTGGAATATTAATAAATTGTAAAGCATAAAAGGTAACCGCTTTTATTCTCATGCAAATAGAATTAGTATGGGAACTAGCTAATTCTATTGTACTTTATAAAAAGGAATTAAATTAGAGGTTGGTAAGAGGGTATTGTGTGAGGTACATAATGGGGTTAAGGTTTTATAACCGGGATGGTTATATGGGAAGATTATGTGGATATCTTCTGGTCTTATAAGGGGATCTTTTAATAATAATTGAAAGAGTTTCTTTTTCTATTTATGTGACTTACATTTAGTAATTTCAAATATACTCAGGTCTATGTGATGGGATGGGAGCGATTGAAGTCCGGCCTAATCATTTGCTGGTTACTAATAAACAGGACTTTTAATGGAATTTCAAATCGCTCGGGACCTCAAAGCTCCTCATTGAAAGCCACAAATATGCATTAAGCTACAATTTAATTTTTGGATTATAAATTAAATCACAATAATCTGAATGGTTTAAATTCAATTACAATAATATAAACAGGTTATATTCAGTTATGTTCACTTATGATAAAAGAAGTTATAATTTAAACACAGTAGTACATTATTTTACATAAACAAAATGCCAGTTCTTTCTGTATTGTGTTTTATTTATTGTTTATTTGTGTAATTGCACCATGGTTAGTATTATAAAAAGTGTTTGATTTTTGATAACGTAAGATTCAAAACTAAATACATTTAATTTTTTTTAACGTTAAAACAAATTAGAATTTTTAGAATATCTCTTTGGGATTTATTAAAGTTATATGAGGGAAACAGGGAACAAAAACATAAATAAAATCAATCAATACCTCCTAAAGTTTCGCTGTACCTGGGAGATTTCGGGAGAAACAAATTTTTTGGAAATATTTTTGCGAATTAGCTTAATTTCTTCAGTGTTATTGATTTGAAATAAAAAGCATTCAACATTCATAAAACTATATCTTTAACCTTTATGTCAACAGCTGAAAAATTATACTTACGTCAACAGCAAGCATACCCGGGTATGCAAGCACATTTTATATGGGAATTCACACATTTCTAAATATGTATAACGTAATGTAATGTAAAACGTATTTTTATATGTTTTATTTGGATTTTGTTTGTGTTTTTCTCCTACTTTGAATTGTTTTTATGCATGAATACTTAAATTTTGTCTTCGTCTTCATGTATGAATATTTACAATAAGGGACAAACACTTGCTAGTTGCTCAATTCTATGAACATGAAAATCCAACAAAGAATGAAAAAATGACCACATTTATGATCCAATTTTATTCAAACATCAGAATATAGTAGAAAACACTTCTAGTGAGGATATCATGAAATTTCAGATAGATATAATAGCCACTTTCAGAGATACAGCGTTTTTAAAATTCAAAACATACCCGGGTATGTAGCTGTTGACATAAAGGTTAAATCCAACACTTACATTAACAGTGCAAAAATCTATATTAAACCTTAAACGTACTTGCAAGACCACATGTGGTCGCAATGATCGCAAATTTCAAAAATCATGATAAACACTGTAAATGTGAAATTTCATAAAATTGCCCCAAAAATATGTAAAATTTCGTTATCTTTCAATGAGAAATCCCAAGTATAGCGAAATTCGACCTTTAACTTATAGATTTTACTTAAAATGTATAAAGACTTCTACCTATAAGGGCAATTATAATTGTTCGTTTCCCTTAAGTGGCGGTAGCGTATGATTAATATTAAATAACGCTTTTATTAACACTATTAATTTCGACAGGGACTTCGAGTAGTGGGATATGTGATTTAATTTTGGTACCTATGAACATATAATGTTAAAATTTTAAAGATAAACTCTATAAACATGAACTCTTCTACAACAATATGAACCAGGAATTTACATCACATAACATTTTTTACAAATTTCTTTAGAATATTGCAGCCGAAGGATAAATAACAAAAATTTTATTTTTGAAAAAGTCGATCTTTTTTTCATTTTATAAATCTCCTTTATACAAAACTTCTATGCCACTGATTAATAAGGTCATATTAAAGTTCCAGAATTATTAAATTAAATTAATTAATTAAAAAAACTTTTTATTTTATTGTTTCAGAATTATGTTTAATATTCCATGATTTATTCAAATAGTTTGAAAAATAAATAAATATATATTTCTGGATCACTTTTTAAGCATTAATAGCCACTGTTCCACCTATCAGTTGCCCACATATACATTTTCGAATAATCACACAACTTTATCATACTTTTCGTTTGTGCTGGAGAAACCCCTTTTTTTAGCTTTTTCCAACGAATAATAATTGTTTGTCGAAAAATATATAAATAACATTTACTGAAATACGTATACTAAACTGCCAAAAGCAGATGATTGAATTGAATTTAAAGGAAAGGAAAAAACAATTGCAAAAAACACAAGACATTTTCAATGAATGAATTATGAATCTTTTGCTAGTTTTCCAAACTCAATCGAAGTAAACAAATTGATGCATTTATAATAATTTCGGAATTTCTGCTGTCAGCCACAATTTCATTTATCTTTGGGAAACAATTTCTGTAATTAAGACTAGAGCTGATTTGATGCTGCTAGGGAGGCCAGAGTTTTGTAAGACAATTATTTTATATCCATAAGAAATACAGTGCAAGAAGGCACTAGTCTGCAACAAAACTCTCCAACTAAGATCTCTTCAACAGAATTCTCTAACAATAAATATTTATTTTAAACAAGAACTAAACTCAAGGGATTCAGAACATTAGGAAAATGCCGGTAGTTATAGGAGCTCTGGATTTTAGTTATTTTTATCTTATACTAGCTGTTTGAAGACCATTTTTACATGAAGTTGGAATGTAATTTCATGCAATACATACAACTACACATCTGGCCACTTAAACTGAAAACCAAAATACTTTGTGCTACAAATTACAATAATAAATCATCACAACTGGCTGCTCTATACTTGTTATAATTAGAATTTTATTTCTACAGTCCAAAAAAGTGAATGTTTGATTATCTAAGAAACTCAATTCAAAAGAATAGCTAGACCATCCGGTCAGCCAAACAAAAACCTACCAACAAAACTAAGGTAAGAAACCAAAATAAGATTGATGTCATTTTAGTTGGCTTACAAATGCATGACCTTGTTTTTTACAAAACCTCTACTTTCCCTTAAAATTGTAAATACTTATACTATTCCATATTTTTCTATAAGCTCTCTTCTTGAAAATAAAAACTAGAAAAAAATAGCAAATACCTGAAGCATAAAAACATTTCTTTACAAGTTTTATGTCATTGTAGCAGGAACAATGTCTGAAAAACTGAGTGAAAAATAAGAAAATATTTTCTTTCTTAGAGAAACTATAAAAACTATAAAAAAAACATTTTTTGGTAAGTAGCACAAGATATTTATCTTACAACAAATAGTTACAAATTGTAATAATTTGAGCAGAGAAAAAACTCCATTGAATATGATGTCATTCAATGGTAAAATTAGATTATCAGCAAGATAATGAAGGAAGTGGCAATAATTGGAAGTAAAAAAAAGAAAAAATATATTTGATAAGGAATAACAGGCATACAGTAGACCTGCCCTTAAATTATATATGTTTGTATTGAATTACTCTAATTCACCGGAAAACTTTTAAAATGTTTATACCTTATTACGAACACAACTTTCTCTAGAAGGCAAAAGTTCTTAAGAAACAATTTACCAATTTTTGAAAGTTTTGTATTAACAAAACTTTTAACTTCGCTCCAAATGTTCCATGTCTGCATTGATCAAAAGTCTCCAAGATCGAAATTTGTTTACATAAAATCCGGCAGCATCAACACATAAACTTATTTTATCTGGTGGCAACAGCTTCATTTTTTTCAGTTATTTGCCGAAAAATATTAAAAATTTTTAGGAGCACTGAACAATTGAAAATTCAAATTGAAAGAAAATCGTGCACAAAATCTTTGAAAATCCGAAAATGTTGGGTTCAATTGTTGAAAAATTAAACTATGCAAACAAATCTTATCGTAAAAAATGTTACTAATGACAACTATAAACTTAAAAATAATATTCTACGTTCAATATATCAAAATCCGGGTTTATCCGACAATGAAAAAAAAATACAATATCACTCATTTTAAAAAACCCCTGTATAACCAAAATTGACCAAAATGTCCAATTTTGACCCCCTCTAACTCCGGCACTTCTGGACTGATAGAGCTGAAAATGTGTGTCTGGCCTACTATCCAACAGTACTAACCATGGTGCAAATTTCCTCCAAATCGGAAGACTTAGATTTTTAAAATTGGGTCAATTGACGTGAAATTCACCATATGTATATTCAAATCCTAGTGAAAAGTTTTAATCCCAATTTACACGAAGCAATTTTTATTAAAAAGACTGATGCAATTTTTTCCATAAAATTTCGTCGGTGTTCACACAGCACAATTCTTATTTCTTATTTACACATCTCTATTTGTATACACATATGTAATAAGAATAAGAGAGTGACACGAATTACTAGTACAATCAAGTGTGTACATAATCTAGTGGGACTTAGCAAGTTATAAAAAAAATTCTGAAATAGCTCTGCTTAGAATTTTGACGTGCCTAACTTGCCATTTGGCGTTCCTATGGAAACACTAAGTAAGTGTTATATGTTGCCTCAATGTCTATCTATGTTAAGCACAGATAAAGAGATAATCTATGTTATCGAAGGTGTATTTAAAGAGACTGAATCCCATTTGCTCTTGTTTCATTACAAATTTCACTTTGTGTGAGATTCTTTCAGCTATAATTTGTGCAATAACCTTGTTAATCATAATAAGTACACAACAATTGTACAATACAAATTTATTCAATGTACTGGCTATTGTACAAAATCATTTATAGGGGTAAGGTTGCTTAGTGCAGTCCTTTCGTTTGAAGTTAATTTGGCATGGTATATGTATTGTAAGAAATCAGATTTGCTTGTTTTGCTCCGCAGTAATGATAAAGCTTTCAAGTTCTATATAGTTTCCTGTAAATAGAGGTAGATTTTTTGCTACACCCTCTAAATTGAAGGATGCCATCTTTAATACTTTTTCAGTTAATTGTTTCTGTGAGGAAAATGGTTTCATTTCTATTCTTTCATGAATAGTTTCTGGAATTTTAATAACTAAGTTCTTTTTTGCTGTTAGGGTTAGTATTCTACTCCTAAGGTCAAAGAAAAGTGCCTCTGCTGCTGTTATATGTGGAAGGGTAAGACGGTTGTAGTATACGTTTATAATTGTTCTAAGTTCCTCTAAACAACTTATAATAATGTTTAGATGTTTTTCAGTTGTTTCTTTACTTGTTGGTCTATCTATGTTTAGACATTTGTATGGCTTGTCAAATCTATCTGTTATTAGCCTACAGCGCTCTATTATTTTTGTCATTCCATTTACTTATTTAAATATCTATATTGAATAAAATTTTTATTTAATTTAAAAAAAAAATTTCTTTTATAAAATTTTGTATTAATCATATTCTTATTATACTTCTGAGATTGAATTTGCAGTTTGTCTTATCATATATTTTCTTACTTATTTTTTAAAATAAGTGCTGACTTTATGTGCAGCATATAAAAATATTATTACAATTATAAGTGTGATTATAAATTCAGGTATTGTATTTTGAAGTCCCATTGTATTGTTGTTGATGATTTTTTCTTCTATTTCTACCTTACTTTGATTTTTTCCCATCATAATAATTAAGATGTTTCCATCCATTTTCTTTAAGAGTTTTTAATTTATTAATTAACTCTTTTTTAGGGCTATACAATATGAACCGTATACAATATGAGTTTCATTTATACGTTATATAATACGCGTTTAGAGCAGAATTTTACCAAAATAAAAAGGAGACAAATTTGGTACTCTATTTTTCTAAGGTCGAAGTAGTATGGAAGTACCTATTAATAAATTCTACCGAATTATCTTGATTTTTTTTTTTTTTATTACAATGTTAATATGGACAGACGGACGGATGGCCGAACATCATTAATAGCATAGTTCTGTACAACGAGTTTATTCTCAGGCGAAAGAGTGGTATACGTGTGAGTACGTAAACAAATGAGTTTCTATAATATACTCGTCTTACTTACGTTAGTTACCTTGGTAATATTGAGTTGTTAAATTGCATTATTGCCAAATTATTTAGTTAGATACTTTGTTTACTTTTTTCCATGTTACTATTCAATAATTTAATTTTTTAGGGACAACCCTAGAAACCAAAATAAAAACAGCTGTGTTATAAATCTACTCTAGACGGTAGATTTTACCGATTGTTAAGACAAAAGACCGAATTATGCACAAAAACTTTTGAAATGACCCACGTGCACTACTTAGTTGTAATGTCTATAAGTGTAATACAAATGTTACAGTAGTAATAACATTATATGTATATAATTCGTTTGACTGTATTTATATTTATAAGAACCATGTAATCATTACATGTTGTAAATGAATGTCGTATGTAAAGTCGACAACAAAAACCCGTTAAAAAGTCACGAGCATTATTTAAGTTTAACAGGAAGTTGCCAGAAAAAAAACAAAAAATATGTTTACTCTCAGAAAAAGACATTTTTATTGCGTTTTATACACACTCCTACAACTTATTTAACAACTAAACAAATGACACATTTATTTCCGAATTTCAAGGAAATACAGAAGAAACGCAAAAACAAGAGACTGTAGCATATAACCAAAAAGAAGAGAAACCTCTTACAATGAGTTGTGGTTAAGTTCTTGCATGCTTTTATTATTCCGGCTCTGGCTCGTCGTAAATGGGTGGGGTAATTGAACTTAACATTGGATGTAATTAAGACCACATAGTAATATATATTTTAATTGCATGCAAAAATAAAAAAAGTATCTAAAGATGAGAGAGGCTAAACAACAACAGTGAAAAGTGAAATAGAATTTGAACATTGTAGCTATCCTATTGAAATTCTTTGCATCTATAAGTTATGTTGCAATTAGATGTTAATTAAGCAACAATATCCCTCCCAACCATGATCATCTACAAGAACACTCTTAAATTTATTAGATGATCCCAAATATATTTGCTACCAAGCTCTACTTTGCCTAAAGAATCAAATGTTTAAGATTTAGAAATTCATGATTTTATTTAATTTTTTTTTTCAAATGAAAACATATATACTCAATATTATAATAATTGTTTTTAAATTCTATAAAATAATATCAACCGATAGCTAAGTTATAATTAATTTTATAATAAATTTTACAAAAAAACATTTTATTTAAATAACTATTTGCCTAAAAATTACTTTATATAAATATTAGAAAATCAATATGTAAGCTAAATTTGGTCTTTTCACCCGGTATTTCGTTTTAATAATTGCGAAAATGTGACATAAAAGATACCGAAATTAGGTCAAACTAAGTAAGTAAAAAAAATATGAAAAAGAGAACGAATACTAAAATTTAAAGACGAACAGAGTTGTAGGTTTAAATTAATTGAAGGGGGGGTATTATCCGAATCAATCATTGGAAATATATAAATTTAGAACAATTTTAATTATTTAATGCATGTGTAATTTAGTTAGTTTTTATAAAAATTACCTTATATTTTATGTTGAATTCATATTTTAACTTGTTTTTGTTTTTACTTTTTTTTTTAGATATTTTCTTTTTCTTTTTGTATATATAATTTAATTTCTACTCTTCACAAAATTTTTACTTTTTCTTTTTCTATATACATATGTTAAATTTTTTTAATCTCACGTCTAATTTTCTTCACACCAATTTTAAACTTTATAATTTTTAAATAATATTTTTCAACTATGATACATATAGAATCTTTCACCACTTATTATAATTATATAACTTCCATATTTTATGTTCTTTTATTTTTATGTTTTAAATTTATTTTTAGTTTCTTACTTTACTTATGAAGTTGTGAAAAATACTAATTTTGCATCAATATAAAGATATAAGTTAATGAAATTTGTAACTTACATTTGTCACAGGTTTCTCCATCGATGAATGGCCATTCAGCAATGCTATGCTATATATGTTGAAGGGAGACAAATTATATAGTTTAACTTTGATGTGATCGATGAGAGATTTATTTTTTTTTCTTCTTCTTCCTATATTATTTGTATACACAGCAACATGTTTCTAAAGGTCTATCAACATTATCTTGAAAATCCACTAGAAAATTTATACATTTCTAAATAAAAAAATAATGAAAAATAATTAGCTTTTATTCTACTAGGGTGACCAAATTGAATTTAGTTTTTCTTTGAATCAAATAAAAGTTACTCTATTAACACGATAAAAGTGTTAATTATTCCTGTTGAACGCATTCACCGATGATGTAGATGCCGCCTTTTGGTTCTTCTTTTCTTTTTAGGTGTAGATGTAAAAATGCTTTACATATATTAAATATTGCCTTCTAAATGATACTTTAGGAAATATTACGACGTAGGTGCAATATTAAGATAAGGGATTTAGGACTTCGTTTGATGATCGAGACTTTTCTTTCCAACAGTTTTCAAAGAAAAATTAGAGCCTAATTTTGGTATTGCTCTCGGACAGTTCGGGAGTTGTTAATGGTAAATTAATTATTTGGTGCCAAGTCTGCAAAAACATATACGTTTTCACAAGTAAAATTAAAATGTAAGAGGAAAATTAAATAAAATTAAAACCTTACCGAAGTAGATTGGCACCAAAGATGATTTATTAGTATAAATACTCGTATATGCAACCAGTTTATAAAATTTAAGAAACAGTAACGAAATTTTCTTTTCTTTTAAATATAAATTATATTTTATATTTAGAATTATATAATTTTGCACTGATTTAAGCACACTTTGCTTTTTCTTCTCAATATTTTAAGTATTAGTTTAAGTATAGACTCTATAAAAACGGGATAATAAATGTAACGTGATCATACGAATTGAGTATTTATATGCTCCGAAAAAGTATTAAGTAAATAGCTTAATTAGAATTGGCGCGAACTACAAGTGCGCAAAAAGTAACTAGTAACTAAACATACGATATTTTGTGTATTTTTTTGTCGCAGGTGGTGAAAATATACACGAAACAGTGGGGCAAAAGTACTAAACAGGTATATATTCTGTATATAATAAAATTATGTTCTCACAATGTATATTTTTGTGTAATGAAATATAATTTTAATTAAGAAAATTAAAAAAGTTAATACATTTTGTTAGGAAGTAATTAGAATAAGAATATAATTTTGAAATATGATTTAAAAAAATATAAATAGACAAATTTAAATGAATTTTTAAAAAGAAATACGCAGAGTAAATTGTGTTTTAACATTTTTATATTGTGTGAATGATAAAATAGTACAAAGTTATTATCTCATTTGAAAATTTTATTTCTTAATGCCAGCACATTGCACAGCCCCCCAAACAAGATCGAATTTTGGGGATTCTTTTACAAGAACAACAAAATTTGATCTAGCTGGCAGTAGTATCAGCCGGGTTTTATATCTTTTGCATGGTATTTACCAACGAATTTACCACTCATATCCTCCAAATCGTAATTACAATTTCCAATCTTCCTTCTAATTCTAGCTTTGACAAATATGTTGCCAAGCTTAGCATTATAGCCCTTTTCGAAACTTGACTGTTTGAAATTTCGTCTATATACTTCTTGTCCTTCCTTAAAGTTTGCTACCTTAGAACGTAAGTTATACCTCCTTTCATTTCGCAGAAATTGCTTCTCCATTAGTTCCATCGCTCTTTTTCTAATGATCTCCATTGAATCTTCTCTTGAAAAGCTAACTGCTCTATCTTCTAAAGTTCCTAATTTTCTTAACAATGAATAAGTTTGTGCGTGTGTTATCATATTCTGGCCAAAGGCTAAGTAATATGGAGCAACTCCTATGGACGAATGAACGCTAGATCTAAGAGCGCAAGCAATACTACTCAAAACTTCGTCCCAGTTTTTCTGATCAGAGTTAATGTATGCCCTTATAGCCGTAATAACAGATCTGTTTACTCGCTCTGATGCATTCGCCTGTGGAGAATACACTGCAGTGAGTATATGATCAATGTTGTATTTTTCTAATAACTTCTTAAAGGGTTTTGACTTAAATTGTACGCCATTGTCAGACACAATAGACTCTGGCACACCAAAAACATGAAAAATGTCCTCTTCCAAATATTTGCAAACAACATCTGTAGTCATCTTTTTGACTGGTTTTAGAAAAGGATATTTGGAGAAATGGTCCAATACTACGAATATGCCAATATGGCCACTTCTAGACCTAGGATATGGGCCTAAAAAATCGATGTAGAGTTTTTGGAATAACCGTTGCGTCATGATCGGTTGTCCCATAGGTGGTCTGAGTACAAAATTGGGATGTTTAGTCGATTTACAAATAATGCATGAATTTACGTAGTCTCTGACACTATTTACTAATCCTGGCCAAAAATAATACCTTCGCAAACGCTCAAGTGTTTTACTAATTCCAAAGTGTGATGCTAACGGATTGTCATGAGCTTTGGACAGAACATCTGGGATTAATTCCTGTGGAACCCACAATTTCCAGCAAAGGTCATCATGGAGTTGCTCTCCAGTCGCATGTTCTGTTCGCCTATATACATAACCGTCCAAAACTTTAATGTCGGGGAATTTGGATTGGTTTTCATTTATGTTTTTAATTAGATTTTTGTATTCATCCGTTTGAAAATATGGTGACTTTAAGTCGATGAAAATTCCATGGTCTTCGGACAAACTATTCACAACCATATCAATCTTGCTTTCGGACGGATCTAGAATTTCTGAGGTGGTACGGGATAAAGCGTCTGGAACGATATTTAAGGTGCCTTTTCTGTGTTGAATTTTAAATGAAAAGCCTTGTAATTTAAGTGCCCATCTTGCTAATCTCGAGCTTAAGTCGGTTTGAGACATAAGCCACTTTAGTGACGCGTGATCTGTCACTATAGTGAACTCATGCCCCTCCACGTAAGGACGAAATTTTTTTACACTTATAACTGCAGCTAAACATTCCTGTTCGGTCACTGAGTAATTTCGTTGGGCTTTGTTGAGTTTCTTTGACATAAATGCCACAGGAACTTCATCGCCCTCCGCATTTAACTGGACCAATACACTTCCTATACCTGTATTGCATGCATCACAGTGGATAAAAAAGGGTTTTTTTAAAATCCGGGCTGTGCAATACAGGAGCTGAACTTAAAAGTGATTTTAATTTATCAAATGCAGATTGCGCCTCTTGATTCCAGGAGAATTTTTTTTTATTTTTAAGCAAATCTGTTAGTGGATAGGATAGAGATGCATAATTTTCAATAAATTTCCTGTACCAGCCAGTCATTCCTAGAAAGCGTCTAACTTCTTTTACTGATCTCGGTGTCGGGTAGTCCAAGATTGCTGAAATTTTGTCCGGATCAGTCCGAATTACTCCTTTACCAATGATATGTCCTAGATACTTTACCTCTTCCATACAAAATTTACTTTTACCCACATTAATCGTCAGTCCGGATTGTCTTAAACTTTCTGCAACAATTTTTAGAACCTTTAAGTGTTTGTCAAAATCATCTGAAATCACAAGAAGATCATCTAGGTATATGAATACTTCATTCCGTAAATAGGCAGGAATTACTTTGTCCATCAAACGAGACATAGTTTGGGGTGCATTACAGAGTCCGAACGGCATAACTTTGTATTGATATAGAGGCCGTCCAGGCACTGTAAATGCTGTTTTGTCCCTTGATTTTGGATCTAAAGGAATTTGCCAGAAGGCATCTTTAAGATCCAAACTTGTAATATACCTAGCCTTCGGAAGTCTACTCAATATACCGTCGATGTTAGGTAAAGGATATGCATCCTTAACAGTCATATCGTTTACCTTCCTGCTATCCAAACATAAACGGTTCTTTCCCGGTTTTTGAACAAGAACACAAGGTGAGCTCCACGCACTATTCGATTCTTCAATCACGCCTAAACTAATCATTCTATCAACCTCGTCATACATTAGTTTTTCTATGGCTGGCGAGACGGGATAATGGCGTTGCTTAATTGGTTTAGCTTCACCTACATCTATTACGTGACTAACTATAGATGTTTTGCCTAGTCCTTCCCTTGAAAAGGATGGGAATAAATTTACAATTTTCAGCAGTTTCTGTTTTTCCTTCTCGTCCAAATGACATTCATTAAGAAGAAGAGAGTCAGAACTTTCTATGGCAGAAACATTTAAGGTTTGAAAGAAATTGTTTGGCAAAAGATTAAATCTTTTCCAGAAGTCAATGCCGAGGTATAGTGGTTGTGTTAAGCTAGGAATAATATACAAATCTATATGGTGTTCAACAAATCTAAAAACTATTGTTGTATGCACAATACCAATTACTTTTTGCGACAGGCCGTCTGCTGTTGAAACGTTTGAATTTATCTTTTTAAATGGTCTACCAGACTCTACAAATTTTGTAGCCAATGTGCCACCAATACAGGATATTGATGCACCTGTATCGAGTAGTCCACTTATTTTTTCTTCAAAAAGGTAAACTTCGGCGTAAGGACGTAAATCATTTTTCTTTTCAAATATGCTATTAATAATATTTCTTTGTTTTCGTTTAATTGCTAACCAAAACTTCCTCATACGTACAGCAGATCGATTTGGTTTTACTGTTATTTCTTCATTAAATATTTTTAATCGAACTTTCTGATAATTTTTCATTCTGATATGGAAAGGTATAATTGGTGTTAGTTTACGTTTGTCATTTTGTATGTCAGGGTTCAGAATTTGAGAATTTGCAATTTTGGGAAGAAAAGTTAATCCGTGCTGGTGGAACTGTCGGTCTTCTTGATCTGGCTCTGTCTGCGTGCACTGTGATGTGCACTCATTTGGCAGTTTTTTTGTGGATTACACTTTGTGCATGTGGGCTTATAAACATTTGCAGTACCACATCCGTAGCAAAACACATTGCGATCAGAGAGACAGTCTTGGTATCTATGTCCCTGCTTCCTGCAATTCCAGCAGATAAGATTCAATTCAGAAACATCATTTTCATTTGCAGTTTCCAAAATCTGACACTCCTCGTCTTCATACAACTCAGATACTTTCTTTGGGTATACTAAAGGTCTATTTACAAAATTCCTTTTCTTAACATCCTGTAAGAAATATTCCCGTTTTCTAATTATGTCTCTCAAATGAGCAACAGAAAATATCTGTAAATTTAGTATCTCATGCTGAATTTCAGGCAAGAGATTTCTTCGCAAAATTTCGATCATTGATAATTCTGGTATTGGTCCTTCTAAATGATCAACAAGCTCCAAAATAGAGTCATAGAAAGCATCAAAACTTTCTCCTATCTTCTGCTTTCTATCTCTAATAAGCTCACGGTAGTCCATGTCGGTTCTTGTGTCTTTAAATTGTCGGCGAAGTGATAAACATAAGTCTGGCCATTTTATTTCCCTTACAGACCTATGATAGCGCCAGAACCAGTCGCTTGCCTTACCGTCGAAGAGGACAGATGCATTCTTGCAAAGCAAATCTAAATTTCCGCCTAATGTCTGTTTTGTAAGGGCTTCAACTCGATAGAGGAATGAATCTACTGAAAGTCCAAACGAATTACCGGAAAATTTAAGCTTCCAATTGCTTATAATTTGACTTATTTTGTCAGGGCGAAGAGATAAATCTGTAGAGAAACCTGAATTTAATCTTAAAATATTGGAATTTGGTTGGAGATGAAAATCTGTTTCAATATTATTATTAATATTATTATTATTGCCAGATGCCGGCAGGCCTAAGAGTTGATCTAAACTTTGACTTTCTACACGTTGGTTTTGAGTATTGGTAGTAAAATCTACACGATTGTTATTATCATTCGCAATATAATTTTCAGCAAGACCATTGTGATCTAAACTTAGTCTACGAAATCCTGCTTCAATGTTTGTCTGAATAAGTTGAGATAACTGTTCATTAAGCGAAACTAACATTTCCGCTTGTTGTGTCCTTACAGCGGCCGTGACCAAATTACGTATAATTTGTCTCTGGTTTTCAGTGTTTTCAGGAGAAGATTCATTAGTATGGGTAGAATTAGGAGTTGATGGGGGTCTATACTGCGAAAAATTAGCAGCACGATTTTCATCTAACTGTTGCTTACGAGCTTTGTTACGAGTCATCATAGTTGCAGATAAATTTAAATGCGGCTGTTGATTTGAATTACTGGGAAGGGTGATTTGAATATTGCAGGTTGGACAATTTGGTTTATTATGTGTAGATTTTGTAAGACATGATTTGTGGAAAAGGTGATTGCAAACAGTTTTTATAGATTGAGCTTTTATTGAAATATGGTTCTTGCAAATGTCACAAATAAACAAATTTGCAGGGGGTGGAGCTTGGTTTGGTGTTTGTATTGTTGTTTGGATTGATGCTTGTGTTGGGGCTGGTGTTGGTGCTTGAGATGAAGAATTAGGAGCACAATCTGCCAAGTTCTCATTGCTATGTCTGAGTGGCATTTTAAATTTGTATTTAAAAGAACAAAGTCAAATCACATATACTTTTTAGTAATTGGGGACGAAACTTGGGAATTTTCCAGTAAAAATAAAAACTTATTGGGATTAAACTGGTAAATGAGTTGGTTTGAAGTAAAATAAGGTAAGATTTGCATAAAATGGTTCGAAATCACTTAGCAAAGTAGGAAAATTTCATTAATTATGTGATTTGTTTTGTTTATTTGTGGCTAAATGTTAGAGTTAGAGCGAAATAACTTGAAATAAGTACAACTGATACCACAATGATACTTATGTTCTATTCTAAAAAAAATCTATTGATATAATAGTGTTTAATAGAAATGATGAATGAAATAAAAAGTAGATGTATGTATCTATTGGTATAGTTTTAGTTAACAATAACAAAAAAATTCTAAATTTCAATACAGACTCGTTTTTGAAGTTTAGTTAATAGTGTTAATGAGTTTGCAAACAAAAACTAAAAAATTGTACATTCTAATACTGACATAAGCCTTATTAGAAAAGCATAAATAATATTTACGATTTTTGAAAACATAATAAACAGCAATAGTAAAAAAAATTGCATATATATGTATGTATATATATATAAATCAATAAGAATGATTCAATAAGCTTTGATTCTTTTCGGCAAAATATTTTGAACTAAGTAGCTATAAATTAAATTTAGATGCAAGAATAATAAAAAAATATTAGTTTTGAAATTGGAAATCTCTCAGGAAAAGAAAAGTAGTTAAAAAGTAAATAGAAGAATGGATCTGATGGCTTTGAAGTAGTTTAAAATAACGAAATCAAATTTCCAATACAGTTCAGAGACAAGTTATTAATAGTTTTCTTTTGCTGGCATAAAGCCAAATTAATTCAGCTTCAAGCTTCCAAACAAAAGATAAAAAAACAATAATAAACAAAAAGAATAAGAATTTAATTTATATCTTGGTCATTAATCAAAATTTTATTTCAATGAAATGAATTCCAAGATATATTTTGTAGATAAAAATTATAGATTTTGAGAGATTTTTGGGCTATTTTATTTCCAGAGAATAATGTAGACCCACTGTGATTATAATTAAGGTGTAAATTTTTTTATTTTAATTCTTTTGCTCAGTGTGGGCCCCACGTTGGGCGCCAAAAATAATATTATCTATGTAGCATATAACCAAAAAGAAGAGAAACCTCTTACAATGAGTTGTGGTTAAGTTCTTGCATGCTTTTATTATTCCGGCTCTGGCTCGTCGTAAATGGGTGGGGTAATTGAACTTAACATTGGATGTAATTAAGACCACATAGTAATATATATTTTAATTGCATGCAAAAATAAAAAAAGTATCTAAAGATGAGAGAGGCTAAACAACAACAGTGAAAAGTGAAATAGAATTTGAACATTGTAGCTATCCTATTGAAATTCTTTGCATCTATAAGTTATGTTGCAATTAGATGTTAATTAAGCAACAATATCCCTCCCAACCATGATCATCTACAAGAACACTCTTAAATTTATTAGATGATCCCAAATATATTTGCTACCAAGCTCTACTTTGCCTAAAGAATCAAATGTTTAAGATTTAGAAATTCATGATTTTATTTAATTTTTTTTTTCAAATGAAAACATATATACTCAATATTATAATAATTGTTTTTAAATTCTATAAAATAATATCAACCGATAGCTAAGTTATAATTAATTTTATAATAAATTTTACAAAAAAACATTTTATTTAAATAACTATTTGCCTAAAAATTACTTTATATAAATATTAGAAAATCAATATGTAAGCTAAATTTGGTCTTTTCACCCGGTATTTCGTTTTAATAATTGCGAAAATGTGACATAAAAGATACCGAAATTAGGTCAAACTAAGTAAGTAAAAAAAATATGAAAAAGAGAACGAATACTAAAATTTAAAGACGAACAGAGTTGTAGGTTTAAATTAATTGAAGGGGGGGTATTATCCGAATCAATCATTGGAAATATATAAATTTAGAACAATTTTAATTATTTAATGCATGTGTAATTTAGTTAGTTTTTATAAAAATTACCTTATATTTTATGTTGAATTCATATTTTAACTTGTTTTTGTTTTTACTTTTTTTTTTAGATATTTTCTTTTTCTTTTTGTATATATAATTTAATTTCTACTCTTCACAAAATTTTTACTTTTTCTTTTTCTATATACATATGTTAAATTTTTTTAATCTCACGTCTAATTTTCTTCACACCAATTTTAAACTTTATAATTTTTAAATAATATTTTTCAACTATGATACATATAGAATCTTTCACCACTTATTATAATTATATAACTTCCATATTTTATGTTCTTTTATTTTTATGTTTTAAATTTATTTTTAGTTTCTTACTTTACTTATGAAGTTGTGAAAAATACTAATTTTGCATCAATATAAAGATATAAGTTAATGAAATTTGTAACTTACATTTGTCACAGGTTTCTCCATCGATGAATGGCCATTCAGCAATGCTATGCTATATATGTTGAAGGGAGACAAATTATATAGTTTAACTTTGATGTGATCGATGAGAGATTTATTTTTTTTTCTTCTTCTTCCTATATTATTTGTATACACAGCAACATGTTTCTAAAGGTCTATCAACATTATCTTGAAAATCCACTAGAAAATTTATACATTTCTAAATAAAAAAATAATGAAAAATAATTAGCTTTTATTCTACTAGGGTGACCAAATTGAATTTAGTTTTTCTTTGAATCAAATAAAAGTTACTCTATTAACACGATAAAAGTGTTAATTATTCCTGTTGAACGCATTCACCGATGATGTAGATGCCGCCTTTTGGTTCTTCTTTTCTTTTTAGGTGTAGATGTAAAAATGCTTTACATATATTAAATATTGCCTTCTAAATGATACTTTAGGAAATATTACGACGTAGGTGCAATATTAAGATAAGGGATTTAGGACTTCGTTTGATGATCGAGACTTTTCTTTCCAACAGTTTTCAAAGAAAAATTAGAGCCTAATTTTGGTATTGCTCTCGGACAGTTCGGGAGTTGTTAATGGTAAATTAATTATTTGGTGCCAAGTCTGCAAAAACATATACGTTTTCACAAGTAAAATTAAAATGTAAGAGGAAAATTAAATAAAATTAAAACCTTACCGAAGTAGATTGGCACCAAAGATGATTTATTAGTATAAATACTCGTATATGCAACCAGTTTATAAAATTTAAGAAACAGTAACGAAATTTTCTTTTCTTTTAAATATAAATTATATTTTATATTTAGAATTATATAATTTTGCACTGATTTAAGCACACTTTGCTTTTTCTTCTCAATATTTTAAGTATTAGTTTAAGTATATAAAAACGGGATAATAAAAGTAACGTGATCATACGAATTGAGTATTTATATGCTCCGAAAAAGTATTAAGTAAATAGCTTAATTAGAATTGGCGCGAACTACAAGTGCGCAAAAAGTAACTAGTAACTAAACATACGATATTTTGTGTATTTTTTTGTCGCAGGTGGTGAAAATATACACGAAACAGTGGGGCAAAAGTACTAAACAGGTATATATTCTGTATATAATAAAATTATGTTCTCACAATGTATATTTTTGTGTAATGAAATATAATTTTAATTAAGAAAATTAAAAAAGTTAATACATTTTGTTAGGAAGTAATTAGAATAAGAATATAATTTTGAAATATGATTTAAAAAAATATAAATAGACAAATTTAAATGAATTTTTAAAAAGAAATACGCAGAGTAAATTGTGTTTTAACATTTTTATATTGTGTGAATGATAAAATAGTACAAAGTTATTATCTCATTTGAAAATTTTATTTCTTAATGCCAGCACATTGCACAAGACTCAACTCAACATAAGAAATTAATACAAATGTCAGATCATTAATGTACGAGCATGTTGCAAATAAATAATTGCAAAATAAAAATGTTGCAGTGGGAAATAAACATTCACAAAATGATTTATATTTATAATTTAGTACAAATGAAGAAGGACATTTTTATTCATATTAAATTAATGCGTTTTTATACCCTCCACCACCATAAGTGGTGAATGAGTGTATATATAAGTTTGTCATTCCGTGTGTAACACTGAGAACCACTCATCTGAGACCCAACAAGGTATATATATTTTTGGTTCTTACTAACTTCTAAGTCGATTGAGCCATGTCCGTCTGTCTGTCTGTGTAAAAACTCTCACGTCTAAAGAACACAACCGAAATCAACAAGGTTTACAAAAAACCGTTTATAGTATAGTACTAATTAGTTTGGTATTAAAATCAGCAAAATCGGTACACGGATCTTTTACATACATGCCAAAATCAAACTGATAGATTTTGAGAATATCGGCCCATATTTGACTATATCCACCCATCCTTATATGCATAAAAATCACAAAATTTAAGAAGATCGACCCATAATTTGTTATAGGTGCAATATAAATACCATTTCCGAAAAACAAATAAACCCAAAAATATTTCTAATAAATATCGATATCGAACCAACTTTTTTACAGAGCAGTAATTTTAATCCAGAAATCATACTAATATCCCTTATACGACAATTATGCTACTAGATTTTGTAGCTTTCAGTCATTAATTGGCAATAGCTCCCCAACTAGGTCAATTTCCGAGTATAACAACCAACCATACAACTCGTATAAATAACGTTATTGAGATGTAATCCAACCAAAATTAGCCTCAAATACGTAGAAACCACATTAGTGGATATTGTATTTAGAAGCTACCAGTCCATAACTGGTCCACTTCCACTATGCCACCCATAAATCTTTTGTAAATAATATTATTGAAATCACATTTAAACAAAAAAGGCTCACCTTATATCTTATCCTTTTTTATACTCTGTTTCTTAACTTGTGGTGAATATGGAAAAATGTTCTTTTAAGTTTATAATTGATAAATTACACTCAAGATTATTATGAAAATCATTCAAACTCTGTAAGTTATAGTAAGAATCGGTAATTACATCAATTATAAATGGTCAAAATTAGATAAAATTTCAAAATATTTAACATAAATTATGTTGGTCGTAAAATTTTCTTTCAAACAATATTTCAAATACTAATAAAATTTGCACTAAGACTGAATAGAAAACACAGAATTAGGATATACTAGTCCTATAACCAGTGTTGTTTGTGTATTTCTTATTACATTTAGGTGGAGGGTATTAAAGATTTGGCACAGCCGAATATAGCACTCTAATTTGTTTTATTAGCGATGGTTTCATCGTTGTGTTACTCATAGAGGAGAAATAATGGTTAATATTTATGTTTGAGTGCAGAGAAAAGTGGGATTAAGGGATATAGATATATTGAAAGAAATGTTGTTTACTGGGTTAATGCCTTAAGCAATAAAAAATATATATTAATTTATAGCAGGTTTATGGTAAAAAAAAATTAAAAACATTAAGAAGTTTTTTAAATAAATATTTATTACATTTAAGTTTCAATTATTTTCCTTTTAGATGTTTCATAATTAACTTTTCCATTTACATTATTGTACTTAACCAAACAAATTTAAGTTTTACCAAAAACCTTGTCACATTCCAAACAGCCTATAAACACTACTTGCTTCTGCTAAAACGATACATAAATCAAAAGCATATAAATTTATTTTACGCTGCACTCCATTGACCATTTATAGTTTGAGTTTAAAAGGTCATTGGCAAATAGGAACTGGAAAAACTACAATATTTCAAATATCCTCATTGAATAGTGGCAAACATGTTGAAAGGAAAATATTAAAAAATAAAAGCCAAACACTCGCACACTTCAACAGCCAACATGCCAAAAACTGATAGAGAACATGCCAAAAGAACAAATCGAATGAAATAAATGCTGACTTGACAAAAAAGAAAATAAAAAATACCAGCAATTTTAAGTCTGAATATTGAGGCAATGAAAACTACATCATATTGTTTGGTAAAGTTGAAATAATAAAAAAAAAACTTAAATTCAGGCTACTGGAAAACGGATAAACAGAGTGATAGGTTTATACAATATGCAGAATGTATGTGTATGAAATGATGATTTTGATGAGCCTAATAATGATGGTGTCGATTAATTTTCAGACTTTGTTAAACCTAAGTAAATGTATGTATATATAGAGCCGACATGTTTGGCTTTCACAGTGTAAATTAACAGCCCTGAAAATTATTATACTAAATGATAATCAGCTTTTAAACTTAGAGCCAAGACAAAATTTCATTGTTTCAGCTGTAAAAAAATGAGTTAAACAGAATGGGCAACATTGTACTGGGCATTAGGTGGCATAAATATTCTACGAAATGAACTTATAATCGAATTTGTTTCCACGGTACATGCTTCGCTCTCTATTCATGCTTCACACACCAATCATGAGTGAAACAACTTGCTTCACCATACAAAATTTTAAGATCGAATCAAGTAGATTCATATTGAATCAACTTGCGAAGCACGAAAAATTGCACTCTTCTCTAATTTGTATCGCAAGTTTATCTGCACTAGCTGTAAAAATTTAATATTATTGTAAATAAAGCAAATTATATTCTTGTTGCTGTAAGTAAAGAAAGTAAATACGTACGAATATATGTTTTTTTTCAAATAAGCTAACTAATTTTCACTCAGTTTTTTTGTTCATTAAAAAAAATATTTTCCACAAATTGTAAATTCTGTTTTTTTTTATTCTGTTTGTTTATTAAAAGAACTGTCAAATCGAATCAAGTTTTTTGGTCATGTAAACAGCATGATTCATAAACATGATTCAGATAGCGAAACAGGTGATTCAAATCGTCGTGGAAACATAGTATTAGAAAGGTTCAAGTTTTTCGCCCTGGGTATTTATGATTATTGAAGGTATTAGCTGGTTTTGTAAGTTTTTTAAATAATTATCAGAAAGACGCAATTTAATCGACACCTTTAATAAAAAAAAACTTAATCATATTGATGATAACAAACACAACTCATATTGCCAAAAAAAAAAGATCAGCTTGAAGAAAGAATCTCTAGAAATGATGTCGATATTTATGAGATATTCACGTATGTTATTAAGTTATTCGGAAATAGTCCTCATATTGAGCCGAACATTCGGTACAACGATTTATTCATATTTGTGGGTCATTTATGGCGCATTTAAGACTTAATTCGGAAGTTTATATACCTAGTTTCTATGAGCAAATACTGACCGATCGTCATGTAATGAGCTGCAAGGATTTTTACACATACGAATATATGAATTATTTGTATCGAATTTCAACTTGATAGTTACGTTTATAATGATTTTTGCTTTTAAATGATTTTCGAAAGTGGCTATGATCAAATATGGACCGATAATCATATGTAATATTTGTAGAAATTTAAATTTTATAGTCATGTTTGTAAAAGATTTATGCATATTTAAGTAATCTTAGGAAGTGGACTTTATTCAAACAAAATATAGTTATGATAGATTTTTCTTAGCAGCAAACATGTTTTTGCTGAATTTTTAACAGATAATACTTTTTTATCGGCATTTATATTAGCTATATAAGATATCACATAGAGTAATTTATTGTCTATTTTTAGCCATAAAAATATGAATTACATAAAGTCTTACGTTTAAAGTTAAACTTTGACTGCTAAAAGACCTACGATTGAAGTTAACCTTTTACTGTTTAGAATCTCGAATTAAATTACTACTTGGACTACATAAAGAGTTACGAGTTACTACATAAAGATAACGATTAAAGGTTAACTTTACTGTAGAAAAATCTATGATTGAATTTAAATTTTGACTGCAGTATTTCATATAGTACTTTTTGCAGAGTTCTCAACATAAAGGATGAAAGATTGGTTGGCCAATAATTGTTTTAATTGCACTTTATTTATCTAAATATTAACTGAATTTTATCACGATACTAATAGTAATTTTCGGTAGAAGATTTCAAAGTGGGCTGGGGCTGATATAATTTGGTAAAATGATATATGTTAAAAAAACGTACATTCTGTTATTTTATTACGTTCCAGCAAAGAAAGAAAATTTCCCAAATTTCATCGAATGATCTATATAATTTTAACCTGTAGTTTGATAACAAGAATGAATAGATAGACGTACGAAATTCGTTAAATTGACTGAGAGTCTACTGGTGTTCTTTAAGGTCAGTGCTCGACGCTTAATACCCTCTTTACTAAGATATTGTAGGTTATAAAGATATATGTAAAAATTAACAACATTTATGCATGTTATTCCATTAACTCTTATTAAATCTCAAATATCTGAAATTGGCTAATAATAGTATTTATAATATGTATTTATCGCACAAATTCAATTTATAAGAAAATCATATTGCAAACATTAACCACAAGTAGCTGTACACATTTAAATGTATTGAAATTGCAATTCAATTTGAAAATACTCATATACATACTACATAATATAGGTAAACGTCTGTAATACAAGTATCGTAAGAAATAAAAACCAAGGAGACCAATAACAAAATTGGTACAGCTATAAAATACAATAAAAAGTGCGGAAATATGAAGAAAGAAAAAAACTGAATCCTACCTTAAGGATAATAAACGCAATAAAACAAACGTTTGTCCAACCACAATATTCACCACATGTTGTATTATTTGAATACAGAGTAATAAAATTATTTCAATATATTTGTTTTTAGAGTTTTTTTTTCTCTGCGTTCTTTTTTTCAATTGCTGGCAATACGTGCGTCTTGTTAAATTGTTGAGATGTTTGTACCAGCGTATACGAGAATACAACAGCAATTGTGCATAAAAATGAAAACGAGATGAAGCTGCATAAAAAGCAGAAAGAGAAATACGTAACGATTGTTCGTTTTCTCTACCTTGAACTCAAAGTAGTCTTTACAATAAGGATAAGGATGCTTTTGCATAAATGTTTATTTATGTTTATGTGTATTTATGAATGTTTGTTGAGTATTAATGCGGTTCTGTGTGTTCCGTTTTCAAGATACAAGTATAAAAGTACAGTCGGTCAAGGCCGACCATATAATATCCTACACCCAGTATATATGCAAAACTGTTTTCAGAAATGGTTTTCAGGCTTGATAGTGATTACAAAAAAAAATAGAATCCAGTATTGAACCTAACGATATCAAGGAGGTCCTAGAATAAAGATAAAATTCCCCAATCACTATTTAGAGTAGAGTTGCAACCCGACGATGGGAAACTAAAAGGCAATGAAATTCAGCCTATTTACTCTTTGTGATACTTAAGGTACCATCAGACGGGATGTATTTTACATATGTACTGTCAAATTTTCCATCTGTAAAAGTTGTACACATCGTGTGAAACTTTGCATATGTAAAATACATGTGGAAATACATATGTAATTTTTTCGATTAGAACACGCTCTATTTTCCTGTGACAAACAAAATTGTTTGAAAAAATATATTGTAAAAAAAATTAAAGAAAATTAGTTTTTAATAAATTAAATTATGTTTATTATATTTAGTGCAGTTAGATTGGCCAAAAGAAGCAATTCTTGAAATTTATACACGTTAAAAAGTCAGCTTTTGTTTACATTTATAGGTTATGTCATACGGAAAAACATAAGCATGTGTGATAGCAAAAATTATGAATCGTATGTAAAATGGAAATTTTGACATACATACGGAATTACATATGGGTAAGAAAAGTGACAGTACATATGTAAAATACATCCCGTCTGATGGCACCTTTATTAAACATAGGATAACAGTGGGAGAATCTTTAAAGCGTAATAAACCTATAGCATGTGTAAAGTGTCAAGAGTATGGACATATGAAGAACTATTGCACATTACATAGTGTTTGTATTGCATATGGAGACTTGCACCCTTTGACAGAGTGTGATAATATAATTAAAGATCTTAAAATAAAATGCGGAAACTGTGGCGGTGATCACTCCGCGAACTATCGCGGGTGTTCAGTTTAAAAAGCGTTATTAAAAAGACTAAGAGAGAGGCAAAAGCTAATAAGAGGTGAAATAGTGGAGTCACCAATGGTAAACCACAAGACTATTTCCAATTCAGAGAATTCTTGTGTTTCTATCCTTAAAGAAAATATAATTTGTAAGGAATCAAATTAAAATCTGGCAACCAAAAACCAATTGTTCCTCAAAATACGGGAGGTGTTGGAAAATTCAATAAATGCACATATCCAGCATATTACCTCTCTTAATCAAAACATGTCAAACTTTATGACATACATGCGAAACACTATACAAGAGCTTTTAAGAGCGTAGAACCAAACGAATCAAATAGTCCTGCCACAGGAAAATAAACTTTTTGAAAATTTGTTTCTGGAATGCTAACGTCTTGAACCAACACAAATCTGAATTGTCCCACTTCATCCATAATAAGAATATAGATGTGATGTTAATTTCCGAGAAGCATTTAACCACTAGACATAATTTTTATATTCCAGAATTCATTTTCCATTTCACAAATCATTCCACAACGTGTACTGGCATTCTAGTTAGAAATAGATTAAGACATTATGCCCTCTAAGTTTGGTAATTATCCTCCGCGATTTTCTGTGACCAAGGGAAAATTCGAGGATTTTTTTTAGTACAGTAGGAGATTGTTTCCTGGCTTGTGGGGTTTATAAAGGCAAACACATATATTGGCGTTCTAGATTGGGCAACCTACCTACTGGCCCTCTGATCTAAGCAAAATTCCTGACCTTATAGGTTTTGTCATATTGAAAAATATAAATAGAGATTATATTATTACGGAATTATCATACGATCTAACTTCTTCCGTAATTTTAAGCTATTACGGGAAAAATAATACTCAAAATTCTAGTTGAGTAAAACAAAATTATAAAACTAATTGGTTGAAATATAAAAATTATATCAGCAGTCATATCCACACTGATCCCTTCATGTGTTTAATTTTTTCGGCCATGGATAACTCTAAGTGCCAATTTCCTTCAAACCCAAGTGTCCATACATATTTCTAGCTCAGATATTGAGAAGCTTCTTCTCGAAAAGAGGAAACTTAGACGAGAATGGCAATAAAGCAGATCACCTGCTGCAAAACAGAGGCTCCCCATAGCAAGCAAAAAATTAAGAAGGGCCCTTCTATCAGCAGTGGATCGCAGAAATGTAAATTTCCTTAAAATGTATCTGTTGTTGTAATAACAGTATTATTTAATGCGATCTTAAAACTAGGCGTTTTTCTGAAGGATTAGAAAATTTCCCAAATTATAATAATACCAAAGTCAGGAAAGGATTTGACCGTACAATCGTCTTATAGACCAATAAGCTTACTATCCTGTTTGTCGAAACTATTTGAGCAGTATTTCAAAAGAAAATTATAAACTTCCTGAATGATCAAACCCAGTTCACCAATTTAAATAATTTGGAACTATAAAGCAAGGTAACCGTTTAAATAGAGAGACAAGAAAATCTTTTGAGCTTAAACAGCCTTTGATAAAGTTTATCCCAGTTCACCAATTTAAATAATTTGGAACTATAAAGCAAGGTAACCGTTTAAATAGAGAGACAAGAAAATCTTTTGAGCTTAAACAGCCTTTGATAAAGTTTAGCATAAAGGTCTAATAGATATCATTAAATGCTTACTGCCTCCTAGTACTTACAGATTACTACAGTCTTACCTATCGGATCGTCTATTTAGGATTAAATACAGTGATTATGTGATAAATGACAACGAAATCAGAGCTGGAGTTCAACAGGGGGTTTGCTCGGTCCAACACTTTACTTGATATACATCTCTGATTTGCCAACGAGAAAAAATTGACTAATTTCCACATTTGCAGACGACACAGCCATTCTTAGCTCACATGTGGATTCGAGTGAGGCAGACGTGTGGAGACGTGGTTAAAAAACTGGTGATTACATGTAAATGAGAATTAGAAAAGTCGACTTGTTACGTTACCGCTTAGGAGAGGAAATTGTCAACCTGTTTCACTAAACAATCTAAATATCACACAGTCTGATCACGTCACATGACTTGGCATACATCTGGATAGGCGTCTTACCTTGCGTCGCCACATAGAAGCCAAAAGGGTACATATGAAACTGAAATCTTCTAATCTGCACTGGCTAATTAACGACCAATCTAAATTAAGCCTTGATTGTAAAGTCATCCTGTAGAATACTGTTTTAAAACCAATTTGGACATATGGAACTAAATTATGGGGAACTGCAAGTAATACCAGTATTGATCTTATACAGAGGGCCCAATCGAAAATGAATGAAAATATCCATAGAGACTTAGAAGTACCATTAATTAAAGATGAATTCAGAAAGGTTCGTGAGAGATATATCTTGAAATTGCAAAACCATCCAAACCCGCTTGAGAGATAGCTTACTAGAACTCCAACAGAAACAGGGCTTCGTAGAGCTGATTTGCCACCCTACTAATTTAGGGCTATCTCAACTAGGAGCAAGGTTTAGTTATACGATTTGAATAATTATTGTAAGGCCTATGAAATAAAGGCAGATTCAATAAATAAATAATAAAAAGTTTAATAAAAAGAAATGGGCGCTATGCCGATTATTCCTAAAATTAGTGGTGTGACTTTGGTGCATATAAATACTTTTTGTGTCAAGTTTTATCTCGATAAAAACACTTTTTAAAGTTATAAAATTAGGTAACGTGATACGATGTACATACTATATATGTGAAACGTATTTTTGTTGAATTTTATTTAGCTACCAATATGTTTAAGAGATTTATTGTCGTTAAAGTGATTTTCGAAAGTTGGCCTTATATGAGGGCTATGACTAGTAATGGACCAATCATCATAAAATTGAGCTGAATGATTTGTGTATACATATATGAAACATATTTGTGTTGAATATTCTTTGAATACCAATAGTTTTAGAGAAATATGTTCTTTAAAGTTATTTTCGGAAATGGATATTATAAGCGAGCTGTAGTCAATTATGGACATTGAACATGAATTTTATAAAAATATCTTTAAAATTGTGACCTATACACTGCGCACAAGGTTAACATGCCAGCCAGCTCAGGGTGAATCGGGGTAGGTAGATGTTGGACTAATATTTATGGGCGTTAAAGACATCAGCACAAATCCAATATACTCTCCCCACTATGGTGGTGTAGGGTATAAAAATATTACAAAGTATGTAGACAATAAACAGGATGGCCAAATATAAATGCATGCATTTTTTAAATATTAAATTGTAAATCGTTGATACACACCTGTAAACAACGTATTTAGATATCTCAGTAAAAAATATAAATGTATCTTAATGTTTATCAATTTCATACCATTTCATTACATAACGACTACAAATTCAGATCAACGGTAATCTTTTGAGCCCATTCAGCGAATCTTCAATTCTTGCACCAGTTAGATTTTGTAAGCACTCAAACCAGGATCTTTCAGCAAAATCTTCCATAAAGTGTATAAACACATATCCAATTCATGTGCACGATGGCGGATAGACGCTACGCTCTACAACAGCAATAACTTCTTTTGTACTCACTGTACGACGTCTCCCTGGATGCGTGTTATCATTTAGAGTATACGTGGTACGAAAACGTTCCATATTTAATCGAATTAATTGCTCTGAAGGACGATTATGTTTACCGTAACATGGACATAGTGCGCTATACGTATTTCGAACAGAACCATGATTTTAAAATAAATTTGCACAATTTGGAAGCGTTGTTCAGACGTCAGTCTATTCATGTTGAAATGCCAAATCAAACTAAACAAAAATCCCTTGGCAGCTGACAAAGTGGCCGCTAGCTAAATAAGTGCTGTCAACTTAAAGTTTTATGCATCTAAAAAAACATTTTATATGGAATCTATAACCGTAAGATTATTGGCTAATTATGGCTAATTATTGGGTGATCATCACAAAATCCATTCAGCAACTGATATGTGTAAAATTTTGGAAGTGTTTCTTATATCTGAGCTATGATCAATAGTGGACCGATCTTCATTAGGGCGATTTTAATATATGTATGAAAATTATTGATATCGAATTCATAAGAGATATATATAAATATATTTAAGTGATTTTCGGAAATGGTCCTTATATAGGAGCTATGACCAATTATAGATCCAAGCAAACAAGCTGTATATATTTTTAGTTTAAGAAATTACATTATTTTCCAGCATGGTTGGGATACCTAAAAATCACGTCATGTCCTTGAAAACATTAATTATCTTGCCCACTCTACACAAACGATACTGGAACCATGAATTTACACATATGTTTTATCTCCTACAACAACAATTTAAATACAAAATAAACTTTTACCATGGATTTTTTAAAATTTTAAATGTATTTTCTTACATTTTTCGCCACTTGGTTTTTTCCGAAACAGAAAAACAAAAGGCTTTAATGTAACTTATTTATATGCAAAGTATACTTTTTGGCAAGTTAAACATGCGAAAGAGAAAAGATAGCAAATTGTTACAATAACAACAATAACAGCAATATTATGATAAACAACAACTCATTTAATGCTAACGACAACTATGGCATAAACAAGTAAGAGTTTATATTCGGCTGTGCCGAATCTTATATACCCACCACCAAATCACCTGTTATGGGGATTGTACCGTAATTTCTATTTATTTTAGGTTTATTTTGGTTGAATTTCCTCTCAATAACGATTTTTAAAATAATTTTGTGCATATTCCAGTTATCATCAAAAATTTATATTTGTCTCTTTCTTTCAGAACTTAACTTTGTTTATATTTTTTCAGCCTGTAACAAAAAGCGATTTACTTTAACACACAATAAATTAAGTACCAAAAAGTCCAAGGAAACTGATTTTGGCTTTTTGAAACGTCAAAATTGTCACCTTCGTATATTCTGGGTTATTCTCGAAAGTGGAGCTTGTACGAGAGCTGTGCCCAATTTTGCACCAACTTTCACAAAAGTCAATAGTATAATTATTTACATATTTATAACTTATCTGTGTAAAATTTCGGTTCGATATGGATGTTTATGTAGGTTAATGAGTTTTCGGGAGTAGTGCTCAAAAGGGAACTATGACCTATAACGGGCCAATCACTATGAAATTCTGTACGATGTTATATCTATATGAATTATTTGGGTTGAATTTTAACTTGATAGAGATTTATGCGAATTAAAACGATTTTCGGAAGTGAAGTTCGGAAGTGGAGTTTATATGGAGCTATGTCAAAATATGGACCAATGAGATTTCAATTTGCATTTAACTTAATTATTTACATTTATGTATCATAAAGCCATATTTCGGGAGGAGGACTTGTCCTTCTATAACAGATATAAAGCATTTAAAATTGTAGGGTATTATCTGCATTATATTTTAAGAAAATAGCAAACAATATTTGAAAAATATCTTGGTAGTCTGAAACTTTGATTTATAACTCCGATCCTACTGGAACGATTTTGACCATTTTCAAAACCCTATCAAAGAATATTGGGTAAAAATTTCATTATTCAATGTCTTTTTTTCGAAGATCTATCGTTCCTATCATTTTCAGCAAGACTTGTCCTTCTATAATAAAGCAAAATTGCATGATATTATCTGCATTATATTTCAAGAAAATAGCAAGTAGTAGTCTGAAACTCGGATCACTGGAGCGATTTTCCCAATTTTCAATACCAAACATTTCGGTGGATAACAGAATGTTTGGTTAAATTTTTATTGTTCTATTTCTCTATCGTGCCTTTAACAGACGGACAGATGGACGAATATGACTAGATCGTCTTACAATCTTATTGTTGTGTTAGGCTAAGAATGGGCATCTTTTATCATATGTAATAGTAATAGTGATGTTGATACAAAATAACAATATGACAGTAATGCCATATCTTATAAACTTTAAATATATGTTATGTTAATGATAAATGTTAACTATACAATACTTATAAGGACCTTTCTGGTTCTACGACCATTATTTCGATGTGCTACAAACGGAATTACAAACGTAATATACCCCCTATATTTTTGGTGGTGGGTATAAAAATGTCGTGCTTGTAGTAATGATGTTAGTGAAATAAGTTGTTAAACTGTTTCCAAATTTAAGACCAAAATACTATAATCTTTTTTATTGGTAGGCAACTTAAAGTATTTGAAAAAAAGTTAATCAGTATTCAAGAACAAAATTGTTTGCATTTGTATACAATACTTTATACATTATACATAATTCCAACATGTTTTCTTTTGTATAACAATAATCAATACCCTACTGGTATATGCATCTAGGGTGATTATTTTAATTTTATCAGAATCTGGATAATTAAATCTTAGAATAATACGGCTATTTAAATTTTAAACTGCATATGCCCAAAGCTCTGTATTTTGTATGGTATTAGATCAGAAAACTTTAAGGATTCTTCGAAGACATTGATTAAAAAATATTTGAATTTAATTTACGTCGTTTTCTGTAAGATCTCTTACATGCAAACAGGAGCACTGCACTGTTTTGACACAATTAAAGTTACAAATCTGGATATGGCAGAAGATATTATACTGATTGAGGGCACCGAACGTTCTTGCAAAAACTGAAAAAAAAATACGATAAATACTTCCAGATTCTAGATTTACAGAAAATCCGTGCAGTAGTATAGTCTACAAACAATATTTTTGTCCTTATTTATTCCTTTAAAAACTTGATATTTCCACTAGACTATTTCATCAACAAAAATTTAATATTTAAAAAAAACAATTTTCATACAAAATTGTAAATGGTGTAGATGTGATATTGTCAGTATTTCGTGTGTGTACAATGCAGGCAACAGACATGTTTTATTTTTTCAGTGCTGATGCATGTCTTGACTAAAACGTGAGTGATAACAATGTTATTTGAATTCTAACTTTGTACCCTACGCCTATTGGAGTATAAGTTCAGAATGGTGGATCGACCATATACAACGGCGATGCTAAGATTATTATGAGAAATTAAATTCTTGGTAAAGTCCGTTGATTTTTAAGGTGCAAGAATATGTTTAACTTGGGAAATAAATGAAACTACACAACTGCTGTGAATGTATATTCATTAATTCGAAATGCCATTTTGACTTTGGAAACCTCGTTTCTTTCTAATGACGCTAGTTAAATAATTTATTTAATTTAAACCAATTGATCCAATTGGCGTATAGGGAAATATATGGCAATGTCATATTTACTGAATTTCAAATACATATATCTACTCTCAAGCAATATTAGACTTGAGAATAAGAGTAATTATTGTAGTATTGACAGTCCACAGTAGGATCGAACTTTTTGGAAATAAATCTAGCATTTATAAACGGCTAGTCCGATCGAGTTAAAATTTGACAAATTTGGCGTAGTCGATGAGAATTTAGGGGCAGCTATGAAATGTAATTTGGGTTTGTCGCATCCAAATTATTCATTCAAGTATCAAGATTTTTATACCCTACACCATAGTGGTATATTGGATTTGTGCTGATGTTTATAACGCCCAGAAATATTGGTTCAACACCCAGAAATATTGGTTTTTATTATACCAATCGACTCAGAATCACTTCTTCAGTCGATTTAACGATGTCCGTCCGTCCGTCTGGCTGGCTGTCCACGTAAAGCTAGTGCGCAGAGTACAGGTCGCACTTCCGAAAATCACTTTGAAGAGCATAACTCTCTCAAAAATATTCGTATACAAATAATTTTGAACCCAAATATATACCATATGTATGCAAATAATACACTACAATTTTATTATGATCGATCCGTAATTAGTCGTAGCTCCCATACGAGGCCCACTTTCGAAATTCACTTTAACGATCATAAATTTTTTAAAAATATTGGTATTCAAATAATATTTGATACAAATAAGTTTCTTATATACAGAAATAATGACACCTAATTTTATAATGGTCGGTCCATAATTAGTCGAAACTCCTATATAAGCCCTCTCCGTAATTCAATTTAAACTCCATAAAGCTTTTAAAATTATTTATATCGATAAAAAGTTTAACACACATAATATTTATATTCATAGACATCATGACACTAAATTTTTGGATGATCGGTTCACAATAAATTATATCTCCCATATAACGCCCATTTCTGAAAAACTGTATTTATATGGTATTATATGGTCGGGCTTGACCGACTGTACTTTCTTACTTGTTTTTTTTTACAATACATATTTAAATAGTGCTGTTCTTGATTACCGCACCTCCAATTAAATTTTTTTTTATAAATAATTCAAACTCAAAAGCAGAGTATTCGCCATTCAACTTAACCTCGCAAAAAAACGACGTTTCTTTACTAAAATGACACTCATATTTTTAACCGTTTCTTGTGCTACTTTATGGATGCTTGGTAATGATTCATAACCCACTTTATGTAAATTGTATTCTTGTTGCTGCAGCTTCCCTAACCGGTAAAAAAAACAAGTAAACTTTCCCTATATATAAAAGAAAACTTACTTTTTTTCGTTACAACTTGCATTTGTAAGAGCAGCCAACAATTTACTACTTTCTTTATTAGAGTATAGTATACATAACTATACATTGTATTGTGTGTTTGCAACATTTTCAGTTGGCAATAAACAACATACATAAGTAAGAAAAAATATAGTCAAATTTGAACGTGCGAATAATAAATAAATTCTGTCCGGCTAAAAAGTCAAAAGAAGAAGTTGAAGAGGAAATACAAAAAAAAATTAAGGCACTCATCATACTCGTAATCTCTTTAAGTTTATGATACATTTTTTATGTCTTAAATCGTATAATTTGTAAAATTTGTCTTAACTTATAATAAAGTATTGTAGCAAATGAGAGTTTGTAATAAAAAGTAGAACACACTATTGTATTTCACAGGAAGTACGCTTATAAATATTGAGAGACTAAGTAGATAGTTGTAATTTGCAATTAATAGTATTAAGTCGGCAATATAAAACACTCTTTTAAAGGAAATTGAAATTTCAAAAAATAAACTTCACTTGTTTACAGGTATTCTAAAGACAGTACACATAAAATCTGGTTATATAGTATATATTTAAATAACGAGTTTACAAGAGTTTTCAAACAGAAGCATATTGGAATAATATGAATTCAATTTCACTTGAATATCAGCGTAGATTAGCTGAAGTCATCAAAGAAAACCAAGCTGTTTTTTCTGGAAATATATTTTTTTCAGGCAAAGCCCATTTACCCATATATACTTACTTCAAATCGCTAAAAAAATTTCATTGACAAGAACTTGTGAGGTCAACATTTAGAACCTTGAACATTATGTACTTTGAATTTTGCTCTTTCTATACATAAATCAGTATTTAATTGAAAGCAAAATCTGTAAAATAAAATTTTGTTAGAAAATTTTGTTTTAAGATTTTTCATTCGAAGTGTTCAAATTAATTTTAACTGTGTTGGAAAAAAGAATTACATTTGAAGAATTCCGTTTCATTTCGTAGTAAACTATATAACATAAGCAATTATTTATTTATAATTTGATATAAATACATACATAACATTAGATTTTATACACCCTACTTTCATAATATATAATTTAAATTTTGACAGTTATATGTTTAAATTACTACACTTAACAAAATACTTTTAAAGCTTACTTTTCGTTATATCTTTGAATTTATTCTGTATGCTAATTGTTTAAATTTAACTAACCCCCTGGCCTACGATGTCGAACTATAACGTTCGCTTAGATAAGACTTAAGACACAAACTGTTTATCGTATCTATTTTTTACTCAATCAAGTTTGTTTATTCCACAATCAAGTTTGTGTCTTAAGTCTTACAAGCCAAAACTTGTAATGCTATTTCTATGCATTCATGTTTTTATAGCTGATAATGGATAAGCCACATAATATATTATATTCATATAGAAATTTGAATGAAGCAGCATATTATAATACATACGGCATCAACAAATAAATAAGAGTTTTGAATTGATTTTTATTATTGATATAAAAATATAAAAATCAAAAATAACTTTTATTTTTCATTTAAAAATATAAAAATCAAAAATAACTTATTTTTCATTTAAAAATATAAAAATAAAAATAAATAACTTTTATTTTTCAATTAAAATAATAAATATCAAAAATAACTATTATTTTCTATCTAAAAATATAAAAATCAAAAATAACTCTTATTTCTTGATTTTTTTGATAAAAGTCATAACAGTTACGGTCCCTGATTAAAAATTTTATTTGGCGAAATTGATCCTACCGTTTTGACAACAAGAACCAGCCGAATTTCCCTGAGCACGGCCGAACTCTTAATTAACGCTGTTTTCAGCAGAGTAGGGACTTAGAGGTGGTTCGTCACAAACTACAGCTCCAGTCTGCCTTAACTACCACTTAATATTTAGTTATTCAATTGACCGAAGCTGGGACAATTATGTTCATAAATGTTTACATTACGAATACATGATTCTTTCGATACTAATCTAATATAGCTTTTAAATAATTGCTGAGAGTTAAATCGCACCAAAACTTTACTGAAGGTTGGTGAAATCTAATAAGAGGCTTTTAAAAAAGTTCTATAGTACGACCGGATTTAATATGAACTATTCATTAACAGTATATTTTGGTTAATTTAAATTTTCAAATATTTTTGTTTTAATTAAAAACGGTTTAGGTAAATTTTTAAATATAACAATTGATTATAACTTAATTACTTGTTGTTTTTGTTGCTTTTAATTAACTACTTTTCTAAACTTAATTACAAAATAAACAATAGTCGCTGTTTTATATTTTATGTTCAGTGCTTTTAAATAACTTCCTAGAACACAATAATTACATATATTACATATATTCAATTCTAAAAGCTTTTCTAAATGATTTTTTAAAGCACATTTATTATTTCCGCCTTCTTGTGAAACAAACAACACGCTTTTTATATTTCTCATTTATCCTCAACTAATTGGGTGTAATTGAATAAAATGGTAATTTTCTTTACAAAATAATGTTAAAACAAAAACGAAATACAAACAAAATCATTAAATAAGCCAAATAATAACAACAACGGCAGCAAAAATAACAACAAACTCAAAGTCATTTAAATTCCATTATCATTATTTTCTACGTACATTTATTTTCTCATGAAAAATCGCATTATCGGTCCTGAAAATTCAAAAGAAAAATATTTTGGCGAACAAGAACAAACACAAAAGTTAAAAAAAGTACAAAGCGAGAAAAATTAAATTAAGAGAAGAAACCTAAACAATGGCAGCTGAAAAATAATAGTCATTATCAAAAAACGATTTTGGGTGTGAAAAAGAAATAAAGACACTCGGAAAACTGAAATGAATTATTCTGTCACTACTTTTCCATGATATTTATAATTGAAAAACTATTGTTTTAACTTCCAACAAAGTTCATTTGATTTCTTAAAGTCTTGCAAACTGAAACCAAAAATGTAACAGGTCTAAAGATTGCTAACGCACCAGTTAATCAACTTTACAAAGCAAAATCTTTGGCCAACAAATTCAAAATTATACATATTTTCTCTCAGTATATTGAGTATTTTTTTGCCACTATAAATATAGGCATAGTTTATCTTTCAGAGCAAAAAATAAATAAGTTATTATGTATATAGGCTTTATGCAATAAAACATCAACAGCCATATCTACACTATATCTTAAAGTTGATGATAAAGAGATGAAGTGTAAAGTTGATGGATGGATGGACGGATGATGCTGAGAATAATGATAATTATGGTGATGGTAAAGAGAACTTACTGCAATATTAAAAATAATGAACACTTGATGTTACAAACTCATTTATTTATTGTTTTTATATGTTGCCCGAATAAGAAAAAGATAAATTAATGAAATATATATATTTGCAGACTTTATTTAAGAATTCAATTCAATGTAGATGTTAGTACAGTACTCAAAAATTAATCAGTTACAACTTACAGCCGGAAAATGAACACAATAATTGTTATTATACCCTACATCAAAATAGCATATTGTACTTGTATGTAGATTTGAGCTGATGTTTATAACGCACATAAATATTAGTCCAACACCCACTCTAAATTATACCGATAAATACCGATCGACTCAAAATCACTTCCTGATACTTCCGCTTTGCCTTCTTTGATATTCTGAGCAGTTTGTCACAATATACAGCTCTCTCTTGAGCCTCAAGGTTCAGCTGGAGTCAGTCTCTCTCTCTCTCTCTCCCATATCCAATATCTCGAACTCATGTATGAGGACGTTGGCGATGTTTTGCTAGATCCGAAGACATGAGTCTTTACTGGTAAATCATTAGCTGGAGTCTCTCTCTCTCTCCCATATTCAATATCTTGGACTCATAGATGCAGACATTAGTACTTTACTGGTAAGTCATCACCCAATTGTAACTATGGCTACCCCTCCCACTCATGAATCAAATAATAAACATTACGCAAGTCAAAAATATTTTTATGTTTGCTTAATTTCTATGTAAATTTTAATGCAAATAAAAGTTTTAAAATGAAGTGTGTCGTTTTTAATTATAGAAATATTAAAAAATAACACAAGTTGGAATTTTTTTCGATTTTCAAGAGAAAATAAATTAAAAACAAGTAAGAGTTTTTTTGAGGAAATTTTCAGAGGTTGTCTCGGATTTTTGCTCATATCTCCGTTATTTATGGACGGATTTTGCTGATTTTAAATAGCAAACTTCGCGGAAGCATTTCTGACAGAATTATTGAAGATTTGTATCCCGAAGATATCTGGGGACTTCAAAAAATTTATTTTAACAGAGAGACAGACAGACAGACAGACAGACAGACAGACGGACATGGCTTACTAGACTCCGCTATCTATAAGGATCCAGAATATATATACTTTATAGGATCGGAAATTTATATTGTGGAAATTACAAACTTATATGTATATACCCTTCTCATGAAGGTGAAGAGTATAAAAACAATGGGCACAATTTTGCCACCTTGATGAAAAAAAGTGCCTCATGGAGTTTGTATTGAACACTTTAAGGCAGATGATATAAAAGGAGATATGAAATTAGAAGTGGGTTTGCGTTTAAGATACTTTATGTTAGGTATGCCTACTGATGAATTTGTGTGTCAATTTAAAAATCTATTAGCTGTATTCATATCTTTGAATGCTGAAAATCTCTTGATTTGCAACGAGTATTTAAAAAAGCATATAATTGGGTAAAATACTATTAATGCGGATATTCAAGCTAAAACACTTTTTTTCTATCGAGAATATTTTTTCAAATAAAAAAACTAAATCAGCTTCTAACGGATGAAACAAAAAACACAAACGGAAACCAACAAAAATAATAAATTATTAATACAAAAATATAAAATACTAAAATATAGTTGACTTTTTTGATACATTTTAATATGTATAAAATACTAAATAATTAAATGTTTTATTTTTAATCAAAAAACTTAAGAATAATTATTTTCTTTTGAAATATTGTTAACAAAAGTTATTTTCTACATGTTGATTATACGGAAAAAAAAAATAACCTGTGACGTCATGCGTAGATAGAGGAAATTTTGTTTGCATTGTTTACACAAGCTTTATTATTTGATTCATGGCCCCCATTCAGATGAGTGGGATTTGGGGCAAAGGCGACACCCACAGAAAGTTTCGGGAGAGGGTCTACGCAGTCTAGCTTGCCGTTAAGCCAAGAATCTTTGCAGGACGTCTTCATAAGATATGCTAGAGATAACATTGTGTCGTCCCTTTCTATTCTCCTCCTTACCGTCAATATTTTATAGACTGGCACCGGGCTCCTCTTCCGCGGCAAACTGCCTAACTATACTGGCATTTTTGTGCCATCTTGAAGTGATTTTTTGATTGAACATGTTTTTTCGATTCACTTAATAAAAGCGATTAAATACTTTAAAACCTCAAATTGATACTTATTATTTATTAATCAAGAAATGTTAAAAGAAGAATCTCAAATTAATTTTCTCTTATAAAAATTTGTAATTATTTAATTATTACTTGCTATATTTTAAAAATTACAAATAAATATTTCATTTTGTTTTACAATATTCTATTGTCAAATTAAAAAAAAAACATTCCATGATGAAATTACATACTTTACAAGGTGGTGTTTTCTTACTTCAAAAATAAACAAGAAAATTTTAATAAAAAGTAAAAAAACAATTAACCATCATTTAAATGAATACAGAGAACTAATCATGATACAAAGATAATAACTTTAACCTTTTTGGAGTCATATTTTATTGCCTAAATTAGTGCTACTATTTGTAGGGCCAAGAATTTAAATTTTGTGCTCAAAGGTTTGTTCATCTCAATATTATGATCACGTAATCTATTATTCTCGTCATTATTTTTACTCAAAGACTGCTCGATTTCATTCAAGGATGACTGGAATCTGAAAAAATATATTTTTTTATTTTTAATTTTGTGCGATGTGTACTTAAAGTTGAAATTTGTGTTCAAAATGCAAGAATATCAGATGAATTTATGAATATAATGCAAAACTAGTTAAACCGTTTGTTAGAACAGTTCATTATTTTATAACATCCATACCGATTCCATGTTAAATTTTTAGTTAAATTTTTCATAAATTAACAAATTTATAAATTATTTTTATTGAAATTATTTATATTGTAAACAAAAACACATGTGTCATTTTGAAATTAAAAAATTTTATGTATTATTTTTTTTTCTACAGGAATGTTTGTATACAATAGTCAGTTGTTTTTGACATTTAAAACATGAAAGCAAAAACACAAATATCATGTTGTTTCTGTTGCTCTTGTTTTATTGTAACTTTGATATCACCTTGTAAAATAATTTCACCATGAAAACTTTCATTACATGGTGTAACTATACAAGGTGAGTGCAGTAACACAGCTGATTGACTTTGTTTACAATTTAATTGTGTCAAAAGTAATACTTTTGTCAAGTGTTTTTGCAAGTAGTATAATACATTATTTTACACAAACAAAATGCCTGTTGTTTCTGCATTGTTTTGTATTTGTTGCCGATTTGCACTCACCTTGTATAATTACAACATGACACATTCATTCTTTCTTTACAATTTTTAACATTAAAAAGTGTTACTTAGTATTATTTAAATAAATTTAATAAAAAACATAATTTGTGTAATATTTAATATAATTAAAAAGTAATTAAAGACCACAAAATCGATCAGTTTTCTCAAAAACAATCAACGGATTGTTTAAAAATGGCATGAAACTAAATCCAAAACTTTGCTGTAATGTGGCAAAATCTAATAAGAGGCATCTATTGTTTCTGCAGGCACTATTTTACATATGCATATAAATATCTGAAGTCATTATACAAAAGGGGTTTTCTTCAAAATTATTTAAAAATGCTAAAATATTTAAAAGGTAATTTAAATTTTAATGCAGAACTGCTGCAAAAAATTTTGAAATGAAGTTTTAATACGGTTTTAAAATAACCTTGATTTAAATGTTTAACTTTTTTCTTACATATTTATATATATTTTTAAATTTTAAATAATGACAATTTGTCAAATTAAATATGTTAATTAAAACAGAATTCAGTCTAATTACAATAATTACAATGGTATTAATAACTTTACGTTTATTTAGCTTTTGTTCATTGAAAGTTATTTGTAAAAGCCGAGTGGTCAAGTAACTTTACCTGTAACATTCATTAATAATGACTGTACCTTTAATTATTTCCTTCTGTATATTATTCAATTAACATTAATGAGGAGATTTGGCAGCAACACACATAAACGAAAAAGTTAATGAAATAAAAACAAGTAAGAAAATATAGTCGGTGAAACCCGACCATATGATAATCTACACCCTGAATATGTGTAAAGGTGGTTTCCGAAGAGGATCTTATCCAAGAGCTTTGACCAATTACGGACCGACCGTTATAAAATATGGTGTCAAGATATCTGTATATGTGAAATATATTTTTGTTGAATATTATTTGGTTATCAACATTTTAAGAGAGTTATGCTCCTTAAACTGATTTTTGTCATTGGGCCTTATATGGGAGCTATGGTCAATTATGAACCGATCAGCACAAAATGTGTAGATGTGATAAGTACAACTACTTTAAGGCGAAATTTGTTAGGATACGTGCAGAAATCAAACAATTATGACCAATAAGCCCCTATTTCGGGAGGACATTTGTATGGGGGTTAAGTAAAATAATCGATCGATTTCAACCAATTTCATTCGTAATCGTCCTTGGTTGGTCTGAAAAAATATTATGTACCAAATTTTATGAAAATATCTTCAAAATTGCGACTTGAACTTCGCGCACAAGCTTTACATGGACATACAGCCAGCCAGACGGACGGACGAATGGACGGACATCTTTAAGTAGACTCAGGCAGTGACACTGAGCCGATCAGTAAGGAGAATGTTGGACAAATAATTATTGGCGTTGCAAACATCAGCACAAATCCAATATACCCTCCCCACAGTAGTGGTGTAGCGTATAACAAACAGCGAAATGAAAAATTAAATCATTAATAAGTATTTCTTACGTTGAATAACAAGAATTTAAAAATGCAAAAGTTTAACATACATTTAAGAGTATTTAAAAGTAAAGAAACTTTTTTATGCTCCGATTTAATGTGTTGTTTAAAAGTGACTTTAAAAGAAGAAAAGAAAGTCTTCTAAAATCCTTGGAGTTTACTCGAACAAACTTTTTTAATTTTATTTTCTAAATGCACATCTGCGTATATTATAAATTCACTGAACAACTGAAAAAGAGACACATTTAAATAAAAACGGAACAAAATACATACATACTACATATTAAACGTAAAAAACATTTACATATATTTTACATTCGTAAACGTACTGGAATATATGAATATAAATATTTAGATCCTATGTGTTGTGATTAAGTTTTTGTGGACGCTTTTAAGGTTATAATGTATTTAAAATGTCATAAAAGTACCTTTTAAGGCTTACATCCTTATTATGTTTTCATACATTCTATGTTTGTTTATTTGTTTATTTTTATTACTGAAAGGATATATGCAGTAAATACATTAATATGTACGTTTATATATTTATACTAATACTAACTGATGCTTAAATTTAAAATTTTCAAAAATATTTATAAAAGTACGTGGGTAGTGTAAACAGATATTCTGCACTCATGAAACAGATTCAAAAAAATTGTATTCTCTATACATGATAATCAACGTCTGTCAATTAAAAGATCTAGAAGAGCAATATTCTTCAGGATGTGTCTAATATCTAATGGAGCTAAGAGGAACACATTTATATCCTTTACAGGAACCCAGTCATTTCAATATTGTGAAAAGAGCCCATTAAAGTGAGAATAATTATTCAGTATTAAAAGTTACAAACTGTAAAAGTTACACAATTTCTCTGGTCAATTGTTGCATTTAGTGGCTAATTATATATCATTTCATTGAATTTTGGATACTTAACAATTGTCAATATCTAAAGTTAAGTCTATGGCAAACAATTCTGGAGGGCAAGGCACAAATAAAAGAGGTGAGCTAGCAGCCTTGTCAACTTGGTGCGTTTCGCACCATTTTTGGTGCATTTTTTATTTTTTTGTACGAACAATTCCTTAAGCTAGATTTACACGATTGAAATTCTTCAAAATTTATTTATTTAATAGTTGTTAATAGTTATTAAATAAATAAATTTTTAAGAAATTTTGCTGTTTACACGAGTTTGAAGCATTTTGAAGAGCAATTTTGAAAAAAATTTCAATCGTGTAAATCTAGCTTTAGTTTATTTTACAACATTTATTTTCTCTTATCATTATCAGGTTAATTCAAATCTACCTGTAATAACCTCTGCGATTAAATTAAGAAAAAACGTCTGTTATTATGATTATAATGAAAATCATGTTGCATAAAATTTCTGTTTATTATGCAATTACAAACGTTGCCATATTTTTATTAATTAAAACAATTTTTATCTATATTTAAAGCCATCAAAATGTAGTCTAACGCATAGAGTGGATTCACACGCTGCGACTTTTTCCTGCGACTCGAGTTTATAGATGAAATACGTAGTGGAGAGTACGGGCTAGCTAATGTCCCAGGTATTGCGAAGCGACAAATTTGACATTTCTCTTTTTCATCTTTTTTCCTCTTCAACTATTTTCATATCATTTACCAGCAGTGTTGCAGACCTTCAAATATTCGCCCTTTAAAAACCCTAGACCACAATATAAAAACTGCTATATGCAAAAATATATTATTACATATATTTTTCATAAATTTTCAAAACTAAAACTAGGCCCTATATGGCAACACATCTGCGATTGAGCGAAATAGGAGAAAATTTACCCCCTGGCCCACGACGTCGAACGATAACGTTCGCTTAGATAAGACTTAAGACACAAACTTTTTATCGTATCTATTTTTTCCTCAATAAAGTTAGTTTATTCCACAATCAAGTTTGTGTCTTAAGTCTTATCTAAGCGAACGTTATCGTTCGACATCGTGGGCCAGGGGGTTAGTGTCAAAAAGTCACAAGAATGGTGCAGCAAATGTTTTATCATGTAAAGAGACAATGAATTTACACAAGAGAATGTCAACAGAGTGTGACCCACTCATAGAAATTAATTATGACGCATGCTTGTATAAATAAGGCTATTCAATAATATTTTTGTTTCTCGATCTTTTTGTCTAAAAATAATGGCGTTGAGAAATTATCTTACATCTTACTTTGCACGAAAAACCAATAGTCTGTCTTTAAAAATTTTAAAACTATTGCATTAAATTTATTAAAAGGTAACTTTGTAAAAATATTATATTATTTCCTTTTGATATTTTTTCAATAAATACGTATGTATTTCTCTCACAGACATATTTTCCTAATTTTAGACTAAAATCTTTCTTGCTGGAGCACATAGTTCTTTTTTTTTAATTTACCTTTTGATTTCAATATAATTGCTTAAATACTTATATACGCTAAATTGGCAGATGTTCTAATCTGCCATAAATAATTTACATTACAAGCTATTTAACATTGAATTGAAGGTAAGCCTGTATAATTGCAAACAATTAAAATACCCATCGTTTTACGAGCCTTTATATTTCCTTTTATCATAGATTTTAATTCTGCTTGCGAAAAGTCATTAATTTCAATATAAGAAGTGTTGGACTCCTGTAATGAGCCACCACTGTCAAATTATCACACTTTTAACGAAACTCATTGTAAGAAACACAGAAGTGTATAAAGCGAAAGTTGTATGAGCTAAACAGAAAGATTGATAAAGGAGATAAAATCCAGAATTAAAACATCACATAAATTTAGAAGTAAATATATAAAAGATCAGAATATTAAAAAAAGTTTTACATAACCTCTCCAAACGACATATTTCTCAGCTGCCGCTTATTATATCATGCTGCTTAAGTCTCTATATGATGTTTTCCAGACAAAGGTATCAAAAACAGAAGCTATTTTTGTACCCTCCACCACCATAAGTGGTAAATTAGGGTATATATAAGTTTGTCATTCCGTGTGTAACACTAAGACATACTCATCTGAGACCCAACAAGGTATAATTCGATGGTCTCATGTAAAAAAGGCCCTAACTCGCATATTTGAAACTTTACAGAAGAAGGTAAAAACATAATAGAAACTGTAATATTTAACATTTTTTTTTTTTTTTTTTTTTTTTTTTTATACATTTAATTTATTTATTGAATCTTCAGAAATGAAATGACAATAAGTTTTCGAATCTTAATACTAAAAGAAAATAATAAGTCCAGCCAGTGCTAGACAAAATATTATGATACTACAAAAAATTTATATCCACTGATCCAGTCATCTGTTTTGCGCTGGAGTTAAAGCAAGGGTATCCCTCCTTCTCAACCGAACATGGCCAGTAAAGTTAAGGATGTCTCGTGCAAGTGGGTTTGGATGGTGTTCAAGTTTGCTGACATATTTTGAGGCGTGTTTTGTAAATTCGACTTTCACCAAAGGAATGCCTAGATCTTTGTGGATTCGAGAATTTTTAACATACCATGGAGCTGCAGTAATTGTACGTAGAATCTTATTTTGACCCCTTTGAATTTTTTCAATGTTGGATGCTGAGGCAGTACCCCATAATTGAATTCCATAACACCAGATTGGCTTTAGAATTGCATTGTACAACAAAAGTTTGCAATCCAACTTTAATGTAGAATTTCTGCCGATTAGCCAATTAATTTGCACTGCTTTTAATCTCATCTGGGTAAGTTTTGCGTCGATATGAGACTTTCAAGTTAAACGACGATCGAGGTGGATTCCGAGGTATTTGACTTCATTGTGTTGCGGGATAATTTGATTATTTATTCTGATGAACGAGCATGTATCTTTTCGCAATGTGAAAGTTATATGAATACTTTTCTGTTCGTTAACCCTGATTTTCCAAAGCTCAAGCCAATTCTCTAGTTTATAAACATATCTCTGCAAGTTCTGTGATGCTATTTGATGGTCCTTATGAACGCTAATAAAGGCTGTATCGTCTGCAAAAGTTGAAGTATGTATTATGGGGTCTAACGGCATATCGGATGCATAAATCAAATATAAAGTTGGACCCAGTATGCTACCCTGGGGTACTCCTGCTTCAATTGGCTGAGCGGGGCTTAAAAAATCGCCTTCTTTGATTGTAAATTTGCGACCATATAAATAACTTTTCATAAGTTTGTGGGTGTTAGCAGGCAGAGTTAATTTAATTTTATGCATTAAACCTTCATGCCAGACTTTGTCGAACGCTTGCGACACATCAATGAAAAGGGCGGAGCAGTATTTTTTCTCTTCAAACGACTGTCTTATCACATTTACCAATCTGTGTGTTTGTTCGATGGTACTGTGTTTAGCTCTGAACCCGAATTGGTGATTTGGGATACATTGAGTGTCGTTCAGAATTGGAATCAACTTAGCCAATAACAATTTTTCAAACAGTTTTGAAATTGTCGGCAGTAGACTAATTGGCCTATATGACTCTACTTTAGTGGGGTCCTTCCCTGGCTTAGGAATCATGGTAATCATAGATACCTTCCAATCTGCAGGATAGTATTCTAGGCGTAAAATAGCATTGAAAATAAATAGGATAATTCTTTTAGCTACAAGAGGTAACTCCACAAGCATTTTGTTGCTGATTTTATCCATACCTGGAGCTTTTTTAAGATTCAGAGTACCAATAGCGCTTTGAACATCATTAAAGCTAAGTCTTAGAGGTACAGGAGGTCTAATAACGAGTGGAGGCAAATCAGATGCATTATTTGAGTTGTTTATAGTAAACACATTTCTCAAATGGTTAACAAATATAATCCCCTTCTCGGAATCATTTCTAGCCCAGTCACCAGTCGGATTTCGCAGAGGAGGCTTTCCTCTAACTGGTCTTTTTAAACCTCGTGCCGCCTTCCATAACGAATAGTCAGATTGTGGGGTACTATCAAGACCCTCCAAGTAAGATTTAAGTGAAGCCATTCTTTGGGTTTCTAAGAAATTTCTTAGTATATCTCTGCATACCCGTAGCCTAGCTTTCAGTTCAGTAGACCTGTGAATTTGCCACTCTCTTCTAACTCTTCTTTTTTCTGACAGGAGATGATCGAGTTCAGCGAAATAAGTTCTATTTGTCCCACTTCTGCACTCAACGTCGTATGTGGAGGCGTGATGTACAGCTCTTCGTATGTCCTCAGTAAACTTGCCAATCGACCCATCAATATCCTCGGTAGTTCTCAACACTACATTTTCCGTGCAGTGGGAACTTAAATACTTTTTATACTTTATCCAACTTACTCTGGTTTTAGATATGTCCCGAAATGGAGAGCCATTCCCTTGAAGGAAACGCATTGAAATAATAGAAGGAGAGTGATCTGAAGACAAGTCTAATGAAGGCTCCACTTGTATCGATTCTACAGCGATATTTTTCACTACTCCGAAGTCAATAACATCGGGAATCTTCCGTCGGTCCGTCGGCCAGTAGGTGGGATGACCGCTTGAGAGTACATCTAATCCCATTTTTGCAATGGTGTTGAAGAGTTCACGACCCTTCGGGGTCACCAGACGTGAACCCCAAAAAGTGTGTTTGGCGTTAAAGTCACCAGCAACTAAAAATCTAGCTCCAAGGGAATTGAAGAAGCTGTAGTATTGGTGTTCTTTTATTGAAAATCGAGGTGGCGAATAAATTGATGATAAAACAAAATTGTATTGACAGAATTCAATACAAATGTTTGTTGCTTGTAGGTAATCCTCACATATGTTGTTCATTAAATAATGTTTTATTCTGTTCTTTATAAGAATTGCCGAACCTCCACATGCTCTTCCGCGGGGATCTTTAGTATCATACAACACGTAGCCATTAATTTTGAAGTACGCTGTCGCCGTCAAGTGAGTTTCAGCAATCATCATGACATCAATCTGCTTATCCATCAGGAAGTGCTCCAGTTCGTTTTTATGTTGGCGGAGGCCGTTCGCATTCCAAAAACAAATTTTTAAACAAATCATTTCTTTAAAATGGCTTGTAAGATAGTGGATTGCATTTTCAGCATTTCCTGCATCATGGATGTCATAGTGGTCGTAAAAGTGTTCATGGTTTGGACAAGTGTCTGCAATGTAGTCTCTAGAGTGTTAATATTAGGCTCGTAATATTGTGATTTAGGTGCCTGCTCCAAACCTGGCATATTAGATTTAACCACGTTAGCGTAAGAAACTTGTCTAGAACTAGGCGCGTTTACATGACTAGTGGACCGTAAAAATTGCGGGAAATTGTCACTCGATGCCAAAATAGGCTGTTGACGATGATCAGGTAATACTGACGTCTTGTTGGTGCTTATGCCTTTCAAATGAGTGTAAATTGGACAACCTCTATAATTTGCGGTATGATTACCTCCGCAGTTACTGCATTTTTTGATTTTTGAATCAGTTTTCGACTTATCACAATATTTAACATGAAATTTTTTTTTACAACTGCTAATAAAAGCGTTATTTTTTACACTATTGCAATAAATTTTTGTGAGGTGTATTTGCGTTAAATGCATTTGAATCGCAAAAAAAACTAATTTCGAAAAAAATAGCGAGTTAAGGTATCTCTACATGAGACCAACGATATATTCTTGGTCCTTGCGAAATTGTAAGTTGATTGAGCCATGTCCGTCTGTCTGTCCGTTTGTCTCTGTAAAACACTCTCACGTCCAAAGGAAACAGACGAAATTACCAAAATTTACAAAAAACCGCTTATGGTTCTCCTAAGCAGTTTGGTATTGAAAATCAATAAAATCGGTAGAAACAAAGTTATGGACCAAAATGTGAGACAACCTCCATAAAAATTTGATATTTTTAAACAGTTTTCCTGCAATTTTTTTTAAATATATTGCAGACATTACTATGAAATTTTGTACACATTAGTGTGAGGAAAATAATAAGAATCGGTCCATGATTTCTCATATACCCCATACAAATATCTTCCCGAAATGTGGCATAATGCTAAATAAATGCTTAAGGTTTTATGAAAATTGAATTGAAAAAACTTTAAAAATAAGCAAAACAAAACTCGCTGTGTACCTCTTTGTTGAAATTGACCCATATACATGTTTGCCGACGTTTCATATCGAAAAACTTGAATTATTCACTTTTGTCACCTAAATTGGAAATGCAATAGCTTTGGTGATTGAACTCAGAATAATAGAAGTTTTGTTATGTCGTTTTGTATGTATTTAATCGTGGGTTCTTTCGGGTTAAGATTCTCCTAGTGGATAAGTTCACGTGTTGTTTACAATCCTTTTTAATTTAACTTATTAGTTCTGTACTCAAACATATCTTTAACTGTATTCATATATAGATACAAGATCATAAAGTTTGGCTTACCGTAGATATTTATATTTCATAAAAATTTCATTCTATCATGTAAGTATCATACAACCTTCATATCAACAAATAATAATAAAATTTACTGTCATCAAAGCAGGTTGGAAATTTTTCTTTGAAAAAAAATTTCACAATTGATTGGTTTGCGATTTAACAACAAGCCCATACGGCAACTTATTACTTATATAACTAAACTTTTACTCATAAATATGTATGAGAGATTTTTCACATATGTATAGGCTTTTAAGATAAAAATTAAAGCAAGAACGTTTTCTTAATAATATAAAAGGGAAAAAGGTTATAACCTTTTTTAAATTGAATAACTTTAAATATTGATAGAGATACATAATTGAAAGCGATATTTTAAATACAATTGTTGATTTAATAATGTATAAATATTTTATGCTGATATTTAATAAGTAGAATTCATTCAAAAGCAGGAGAAATGGATAACATATGAATTGAAGCCGAGAGACCTTAAAAGACGATTTTGCATGTTCGAATTGATGACTAAACTAACGATGAACAAGTAAGAGTTTATATTCGGCTGTACCGAATCTTATATACCTACCACCAAATCACCAATTATGGAGAGTGGACTTTATATGGGGGCTACGGTCAAATACAGACCGATCATCATCATATTGAGATGGACGATTTGTGTTGAATTTCAACTTAATAGTAGGTTTTATAAAGGATTTATGCGCATTTAAGTGATTTTCTGAACTGGACTTTGTATGGGGACTATTGTCAAATATGGACCGATCATCATGAAATTTGATACGACGATTTAAATGTATATTTCGATTATGCTTGTCGAATTTCAACTTGATAGTCATTTTTATGTTCATTTAAGTGATTTTCGGAAGTGGTCTTTGTATAGGGATTTGTCAAAATTATGGACCGATACCTACCGTGAATGAAAATTCCACATGAATTTTTTTTTCCTTTTCCCATTTTTCTTAATAGAATTCAATGTTAAAAAAATAAAAGGGAACAAATTTCATGTTTTGAGATTTCACTTTGCATGAGACTTATTATTGTATAATTTTATTTAGATACAGCTTTTCTATAGACATTTATGTACCATAAAGCCATATTCCGGGAAGACATTTTTGTGGGGGCTATGATAAATCGTGGAACAGAACTTATCCTTCTATAATAGAAATAAAGTGTACAAAATTTCATTATATTTGAAGAAAACAACAAAAAAATATCTGGAAAATATCGAGGTAGTCTGAAACTTTGATCTATAACTTAGATCCTAGTGGACCGATTGTGCCCATTTGCAATACAAAACATTTCAGTGGATCAAAAAATGTTTGGTAAAAATTTCATTGTTCTATGTTTTTTTTCGAAGCTATATCGTGCCAAAAACAGACATATGAACACACGGACGGACATGGCTTAATCGTCTTAAAATCTTATAAGGACGCAGAATATATAGACTTTTTGGTTCTACAATCATTATTTCGATGTATTACAAACGGAATGATAAACGCAATCTTTTCTCTTTTCTTTTTGGTGGTAGGTATTAAAATTGATCCATTGTGATAATCCGAGGTATCGTATGTAAAGCCTGGCCAACCAGCCGAATCGACAACAAAGCCAAATATTCATGCTCAATATTTGACTGAACAAAAAGGGTTTTGAGCAGCTGAAATCTGCAGCGAGGCCGGTAATATGCGGCAGTATTCTATGGAATAACGTAATATTCCATTATAACCAACGCTCGAATACATGTTGTAATACACATTTTGGTTAAAATATTTGCTAAACATTTGTTTTTAACTTTGTTTCTTTTGGTTGTATCTTTCAGGCGTGAGATTTAGAATCAATCGACTTAAAAATTTAAAAGGACCAGGAAAATATATACTTTATTGTGGCCCTCAATGTTGCATGCAACCTTATTCGCCACTTTTGATGGTGGAGGATATTAAATACCATAATACTACACTTACTTATGAAAAATTCCACAATTCCATTTATTTAAAGACATTACAATTTCTAAATATTATTTGGAGAAAACTTTTTAAAGAATTCTTTCAAGAAAATAAATAAAACAACAATATTGTTTGACTTAAACTTGAATGATCCTTGCAACTACTTACTTGCATACATGTGAATATGAATAAAAGATTTCCAGTTTGTTCCCAATTCACCCAGTTTTAAGACAGACACATACATACATAATGTTTACACATGCGTAATATACATTTAAACTTTGGGCAAAATTCTTACAAATAAACAGATGCTAGAATACACACACGCAGCAGACATAAACAAGGAAATGAACAAAATGCTAATGTAAAATGGCTGCTTCCTTTTTCAAGCCATCTAAATTCGTTTTATTAGTAAATCAAGTCAACTCGAAAAAAAAATACTAAATGCTTAATAAAAGTGGAGCAAAAGACAGGGAAAATAACAAAAATGAAAATATATTGAAATAAGTCAAAGTTTAACAAGTTCGTAGAAAAAAACAAGCAAAGAAATGTAAAAGTTTATTCGGTTATGATGAATTTATGTAGCCTTAAAATATGTATTTTTTGTGCAATAATTTAATAATATACATATGTTATTATGAGACTGACAACAGCATATGTATGTGAAATGATAGCACTAGAAAATTAATGTTGTGCGGTATTTATTTAAAAATAAATATTTTACGGTGGAGCAACACATTTTTCATTCATTATATACAGTAATATATATAAAATATTTCACATTTTGGCAATATGACGGCTCTATTTCGTTAATCAGGTCCCCGATTTTGAGCTTTAAGGCTGTGTTGTCGATATATGCAATACATTTTTAACATATCCCTAATAAATACTCCAGTGGTGTTAAATCACATGATCGGAGATGCAAGTTAGCAGCCACATTTCGTGAAATTTCCATAATTGTTGGACATGTAGCACCATTCTGTTGAAACCAAATGTCATCCTGTTGCAACCAAATGATATGAATTATTTTTTCAACAAGTAAGCCAAAATTGTATTGTTAACATCTTTCGATAACGAGCACAGCGCACCATGAAAAAGCTTCACAACAATTGCTCTTGGATTTTCAGAAGCTCAAATGCTTCAATTTTTAAAAAGAAAACGTATTCATAGAAAATATGGCTATTTTATTATAATTTACATATATAAGTTTTACAGGTCAAACATTTGCATATTGAATTTTGCATCGAAATTTAATTTATTGTCAAAGCTTCTACTGCTTATTTTTAAATACCGAAATTTCTAAAACGGGGAAATGTGTTTAAAAATTTAAATTTTTAAATTTAATTTTTTTCAATATTAGTCAAGTTTATATAGGGCTGGGGAGAACTCTGTCCGTTTAAATGAGCCGACAAATTTTACTTTACGTGCCTGTGCATTATCGTTGCTATATCTAGAATAGCTCCCGAGATACCGAATATTTTTTCCAAAATAAAACGTTTCTAAACCACTGAGCACCGTTTATGAGTTAAACTATTGAATTGACCTGTTGTAGTTTCCCCAAAACCTTAAAAAGAACACACTTTAGTAGAAAGTGCATATTACGACAATTTTGTAAATATTTTATACAATTTATAGCTTCCAACTGAATTTATTAATTTTGTTTTTTGTCTTTCCAATATGCTCAGTTGTAATACTTTAGAGTGTGCAGCAAGATATTTCGTTTGCTTTATTTTTTACAAAGATGACAAGCGAAACTCATTTTTTAACTTAACACCACAATCTATAATTCAACATACGAGTAAGTATTTATTACAAAGAGATCGACAAAACCCATAAACTTTTATTCCTCTGAGAAGTGTTGCAACTACGACAAAATATTATCATACGAAAACGTTATATAAACAAACGGAGAATTACTTTATAAGCATGTGTATGTATACGTATATAAATATATATAAAAATAAAGATATACCAGTGGGACTTCCAGCCGCTTTGCAAAATCGTTTAAATTTTACATGACATGTCATTGTTAGTCAAGGTCTTGCCTACTCGCTATTTGGTTAGATGCCTGATGGAAGTTGAGGAAAGTAAAAGAAAGATTTTTAAATTAATTTAAAATCTTTTATTAAATACTAAATTTATAGACGCTCTCTTTATTAATTTTTATTACTCGTATCAAGAATTATAGAAATAAAGATAACGCCATCACGAACACAAAATTTTAAACTTCTGCGCAGGTCACACAAATGATGTCACGCAAAAAGCCAATAACGTTTCTTAGAGCTTACTTAGACCACCTTCGCTAAGGTTATTAACCTATGAGTAGGTCATGTCCTCTATTGAGGACAGCAATGCCAGGATGTGTATTTTTTATTTTCCAATCCATCATACTGCAGGTTTTTCAGCTCAATTTCGTAATTTTCTTTGATGACAGGTTTGATATTATTAAGTACCTTAAAAAATAAAGTTAAAGTTAATGAAGCACAAAGCTTCCATGCACAAATATCTTTTTTTTAACATTGATCATTTTCTCTTTTAGTAAAATTTCTCAATAGATTTTTTTAAGTTATTTTGCTGCAATTGCCCACTGCACTATTCATGAAAATAAAAAAAAAACAAGTAAGAAAGTATAGTCGGTCAAGCCCGACCATATAATACCCTACACCCAGTATATCTATAAAACAGTTTTTCAGAAATGGGCGTTATATGGGAGATATAACCTATTGTGGACCGATCATCCAAAAATTTAGTGTCATGATGTCTGTGAATATAAGTATTATATGTGTTAAACTCTCGATATAAATACTTTTAAACGATTTATGGAGCTTAAAGTGAATTACGGAGAGGGTCTTATATGAAAGTTTCGACTAATTATGGACCGATCATAATAAAATTAGACCGTATTATTTTTAGACATATGAAATATATTTTCGTTCAATATTATTTGGATGCCAACATTTTTGAGAGAGTTATTCTCTTTAAAGTGATTTTCGGAAGTGGGCCTTATATGAGAGCTATGAGTAATTATCGACCGATCTGCACAAAATTTGTCGATGTGATTTGGCTTTATTTACCACTCATTTGTGATGAAATTTGTTTGGATACATATATTTATGATCTGTAAACCCCAATTTCGGGAGGACATTTGTATAGGGGCCAGGTGAAATAATGCACCGATTTCCACCAGTTTCAATCCCATCCATCCGTGGGCCGAAAAAATATCACTTACCAAATTTTATCGAAATGTCTTCAAAATTGCGACCTGTACTCTGCGCACAAGCTTTACACGGACAGCCAGCCAGACGGACAGACGGACGAGCACCGCTAAATCGACTCATAAAGTGATTCTGGTAGTATAGGGTATAATTATTGCCAACTCGCACAAAATTAATATATTTTTTATAAGAAAATCAAAAATCTTAGGGATTTATACGATTCGCAACCCTTAAAAGGCATAATCTACGTCAAACATACGCATGGCGTAATCCCCATATAATAAAATCTACTTCCGAAAATCACTTAAATGCCCATAAATCTGTTATAAACATCACAATTAAGTTGAAATTCAACACAAATCATTCACATATTTATACATATAAATCGTCGTATATAATTTCACGCTAAACTATTTCTAATATGTCATAGCTCTCTTAAGAGAACTACTTCTGAAAAACTAACTCATTAACCTATATTAACATCTATATAGAACCGAAATTTTACACAGATCAGTTGTAAGTATGTTAAACTTAAACTATTGACTTTTTTGATGATTAGTCCATAATTGGCCATTAACTCCCATACGACGACCACTTACGAGAATAACCACCAGTATACTGAGGAGACAATTTGGACGTTTCAAAAAGTCAAAATCAGTTTCCTATGGCTTTTTGGCATCTAAAAATCGTTACACGCTGCAAAAATATAAATGTAAAATATAAAATATTGTTACAAAATTGTATCTGAATTTAAATTTAACGGATGGTATCAACATACATAATGATTATCAACACACCGCATGTTTATCGACATACAACTTGTTTAGCATTTCTATAATTGCATTTGTAGAAGTTTTAATTCATAAACGTTATTGATAACACCCTGTTCTAAACATAGCTAACCAATATGGCAACATTAAGTTTTAATAACTTTGGCTGAATTTTCTAGACACAAACATTCTAGACTTGCAGTCATGAACATTCTAGTATGTATCTTAGCTCCGAACCATCCATAAATTATGATTCGTGTATAAATAGACAAACAGGGCCACTCAAGTTAGTTAGTTTATTGTGAGTCATCGTTCAGTAAACATCAAAGTGTTTTCAAACAGTAGTTTAGTGTGTTCTTAACCCGTTATATAAGTGTGCAAAAGACAGAGTGTTCGTTTACAATTGTTTTTGTGTACATTTAAATTAATAAATACTAGTTATATTTTCTTCAAACTACTTGACGCTTTTATTTTGCAATTAATAAGAATGCGGTTTATTTAAAGGAAATAAACCACCGTTTCTAAAAGATAAAAACGTAACAATATGAATTAAATGCTTGTAAATGTTGTTATTGAGATGAAATTTAAACAAAATAAACTTAGGTCCCGATTACCGTTCACAACACTAAGTATTTTGATGTTGTATGTTGTAAACTGCGATTACGGTTTTCAACACTTATTGGGTTAATCGTATAAAAAATGCATGTTGTATTGTAGTCGAGACAACACAACAGTTTAGTGTTGTGAACGATAATCGGACCCTTAAAATAAATAAAAATTACGGTACAATATTTTATGACGATTGCCGCATAATAGTTGATTTAGTGGTGCGTATACTCGTATAAGATATAAACTCTTATTTATTATTTCTATGTTTCTTTATTTAGCAGTTACAAAGGTTACTAAAGGGTTTTTAATACCATTTTAACCCCTGTTCAACATCAGTTTTGTTCGTTGGGTAGAAATAATTTTGAAAAATTCTTATTGTCTTTATTTGTAAGTCCTATAATTAGAGAATAATTTTTCTAGGTCCTTTTATTGAAAAAAAGTATCCTATTTTTTAGGCCTTACAAATTCGAATTTCAAAAAAGTACCGAAAAGATTTCAGCTCTTCATTGATTTTAGAATTTCCAAAAGGTACCGGACATATTTAAGCGATTTTTTATTAAAGGCAGGTCAACTTACAATTTTTATTCTAGCTTTATTAGTTTTTGAGTTACAGAGTTACAATTTTTCCCCCGTTTTATCTACTTTCCTAAAAGCCCTTCTTAGTACTCAATACTCTGCCAAAGTAACCTAGTAACTGAATTTAAAGTTACTAGCTTTACGGTTTGGGCAGTGCAATAATGAATGAATCAGTCAGTCATTCAAGTTATTTTTTTTATATACATATACATATGTATGTAGGGCGGCCCTTTGTTCCTACTAGGAACCACAGGACATAATATATATATATATATATATGTATGTAGTATTTAAATTTTTTAAAATTTAAATAGTTTTATTTTTTTTCGAACCCCTTTACTGATCCTAAAGGCTCGCAAACTCCCATTTAAAATACGTTGCCCTAATACATATGTATATTTTTGCACCCGTAGGCATCACCATCAAACACAAATGCAAATGAATGCAGAAATTGTGACAAAACAACACTAAATTTATATGTATGTGTTATATAAGCATAACTGTTTATGTTTACGAGAGCAGGCTGAAAATTAATTTAAATTAAATGATTCGACATTTTGACTTTCCATTTCAACAAGCACAGGAACTTAAATAATTTGTTTATTTTTCATATCTCAAGCATAGTACTCGTATGCATATACGACGAAATGTTTTTTGACAATATCTATCCTTCTAAATATTTGAACTTTGATAATAATCCTTTATTGTTATTTAGTAATTATTAAACCACACAACTAATTTTTCAATCAGTTTCAAGCTTGTTCAAACTAAAAAACAATGTTGAATATGTATTCCAAATCCATAACACTCCTCTTAAACTCTCCTTTGATAATAGCCCACTACTGTTGAAATAGCCGAATCTGGGGACAATTAGGGGCGTTGACATACTTTTCTATAACGTCGACCTGATTTATTCGATACCACATTCTTTTGAATAATTACAGAGTGGTAAATTGGGCCAAAACATTTCTGAAAGTCAAAAGGCCTGTTCTGCAAAGCACAACTTGCCAAACCATTGCCTTTTTACGAAATTTAATCATTTTTATAATCACCATCAAAAATATGGGTATATATTAAGTTCGTCATTCCGTTTGTAACACATCAAAACATTGGTCATAGAACCAAAAAGTCTATATATTCTGGGTCATTATAAGCTTCTAATACGATCTCGTCATGTCCGTCCGTCTGTTAGTCGGTTGAAGACACGAGAGAGCCTCGAAAAAAAGACTTACAGCCTGTTTATAGAACGCGACTCGCCCAACTCGCGACTCGACGACCGGTGGACGAGTGAGAAATAAAAAGCGTTTATAGAACGCGAGTCGATTTTGTCGTGCCACTTACGTTAAATCGCGCATATGACAAAGTTGTTTGAAACCCTACTATTGCCAACGTGTTAAAAAATATTTTTTGTTTATATTTCTTCATACAAAATTTAATATTAAATATTAAATATTAAGATGGCAACCCTACTTTTATGAAAAATATCAAATAAACATAAACAAACAAAAAAGTAAAACAAAATTTAAATTTTAATTTAATTTAACGAATACATTCCATAGTAGATTTACTGCTACCAAACTGAGGAGCTCCTATGGCCAAGTGTGGAAATTCCTCCATGCAATCCACCAATTGCCTAAACTGCATTGTTGTAGTTATTTTAATGCTGAAAATTTAACAAATCGAAATAAACTAACAAAAACATTTATGATATCAATGTGTACTTACTTTTTTTGTTGAAATATCCATTTTGTGTTTACCTTTTTCAATGAAATTGTAATTAAATTTAACGCTCGAACACTATTCTATATTCGTCCAATTTTGACACTTCGGCGACTCTAACCGTCTTGTATATACCAAATAAATTGACAACAGTTACGTTTTTTTAACAAACTTGTCAACAGTCGTGTTCTGTGACCCAAAATAACAAAACCGCTAACATTTCAGCGGTTTTTATCAGCGAGTCGCGTTCTATAAACAGGCTGTTAGTACAATGAATTTTCTGCCAAACATTCTTGTATTGACAATGAGCAACATCGGTGCAAAAGGATCCGAGTTATAGATCAAAGTTTTAAACAACATCGCTATTTTTCAGATAGTTTTTGCTATTTTCTTCAAATGTAATGCAGATAATTATTTTTATTTTTATTATATGTTGAAAATGGTAAGAATCGGTCCACGATTTCTCATAGTCACCATATAAATGCCTTTAGAAAATCAGTATATATGCAAAATTCTGCAAATATTAGTTTCACGTAAAGATAAATCACCAAGCGTTATTTTGTTTGACTCGGTCCATATATACATAAATCAACGTACCAAATTTTATGACGATGGGTCGATATTTGACCATAGCCCCCATATAAAGTCTACCTCCGAATTTACATAAACCTCTTATAAATGTCATTATCAAGTGGAACATAAATAATCTACATATATATATCATAGTAGCCAACTTTAGGATGATCAGCCCATAATTAGTCATAGCTCCCATATAGGTACCACTTCCGAAAAACACATTAACGTTCGTAAATATCTTATAAATCTCGATATCTAACTGAATTTTTTCACCGATCAGTTATATGTAAGCAAAAATTTTACTATGTATTTGATTTTGAGAAGGTCAATCCATAATTGGCTACAGTTTCCATATTCCAGTCCATTTCCAAGAATAACTGGAAAACTCTAAAATATATCGTTATTGAGATATTAAATTAACCATAACACTCACATACAGTAAAATATTTTATAATATGTAATAGATTCCATATAAAGGATCCGCAAAATTAAATAACTTGTATAAACAGCATTATCGATACAAAATGTTACACAAATGTCTTTCAAGTATGCGCATATAGGTGATATAGGTAATATAAACTGTTGAAAATGGTAAGAATCCATAAGGTTTTCTCTTAGCCACCATACATGCCTGCAGAAAAACAGCATTAATATAATATTCATTAACAATAAGTTTTATATATGTATGTACATAGAAATCACAAACTGGTAATTTTTAAATCGGTCCATATATGACTATACTTCCGATAATCACTTAAATAATACGCATAAATCGGTTATAAAAGTACATAGTTATTAGATTGCAAATAATCCTCATATACATAAAAATTGAAGTGCCTAATATAATGACGATCGGCCCATGATTGATCATAATTCCCACATATAAACCCATAAATTACATATAAACATCGTTATAATATTGAAATTTGGCATCAATTATCCTCATATACATATATGTATATGAATTCAACTATAGGATTTTATGAATATTAGTCCATATTGATCATAGCTTCCATATAAAGTCCTTTTCCGAAAATCACTTAAATACTAAAATATTGTTACGTTTTCACCTTTTAAAAACGGTGGTTTATTTAAATAAACCGGATTCCTTTTAATTGCAAAATAAAAACGTCCAGTAGGTTGAATAAAATATAACGACTCTTTATTCAAATGCACACAAAAACAATTGTAAACGAACACTCTGTCTTTTACACACTTATATAACGGTTTAAGAACACACTAAACTACTGTTTGAAAACACTTTGATGTTTACTGAACGATGACTCACAATAAACTAACTAACTTGAGTGGCCCTGTTTGTCTATTTATACACGAATCATAATTTATGGATGGTTCGGAGCTAAGATACATAGTAGAATGTTCATGACTGCAAGTCTAGAATGTTCGTGTCTAGAATATTCAGCCAAAGTTATTAAAATTTAATGCTGTCATACTGCTCAGCTATGTTTATAACAGGGTGTTATCAACAATGTTTATAAATTGAAACTTCTACAAATGCAAATGTTGCTAAACAAGTTGTATATTGATATCGGCCGTAAAATTTAAATTGAAATACAATTTCGTAGCAATATGCTACGATAATCGTTATCAGATTAAGATTCGATACAAATAATTTTCATGTGGATAAAATTCGAAGCCTTGAAGTCTAAACGAGGTCAAATAATGTTCAACAAATAATTATTGCTAATATCAATGTCCAAAAGCAACCAAATAGACAGAAATGGTAGAAAGCTTTAGATCGAATTACATATTTGAAAAATTTTGTTCATTATCCACACACTACACATAATTTGCTTTCGATAACTGTAGATATATGATATTAAATATTTACTTTGTATGGGAGCTGCCACTCCCACTAGTCCGATCCCGCCCACTTTTTTTCTGATTATTCAAATTAGTACCATATGGGATACTGCAATGTTTCAAAACTCTTGCTATCACAATAGTCAAGATATATGATGTTATTCAATTTATGTGGGAGGGGCCACGCCCACTTGAAATATATATAGCCGAAACCCTAATTTGGACTATGGTTTGGGCCAAACCGGTTGGATAGTTTTAGAGTCTATAGAGGACAAACTTACAAACATTGTGTTTTATATATATACATAGATTTACTTCAATTAAAAGTCCATTATGTACAACTAAAAACATTTCCAAAGGACCTTTTCAATTGACCTTCGAAATTTTTTTCTTTGTATATAAAAGCATACACACAAATCCTTGGGCTAAAGTTTTATAAATGATGCCCTTAAAACTTTCCAAAAAAAAAGAATAATGTTTGTGGGCATGTTTATATGTATGTATGTACATTGGTATGGTGTTATGTCTGTGGGTGTGGAAATATTCCATTATTTATGTACATATGAAATGTCTGCATTTACATATGTATGTATTTTGTACAATACATAGAGACATATGTATGTGCATATAGCAAATGCATCAATACATTCAAATATTTATTTATGCATTTGTGTTTGCATTTCTGTCAGCAGCGCGAAATCTTTATTGATAAAAACTTTGAATTGCATAAAAACAAAGTATTGCATGCATAAAACCAATGTATGTATGTATGTATAAGTATGCTAAATATTAATTCTTTTTCTGAGGATATGAAATACATACATACATAAATAAAAAGCTTACGATTTCATAGCTTACGACTATAAAAAGAAGCATTATGCTTTTTTTCTATATGTATCTATAGTTATAACTAATTTGGCAGAGTTATAAAACTTGAAGTTTTTTATTTGTAGTAAATTTAATGAACTTTAAATTTAATGTTAGTTTTATAGATACATATTACATTGAAGTTTATTTATCACATTTTGAATAAAGTTTATTTATAAAAAGATTGAAGAGCTTTTATATATTTACATACATACATATATCAATTGCAAGTACTATTACAAAGCATCAATATAATTTGAGTTAAGTTAATTATTTCTTGTTCGTACGATATGTACTAATTGATTGAAATAAATTTTAAATTGACTGGAGTATGATAACAGGAGAGAATTCGCTTTTAAAGAAATTTTAAATTAAACTGACTTCGTTATATATGTACATATATTCAAAAGAATGTTTTGTTTGTCTGTTCATGCACGATCATGAATTATTTGCCAATAGTATTTTCATATGTATTTACTAAAGTATTAGTTTATCTAATATATACACCAATGCCTCGCTTTGTGTCGTTTCGTTTGGCTTTTTTGCATAGAAAACCTAAAACCAGTGTCGTCTTCGTATTTCTCGTTCTATTAAGGTGGAGGGTATTTAAGAATCGGCACAGCCGAATATTGCACTCTATCTTGTTTTTAAAATATTTAGCCAATTCACAATGTGTTCTAAAGTCCTAAGTCATAAAATACTATTTAAGGCCAAATAGCACTGTTGTGAACGTTGTATATTATTTATTTTCATAAACGTCATTACTGAATACACACATTCAATAAACATCAAACGTCAAATATAAATAAAAATATTTTAAGGGCGCAATTATTAAAATAAAAAATGGCCTGCAAAACAGAAAAAGAAAAAATTATGGAGGAATTGTGTGAAAAATATGCAATTGATACAATTATGTCAGAATCAACAAACAAAGTTCAAATGTGAGTCTGTCATCACTGAATAAATAGCATAGCAAAAAAACATGAGTTTCAATGTTGTATTGTCATATTCTATTTTTAAATATGAAATACCAACAACATTTTTATGACAGTCATACATTTTTAGACAATAGGACAAATAGGACAGAATAACACACATTGTGAATTGGCTAATTATAGTCGATAGCCTGCTGTGGTGAATGTGTTTAATGCTTTATAACATAAAGTGTCATTCCACTCAATTAATAACCAAATGTCTATCTGTTTTAGAAGATGTGAACTAGTCCATTTGACAATAGTGAAGGATAATATAATTTCGACTTTATAAGACGTATTTATTAAATAAAGTACATTTTAAACCTTTATAGTTTGACCCTTAACAAACCCTTCTACTGCTTCAGTCTCTAGACGGAATGAAACCTGTAACCATTTAACTAACAAAATAGCCAGGTCAACCATCAAGCACAATATTAAATTATCATTTACTTTCCTTTAAATGTATAATTAATTTCACTCGCATCAAATCTATTGAAGTGTCAGTCTTTCTCGTTATCTAGTTGAAATGAAAGCTAAAAGTATAATTTAATTTTAAACTAAACTACAATACCCACTCAGTACTATCAGCTACCTTCTAAAAATTTATTGCTGACACAAAAATAAAGAAAATAAATTTCACAGTTCTTTAAAAATCTCTATTAAACCGAATTTGTGTGTCTCATGTTTCCTCTTCTCTCTCCTAATGCTATTATAATAAATTCTATTCTTCTAATCTTAACAATTTTAAGGTTCAAGTGTCATTTGTCCTAAAAACATACTTAGAAATACAGTGTTTTTTTTTTGTTTCCTAAAGAAATATTTAAACAAAATTCATACAAAATAAAAAAAAATATTCCAAATTAAGGATGTTTGCTTTAAGGATTACAAGTACGAGTATAAAAGTACTGCCAAAAGTATTTGTTTGTGTTCAATCTAATGAGGTTTAGTTGTTTGTTTGTGTAAATACAATTTTAGGTTTGGAAATATTTCCGTTTTTATTTAATTTATTTGATTGGAAATTGTTGTTATTTTTAGTTTATAGCGATATTTTGTAATTTTCTTTATTTATTTTTGCTCCATATAGGTGTAATGATTAGATTTTCATTAAAAGCAGTTTCCCTTTCTAGTAATATTTTCGTTATTTGCTATTTTGTTCAAAAATCTCATAAATAGTTCTATAAATTTTATTTCATTTTCCTTGAGGCGTTGAAAAGGCTATAATTTAATTTATTTTCTTGATTTTATAGCATCAAAATTATTGGATAGGGGAAAATGTTACTAGATATCGGTAAATTATTTATGTTTTTAGTTCTAGTTCTTAGGCAGTAAATAATGAAAAATCCGTATATTATATCCAATATATAATATCAATATATTTTAGGCAAAAGATAATAAAGAATCTTCATTCAAACATTATTCACATAAAATCCGGTTGTATAAATTATTTAATGTTTATGTAACTAAAAAGTGATTGAATAAGTTTTGACCACAATTTTATTTAAGAAAGAAACTAAAATTTATTTTCTCTTATAAAAATTTGTCTTTCTTTTTTTAACCGATATTTTAACTGTTGTACAACTTATATTAATTTGCTAACAATTGGTAGCGAAGCTAGACACAATTAAGGGGCTTCACATTTTGATTTCATTACTAACAATCTATTGCAGCTTGACAAGAAGCTTTGACAAGAAGCTAAATCATGCCAAAACTTTACTAATGAATTTAATAGAACTTTAAAATTCGGGATTTTTTAATTTTTAGCTTTTATTTTAAAACATTTGTACAATATAAATTTGTTCATGACCAACACATTGTTAGCTATGACTTTTTCCCATCATTCTGATAACTTTTCCCTCCTCATTCGTGCTCATTTTCTGAGGCCAAGAACGAATAAAGCGTATATCTTCTGAAGTAAAGCGTATCCCAAAGAGAATGTTCTGCATGAATCTAAACAATTAGTAGTCGCATTGAGCCAGGTCTGGGCTATAAGGCGGGTGAGACAAAACTATCCAACCACTTCTTTATAAATAGTTTTTAACAGGTATTGCAAGAACTCTAGGCTGTCATAATGGAATTAAGCATTTATATCTGGTCGCATATTCTGCATGTTATCCAGCCAATGTTCTTTTCAAGCCAATCAATTGCATTAGGTACAGATTCATTGTGATGGACTCTTTTAGTCCATATGCAGAGTATTACCTTAGCGCCATGGATATTTGCCTTTCGTGTTAATTAGGCTGGTTGCCCGGCCATCACATACGATTTTTTACGCTTCCGGTTATCGTATCGAATCCATTATTTATCGTATCGTTTTGAAATTGTTTTTAAGTAGCTCCCAATAATTTTGCAAGCTCTTGTTGAATTTGACAACAATCTTCATGGAGTAAGCCTCTCATTCTTGGTCTTCAAACTTTTTTAGCAGCCCTGGGCGATCTTTGTCTTCGGTGTTAAAATTACCACTTCTGAACAATACAAACAGTATCTCGGATTTTAAAAAACGATGAAACACCTTCGCCATAATATTCGGTAAGCAATCGGTATTCTTCAGCGTCACTTTTTTAAAACTAAAGAAGATGTGCCTTTATGGTACATAAATGCCTATTGAAAAGCAGTATTCTACAAAAATCTCCAAAAATAAGCGATATGCGGTCCATTTAGACCATAGCCTCCATAAAAATTTCACTTCCCAAAATCACTTAAATGTAATTTTTTATAGTAATTCTTATTAGAGCTTTATGCGCATTAAAGAGATTTTCTGAAATGGAATTTATATGAAGCTATGTCAAAATATGGACCGATGCAAAGAAAATATAGTTTTGAGATTTCTCGTCAACAACAATAATTCCGCGAAGACAATTAAATGAGGGCTATGAAAAGTTGCCGACCGATACTTACCATTTTCAGCAGGACTTGTCTGCAAAATTTCATGATATTATCTGCATTATATTTGAAGAAAATTGCAAAAAATATCTAGGTTATCTACAACTTTGGTCTATAATTCGGATCTTACAGTACCGATTTTTTTCCGTTTTCAGTACCAAATGTTTCAAAGAAAGTTTTGAAAAAATTTATTTTTTAGGGCTTTTTTCAAAGCTCTATCATGACTTTCTGCAATGGTTTTCTTTATGTTGACTGGGCTGGAAATACGTTCAACATTAGCTGAAGAATTTGGTAAATCCAAATAAAAGCCGGTTTATTGTTTGTTGAATTCAAGATTAATTGTGTATTGAGAAATCCTTTTTGCATTCACTTTTCCACACAATAAGAAATTTCTCTTTCACCCAACCAATACATCAATTCAATAAAATTCACACCCCAGATATTTCTCTATATACAATATTCATACCTTGTATTTCAGTTAAAAGTGTCTGAGTGTTGGTGTGAATCTATGTGCACAATAATAATAATATTTGGATTTTATATCACAACGCGTGGGTGAATGAGCGCGAATGTATTTACGAGCTTTTATGTATTAAGCGTGTATCTCAGCTATCCAGCTACTTATGCCTACAGGTATAAGGTGTAAAATATAACAATCTAAAGAGCTTAAGGCATTTTAATGTTAACATAATAATCGTGTTGTAAATTCCAAAATTCCGAGTATCTACACATTTGTCCAAGTGTATTTACAAACAGTGCGACAAAATTTATTTAACTCGGGGCAACGATTTTATAAATTTTTAAAACTTCAGTAGTACAAATAAATGGAAAAAATGCCTCGTAATATGTACTTTTATTAACTTTAATAGTCGAAGGCTATTTGTGGAAAATAAATAATTATTTAAATATTTTAAATGAAAAATTTCTTCACTGCTTAGGGCGTTCAAATGAAAATTAAGAGGATTTATTTTATGCGTGTGATTTTTTATTTGGCTCTGCCTGCAGCTTTGAAACTCCCGCAAATATATTAAACTTATTTTAGTAATTGGAAATACATACACATAAATGGTAGGAAATGTCTGCGAAAATACGTAATATTAATCAGAATGTAATTTGTCTTATTCGAAATACTATATTATATTTGTATGCAGTTAAACACACTACTGGTATTGTAAATTAATCGAATAAAAAAACAAGTTAGGATGTTTAGGTTAATAAATTTACTCTTAATTGGTCAGGATTAAAATTGCTAAGTATGAGTGAAATCGGTCCAGTACTATTATCAAAACAGGGATCGGTACACAGTCGCTAGTAGTGAATTAAAGACCTTATTAATTTTGTTCATTGGTTTTGTTCGTTGGAGTAAATCCCTACAACATACTCGTATTCCAAAAAACAACATTTTCTCTATATGTATATAAAAAATAATAATAGAGACAATTTTGAATTTTTTATGAAACAAATTAGGAATATATTGAATAAGTAACACAACGAAATATTTGACGTAAATTTACAAAAGTATATAGTAACAGGTGATTCAAGTAGAGATATTTTTTTCAATAGCATTTTTTTTGACAGATCACGTGTGAGTCATGTCATGCTGTCATGTTATTTTTTTTTTTGTTTAGCATTGTTTGGCATTTCATAATGGAAATACTTACGCCTGAACAACGTTATACTTCATTACGAAAATTCACGTTCTGCGAGGAATGTGTTTCGTGCACTTTGCTCAAATTATGGTCAACATAAACTGCTTACTGAGCATACTATTCGCAACACCATCACCCATTTTGAGACCCAGCATTCATTATTGGAGGAAAACATCACGAGTGTCATTCGCCAGTTACCAGTCGAAAATTGGACGAAACGGATAGACCATCTGTGACGTAGCAACGGCCAACATTTGATAGACATAATCTTAAAAAAATAAATGCCAAAGAATGTTCTTTCAAATGATAATAAACATTCCCCATTAAATTTGAATTTTCTGTGTTTTTTTTTCTTAAAAAAAAGTAGGGAACCTCGAAATGGATCACGCTTTATATCGATGGTCTCACGTAGAAAGGCCCTAACTCGCATCTTTGAAACTTTACAGGAGAAGGTAAAAACTTAATAGAAACTGTAATATGCAACATGTAACTTTTTTTGTACGACTGCTTATAAAAGCGTTATTTTTTACACTATTGCAATAAATTTTTGTGAGGAAGTGCATTTGCGTTAAATGCATTAGAATCGCTAAAAAACAAATTTCGAAAAATATATGTATGGAAAGTGGCAGACTTTATTTTTGGTACAGTAAGCATTTTTAAACAAAACAAAAGAATTATGTATACAGAAAATTAAATAATAGTAGTTTTTATTTTCTAATATATTTTTAACATACATACTTGTACTTTATTCTATAGGTACGAAAATTTTAAAATTAATTCCAAATATTTTAAGAAAAACAATTAAACACAACACTGAAAACACCAGGTTTTTTCCATCTGAGCTGATATTCTTCCATTTTTGTGAGAGAATCTCTTTTAGCTGGGTTTTATTAGAAATGTTATACTTTCTTATGCGTTTTTCTAACTCCTCAAAAAGATGCTCGATCGGATTAAGGTCTGGGGATTATGGTAGTTGGGGCAAAACATGGGAGATGTTATAGGCTATCCACATATCACATCATGAGCCGTATGTTTGGCACATTGTTATGTTGGACAATATAATTTCTTGACAAGCATAGATTTTTCACAGATTTCTTTATATTTTCTTTTAAAATATTAAGATATAGTTTTTATCCATAATCTGTTCCCCAAACCATGTTTAACCGAAAATTTTTTTATTTTTACCTAAAAATATTTTTTACATTGCATATACTGAGAAAATCCCCAAAAATTGTAACAATGTCCTTTTTGTGTAGTTGTTGTTGCATTATTAATTTGCATCATAAATTTCAGTTCATAAAAGAAGTAATTTGGATTTGAAATCCCAGTTAATTTTGTTGGGATTTTTTGTCCTCTTCTTAATTGTTATGGGAGTTTTTTTTAATTTTTTTTTGTTCCATGTACATATTCACCCCTATTCTGACTTTCGATTCAAATCAAAATTTTCTCCGTTTGGTAAATTTGGTATATAGAGTTTCGATTCCACTACGTTTCTTTCGATTGTAGGTATTCTGTATTACGATCGTAGTTACGTTTTTCTACGCTTATATTTTAGCAAAGGAATTTTTTCGATTACTTTAATTAAATTAAAATTTCAGGTAGTTTTTTATTACTATGTAATATATTTTTATTTTGGCCATGAAGGCTTAATATTACAAATAAATGAATAAATAAATAAATAAATAAAAATGTAAGTATAAAATGTTAAAAAAGTGATTTCTATACATAAATTTTTGTTGCACGGCCAATCAAGAGGTGATATGCAGCAACAAAGAACATGATTAAACAAATGTGTAATGGTAGAACGAAGGAGTTTTGAATTACTGTCATTACAAACAGGAAAGCAGCCTAGCTATTTATTTATTTTTCCAGGTAAAAAACAACGACATCAGAGCAATACGAAAAGCTGGCAAGTTTAATGTCAACAAAACAGGATATTGCTTGCGGCTACCATAAACGATCCAAGGAGGAAGTTCAGGTATTTTCTTTTCAAGCTTTTCAAGCCTTACCTCTGTGTTCTGAGTCACGTTGTTCTCCTCTTCCACCAATAAAGCCACTGCTATGGATTCCATTTCTCCTTCAAATACAAAAATTCAAAATACCACCTCCGGCTTGACAGGATTCTTAGCACTTAAATATTTTGCAAACAAAAATGATTACCTTTTTATTATTATTATTATTAATTCAAAAGTCTTTTGTATTATTTTATTTTTATTATTTCTTCTTATTAATCGCACAATTTTTTTTACTTTCCTATTTTTATTGTTTGTTGTGACTTTTGTTTATTAAAATAGTAATAAAATTGCTCATTTCTTTGTTTCTATTCCACATTTCATAGTAACAAATTGGTTTTGTAAACATTGTTTTCTTCTTTTTGTTCTTTCGATTCAGTTTTTGTTTGGAATACCAATTTTCGATCGTAGCGTAACTGAATGCGGAGACGTAATCGAAAGTCAGAATAGGGGTGATTTGTTTTTGCAACCACTCGTAGAACTATAAAAACTACTTCATACTTTTAGGATGACAAATTTTCAATGACTGAAAAATTTCAAATAACGATTTTTATTCACCACGATTTTCTTATTCTCCACTACACCACCAAATTTTTTTTTCTTTTTTCCCCTTCGTCGCTGCTTTCTTTCTAAAGGTTTGTTCACATTGTGTGTATTTGTCATATGGAATGTCATTTTTTCGCATGTCAAATTTGTACATATAGTCTGAACACCTTCAAACAATAGCATGTGTTATTTCTATGTGTGCAATACACATGACATTTTTTATTTAGAACGAGTTCTATTTTCTTGTGACAAACCATCTGACATCAGCTGTTTTTTATAACAAAAATTTTGTGGCGGCAAAAATTAATTGAAATTTTAATAAATATAATTAATAGTAAAACAAAAATCTCTCATTCCATTTTAAAATACAGTTTTATTTAATTATAAATTTAATTTTTATTATACACATACAGCAATCAGCTGTTTTAAGATTTTTTTTTTTTTATAGGTTATGTCAAATGTACTTAACATACCAACATTTGAACATGTAAATTATAAACCATATGTGAAACTCAAATTTTGACATACACATGAAAACACATGTGGATAGAAAAGTGACATTCCATATGACAAATACACACAATGTGAACACACCTTAAGTGGACCAGTTATGTATGGACTGATAGCTTCTAAGTCCAGTATCGACTAATGTGGTTTCTGCGTATTTGAGGTTTATTTTGGTTGAACTTCATCTCAATAACGTATTTACTTTGCAGCGTTGTCAACTTTGAAATTTCAAAACGCATCAACATGGAGAAAAAAACGCGCCATTTGAAAAAAATCGCACCAAATTTAGATTTGCTTTTCTTATTTAATAAAAGTTTATTGAAAAATTTCACATAAAAAATATAATATTAATAACAGTCTTCAACAGTTCATTCAGTGTTTTTATAAAAAATAAAAAACTTAACAAAAATAAAAAATAAAATAAACAAATTTGTTTTTTGTACCAGCACTCAAGTACTTGGTGTAAAAAAAGTACTCTGTTGAATGAAATTTGGGAAAATAAATAAAAGTTAAAAATAATTAAAAATCTTTAAACATCTTTTCATGAAAATTTCATGTGATTTTTTTTTAACATGTATTTGACAGCATTCCACTTGAAATTTTAAACAGATTACTAGGCATAATAGTAAAAATATAATATGCTATTCGGAATTGACAACACTGACTCAAATATTTTTTGGCATCCTTAAGTTATGCTTAACTTTCTTTAAAAAAATCACATTGCCTACTTTTAGGATGACAAATTTTCAATTGGAATAACGGTATTTGTGGCGAATTTCTTAAAACTCACCACAAGTTTTTATACTCACCACGATTTTTATACTCACCACGATTTTTTACTCACCACGATATTTTCTCACCACAAACGGCAAAAAAAATTTCCCCCACTACTCACACCCTTGTTTTTTCTTTCTCCTCCTTCACCATCCCCTCATGAACTCTTCGTGGTCGTCGTCGTTGTTACTTGCTGTGTTGTGAAATTCTTAGAAGAAAACCGGGTTCGTCGATATCAAACTTTAAAAAAAAAAGAATCCATATCCATCCATTTTTGAGAATTTTTTTTGCTGGCTTTTAGTTGCCAACTCGATGCTTAGCAAAGACACGAATCAATATCTAGCTATTGAGAAGCTACCAGATCAAGTTATTAGCCAATACAAAGAGATTTCGCATAATCTGGTAGTCTTTCGAATATACCGCCCATATGGCATCACATATCAATGGCGCCACTTCGACAAATCTGACAGCTGCTTTGAAACATAACTTCGAACAATTGAATTTATGAACGCCAACTAACGGCATTTAAATTAATGTTTTGCTGTGTGTGTTGATTTGATTGAAAGAAATTCTTATTGTTTGTAATTCAATTATATTTAAAGTGCCAAATGTTAATAAATAAATAAATTTATCTTCTTCTTTCAAGTTTAACAGAATAACAATTTTAAAAGATAGAACAAAAACATTAAAAAATAAAGGAAAAACATATATTTAATTGGAATTCTTGTTTTATTCGCTTGTTTTTTTGTCTGTGTGTGTGTTGACTGGTGCAAAGGCAAAAAGAACAACAGCCGCTGCAGCAATAAGAAAAATGAGTGCATTTGAGGTATTTGTTTCTTTTTGTACGATGTTTTTTTCCATCGTGCTAGCGCTATTAACAATTAAATGTTCTGCTATTTCATCTTTATGTGCATCCAGGTTAAAGTGACTCCAACACGATGTAAGAATAAAAAACTCACAGAGTCTCGAGAACCTACGGAGGTGATAATGGCGCCATTTTCCGGCAAATCTATTGTTTTGTTCGAGGATGTGCCTGTGTCAAAGACAGCCAAACGTCTTCTTAGAATAATAAATCCCTCAGAGGATGATATTGAGGTAAGGAAATATAATAAATTACATACTATTGCTTAAACTTATATCTGTTTAATGTCATTTAGGAATCTCACAATTTGCACTAAAATAGTTTTCGTCTGGCATTTAATGCTAAATAATTATTTCCTTGATTTCCAAATCAGTGGGAAAAAATAAGAACGCATAAAAAAACTTTTCAACATTCTTTTGGTAGCCTGTCGCCTGACATTTTCATAAGAAAAAAAAACGACTATGAAACTAGTTCATTATTGATCCAACAATTTAAGGAATCTACTTGTTCTTGTACTGCCTAGTATGTTTAAAATCAAAATAAAAAAAACAACGAACAAACTAATGAACAAAATTAAGTTGCTTTTGGTTGCCTAGTGAGTTAGAGAATGTCGTAAGGTTACTTGCCTTCATGATTATTTGCTTTGATAAAGTCATGTACATCTTTTTAATTGTAAATTGCAATAGTTTTTATCATCATGTAGCGTCATTTAAAATGCTTTATGTTCTTTTTGTTAATACCAAACTTTTTGTGACAAAATATTGAGTGACAACGAAAAGAAGAAGGGGGTTGTTTTAGTCTTCAGCCAAAATGGTTTTATGATGAAATTCCTCTTGAAAATAGGAAAAAAAGTATAACTAAAATGTTTGCATTATTTTTAATGAAAATTCTTAATACCTATACTGCTAATAGTTATAGGTATAAGGGCGCTGAATAGAATTTACACGAGTTTCTTTTTAAGAAGAGACACATTCCATTGAACAATTTTTTAAAATAAAGGACTTTTTGAAGGCTTCAAATTGTTTTAACAATTGAAAACTTTCAAACATAATACTTTAAAAACATTAATGATAATTTCATATGAAAAATGATGATCCAATATTATTTAAAGCATGTAGTAATATTAGGGTAATATAATAGGAAGGAGACGTCCATAGATTCAACAAGTTTTGAACATATTTCTTCATTAATTTTTTCGCACATATTGCTTTTGTTTTTAGAAATCCCCACAGTTTATTAGTTTTTAAGACCGGTGATTGCCAATTCATATAATGGACCTTGTTTTGCTTAAACCAACACTAAAGAACATAGTTTCGATGTGTGCCTGGAACCATTGTTTGCATGAATTTCCATGCCATTTATTCTCTTCGTAGGGTATCATTGGATTCTAAAATATTTGTATGAAATACACAGCGCACATTTTCCCTCAATCTATGCAATAAATTGAAATCTCCTCTATGCTTCATGGTTTTTGGTTATACCTTTGGACAAATTGACAATTTGCCAAACAAATTTATCTTCGTTTCATCCACCATTTTCCCGGTATACAAAACACAATCTGTTTGTTCCATTCTCGGACTACGGACTTTAAATCTAGATTCCTGTTTATAATTGTAACAAATGCACATAAAACAGTGCTCTTCAGGTGGCTAATTCTAGCAGTCGTGATTGAAATTGTTTTCCATTCAAAAGCAATTTCACTAGTGCTCTTATTTATAATTCTAATGTAAATCGATTATAATTCTAAATAAATAAATGTTTTTACAATACTGAACAAGTTTTAAGAAATTGTAAAAAAGCATATTAAAACAATTTAAAAAAGTGAAAACCCAGTTTTAATTAAAACAATATATATAATACTAATAAAATTTGCACTAAGACTGAAAATAAAACAGAATAAGGATATTCTAGTCTTATAATAGTGAAATTTTAGGTGGAGGGTATTAAAGAAAAATGTTTTTTTTTTTTTAATCAGAAAAACTCTGAAAATTAAGGTAAGAATTGGTTATACATTGTCAAAATTAGATAAAATTGAAAAGCGTTTGAAATAAATAATGTTGTTAGTAAAATTGTCTTAAATTTATATATATTTGCCAATTGTCTAGAAAAATATAACTTTACAATGGTATTCTTTGAGTTATGAATTAAAAATGAACTCAAGCCAAAATAATAAGAAACCTTCTCTAATTTATATATATTTTCTAACTAATGACAGTTGAAATAAAAAAAATATTAATTTCATTAATGTAAAAATATCTGTTCATTGTCCTGCAGGTGACAGTCAGTAAATCAATTAATCCGGAACACAATGTTAGCTTGCAATGGTTAGAGAACTCTCTGCCGGCACAGAGTGAAAAAACACTGGAAATGGTGTGGTCACCACAAATGGATGTTGCCTGTAAAGAGACATTACAACTTATCGACAATCGAAATTTTCGCAAAGATGTAATGGTCATACTGAAATCCAAGCCCATTAAACTAGTAAAGGTAAGTAAGCGAAAACATTACATTACAACATCGTTAAACGTTTGTTCTGTTTCTAATGACACAAATACAAATTTATGGCAATTTCTGCATTCACCCATACATAATACGCATAATGTACACAAACACAGAGTGTACGAAAATTTCCAACCATATCGTCTGGAAATAATACACATGTCAAAACGCTGCGCTTAAAATCACCAACAAGTGCTGCTAATAAACTTGTAAGTAGATTAACACACCAACAACAGCAGCAGCAGCATTTACAACACCAGGCTCAAATGCAAAAGAAACGTTTAGCAGCCCATGATGCAGCCACTAAACGAGGGACTATTGATAAAAACAAGCAGCAACATTGGAATAGTAGTATTTTCGTAAGCAATAAAAATAATCAGCAGCAGCCACCTGTAAAGGAGAATTTACAGCCACCAAAAGCTAATTTACATAATCACACATCGCCTCTAATGGAACGTAATGTTTATGCAACTAACAAGGAAGAGACATTGGTCGCAAATCTATCGCCTCATGTTATGGAATTGGAAAGCGAAAAACTAAAGGAAAACGTTAGCCCTTTGGCCCTTACAAATGTGCTAAATATGATCGATGAATTGAAGTTTACGCCAGCTACTGTTACCCTTTCCAAGCCCAATGAGTCTAGACTAAAGAATTTAGCCTCAATGCACACGCCCATCGGACCCAATGATGTTGCCATAACTATAAAACCAGAGGTACCTGGTGATAATGCTAGAGAATTAAAACCCAGACGTTTATCTATTGAACTGTTGGATGAGGCTCTTTCCAACGAGGACATACACAATGATATCAAAGGCACAACCATGATCATAACGAATAAAACTTTCGATGTCAAGCTTAGTGAGAGTTTGGAAATATCCTGCGAGAATCTAAATGGTTCCTCTAGTGAAAGCCGTTCAAATAGCGCTTGTCCTCTAGTTGTAAATAAAACTACTGTCATAACAACCACACCGGTGGCCAGACCTTTGGAAATTATAAAAGAGGAAGACAATAGTCCTACCAATACAGCACCAACATTAGATTATCAAATGCCAATTGAAACACCTAAAAAATGCGAAGAAGATCTTAAGCGTGACATTAAGATAATAGGCACTCCCCTTCGCAAATACTCAGAATCTATGAAGGATTTGTATCAAAAATCTCCCCAGTCTATAGTCATAACACAAGGTTCCCTTCCCAACCTCAATGATATGGAAACTATAAAATCCTTTGAACAAAATCGTTATTTTATAAAAGCCACCTCGCGTACAGATGTCAAAGCTTCTAACCAAGCAATAACTGCTTCAGTTACACAAGACAATAATAAACATAAAGCCGAACAACTCAATGATTCTTCGGATCAATTGGATTTCAGTCGTATGAGCTTGATTTCCCACCCCGATGTGTTGTTCAATCAAAACGAGATTTTAGCACAATCAAGCCGTTTTAATCTAAATGAAGTTGGTCTTAAATATCGTAAAAATAGTCTAAATTTAGATAAATGTAAAACGAACAACACAGCCCAACGTAATTCTACACCACCGAAGGCCTCTAGAAAGTTAAACTCTGTGCCCGAAGCGCTAAAACGTCGATCCAATGAATTGTCTTTTTCAGATTCTCCAAGCATGGATTCTGTTGTTAGTGGCAGCAGCACCACTAGTTTAAGAACCACATCAACTAAATCAAGTTATGTCACCGTATCGCCACCAAAACGTCAAAGGCTTGAATTGGACTCAACCGTGCAGAAGCAAAAAACACCCACCAATGCCTCAGCCTCGATTAAGGTTAAAAACTGGTCACAAACACAGTCCAAAAAATACAAATTATCCAAGACCCTTTCACTGCTCAAGAAGCCCTTAACGCCCCGTAAAATTAAAAACGAACCACGCATTAAATTATACGAAGCCGAATTATACTTGCAACCCTACATCAATCCTGATCCCTTTGCTGCCACCACCACCTGTGACCCCTTCCTCGCCTCCACCATGTATTTGGATGAAGAAGCTGTGGATAAACATCAAACGGACTTTAAAAAATGGCTCAATGCTCTAGTAACCATGCCCGCTGATCTCGACACCGATTCTAATGCCAAAATTGATGTGGGCAAACTTTTCAACGAAGTACGCCACAAGGACCTAATCTTGGCACCCACCAAAGAGGAACAATCCATCAATTATTTAACCAACTTTCGTTTAGAGTCTCTGCGTCGTGCTGCTGTTGAACTTTTCCTAAGTCAAGAGATGCGTGCTCCCTGCTCCAAAGTGGCTGTCTACGTGCAAAAGAATGATTTGCGTATACGTAGTGATCGTAATTTACATTTGGATGTTGTGACACAGCGTGATATTTTGGAGCTGCTATTGTGTTTTAATCCTTTGTGGTTGCGTTTGGGTTTGGAGGTGGTGTATGGTGAGAAAATTCATTTGCAATCTAACAGGGACATTGTAGGATTGAGTTCATTTATATTAAATAGGTAAGTGGGTGAAACTTATGATTGATTTTTTTTTTTGAACAATATTTTCGTTTAAAACTAATAAATTATTAGATTAAATACAGTGGTTTTTCTCCATTTTTGAAATATGTAGGTATGTAATGTGTTTTGATGTATGTACATATATTTGTTTTAACCAATTATCAATTAGCATTATCAAAAACGTAAAACATTTCAAGAGAAAGCAAGGTTTGTAAATCTTCTAAACGGAAGATTAAAGCATTGCTTACGTACATAAAATACTTCTGTAACATAAACGATTAAATATATTTTAACCACAAATTAATATACTGATACTGATTAATATTTAAGAGAAGCTAAAAGATTTTTATTGTCAAGAACTTAAGTACCGCACACCGATTTGTGTTTAATAATTTAATTTCCAATTTTTTTGCGATTTAATTTCCCTTTAACAATATTGTTCATTTGTCCAAAGCTGGAGATAATCAGGTCATGTCATGAATAATAACGGGGCTAAATCGAGCCAAAACTTCACTGAGAAGTGAATTTATTTAATCCTTTTAGAATTTTAAAAAAGCAAATGAATAATTCTAAGAATTTACAAATAATATTAAAATATTAATCATTTAGGAATCTAAATACAGGGTGGGCCAAGTTTGACTGAATGATTTGAACTCTATTGGCATATTGTAGCCGTTGTGGTGCATCCCTCGGCAATAATTCTTGGGCCAATTGAATTTTATATGGAAACATCTTCAGATCAACTTTTAGAATACGTCGTAGCGATGTTCTGGAGATGTTCAATTGAGTATTAAATTAAAAATGCAAAAGTTATAAGCATTTCAAATCAGTCAGTCCAAGTTGGCCCACCCTGTATTTTTATGTTTAATAGCGTAGACACACGACACAGTTAATTTGCATTAACAGTCTTAATTCAAATTAACTCGTGAATTATCCCATCTTAATTCGCATTAAGTTAGACGTAGATGCACAAAATCAAAGTGAATTTATACTGCATTTAGCTATTTCAACATCGTCGAAAATCAATAATATGTTATCAAATTATTTACTATTCTAAAAGAAGAAGAAGACAATTGTAAAATTAAAATAATAATAATAGATTTCCACAATTGCCTTTCTCTTATTTCAGAGTGTCCCACTGCGGTCCCCACATGTAGCAACACGTTCAGGTTGATGGTTGCTAGTGCATGAACAAGTTTTGCATTATGAAACAGTTTCAGCAAAAGTAATTTCAGCTTTTTTTCAAAGAAATACTGTTTTTTCAGCGAATGCCAAACAAATTTTTTCATAATTATAGTTGTTGACAAACAAACAGCTGTTACCTAAATGCAGTTTAAATGCAGAAACTGTCGTCTGTCACGGTAAAATCTTAATTCAAATTAGTGAGATTTTAATGCGCATTAACTCTCGTCTGTCTACGATTTTTTTAAAGAGAAATAATATTGAGTTATACAGTGGTGTTCATATAATTAAAACATTCATCAGAACAGTATCTTATTCAATTTATTTTCCATCTATCGAGAGATAACCAATCATGTTATCTAAAGTAGAGTTGTTTAAGTAAAGAAAATTCAGTAGATCATTCCAATTGGTATTAGATATTTATTGATTTAATTTAATGTTGTTTGTTTATTTGTTTAAAATTATAAACGTTTCAGCAGGCTTCTTTTAAGAGGGGTGTTCTTCAGACCACATCTGCAAATTGTTCGCCAAACCATTGGCTTCTTTTTGCAAAATTTATCCATCGATATCGCCTTGTAAACATTTTAGGTCCATTTTTACATACATATGTTTAATCGTAGCATTTTGTTAAAACTTTGACGTTTCACTACGATTTAAATATTTAATTAAAAAACAGCATCCGCACCTATTCTCTTCGCGGTACTTACTCTGTTGATTTTTACGATCTTTCGTGAAAATTTGCTTGCATATTTTTATAATACAACTTTAAGTACTTTTGTCGAATTTCCAAGTAATTTGTTCACGATTTGTTTTCTACTCTAATTTCCCAATTATCAGCAACCGTACAAATCAAATTACTGAAAAAAAAAAATAAAGTGTGGTTAACATGTTTTTATAAAAGTTTCTCTGAATGCGTGTTACCGGATTTTATGTATTTTATTTTATGTACACAACTGATTCCAAAGAAACATGTCTCTAAACCACTGTGCAGCATATATCTAATAAACGAAGTAACGAATATTATTTTCATAAATATCTGTTAACTTTTCAAAATTCTACATAATCAATCTTTTTCAGACTTTTTCGTGACAAGTTTTTGGAACAAAAATATTCCAAAGCCTACACACTTTCCGATGAATACGCCGAACACATCAAAAAGTTTACCTTACAAAAGTTCTTCTTTCTACTGTTATTCTTAGACAGAGCCAAAGAGAAACGTATTATAGCCCACAATCCGTGTTTGTTCATTAAAAAATCTCCCCATAAAGAAACACGAGAAATTCTCTTGCGCTTTTCCTCTGAACTGTTGGCCAATATTGGTGATATAACCAGACAACTAAAGCGTTTGGGTTACGTACTAACGCACAAGCAAACATTTCTGGATGAATTCGATTATGCGTTTCATAATTTGGCAGTTGATCTAAGAGATGGTATACGTTTGACGAGAGTTATGGAAGTTATATTATTGCGTGAAGATTTAACTAAACAATTGAGAGTACCGGCCATTTCGCGACTGCAGAGAGTGTTTAATGTAAATTTGGCTTTAAAGGCCTTGGGAGAAGCAGATTTCCAATTGAAGGGAGATATAGCAGCTCACGATATAGTAGATGGCCACAGAGAAAAGACTCTATCGTTGTTGTGGCAAATAATCTATAAATTTAGATCGCCCAAATTCCACGCAGCTGCACGAGTGATACAAAAATGGTGGATACATTCATGGCTAAAGGTGGTCATACAAAGAAGAATACGTTTCAAGGAAGAACAAAGGCGCGAAGCAGCTGCTATTGTTATACAGTCAGTTTATCGTGGTGTTACTACCAGACGTTATGTGAATATATATAAACAGGAACGTGTACAGGCCGCCTTGGTATTTCAAAAATATATACGTCGTTATCTGGCACGCAAAAGTTTCCTCATGACCGTGCAGTGTACGGTGGTAATACAAAAATGGCTGAGATCTTCTCTCTTGAGACGACAATGCCGTGAGAACTTTTTACAATTGCGTAAAAGTGCAATATGCCTACAACAACATTGGAGAACAAGAAAACTGGCAAGAGTCCTGCTTCAGCAGGCTGCTTTAGAGAAATGTAAATATCAACAGCTAAGAAATAAAGCTGCCTCTAACATACAGGCCTCTTGGAAAGGTTATAAAACCAGAAAACAATTTGTTAAAATCGTATCGGCAGTATTGGTTTTCCAAAAGCTATTTAGAGCACGCCAACTAATGAAACAGCAATATGGCAGCTATTTGCAGCTAAAGAAAGCCACACTTTTTGTACAAAGCTGTTTTAGAGCTAAAATGGCCATGAGGAAACAACAATCCAATTATAAATTAATATGTTCCCGTGTTATTTATCTACAACGTTTGTACCGAGCCAACATTTTGATGCATCAGCAACGCAAGGAATATTTAAATATTCGCGGCAAAATAATAAGTATACAACAAAAATGGCGAGCCACTTTGTTGGCCCGCAAGGTTAAAGTCGAATATCTAGCAGTGCAGTACTACACTTTAGTTGTTCAACAGAAATTTCGTGCCAAACAACAAATGAAAATTGAACGTAAGAAATACTTGCAGCTTCAAACTTGTGTTATCAATATTCAAAGACGTTTTAGAGCCAAACTGGAAATGCGTTCCGAATATAGACAATTTCAGAAGAAATTGCAGGCCATTAAAAGCATACAAACACACTTTAAAGCTTACAAAGCAATGCGTTATCAAAGAGCCAAATATCAAGGTACCCGGGAAGCTGTTCTATGTGTACAAGCTTATTTTAGAGGTTTTCTAAAAATGAAGGAAGACAGGAAGAAATTCTTGCAACAGAAACACGCTGCCACTATAATACAAACTGCCTTTAGAACATATCGCCTTATGAAGTTGCAAAAGTTTGAATACCAGAGAATAAAACAAGCTGTTGTTTGTATACAAACAAGATTACGCGTCACTTTGGCGATGAGAGCTCAAAGAACAGCATATTTAAGAGAACTCCATTTAATTATATTCACACAAACTCGTTACAAAGCCAAGCTTTTGGCTAGAAAAGTAAGAGCGGAATATCTACATAAACGTCATATTATAATTTCCCTACAAAGGAGATTCCGTGCGAAACGATCAATGTTAATGGAACAACAAAGTTATCAACTAGTACGTCTTCGTATTATTTGCATACAAACCCATTATCGTGCGCATCTGCTCAGAAAACAACAACAAGCCCAGTTTCAGCTACAGCGTTCATCAGCCATTAAAATACAAACATGGTTTAGGGACCTACTGAAGATGAGACAGGAAAAACAAACTTATCAACGTGTACGTTCCTCCAGCATAACAATTCAACAAAAATGGAGAGCCACTTTGAAAGCCAAGAAACAAAAAACTATTTTTAGAAAAACTATACAAAAAATTATTTATTTACAACGCCTAATTAAAGCCACACTGGTCATGAAAATGGAACGTGAACAATATAAAAATCTAAAAAAAGCCGCCATCATCGTACAAAAACGCTACCGAGCCCGACGAGAAATGTTACAAATACGTTCGCAATATCAGCTTTTACGTTCTCTCATCATCTGCATACAACAGCATTTCAGGGCCAAGCGCGCCATGTTAAAGGAACGGAAAGATTTTATACTTTTAAAAAACACCGCTATACATTTGCAACAGAAGTTCCGTGGCCGCAAAAAAATGCTCACTCAACGGGAACATTTCTTGCAATTGAAAACAAATATTATTGAATTTCAAGCTCATGCACGTGGTCTGTTAGCGCGCCGTCGCTACCAGGAACTTATGACACCTGAAATGATGGAATTGTTGAGACGAAAAAAGGCTGCCAAAATAATACAACGTTTCTGGCGTGGCTATCGCATACGTAAACGTTTGAATAATGTACGTATCCAGCTTATACGTAAGAATATTGCCCTCCTCAAGGAGTCTTCAAACACAGTAAATTCGATTAAGTTTAAAGTACATGATGCGGTACGTTTGTTAAGAGGACGATTTAGTGCTTCAGAGGCGTTGCATGTTTTAATGAGATTGGGTAAGTACACAATGGTTATCTATTAAAACTTTGTAATTCATCTAAGCAAGTGTAGTAAGTCAAAATTGCTATAGTTCCCATAGATATATAAAGCTTACATTCGATAATGACTATAACGGTCGTAAATGTCTGGAAAACGTTCGTATCCTAATAATATTCAATCAGCCCAATCATGAATAAAAATTTCGCGCGAGTTTTTCCCCTTTTCCCATTTTTCCTATACAAATTCAATGTTAAAAAAATAAAAAGGGAAAAAACTCCCGCGGAATTTTTATTCATGATTGGGCTGAATATAAATTAGTCTAATATATACAGAAATAATGCCACATAATTTAATGACGATCGGTCTATAAATAGTCAAAGTTTCCAAATAAGGTCCACTTCCGAAAATAATTTACACGGGCAGAAATGGCTTACAAATGCTGGTATCCAAATGAAATTCTACATAAATAAGTTTCTTATATATACTGTGAAACAAAATAAAGTCAACACCACATACTTTTATTAAAAGAAAGGCTTAATTATATAAATAAATTAGAAAAATATATTGCATTTTTATATATCGATCGAAACCGGTTTTTAAGGCTGAAAACGAACCGAAACAAATATTCGGCCAAAAAATCGCCTAATTCGGCCTAATCTAAAACAAACCGAGACTTTAAAGATGTACAATTAATTTCCAAAAAAATATTTATTTTAATTTTACATCATGTTTAGATATTTTTAGATAATGTTTCTGAATTTTTGACCTAATCTGAAACCGAATACTCGGTCGTACTCTAACAGTTATATTATAATTAAATTCACAAAAACAAGAAACAAAAGCTAAAACAAATTTAATTAATTTATTGTAAAAATATACCAATTTTTACGTGTAAAAATAAAGTAAGCATTGACATTACCGTTCACAACACCAAGTATTTTGATGTTGTATGTTGTAAACTGCGATTACGATTCACAACACTTATCGGATTAATCTTAATAAAATTTTAGTGTTGTGAACGATAATCGGGACCTATATAAACGGGCCTCAAATTGTTTGGAATAATATTCTTTTTACCGATGAAAGTAAATTTAAGATATTTCGAGTCAAAAACCACCCAAAAACAGCGAACCAAGACGAAGCCTTTTTACCAGTAATGGTTTCAGCATCAAATAAAATAAAACTAAATATTTTTTGTGTTTTGTCCAAAATAAGCGAAGTTTTTTTAAATAAATAAACGAGTTCAAATATATTTTATTTAGAGCTAGTTTTTTACTTGTCAAATATATTTTGGATTTAACAACTGATTGTGTTTCTCAGTAGTGGATTACCTTCTGTCAATTTTGTTAGCATTGCCGTACTTTATTTTATTTTTCAGCTGTTTGTATTTTGACATTTTATATCTAGGTTTAACTCACCAATGATGTTCAGTTAAACCTAGATTATATATCAAATAAATAATAACTAAGAAACACAATTTTTAGTTTAATCTAGATTTAAGCGAAAAATGTAGATTATCTTTATCCCAGAAACTAGCTCTTAGTGGTTACGTCTTTTCCGGCAAACATTTGCCAATTTGACCGTAGCATAACAATTTATAAAGTGGCAAATAACAAAACTAATAGTGTAGTGTAGCAAATTTTAGAACTTTTAAGAATTTAAATCAGTGAACCATTATTATTATACCCTTCACCTTTATGAGAAGGGTATATATAATAAGTTTGTCATTCCGTGTGAAATTTCCACAATATAATTTTCCGACCCTATAAAGTATATATAGTCTGGATCCTTATAGGTAGCGGAGTCGATTAAGCCATGTCCGTCTGGATGTTGAAATCAGCTTTTTGAAGTCCCAAGATATATTCGGGATCCAAATCTTCAATAATTCTGTAAGAAGTGCTTTTGAGAAGTTTGCTATTTAAAATCAGCAAAATCGGTTTCGGTCAACCAGAGTTATGAACCAATATGTGAGACCACCTCCATAAAAATTTGATATTTTTCGTCCATTTTATTGCAATATTTTGAAAAATATTGCAGATAATACCATAAAATTTTGTATATGTTTTTTGTATGATAAAAGAAGAAAGTGTGCGGAAAATAGTAAGAATCGGTCCATGATTTCTCATAGCCCCCATACAAATATATATATTCCCGAAATATGGCTTAATGATAAATAAATGCCTATAATATCAAGACAAAATTCAGCAAAAATAAGTTTTATACAAAAAGAAATCGCAAAACGAAATTTTTTTTAGTTCGGTCCATGTTTGACCATAGACCCCATATAAAGTCCACTTCCAAAATTCACTTAAATACGTATAAAACAGATATAAATAATGTTAAACGGCTAAAATTTGACATAAATACTCTTTATAGGCAAATAAATTATTGTACTAAATTTTATGGTGGTCGGCCCAGAATTGGTCATAGCCCCCATACAAAAATCTTCCCGAAATATTGCTCAATTATACATAAATGCCTATAAAATTGGAATATCAAGACAAAATTCAGCAAAAATAAGTTTTATGCAAAAATAAATCGCAAAACGAAATTTTTTTTGTTCGGTCCATGTTTGACCATAGACCCCATATAAAGTCCACTTCCAAAATTCACTTACATACGTATAAAACAGATATAAGTAATGTTAAACGGCTAAAGTTTGACATAAATACTCTTTATAGGCAAATAAATTGTTGTACTAAATTTTATGGTGGTCGGCGCAGAACTGGTCATAGCTCCCATACAAGGACCACATCTGAAAAATACATTTTTCCATATATATATTGTATAAATATCGTTACCGACTCAAAACTTTGCACAGATCATTTACATATATACAAAAATCATTCCACTAAATTTTGTTAATTTCGGTCTATTTTTAACCGTATGCCCCATATAAAGCCCTCTTCCGAAAATCACTTTAATACTCATAAATCTCTTATAAATAAGGGTACCAATCCAAAATTTTACACGGATCATTTACATGCATGCCTAAATCAAACTGCTGGATTTTGAGAATATCGGTTGATATTTGACTATATCCCCCACATAAGGTCCACTACCGAAATCCACGTTAATACTAATATATATCTTAAATATACCGTTATTATGTTGAAATTCGACGTGAAAGATCCTCATATGCATGAAAATAACTGTTCCAAAATTTAAGAAGATCGGCCCATAATTTGTCATAGCTGCCATATAGAACCATTTCCAAAAAACAAATAAATTCGGGTCTAAAAATATTCTTTTCGGATTTAACCCATATTCGGTCCATATTTATAATCATGATATCCAGTAGTTCCCGAGATATAGGCCTATATATTTTCAACTTTAAGGGCCCGCCCCCTCGAAAATAGGCGTGACCGCCAACAAATTTTTTTTGCTGGTATCTCTAAAAGCCCTATTTGATTTTGTTTTTTTTTTTTTTTTTTTTTTGAGCAAAATCACTAAAACCGAATTGTATCCCTTTTTTATACTCTGTTTGTTAAATTACACTCAATATTATTATGAACATCAGACAAACTGTGTAAGTTATGGTAAGAATTGGTAATTAAATTAATTAAAAATGGTGAAAATTAGACAAAATTTCAAAATATTTAACATAAATTATGTTGGTCGTAAAATTATTTTTTAAACAATATATCAAATACTAATAAAATTTGCACTAAGACTGAATAGAAAACACAGAATTAGGATATTCTAGTCTAGTGTAGTTTCTGTATTTCTTATTACGTTTAGGTGGAGAGTATTTAAGATTCGGCATAGCCGAATATAGCACTCTTACTTGTTTATACTCTGTTTGTTAAGTACACTCAAGATTATTATGAACATCAGACAAACTCTGTAAATTATGGTAAGAATTGGTAATTAAATCAATTAAAAATTGTGAAAATTAGACAAAATTTCAAAATATTTAACATAAATTATGTTGGTCGTAAAATTGTGTTTTAAACAATATATCAAATACTAATGAAATTTGCACTAAGACTGAATAGAAAACACAGAATAAGGATATGCTAGTCCTATAACCAGTGTAGTTTTTGTATTTCTTATTACGTTTAGGTGGAGGGTATTTAAGATTCGGCACAGCCGAATATAGCACTCTTACTTGTTTTTTATTTTTAGATCGTATATCACGCACAGTACCACATTTACTAATGTGTCGTTCGGATTTCATATCAACCTTTTGCTATGGCATTATGGCGCAAGCCATACGTTCCGAGGTTGATAAGCAATTGATTATGTATTGCAGTCGTATCATTTTGAATTTGGCACGATACAACAGTACAACCGCAAACACATTCCAAGAAGGTGGTCTCGTCACAATCGCCCAAATACTATTGCGTTGGTGCGATAAGGATTGTGAAATTTTTAATACGCTGTGTACATTAATATGGATATTTGCCCATTGTCCGGTTAAGCGTAAGGTAAGTGTAATCACACTTAGATGCATTTGAGCGTAATGAAATTCTACTTAAATTTTATTTTATTTTGTTTGTTTGTCTTTTTCCAATATTATATCCATCCTTACACTAACTAACGTTGGTTTTCATTCGCTTTTTGTTTTTTTAGATTATACGTGATTATATGACAACAACCGATGCCATTTACATGGTGAGAGAAACGAAAAAACTTGTAGCTCGTAAAGAGAAAATGAAACAGAATGTACGGAAACCGGTGGTAACAACATTAAAATTGTTCTCCTCATCATCAACATCATCCATACGCGGTCTTTCGCAGCAACAGCAACAGAACTTTTCAAGCCGTGCATTACCCAGCCTGGAACCAGATTACGGTGTCATACGCAATAAGCCATATACATTCATATCCTCCGTATATGCCTTCGATACCATTTTGTATAAATTGGGAATTGATATTTTCTAAATGATTTTTTAAACACATCACAGCCTTTCCATCTGCCCTTCTATGTGGGAGGCACTGTCTGCTTATTTTATTTTTATTCTCATCTCTTTTTTTTATGTAGTAGTTAGTGTGTATTTGAGTGTGTGCTGTGTCTGGGTTGTGTCGGGTATAACTGATGTTGTTCACCATCGTGTGCACATTGTGCAGTGTCTGTTAAATTTATTCCTTTCTGTTTTCTACCTCCCCTTCCATTTAATATTTTTTGTGTTTCCTATTTCCGTATTTTTTCTTGTTGTTTATTCTTGTTTCAGTTTTATTTTTCTTGTAATTTTTATGATTTTTTTTTTGCCGTCTCAATGTTTAAACTACAAATCAGTTGATTGTTTATTTTCCGTTTTATATATTTTTATATTTCTGTATGTATTTTTTATTGTCTTTTAATGGATTTAAACTAGAAATTGATTTTATCTCTTAGGACAGCAATTCATTGCTCTATATTTTTATATCCTCTAGACTCGTACATAAATTTAGGTCTTTTTTTTAATATTTTTTATTTGTTTAAGAAATAAACTCTTACATGTATGTTCCCTTAATATTGTAGTTTTTTTTTTCATTTAAGTCTAATTTATACCTGTAATCAACTTTATGGGTTGCTTTTCAGTGTATGTTTCTTTATTGTAAGTTATAATTAAATTGTGTATGTATTTTTAAAAATGGTTTTTAAATAAAATTTGGTGCAAATAAAACATGAAAATTAACTGATATGCATTTTTAATCCTTTCAAATTAATACAGTTATTATGATACCAATCAGCTTTAAAATCGTAAATTTCGAAGGAAATTAAATTTGTTGTATTTGAATAAGGAAAATTTCAGTCAGTTTTTTTTTATTTAATACCTCTATAAATTGTGTTACATATGTATGTTTATATGTGTAATGTAAGTTACACAGTGCAACAAACAAAATGGGAATGGGATGGGACCAATTGCAAATGAAAGTTGACATTATCCATAACAAAACCTGTAAGGCTTTCTTTAGTTCAGTGAGAGATTTTTATACCCACCACCAAAATGGGTATATTGCGTTTGTCATTCCGTTTATAACACATCGAAATAATGATCGTAGAACCAAAAAGTCTATCAGCCCAATCATGAATAAAAATTCCGCGGGAGTTTTTTCCCCTTTTCCCATTTTTCCTAATTAAATTTAGTGTAAAAAATAAAAAGGGAAAAAACTCCTGCGGGTTTTTTATTTGTGACTTAGCCATGTCCGTCCGTCTGTTGGCACGATAGAGCTTCGAAAAAACGACATAGAACAATGAAATTTTTACAAAACATTCTTTGTTTGGTATGTATTGCAAATGGGCAAAATCAGTTCAGTAGGATCTGAGTTACAGATCAAAGTTTTAGACTACCTCAATATTTTTCAGATAGTGTTTGCTGTTTTCTTTAAATATAATGCAGATAATAACATGCACACGCAAACGCAATCTTAAAACAATACTTTGTTTGCATCGCTCCATAATTTTAACAAAGCCCTATACAAAGAACACTTCCGAAAATCACTTAAATGAAAACAAATCTTTTTTAAAAATGACTATCAAGTTGAAATTCGACAAGCATAATCAAAATATACATTTAAATCGTCGTATTCAATTTTATGATGATCGGTTCATATTTGACCATAGTCCCCATATAAAGTCCAGTTCCGAAAATCACTTAAATGCGCATAAAGCCCTTATAAAAACCGCTATTAAATTGAGGTTCAACACAAATAGTTCATACATACATATAGATGGTCTCATGTAGAAAGGCCCTAACTCGCATATTTGAAACTTTACAGGAAAAGGTAAAAACATAATAGAAAATGTAATATTCAACATGTAACTTTTTTTGTACAACTGCTAATAAAAGCATTATTTTTTACACTATTGCAATAAATTTTTGTGAGGAGGTGTATTTGCGTTAAATGCATTGGAATCGCAAAAAAAAAACTAATTTCGAAAAAATATGATGATGATCGGCCAATATTTGACCGTAGCCCCTATATAAAGTCCAGTTCCGAAAATCACTTAAATGCGCATAAATGAAATTTAACAAGCATAATTAGAATATACATTTAAATTGTCGTACCAAATTTCATGATGATCGGTCCATATTTGACCATAGCCCCCATATAAAGTCGAGTTCCGCAAATCTCTTAAATGGGCATAAATCTCTTATAAAACCAGTCCATACGAGTAATATATAAAAATCGTCGATTTTAGATTTATGATGATCAGGGGCCAAATTATCGCATTCGTGATATAATGAGCTATCGTATCGAAAAATTATTTCGATATCGAAATTATGATAAAATGTACTAAATTTCTTGCTCGATATCGAATGCCATAATCTCAAATAAGAAAATTACAATCGATTTTACTCGATATCGAATGCGGTAATTTGGCCCCAGTTTATATTTGACCGTAGTCCCCATATAAATGCGAATAAAGCTATTGGCTGTTTTCATAAACGCAGTATGCAATGCAACATTCCATTGCATAGAGTTCATAATAGCATTTAGAATATAATTTAAAAACTTTTATCACATAAAATATAAAGATATTGGACTATTAAAGAGAATCTTAAAACAAAAATTTTTAAATTATATTTCTAAATGCTATTATGAACTCTATGCAATGAAATGTTGCATTGCATACTGCGTTTATGAAAACAGCCCTTATTAGCATCAGCAGCAAGTTTAAATTCGACACAAATAGTTAATACATATGAACACTCTCAATTGACGATGTTCGTTCCATATTTGACCGTAGCATAGCCGAATATAAACTCTTACTTGTTTTAAATTGTCGATGTTAGATTTTTTGAAAACATGTTACGATATTGTTATTTTTAAATTTTCATAGGGATTGCAGCCGTCCGCAGAGAGCTTAAGTCGGTTTTAGTGACTTTTTTCAAATCACTTCTAAGATGAGAAAATCCTTCCGCCATGCTGTAGGCCGGCAATACAGGAAATCTGTACTATGCGAAGCCGGTATTCTGTATACCACAGCGGAAAAAATCCTTTCTCAGATCTTATAATTCTGTGAGTACATTAGCTACAGACACATATCATACCTTAAGTTAAAGCTTAAAGTCTTTGCTATTTACTAAAATAACACTTATATAGACTTTTTTTCAAAAATTTATATATTAATAATAAAGAAGAATACACACACATTGCAAACAACAAGTAAATTTCGTTCTACCTCACAATACGTAAAGAGAAATATGATAATTCTCGAATTCTATTTCTCAAAAAACGGTGATTTAAATAGATGATGTTTACAGATTGATCCTGGACAATGAAAATTGCTGATGACGCCCTTGGCAGGGTAAAAAATGCATTCCAGTTTGTCAATTGTCTAGAAAAATATAACTTTACAATGGTATTCTTTGAGTTATTAATTAAAAATGAACTCCAGCCAAAATAATAAGAAATCTTCTCTAATAATTAATATAAAAGTTCAACTATTTTTCACTATCAAAAAACAGTAGTCTCTACAAATTAACATTTTTTTTAGATATTAAAAAAATCAAAAAATATTATTTTCGGATTTAACCCATAGTGGAAAAGTATTTTTAATATCTTTAATTTGATGTACTTTATATTTTTTCTTTTATATTATATATGTTATATTATCAACTTTGAGGGCCCGCCCCCTCAAAAATAGGCATGGCCGCCAAAATTGTTTTTATAACAAAATCACTAAAACCGACTTGTGCCGCTTTACGACTCCGAATGAAGTGAAAATGTACAAACATTTATTCAAATTGTACTGGAATGAAGCAATAAGCATATTTGGCGAGTTAAAATGCATAAAATGAACTTATTACTTTTTCTTATTCTAATGGTATTGAATTAAATACTTATGATCTTGAACGATAGAATGTGCAAGGTTTATGATACTTTTAAAGTTTATCAATTTAAACAATATGCTTAGCGAATCATTCTCTCGTTCTTAATACTATGCTTCCACGACGACTTGAATCACCTGCTTCGCCTTTTACATCATGTTTATGAATCATGCTGTTTACATGACTAATAAACTTGATTCGATTTGACAGTTGTCTTTAATAAACAAACAGAATTTACAATTTGTGGAAAATAATTTTTTTTAATAAACAAACAAAAGGGAGTGGAAATTAGTTAGCTTATTTGAAAAAAAAACACATTCGTACGTATTTACTTTCTTTACTTACAGCAACAAGAATATAATTTGCTTCGCTTACAATAATATTAAATTTTTACAGCTAGTGCAGATAAACTTGCGATAAAAATTAGAGAAGAGTGCAATTTTTCGTGCTTCGCAAGTAGATTCAATATGAATCTACTTGATTCGCTCTTAAAATTTTGTATGGTGAAGCAAGTTGTTTCGCACATGATTGGGGTGTGAAGCATGAATAGAGAGCGAAGCATGTACCGTGGAAACATAGTATAAGGTACGGTCACACTTGGAAAATATTTGCCGAAAAAGACATAACCACGAATTATGTATATTTGAACTCGTATATTTATTTGAAAAATATTTTCTTATTTAGGGTAAATACCAATAAATATTTAATTTTAATTTATTTGATGCTGTTTGATCTTGCAAACCCTTGTAAGAGTACACAACGTCAAACAAATTTGTGCTAAAACAAGTGGTTACACTTTTCTGTAAATATTTGCCAAATGTGACCGTACCTATAGGTTTGCTGGGTTTCATACGCATTAGAACACATACATATCGTTGGTCTCATGTAGAAAGGCCCTAACTCGCTATTTTTTCGAAATTTGTTTTTTTGCGATTCCAATGCATTTAACGCAAATACACCTCCTCACAAAAATTTATTGCAATAGTGTAAAAAATAACGCTTTTATAAGCAGTTGTACAAAAAAAGTTACATGTTGAATATTACAGTTTCCATTATGTTTTTACCTTCTCCTGTACAGTTTCAAATATGCGAGTTAGGGCCTTTCTACATGAGCCCATCGATATGTATGTATGTATTTAAATACATCTCCGGTATAGTTTTTTGTATCCTCAGTTAAACATATAATGCGGTTTTATTTCATACCAATTAAACATAAAAGATTTTTTTAAGTTTCCTTTTAACTTAATTGTAAATATGACTGTCATGTTTTCTTTTAATTTTCTTTTGCTTTTATTATATTTTTTTTTGCGAAAAATTTCCCTTGTACAGATTGTTAAAGTTTACGTTTTGTGTTTACCTTTTTTTAACTTTCCAGCCACAGTCCTCATCGTAATCATGACGTTAAGCTGTTGTAATTACGTTGCGAGAAAATAGATTCGTAATGAACGTTTATCTTTGTAATAATCGTTGAATGTTTGCATTGTCGCACATTGTGTTGCTGTAGTTGTCCATATTACTACTCCATTTCCTGGTTACTATGTAATTGTTTTCAACGCTGGAACAACTCTGTATTTTTTCTTTTAAAACAATCTTTTTGAACAATTTTAATTAAAGTATTACAAACTCAAGTGTCATTTGCTAGAATTGGATAAAAGCCGAGAGAAAAAATAGATTAATGTTTGTATGTTAACTTTTACGTTTTTAATAGGAATATATCTTTTACAAGAAAGTTTCGTAATATTACAATGTAATTAACTAGATTGAATAAATTTAAGATATTTTATAGATTGTTTATAAGATAGACGAATTTTTTTTAGATAATATATTATTAACAGTCGATGATGTAATGGTAAAACCATAATTGGCTTCATCATTTTACCAATTACACATTAATTAATAAATAAGTTCAGAGTTGGATCAGATTTAGAAATTGAAATCATAAATTTGGTAAAACGGCAATGGTTGGAAAGCAATGTGCACGGATATTTATATAAACAATTAAGAAGGTAAAGTCGGCCAAGCCCGACAATATACTATACTTCACCGAGTGAAACAGTTTTTCAGAAAAGGGAGCTATATGGGAGCTACAACCTATTATGGACTGATCATTATCAATTTAAGTAGCATGACTTTTCCGCAATTTATGTCAATAAATTTTATATCATATCAACAATTGTAGAAGATTTATGCATGTTAAAGCGATTTTTAGAAAAGAGCCTTATATTTGTTTATATACTTGTATAAATCATTTATAACCGATAAAGTCTGATCTCGGGAGAACATTTGTATAATAAACTGATTTAACCAATTACAATCTCAATCGTCCTTGGGCCAAAAAAAAAACTTCCACATACTAAATTTTATCAAAATAACTTTCGAATATCTACCCGTACTTTGAACACAAGGCCAGACGGATGGACATCGATAAATCGACTTAGTGATTCTTAGTCGATTGATATATTTTAAGGTGAGTTTTAGACTAATATTTTTGGGCCTTAAAAACATCAGCAAAAATCTATTCAACCCCTCCATATCATACATAAATACATATATAACAAGTAAGAGTGCTATAATTGGCTGTGCCGAATCTTAAATACCCTTCACCTAAACGTAATCAGAAATACAAAAACTACACTCACTGGTTATAGGACTAGAATATCCTTATTCTGTGCTTTCTATACAGTCTTATTGCAAATTTTATTAGTCTTTCAAACAATATATCAAATATTGTTTGAAAGACAATTTTACGACCAACATAATTTATGTTAAATATTTTGAAATTTTATCTAATTTCGACCATTTATAATTAATTTAATTATCAATTCTTACCATAATTTACACAGTTTGTCTGATGTTCATAATAATCTTGAGTGTAATTTAACAAACAGAGTATAAAAAAGGGGTACAATTCGGTTTTAGTGATTTTGCTCAAAAAAAAAAAAAAAAAATCAAATAGGGCTTTTAGAGGAGATGCCAGCAAAAAAAATTTGTTGGCGGCCACGCCTATTTTCGAGGGGGCGGGCCCTTAAAGTTTAAAATATATAGGCCTATATCTCGGGAACTACTGGGTGATTGATAATTTATAATACATTAAATAAAAGGTATTAAAAATACCTTTCCAACGATATATATCATGATTCAAAATATGGACCGAATATGGGTTAAATCCGAAAACAATATTTGTTGACCCGAATTTATTTGTTTTTTGGAAATGGTTCTTATGGCAGCTATGACAAATTATGGGCCGATCTTCTTAAATTTTGGAACAGTTATTTTCATGCATATGAGGATAATGTTATTTTATTCTTATTTGACCTTTATTTTTATAATGACTTTTTTAATTATTTAAGCTTGAGGTCTTTATATTAATAAATTTATTTATAAGTATGTAAGATATATAGGTATTATTACTAGGTTAAAAAAAATTTTTATGACTAATAGTTTTTTGAATTTAATTTATGACAAAAAAGAAAAATATTTTTTCATAAATTTGTTATCGTTTTTGTTATTTTTAATAAAATTTGTTAATTAATTTCCTGACGATGCTAACCAAAGGTTAGCGAAATATCGAAAATAATAAATATAATATTTTATTAATACATATAAAGACCTCAAGCTTAAATAATTAAAAAAGTCATATGAGGATATTTCACGTCGAATTTCAACATAATAACGGTATATTTAAGATATATATTAGTATTAACGTGGATTTCGGTAGTGGACCTTATGTGGGGGATATAGTCAAATATGGACCGATATTCTCAAAATCCAGCAGTTTGATTTAGGCATGCATGTAAATGATCCGTGTAAAATTTTGGATTGGTACCCTTATTTATAAGCGATTTATGAGTATTAAAGTGATTTTAGGAAGAGGGCTTTATATGGGGCATACGGTTAAAAATAGACCGAAATTCACAAAATTTTGTGGGATGATTTTTGTGCAAAGTTTTGAGTCGGTACCGATATTTATACAATATATATAGAGAAAAATGTCTTTTTCAGATGTGGTCCTTGTATGGGGGCTATGACCAATTCTGGGCCGACCACCATAAAATTTGGTACAATAATTTATTTGCCTATAAAGAGTATTTATGTCAAATTTTAGCCGTTTAACATTATTTATATCTGTTTTATACGTATTTAGTTAATTTTGGAAGTGGACTTTATATGGGGTCTATGGTCAAATATGGACCGAACTAAAAAAAATTTCGTTTTCCGATTTCTTTTTGCATAAAACTTATTTTCTTACTATTTTCCGCACACTTTCTTCTTTTATCATACAAACAACGTATACAAAATTTCATGGTACATATTATCTGCAATATATTTCAAAATATTGCAAAAAAATGGACGAAAAATATCAAATTTTTATGGAGGTGGTCTCACATATTGGTTCATAACTCTGGTTGACCTAAACCGAAGACTTGGATCCCGAATATATCTGAGGACTTCAAAAAACTGATTTCAACATCCAGACAGACAGACGGACATGGCTTAATCGACTCCGCTATCTATAAGGATCCAGAATATATATACTTTATAGTGTCGGAAAATTATATTGTGGAAATTACACACGGAATGACAAACTTATATATACCCTTCTCATGAAGGTGAAGGGTATAAAAATCGTGCGTATTTGACTGTCCCCCCATAAAATTCCAGTTCTGAAAATCACTTAAATGTTCATAACTCCCTTACAAAACCCACTATCAAGTTTAAATTTAACACAAATAGTCCATACATATATAAAAATCGTCCATCTCAATATGATGATGATCGGTCTTTATTTGACCGTAGCCGAGTCCCGAAAATCACTTATACAAATAATATGGTACAATTTTATGAAGATCGGTTCATAATTAGTCGTCGGTCCCATATAAGGCCCACACACTCTTTTAAAAATGTTGGTATCCAAATAAAATTCAACACAAATTTCTTTAATAAAGAAATAATGACACCTAATTTTATAATGGTGGGTACATAATTAGTCGAAGCTCCCATATATGATCCTCTCCGTAATTCACTTTATCCTTTTTAAAAGTATTTATATTGAGATAAAGGTTAAAACACACATAATATTTATATGCACAGAAGTTATGGTACTAAATTTTTAGATGTTCGGTCCATAATAGATCATATCTCCCATATAGCGCCCATTTTTTAAAAACTGGTTTATATATATATATACTGGGTGTAGGATATTATATGGTCGGATTTGACCGTTTATACTTTCTTACTTGTTTTTAATAAAAAATATGCACTTTTTATATTATCTTTTCAGCTCAGAAATTGTTTAATAATCAATCAATATTTTTTTATTGAAAGAAAAATATATCAATATGCATACATATATTTATGTACATATTTTAAAAGTTTTAATGTTCTATTCTATTTTTGTTTAAAACCAACTGAACATTTAAAATCTACTTCTAGTTTCAAATTTTAGTTTTAGCTGTTAATTATTGAAGGTATTTAAACAATACCTATGTTTGGACTCTTTCGTTAGATCGAAAGAGAATGATTTGAATGTAAGCAATTTGGTTCAGATTCTGATTATAAGGAGACTTTAGTGGCAAAGCGAAATTTGTATAGTCTTCACTATTCGAACTTTAATTGTACATATCATTATGGACATGTAGGTATTACATTTTTCCATCGCTTAAATCGATGTGTAAGCATTAATTTTTGCACTCTATAAAAATATGTATACCAATGTAACAACCAAATTGTAATCTGTTATAATTATTGTACTTATACTCGTAGATTTCTGGTTTACTCATATTGACATATACTCATATTTACATGTACATAAATTACATAAAAAAAGTAACAATTTCCTATGAAAGAAATATTACACTTTTTTATTTATTAACCTGGCGAGAAAATATTTTAATTGCAGATTATTTTCATATTACATTAATAATTCCAACATGATATTAAAACTTTATGATTTTATATGATTTTAAAATGAAAATTGCACATATTTTGTCTTGTATAAAATCGCATTTTTAATATTTAAAATATTTGTGATTTTTCTGTTTAATATTTAAAAACCCTTGCAGCACTTAAATGCAAAGTCGTGGTAATAAAACCTTGAACGTTAACAGTTTCTGTTGTTGCTTTATTATATAAATGCGAGCGTAGCGTAAATAAGCGCGGTCAAATAAAATAATTAAATCGCAAAAGTTGTTATTTTTGCTCGTTAAGGTTTTTTTCCTGTAAAAAAATGTTTATTAGCATTCTGTGTTTGGCTAATTGAGTCAGTCACCATTACATTGTTTTAATTCTCTTCGAAAATATTAAAAATACTGTATGTTAAAATGTTGAAATCTCATTTTTTATTTACGAAAACTGTTCACATGTATTACTACGACATTTTTTAATTTTAGTCATACATTTGTAAATACGTACATATGTACATATATAAGGACATAAGTATGCAATTAATGGATATATTTATTGTATTCGTATGAGTGGTAAATGTAAAAAGGGTTTTTTTTAATTCATTCTCTTAATGTTTTTAATGCGTTTTCCGTTGATGACTTTTTTACAACTTGGTAAAACTGATTTAATAGAATGTTATTTTTGGATACAACATATTAATGTAGAACTTCAAAATAAGTATCTACAAATGTACATATGTATGTATATGTATGCATGTATTTAGCAGTAAGGAATTACGTGTGTAAAACTTTTTATTATACATATTATAATTTTACAATGTCGGTCATAATTTTTAGCACAGATTACAAGTTTTATTAATACGAGTTAATTTTATTAATTGGAGTTAACGATGCTTATAAAGTAAACAGTTTATTGACATTAAAATAAAACTAATTAATTTTAAACGATAAACAATTTCAGTACCACTGACCACTATTATACCCTCCACCACAAGTAGTGAATGTCATTCCGTGAGAAATATTAACGATATTCATTGAAGACCCAACAAAATAAATACATACATATGTATATTCTTTATCCTAATGAAATTCAAAGTCGTTTGAACTATGTCCGTGTCTGTAACACAGTTTCAAGTCCAAAGTGCACATCTAAACTTAACGAAATTTACAGAATATTGTTTTGTAAATTTTTGTATTGTGGAATCTTCATTGAGCTGTTGCAGATCCCACTGATGGAAATCAAAGCCCTAAGTCGTCAAGTATCAATCTGAATAGGAAAAAAAAGAAAAAAAATTTTTTAAAAAACTGTGGCCCATCACATAAACTTCGAAGCCTTTTGGCATGTCTGCAGAAAATACTCAGAGTCTTTGGCGAAAATCGAACCCGCAACCCTTCGACTGATAGGCCAGCATACTATAGTCCAGTCTAGGGCCGCACCCAATTATTTTTAATATTATCTTAAAGAGAGTGACTTTAAAGTTTTACGACGCTCCTCCGATATGTACATGGATATATACATACAAATTCTTTATATTTCGCATATTCACTTCAGCAATCTACAATTTAAAAGTAGCGAAAATTGTACCCTAATACTTAGTATCTATTCTAATGCTGAAATTTATAAGGTATTGCATCTTGTTGTATTAGAAAGGTAAATAATAAATACAAATACCAACACTTCAGCATTGTTTCCAAAATAAAGAATTTCATATCTGCAAAGTAAAGCATATTTTTAAGTAAAATATCATATATTTAATTGTCTTTAGAGAAAGAAGCCAGTGAAAACATTTACATTTTTGTTAAATAACGTTGCCTTCAACAAACAATGTACATATGTATGTATACAACTACCAGTACATTATCGAAAATTACAATGAAAAACTAGTGGATGCTCATATTTATTTTTTAAGTTGCTTACAAAAAATTTCTCTCCATTTTTTTTTACCATATTGCAAGAAGTAATGCATTTCTTTTATTTTTATACTCATCACCAAACTGATGGGCGGTATATTAAGTTTGTCATTTATTTTGTAACATATCGAAATATTGGTCGTAGAACCAAAAAGGATATATACAAGTACATTTTGGATCCTTGTTTGATTTAAAGACAATCTATATATAGCCGTCCGTCTGCCCCTCTGCTGAATGCGCGCTAGAACTTTGAAAAAAGTCTTAGAACAGTAAATTTTTTCCCACACATTCATTGTTTCACCGAAATGGGCAATATCGGTCCAGTAGGATGAAGGTTATAGATAAAAGTTTTCAACTACCTCGATATTTTTCAGATATTATTTGCTGTTTTCTTTAAATATAATGCAGATAATATCATGAAATTTTGCACACTTTATTTTTATTATAGAAGGAAAAGTCCTGTTGGAAATGGTAGAATTAAGTCCACGATTTCTCATAGTCGTCTTACAAATGTCTTTACGGAATATGGCTTTATGGTACACAAATATAACAGTATTCATACAAAATTCAGCATAAATAAGTTTCATGTAACGCAAAATCTTAAAACGATATTTTGTTTGCATCGGTGCATATTTTGACAAAGCGCCATATAGAGTACACTTTGGAAATTCCCTTAAATGCGCCTAAATCCCTTATAAATATCACTATTCAGTTGAAATTAAACACACATAAAACACTTATACATATAAGTCGTATTAATTTTTTTAATATCGGTGCATATTTGACCATAGCACCCATGTAAAGTCCACTTTCGAAAATTACTTATTAATGCGCATAAATATTTTATAGAAATCACTATCAAGTTTAAATTCAACACAAACAATTCAAACATATATATAAACCTTATGAGGACTACTTGCGAAAACTCATTAACCTATATAAACATCCATATCAAACCGAAATTTTACACAGATTGGTTATAAGTTTATAAAAAGTATACTATTGATTTTTGTGAAAGTTGGTCCATAATTCGGCATAGCTCTCGTAGAAGCTGCACTTCGGAGAATAACCACAGAATGCAGTGATGACAATTTTGACATTTCATAATGCCAAAATCAGTATCCTTGGGCTTTTTGGTTGCTAATTTATTGTGTGTTAATAAAAATAAATCGCTTTATGTTACATGATGCAATAATATCAACTAAACGCAGGTCTGGAATAAAGAGAGAAAAAAATTTTTAACTATAACTGGGATGTGCATAAATTCTTGTCAATATCTTTATGGAGCTGAAATTCCACCAAAATAAATATAAATTACTCGTATGGTACAATATTTTATAATGGTCGCTCCATCTAAGATTCGGCACAGCCGAATATAAACTACTCATATTGCTTGTTTTTATATCATTTTGAAAAGTTACTTAAGTACAACAAAATATGTATGTAGATACGTATGTTATTATTTGCATACTGACTTCCTTGGGGAAATTAAACTGTACTTTGATAATGGAGTGTTAAATGTTCTAGAAACTGCAGAAAAAAGTATATATGTATAATGTATCTCTACTCTTCCATTAGATAAATATAGTTAAAGTACTCTATGAATATTAGAAACACTCAAAACAATACACAGACTTGAAAAAAAAACTGACTTACAAATTTACTTTATTACAAGAGTATTTTAAACATTTTACTGTAATCAGTTAAAGCAGAGACGTTGTGAGGAAATTTTAATAATGAGGAGTTTATAGGATTTTAATCTTAGTGGACCAACACTCAATAAAATGGGTAGTGTTTGTTCTAAATATTAGAAAGTTATTTGTTTTTAATTTTAATGATGTTAAATCAATATTCTGTAAATCAATTGTAGCACGAGTGGTGGTACATGTTGAGCCGTCATGTTGAAACCACAGCTGATCATGATTGTTAAATTGATGAACGAAAAAATCAGTAATCATGGCTTTATAGCAGTCACCATTGACTGTAACGTTCTAGCCAGCTTCGTTTTTAAAGAAGAGCAGACTAATTATTCCACCAGCCCATAAAACACACCAACCAGTCAGTTTTTTTGAATGTAACGGTGTTTCAGCATACACTTGAGGATTGTCATCACTCCATATACGGCAGTTTTATTTATTGACGTATCCATTTAACCAAAAGTGAGTTTAATCGCTGAACAAAATTCGCTTATGAAAATCGGGATTTCGTAATTCGAACAGAACCAGGATTTGCAAAATAAATTTGTACAATTTGGAAGCGTTGTTCAAGCTTCATGAAATGCTGAACCAAACTAAACATAAATTACTTGACAGCCAGTTATAAAAGTGTTGCCAACTTAAAGTTATATACATCTAAAAAAAACACCCTTTATTTAAAGTTGAGACCTTTACTTTAAAAACAAACTATAAGTGGACCACAAGCTGTGCAAATGGTTAGACATCGCTAAATCTTCTAAAAAAAGTGATTCAAACATTTAACATTTTAAATATTGAAAAACTCTAATTCAATACATTCACTCCCGTAATAAATTTTAATGTTATATGTTATTTTTTTCCATTAAATATACATATTTAATTCATTTCAAAAAACAAATAATCCTCAATTTAAAAACTAATTAACCTACATATTTGAATATTTTCCGCCGTCTAGACTCAAGTCTCAAGTACTTTTGTTAAACAGTCCATGAGATGAGCAAACTTTGACCTACAGCATCAATTTCAGTGTTTTAATTTACATTCATTAACGTACCTACGTCCGTATCCGTTTCTGACGTTGAACGAAAAGAACATCTACAAAACAAGCTACAAAATTATAATGCAAAAAAAAAAGATTTATAAAACGATTTTCTTTCCTTGCAAGAAAATTAACATTTATTTTCATTTAAATACAACATTAAACAAATAATTGTTGAAGAAGTAATGTTTTTTAAATTTGCTATTTTTAAGCAACATTGTGTTTAATGTTTCTTCTTTGTTTGTATAATAATTTTAAACACTATATTTAGTAGAAGTTTTTACTTGTGTTGCTAGATAATAAATACATAACATACATAGTCATAAAAGATAATAACTTAAAGAATTTATATATGCACATTAGACCTGTCCCTAAAAAATAGATTTGTTTTAGATGAATCCCGAATCCCGGGATTTGAAAAACCAGTTCCGTTTGGTATCCCTATTGTTCAGTAACTACCCTCTTCCATCTGTCAGATTGCGTTTGTTTATCCTCTGAAACAAACATTTTCATCATCATCACTTATGCAACCATTTGGTGTAATTTTTGTTCTTTTGAAGTCCATTAACTTCTGCTTCCATATTGGCTGTTCTACATCTGCCATCCGACCTTAAGGACAAAATGTAAGGTGGCCCTCGTACTCATACAACGATGGTAACAGGCTATCAAAGCTATTATACAAAGCTTCTTGAGCACAATATTTGCTGCGAAAAAAGTTATCGAAGCATAGAGAAAAAATTTTACTTTGCGCTAATGCAACTAGAAATAAAATTAACCTCTTCTCATTTAAAAAACTGAACTTCCTTCTAATGAAGACTTTATTAATCCTTGATAATAATGCAAGTCACCGCAACCACAAGAATAAAAAACTACAAAAGGTAAACCATGCGGTAACTATACAAGGTGAGTGCAGTAGCACAGCTGACTGAATTTGTTTACAATTTAATTATGTCAAGTGTTTTTGACAGTAGTAAATTATTTTACACAAACAAAATGCCTGTTGTTTTTTGTATAATTACACCATGAGGTAAACAAAATTTAGAAATTTATTTAAAAAAATCGATATATCAAATATTTCAATTTAACGAAGGATCTGACAACATATCCTTCGTTCTATCAGAATTTAGTTTAAATACTCCATTTACCATAATGGTAAATAACGACAGAGCGGCCTCTTTTACAAAAAATATATAGTTTTGAAATATTTTTTCATAGTTTTAGAAATTTCCGTATTTAAATAAGTAAAATTGGAAAAATTTTTAAAAGATTTTTGATTTATGTAAAATATTTTCTATTTAAGTTCTAATTTTTTCAGTAATACCAAATATTTGTATTTATAGAATGCTTATATCTGTCCTTTCGAAAAACTTTCCTTTCTTCGAAAGTTTTATTTTTGGTTATATTTTATTTGGATACCAATATTTTTAAGATATTTATGAGGTTTAAAGTGATTTCACAAATGGGAGCTATTGTCAATTTTTAATCGATCAACACAAAATGTTTAGACGTAATTTTTTTTATAGAATTTATATGTGAAATTTATATATATATAATTGTAAATTTGATCGAAACATCTTCCAATTTGCGAAATATACTTTGCTCACAAGGTAAAATCGACGCAAAAAGCAATTCTCTGTCTTTCTAAATATTTTAAGATGTTCACACCCATCTTAAATTAGAATAACAAGCATAAACGCTCACCGACTGTGATGTAGGGTATAAATCAGACAAATTTCTGTATTTCAAAATAAATAAGAAAGTCAAGCCCGACCATATATCACCCTACACCCAGCATATGTATAAAAAAGTTTTTCAGAAATGAGCGCTATATTTTGTGCCATGACTTTCGTGAATATAAATATTATGTGTGTTAAACTTTATCTCGATGTAAATACTTTTTTTTTTTTTTCTTGGACCAGCACTCAGGGGATGACCCATACTTATGCAATGCATTGTGTTGGGGAAATAAATAATAATAAAAACTGACCTTAATCTCGAAAAATAAAATATAATTGTTTAATTAATAAAAAGGTCGAACAATCAGTTAAATAATCAAAAATATGTGTTCAATATTATTTGGATACCGACATTTTTAAGAGAGTTATGCACTTTAAAGTGATTTTTAGAAGTGGAGCTTATATGGGAGCTATGATCAATTATGAACCGACCTTTACAACATTTGTAGATGTGATTTGGCTTCATTTACTACTTATTTGTGGTAAAATTTGTTTGCATGCTTGCTTTTTTGTTTGAATTATACATTTATGATCGTTAAACTCCTATTTCGGGAGAACATTTGTATGTGGGCCAGGTGAAATAATGGACCAATTTCCATCAGTGTCCATCCCATCCGTCCTTGGGCCGAAAAAATATCACGTATCAAATTTTATTGAAATATTGTCAAAATTGCGACCTGTACTCTGCGCACGAGCTTTACACGGACGGACATCGTTAAATCGACTCAGGAAGTGATAAATATTTATGGGCGTTATCTAATATACCCTTCCCACTATTGTGGTGTAGGGTATAATAAAAACACAAAAACAAGGAATCCCGGATACAATATGTCTTTGTATATTTACTTTTAACATCTTAGTGGAATATCCATTATACATATACTTCGTATAGGACAACAATGTCCTTTGTACATATTTTAAGTAGAGCTGAGTTCATAAAAATAGAAAAACAATGAATGTAGTCATACAAAATGATTGCCATATACAAATTACCAAAATTTCTAACTTGGTCAAGTTAGTTGTTATTACAACTATTGTACAAATAACTACATGTGTTAGAATTTTATCTCCTTGTAATTATAAGCGTACATTTTTATGACCGAAAAAAGTACTTCACACACATAAATAAAATTGCATATGTGCTAGTAAAATATCTCAGGATAGTGGTAATGGATGGCAAGGATGTTGTTTAAAACATGGTTGCTTGTCATAAATTTAAACACATCTTAGATGTGTGAAACAAATACTTACTTATTTACCATTGTAAAAAATAACACTTGTTTTACGGTAATAATGTAGCTAGACCAATCAACAATGAACTAACTGGTTTGCATTAACAGCGAATTTAAGCCGTAAAGTGGCATACTAAATTTATTTATCGCCATTTGTAGAATAACAAAAAAAAAAAAAAATAACATACAAGAAAAAAAAAACACAAAAGTTTATGACTGCAAGTGCTGCCTTTTGGTTTGATTTGAATTATAGTTGAGGGAAAGTTTTGTTTGTTTTCAAAGATTTTGAATATAATTTTTAAGAAATCATGGCTATACAAAGATACTTTACAAAATGAGAAATTATGGTTAAAGACAGCATTTTCTAGAAGAGTAATATTTATACCCTACACCACTATAGTGGGGAGGGTATACCTATTGGATTTGTGCATATGTTTGTAACGCCCAGAAATATTGGTCTACAACTACATATTTTTATTAAGATTTTTAGTATAAATATAAGTTATTAATTTTTAGGTTAAAAGTGGCAAAATTATAACGGATTACTTTTGGAACATCCCTAGCAAAAATAAGTACTTTTTCCAGTAGATTTGTACGTAGTCTGGTAGACAATTTTCTATTACTTTTTAACTTAATTTGACGGCCTATATTTGCTCATAGCTCCCATATAAAAACCACTTCCGAAAATCTTTTAAATACGTTTATATCTATTATAAAAATTGATATCGTGCTAAGATTCGAGACAAATAATTTTAATGTACATTTAAATCAGCATACCAAATTTTATGACGACCCTATCATAAATGGTCATAGCTCCCATATAGGGAGCACTTCCAAAAATCGCTAAAGTACACATAAATCATAGACATAAACATAGTCATACCGAATTTTATAAAGATCGGTCCATTATAGGCCATAGCCTATATCAATCTATATCGAAGCAAAATTTTACATATAAAACATAAAACAATTAAAACAGTATAGGGGACCTTGAAGTCCAAAAACGACCACATAGGTACGATGAGTTGGTAAAAAGTTTGAGATCAAAATATTTTAAAAACTTTGTTCACTATAAAACTCTGCACACTTTGCTCAATCTGGAATCTATGTGAAAGTTATACTAAATACTCGTATTGGTGGTGGGTATATAGATTCGGCATATCCGAATATAACACTCTTACTTGTTAAAAACACTATTATTCAAATGTTGACCGCGATTACGCTGTTGGTTGTCAATACGGATGGTGTAATTTCGATAATTTTTGCAGCATTTCTACCAGTATCTCCCAAATTACGATTTTGACTGTACAAACTACCAATGAACAAAACATATAGTTATTACACGATCTGGGCGACCAGATCACAAGCCCGGAGCACAAAATTAGCTATTCGCCAAAATGATTTCCCAATAAAGTCATTGTGCACGAAAAACATTTCTCACAGAAAGCTGTGCGAAATAATTAGGAGACGTTGTGGTGTGAGTCATGCCATGATGAATTTTCAAACAATACAGAATAAAAATTAGAAGACAGTATGACAATAACTTTTAATTGCTCAGCACTTGTACAAATATATTCCAATTGAATAAATATTTTAATAGAATAATGTTTAAAAAAAATCACAAAAAAAGTGTTGCCAACGGATTTTATGTGAACAGTGCTTTATACTTAAACACAATTTCTTACTGTAGACCTTATGAGACTTATATAATATTTCCAAATTTTATTTTTATTCTTTTCTCGATAAAAATCAATGTTTGATGGATGCGTTAGATTTCATTGTTTACCCTAAAACTGAATATTTTGAGATTGATTCTGAGAACTACGAGTATTAGATGCTAACGCTAAGTGACTTAAATTTGTTTATGTTGACTATGATATTAAGTTATTTACGAGTTTATTACAATATTTATAAAATTTATAAAACCATTAATAATAATAACATTTTTGCTCCATTTCACTCATTATTATCATAAAATTTTTATATTTGTACATTAGGATGGCCCTAGTTTTGAATTTTTTTCGATATTCAAAGGCCCTAAGTATATCTGTAATATAATTGCCCTCCATCAGCAAAAAACCAATTGCTGAAAATTAGTACATACTTATAACGTTTAGAGGTTCCACATGTTATTTGAAGTTTCAGGATTTGGTATTTAGCAATATTCTTTAAAAAATTTAATGTTGAAAATAATTAAATTTAATATACTTATAGAAAAATCAGTGCCACCTCAATATGATGTACAGTAGAATCCCGATAACTCGTAATCCCGATAACTCGTAAATCTCACTAACTCGTAATAATTGGTCGATCCCTTGAAAAAATCGCGGTAACTCGTATAAAATACATGCATTTCGGTCCCCTCAATAAGTCGTAATTTTTTTGCAGTCAATTTGGCAAAACGTCTTATAAGTCGTAATTTCTCACTAAAACTTCTTCTAACTCGTAATTGTAAAAAAAAACAAAAAAATGATGTCGCCGTAAAATGATCATATTATTTACCGTTATGTATTTTGTGTTTACCATAGTGTTTTGCTCTATTCAACTTGAATTTGTAGCGCATTTTCAGTTCATTAAGTAAAAATGTCAAAGCGGAGTTGCAGCACATTGTGCGTAAAAACAAAACAAGAAATTATTAATGCAGTATCGAGTGGAGAAAAAAAAGTTGAAGTTGCAGCTAGATATAAAATAGCTCCATCAACTTTAACATCAATTTTAAAAAAAACGCGAGTTTTATTTAAACCTTTCGTCAAACAATAAATTAAAAAGACAAAAAAAATCTGAGCATCCAAATTTAGAAAAAGCACTGTTAAAATGGTTTGAGCAGTGTCGTCATTCTAACATACCAGTCGGCGGAGCACTTATGAGGGAAAAGGCTAAAGCATTTGCTGTAAAATTAGGTTTTCCAGAATTTAAAGCGAGTGATGGCTGGTTTGATCGGCTCAAGCGACATAACATAAGTTTTCGGAAAATTTGCGGGGAAAGTGCCTCTGTGGATGATGATGTGTGTTCAGAATGGCGTGCTAAGCTAAGTCAACTCACAGAGGGCTTTGACTCAAAAAATATCTTCAATGCGGACGAAACGGGCTTGTTTTTCAAGTGTCTTCCTGATCGCACTATGAGCTTAAAGGGTGAAAAGTGCCATGGTGGTAAAAGCAGTTAGGACCTCATTACAATAATGCTTGCTGCCAATATGGATGGCACAGAGAAACTAAAGCCACTAATAATTGGTAAATCAGTAAAACCTAGATGTTTTAAAAATGTGAAAACATTACCCGTCACTTACCGTGCTAACAAGAAAGCATGGATGACTGCAATCTTATTCAATGAATGGCTTAAAATGTTGAACAGTCAAATGGAAAAACAACATCGTAAAATTTTATTGTTTGTTGATAATTGTCCTGCACACAAAATTGATGAAGATTTAAGTCATGTTCATGTTGAATTTTTGCCGGCAAATACCACTTCCAAACTACAACCACTGGATAAAGGCATTATCCAAAACTTTAAAACATTATACCGAAAAGAAATAGTTTCACAAATGATACAAAATATACAAGAAGAAAAAAATCATAACATCAATTTATATTCTGCCATAAATTATGCTTTTAAAGCTTGGCAGAATGTTTCAAAATCCACTATAAAAAACTGTTTTAGAGCTTGCGGTTTTACCGATTCAAACGAAATGGTAGTCAGCAGTGAGATAGTTCACGTACCGCAATGGGATGAAATTCCACAAAATGAAGAATCCACCATAACGTTCTATGAGTACGTTCATTTTGACGATGGCTTGGCTACAGAAGGAATTTTGACGGATGATGATATTTTGGGCTTAGAAGTTGATGAACAGGACGACAACGATGAAAACGATGTGGAAATTCCACGTGTTTCTGTTAAATGTGCCAAATCTAGCGTTCAAAAAATTCGTGATTTTCTTATGCAAACAGAAACTGATGATGCATCCTTTAAAGTTATTTTTAAACTGGACAATATAATTGATCGTTTAAGTGTACAAAAATCACATCAAACACAAATTACAGATTTTTTACATTAATATGTATTGACATTGTAACTCTTTTCATTACTTTATTTTCTTATAATTTCTCATAAAACGTCAATAAAAAAAAAAATAAAAAATCCCTCTAAGACGTATTTTTTAAATTTTACTCCCGATAAGTCGAAATCTCACTAACTCGAAAATCTCAATAAGTCGTAATAAACGGTCGGTCCCTTGCGACTACGAGTTATCGGGATTCTACTGTATATGTATACTTGTATTTGGTCCACTAGAAATTCACTTACTTAAGATAACTTCATACTAAACTAAACTAAATAAGTACATAACTATGTATTATGTGGCAAAAACTTTCGCGAAACAAATGAAATTAAACAAATGTGAGTAAAATTTTGTTGCACAGTTACAAGGTTATAAAAGATTGTGGAAAACTAACAACGAAATCACTGCAAAATAAAAGCAGTTAAAGTAATGCATTGAAGAAATACAACTGAATTTTAGTATACTATACAAAGTTTCAATTTCAAAGCATATAAAAGGAAATTCTTTTATATATCTGCCAGTGGTTCCTACAGCGAGAACGTGGAAGTAGCTACTCGAGTTTACATCTACTTTATACTCGTACATAATGGTTAAATACATACTTGTGTTTACTTTCATTTCATTAAATATATTTGCTTTATATAGTTTTTTAGTGGCAACAATATATAACTACATATTATCGTTGTTGTTGTTGTTGTTGTTCTTGTTATTATTGTGGTAGTTATATATAAAACTTTGCCACTTGTTTCACATAAATTTCACACCATAAACATAAAAATTAATTGTTTATTCACAATAACGATATAACGTTTACACTGTAATACAAAGTATAAAAATTAACATGTCTAGGGTAGTAAAATTGAATGAAATTATATTTCTTTTCCCATGTTTATTGTTTTTTTTTTTACCAAAATAAAATCGTTCTAACATGCTTAGTTAGAACTGTTCACATATTTTTCATACCAAATACCATTTCCAAACATTTGGTAAACGATTACTGGCGCATTAGTTCAATTCTTGTCCAACTAGATGATAAGTGGTTAAAAATATTTACTAATAAAGACGATGTGGTGTTAATAATGTATCAGAGCTGAATGTGATATGTGATATATTGACCAATGATCAAAAACTCTAAGATTTAGACCAAGATTACTAACTTCAGAATACTCAAGTTACAAAATGAAATTATTATGATGTGGAACTGAACTTATTATGCCAGATCATCTGATCTGTGATTTTTAAGATGGTCACATACATATACATATTTTTCTATACTTTCTAAACTATAGCGATCATATTTTTAGTGGCAAAACAAATAGCCACGAATTAGGCGAGATTCGCTTATGATAGTGGCCTTCATCTTCGAAAGAGTATCTTACCAATATTCACTGACGGATCTCGGGCAATAAAATTACTTAGATGTAGAACCGATTTAGTATTAAGAGATTTGTTCAAGATTAACGTAACGTAACGCGAGTTACGCACCACCATTAAATCCGAATAGGTGTGCTAAGAGATTTGGAATCCCTTTCAACGACTTCTGTAGCAGCTGTAATGACGGTGAAGAACGAAAGAACACTGAACATCTATGATATGTGCCATACCGTCGATCAAATAATTAAATTCCAGAAATAATCCTGTTGAATGGCCACCCGTTTTATTATATTTTTATTTATTTTATATGTATTTTATTTAATTCCTTGGTGTATGCCAGCAACGGTAGAAGGAGACGGCAAATATATCGATCTGCCATTAATCAGAGGTACAATTGACTTAACTAAAACAGACAATGCTCTGAGTACCACTCTGGACATCAATAGAAATTATTTGAAACATTTTTCAAAGAGCTGAAAAAATATAACCGTAGAATATTATAGCAATAATATCGATCGGATACAATAATCATTGAACTAACCAGAGCAGATAACACTCTGGACATTATTATCAATCATTGGAGACTTGGCTTTCATCACAATTTCAGTTAGAATATAGTGACAGTATGAACTAGATACTGGACTTTCAGTAACCACTCGAATCCTTTCTATAACTACTACTCTCTCTTTTATTACGCTCATTATATAACGAGATATTGATTCTTGAAAACACATACATAGCATGACCAGACTAAAGTATCGGAAATTGGATTGAGTGTGACCTTATTAGATACCTTAATATTACATATTGGATCTAGTACATATTAATCTTTGATCTCTGATGAATGGTGTTGTCCTATCAAACATCGGAATTATTGGTTTTAACTTTTAAAATTGTAATGTTGTTGGCCAAGTAACACGTGTCATTCTGAACTGTCGTAAGAATCGTTAATTTTTATATTCATTATATTTTCAAGCCCCACCAGTATACACAAATACGAGGGCGATTCGGAAACTGCTTAGCCTAGAACAGAAAGCCCGGTATAAACAGAAAAAAGTTAAGTGTTTTGGAAACTTCCATTTGTGCTATGAACACATGTTGAATTTCCTTTCGATCTGCAAACTCCTTCATATAGAAACAGGTGTTCGAAAAAGACGCATCCGAGATGTTTTCACAATGGAAAAATTAGAAATTCGTTGTGTCCTTAAATATTTAAATAAAAAAGGTTTATTGGGCAATAAATTCATAATGATATGGTGAATGTGTTAGGTGAAAGTGTTTCTTCATATGCAACAGTAAAATATTGGGGTGCTGAATTTAAACGTGGTCGAACAAGCATTGAGGATGAACCACGTAGTGGAAGTCCAAAAACAGCAGCAACAACAGAAATTGTAGCCAAAATGATCTACGAAATAAAAGTGCGTAAAATAGCTAATATCATGGTCATCTCAAATTGTCGAGTAAATTTAATTTTGCATGAATAACTACAGATGAAAAAGCTTTCTGCAGGTGGGTGCCGCCTTTGTTAACAGTCGACCAAAAACGCATAGAAATGAAAATTTCTCAAGCTTGTTTAGATCGTTTTGAGAAAAATAAAATGGATTTTATGCGTCGTTTCATAACAGTGGATGAGACATGGATCCACCACTATTCTCCAGAGATAAAAAGAACAATCCAAGCAATGGACTGAAGCTGCAGGAAGTGCTTCAAAGAAGGCAAAGACAATTCAATCGGCTGGTAAGGTTATGGCAAGGTTATGGGACTTCAAAGGTATTTTATTGATTTACTATCTGCAGGGTAAAACAATAAATTCAGAGTACTATTGCAACATTTTCAAGATAAACTTCCTATATTACAACACAAAAACTAATATTTCATCAAGACAACGCACCAGCGCACAAGAGTGTTTTAACAATGGCTGATTTAGCTCCCAGTGACTTTTACCTGTTCCCAAACCTAAAAAAATCCTAACTGGCAAGCGTTTTACTTCAAATGAAGATTCAATTACAGTTGAAAGCCTTGAGGAAAACTATTTTAATCAAGAGATAGAATTGCTAGATAAGCATTGGAAAAATAAAAATGTTTTTGAAAAGCTAACTATTCTCTTTCTGTGCTAGGCTAAGAAGTTTCCGAAACGCTCTCGTAATTAGTAGAGTTATACACAGAAATTTTGTAGTTAATAGGAACCCGAAATAATATGAACATTAAACATCCAATTCATGACTTAACGAAAATCTAATTTATTTAGCAGAGTCTTCTTGTATAATTGGTTCTGAAAGCAAATTTAGTATATCACTACCCATTTCTTTATCGTTCCCGCAGCAGCCAGATGGTCGTTTGGAAAGTGATGATATGAGAGGATCAGAAAAAAAAGGAGTGCGTGCATTGAGTCCTCCATTGTGTTTTTTCTATAATTTTGCATGTGTGTTGCTCTCTTAAATTCCTTAATTCGGATTTCCTGTTCTTTTTTCGACAACATGCCAATTGGTAGCGAGGCATTAGTTATAAAGTTATCACTGTGAATTAATATTTTGTACATACGGCATATAGAACCGTGAGCATTGTTTTTAAAAAGATTTCCGCGGTTTTCCAGGAATATATTTTAAAAGCATGTGCATTAACTTTATAACCACAAGCCATTCTGAATTCTAAAATCACACTAAAGAATTTGTCATTAATCATTTTCAGGTAAAATTTGTGGTGAAATTTGAAGGACTCAAACTGTGTTGGAATAACTTCAGATATTTTCTGTTTTACTTTTTCGACTTCAGTACTAACTAAGTTAGACTAAGTTAGTACTTTTCCAAAAATCAATTTAATAGGTCTACAAAATCGAGTAGAAGAGGACAGAGATTTCTTCCATGGAATAATGCCTCCCATTTTTCCTTGTAGGGGCATAATGCTTACTATGAATAAATAATCATCATTTCTGTTCGATTCAGAGTCTGAAAAGCTTTGCCTGTAAATTGAATGTCAACTATTGCCATCACATCCCACTTATATATCGCAGTATTAATGTCTTCGTTGAGGTTGACGAAAGTTTCCTTCTGTGATTCAATGATCCTTGCAACAGTATTTTCAACCAAGCTCTGAAAGGACACTTCAGCAGATGTATCGGATTCCGACCTAATAGCTCCTTTTTTTTTTGCTGACAACAATGCATCATATGTTGGATATATGTTTTCGTTTCTTATTTTTGCACCAGATTTTATCAATTTATACCAGTGCTTTGTGAAATGCCTGTCCACGTAAAGAGCTCAAGCTTTAACAGGGCTCTATGCAATATATATATTTTTTTTCTGTAATAGTAATATTTTTTTTAATATTTGCTGCTACCACAGTATCAGAATCTACGTTGTATGTCACTTCTGAAGGTTTTCTTTTTCCGACTTTCAGTTGCAAGCTGTGACACTCTTTTAACTTGTGTCCAAAGAAGTGTCACTTTTCAGCTCAACTAATATAATTTCACTGTCTAAACATTCTTTGTTACGTTTTTCAAAGTACGATAGTAATTGGTTGCAACTCTTACACTTCCCAACTAATTTGCTTATAAAGCTCCTCAACTTTTTTTATTTGTTGGCACTGCTCCTTAGAATATTATGTTTTGCACGAACTAGCAGGCCATATTGGACGATTCACAACAACAATAATCCAAATTAATAAAGAAATCAAGAATTGGACCAAACACGATCGAATCTCTAAAATTGCCCTACCGAAATTATAGCGTATAAAATTTGAAATATCCTATCAGAAATGGCAACTTCTACAATTCACTACTATTCAACTAGATACACACACGCCACAAATATTTGTTTTTTAGTTAATAAACACCTTTTACCTTTAATTAAAATTTATGAGAAAATTTATACAGAATTGACTTAAAAGCGTCAAAATAACGCACTGACTTATTTGTCGCCAAATTCCAAAACTCCTTCAATATTCTTGAAGCCGAGAAATAGTTCGGCAAAACTGATATTGAAGCAGCTGCTTTATTCTAGCCTGACAGATGAGCATGATGATATATAGCCCAGACACTTGTTAAATCAGTTGAAGAACTATAAATAAATGGTGAAGTTGTTAACTCTCCAACCTCTCAAAGAAGGATAATTGCTTTTCATTGATTATCCTTAGAGAAAGCGAAATAAGGATTCCTGTTGCCAGAATCATCTCTTTACTAAACCACTTAAAAGACGCGATTGAGAGGCAATCATATAGGCCAATATCCCTTCTGTCACCTATCATGAAGAAATTGAAGCCTTTATCCTATTCGTCACAATCGTGGATTCTGTATAATACAATGCTTAAACTAACAGATACCTGGCTTGTAACTTTCACTCACAAGTTAATCGGAAATAAAGAACTACATAAAAGAGCATTGGCTTAATAGAAGAGTACAATTTCTACAGTGTAGTCACCTTCGTTAGATTTTGTTCATGCTGACAAAGCAGTTGCTTCTGGAACATCATCGGGGTAGTATAGTATAGTATAGTATATAGAGTTATATGCATGTTCCGTTTATCGCAGATCCTATGCGGCAGCTTTCACACCATCATGGAATACTCTATGAATTTTACAAAAGCTTCTACCCAACCAACCCTATTTCACCTCGACCAATGGATTATCTAGTATAGGATAATTTTATAAAATTATCAAAATCATAATTTTGTTAAGAAAATCTTCAAATAATTATTTTTATATTTTTTACAGTTTACTTTATTACTAAAATCTTATTCAAATATTACTTTGATAAAACTATCATTCTGGTGTTGCTGACCGGTTATAATCATATTTTCATCATGGAAATTATGACCACAAGCATATACTTGATTACTAGAAACATATATATGATTGATCGCACAAACAAATTGTAACTGCAACATAATATGGTTGCGACAGTTGTATAAATAATTATATTGCTCATAAATTTGTTAAATAACTTGTAATCATATTAAAAAAGGCTGTCTTCGTATCTTAACCATATTTATCTCTACGTGTGGAAAAAAGTTCACATTAATCTAAATATACATTTTAAATTCTTCAAGTTGTCTTCACCAACTCTAATAACAATTGTTTAACAATATATTGTACTTTAAAATAATTCCATTAACTACAATTCCAAAAGTGTCTTAACAATCAAAATAGTTTATTATTACTGACATCCATTCAAATTCAAATTTTCAATTTAGAATAATTTTCATATCCTGAACAATATTCTTTGAAATTCAAACACTCTAATTCGTGATTTATGTACGTGTGTAAAATTATTTTATAATGAAATCTAACAGCAACGATTTTCTAAATTTAAATTTACCAAAAATTAAAGCATTCACTTGGCGTAAAGACGGCCGAGTACTCTTACAACAAATATTTTGAATTCCTTCCAAAGCACAGATATTCCAAGCTAAGCAAATACATAAATAAATAAATACATAATTAAGCAATAAAGTAGAGAGAGTGGGAAAGGAAATTAAATCAAATAGATAGACAGAATGACTGACTGGTTGGCAGAAGTTTAGTTCTTTGTTTTCTAATTGACTTCCGCAGCAAGAAAAATAGATTTTATTAAAATCAAAAATAACTTTGCGCAATAACAACCAAAGATAATAATAAATTGTAATCTTGATGACCACAGCGACATTTAAGGAAATTGTTTTTTATACTTCTACTGCAATTTTGCTGTAAAATTTCAAGGTCATATAAATACTTTAAGAAAATTTTTGAAAAAAAAAACTTTAATTTTGTATATGATTGTTTGAAATTTTTCTAAACAAATTTTACCAATTTAATATGACAAAGCAAAAGATTTAATTTTTCACTTTTACATGCAAATAGTTGTACAAATTGATAATAATTTATTTTTAGGAGACCATCTACAGAATTTCCATATGTTTAATAAAGTGAAGCATACAAAACTCATAGCAATCAAATTTCTGCATATCTTCCATATAATAAAGCAAAAATTTGCATGCAATATGTATATAAAAGAAGTTAGAGTGCAATATTCGGCTGTGCCGAATCTTTAATACCCTCCACCTAAACGCAATAAGAAATACAGAAACTACACTGGTTATAGGACTGGCATATCCTAATTCTGTGTTTTCTATTCAGTCTTAGTGCAAATTTTATTATCATTTTATATACTGCTTGAAAGACAATATTACCTGTTGGTCGTAAAGCACTAATGTGATTTTGTTTTGAATGTTTTGAAATTTTATCTAATTTTGACCATTTATAATTGATGTAATTACCAATTCTTACCAAAATTTACAGAGGTTGTCTGATTTTCATAATAGTCTTGAGTGTAATTGAACAATTTATACAATTAAAGTATAAACCAGTTAGAGTGCAATATTCGGATGTGCCGAATCTCAAATACCCTTCACCTAAACGTAAGAAGAAATACAAAAACTACACTGGTTATAGGACTAGTATATGCTTATTCTAGTATAAAACAGAGTATAAAAAAGTATAATAGCGAGTTCAGATATGATCCTTAATTGTGATAATCGCAATTAACGCCATTATTGAGCTCAATGTTCCATATAAAATCTCAATTAATTATTGCGCAATAAGTACGAAATTGTTATAATGTTGAGTAAGATTTCGAATGCAACACTGTTCACAACTGTGTTTAGTGAACAAAATTGTATAAAATGGCAAATGTCAACAAAAGAAAACAAAAGAAATCATTAAAAAATCAATGTGAAGGTAAGTTTGTTTACATAGAAACACAACAACCATATAGAGTATTTTTTGTATTGTTTTCCAACTGTCAAATGATTATTGAGTAAGCTGAAAATTACGTATGCCTGAACACTTAAAATAATATTGTCAATTAACCGAATATTGACTCAATTAAGTTTCATATCTGAACACAGTATAAGACATAATGTGAGGCTTTTTTGTTTGAATTTGATCTCAATAATATTATTTGCAAAAGATTTATGGGTGGCATAGTAGAAGTGGACCAATTATTGAAAGCTTCTAATATGCACTTTCTTTCCATTTGTCATTATATTGTTTCAATATTTTACGCATGTTATTAATTGATGATGTTGGCAAATACTTTGAGTTTTACAATATAAATTTGAATTTATTTTCAATATGAACCACTGTTTTGATGGTGATGCATATGTACATTTTCTAACATTACTATTTCACAACTTAAATTAAAATAAAAAAACATAGTAATATAAATATTTGAAAGAATTGTATACAATTACAAATCATACGAGTAACATACATATGTACGAGTATTGGTAGATTTATTAGACTGCTCCGAAATTCTATAAAGGATAACTGGTTTTCGTTTATAACTCCCACTATTATATAGTAAGTTTCATTGGAAAGATAAGTGCTCCACTTGTACTAATAATGTTAGTAGTTATCATTTAAAACTCATTATTTCATAATGAGACCACAGTAAAGTAAAACAAAGTTAATTGCTATGTAAGGGCTAACGATACACTATCATCAAATATCCATTTTTATGAATTAGTCTAATGTTCAAAAAAAAAAACATTACTACATACATATGTATGTTGTAATAACTTTCAAATTAATGCATAAATTACTTAAATTGTTTTATTTAGTTTAGCTGTTTTTTTTTGTTGCTTACCAAATAACATTTATTTAGTGCAATTTTTACGATTGGTTTATTTGCTAAAGTTATGTGCTCTAATTAAACTATACGAGAGTGTAATGAAAACAGAAACAAAAATAAAAACAACAACAACAATAAATATAATATTTAGCCAATATTTGTATTTAGTCGGTTTGGTTTGCTATTGAAAATAATTTGCATTTATTATTAGTACTAATTGCCGGGCAGTGTTTGTTCGTTGTTTTTGTACAAAATGTAATGAAAAAACTTGTGTAAAATACCGAAATATTTTTGAAACAACAATAGAATTACGAGCAACAAACAAATGCTGAAAAACAAAACGGAAATATGAATATTTAGTACAAGTATTGTACTTGCACCAAGAGTACAAGTTGTAGCAAAAGTAGACGGACGTTTGGGGGAAAAAATTAAAGATGAATATTGGACTATTTGTCGGAAAAAGATTACAGTGAGCAGGGAGACAACTTTTTTCATTGAAAAAGATTACAATTCGTATCCGGTTTTTCTGGACGAAGGTCATATGAGATTCAGGAACAGTAGATTATTAGCCCAAAGGCAGGAATTTTAACTAATTGCTGACTTGAATTCGATATTTCAGGCAAGTAGACAAAATTGTCCAGTTTCCTCTCTCATGAAACCCATTCATATTAGAATAATGAAAAACTAAGGGAATCCACATAAAGGAGTTAACAAGTTTCATAGTGATACGCGGCATCTTTTAAGCCTTTTAAATCTTTCATACTGGATGGAATATTCCCATTTCAACTGTCGCTAGAATACTAGGGAGTAGTCAGGGTACATTCCCAGATGATAGTAAGAGTTGTTGTAAGAAAGTGAACTATATACCACAATGTCTATATTCTAATTATCGTTTTTAAGAAAACGCTGTAAAATCTGGTTTATGTCCAAGTCAGAAATATCCTCACTCCGGGTAATTTCTGCAAGGCACAACACACATACGTAACATAAGGTCAGTGGGTACAGCCTTATAAGACGTTTGTCGCTACTATCGAGAAAAAACACAGCGTTCATTCAACAATGAGAAAATATATTACAGATAGCTCAGAGTTTAACCAACTGAAAAAACAAAACACATTCTAAAGACCAGAGGAAGGTAGTTCCAGACTCCAGTGAAGCCTTGTGGAATTGTTATATTGAAAGTCGATCGCGAAATGAACTTTGGGTCTTGTGTACATTAAACAAAAACTTTTGGGTGTGTAAGCGGTCATAACATCTATTCTAAAATGTGGTGCATTCTTCTGGTGGAGACAATAGACGTATTTTATTTATAATTAAGTGGATTCCACTTCTAGGGCAAGTCTGCAGGCGTTGCTGAACATACTTAAGGTGTGGTCACACAAAGCAAATGTTTACCCCACATTTGTTCGACGTTGCAGATCCCTTTATGATCTCAAGCATAAATCGTTATCAGACAAATAGTTATATTATAAATATGGTTATCAAGTTGAAATTCGACAACAATCATTCTCATACATATAGACATTTATGAAGATTAGTCATAGCTTCCATATAAGTACCACTTCTGAGAAACATATTAATCTACATGTCTATCACATAAATATCGAAACAAAATCTTACAAAGTCGTATTTGCAAAATCGTCTCAACCTAAAGATTTTTAATAAACACAATTTGGGGCTAAATGAGGATACCGTGAAAAACTTTGCACAAATAATTTTCGTTTACATTTAAAAAAGTAATGATTATTTTTTTCATTTTGTTTTTATGAAATTACATTAAAATGCAATATTGAAATATTCAATTTATTTTGACGTAATATTTTTCTAACAGCATGTAAAAAATGCCCAACACATAGTCACTGAAACATGCAAAATGGCAACACAAGAGAACATTAATAAACGGCAACAATAATACAAAATCAACAGATTCATTTGAAACACCATCATTATCAACAGCAGCGCCAACAATATCAACATCATTACGAATAACATTGGTGCAGGCAAAATCAACAACAATTCCCAGAGGGAAAAATTGCTAGGGCTTCACTTTCTAGGCCTTCTGCAACACTGTCTCTTAGAAGATGTTATGTCCAAAGTCTTTTTTTGCTCCTCCTTCTAAAAAATTTCATAATTTAACAAGTACGAGTTTCTATTCTGCTGGACCGAATCATATATACCCACCACCAAATCATATATTATGAGATGATCGACATAAAACATTGTACCATAATTTCTATTTCGTTTAGGTTTATTTTGGTTGACTTTCATCTCAATAACGATATTTATAAACAATTTATGCATATTCCAGTTATAATGAAGAATTTACTCATATCATTTATATCATTTGTATCTTTCTTTCATAAATGCCCTTTGTTTTTTTAACGTGTATCATAAAGCGATTTACTTCAACACAATAAATTAGGTACCACACAACAAAATGGACCCTACGAAACTAATCTAGGCCTCTAAGAACGTGAAAATTGTCAGCTCTGTATACTCTGTGGTTATTTTCGGAAATGGGGCTTTTATGTGACTAAATTTCACAAAAGTCAATTGTATAATTTTTATATACATACTTATAAATGATCTGAGTAAAATTTCGGTTCGATGTGGAAGTATAGGTTAATGAATTTTTCAAAAGAAGTCCTTATAAGGTACATAACTATTTGTGTCGAATTTCAACTTGCAGTGATTTTTATAAGAGATTTATGAGCATTTGAGTTGTTGATATGGGGGCTATAGCCAACTATAAATCGATCGTCATAAAATTTAATACGACGATTTTTAAATAAGCATGGACTATGTGTGTGGATTTTAACTTGATGCTTGATTCTTTAGACGAGATCTATGAGCATTTAAGTTATTTTCGGAAGTGCATTTTATATGGGGCTATAATGAAATATAGAACAAACGTCATTAAATTCGATACCATGATTTATAAATATATGCCGATTTCTTGATGTCTGATTTCTATAAGACATTTATGCGCATTTAAAAGATTTTTTTTTACTTTATATAGGGCTATGTCAAAATATGAAAGAATGCAAACAAAATTTAATTTGGCATGCATCTTATTTTTGCTGAATTTTGTTTTGAATTTTTCGTTTTTATATGAGAAATTGTGGACCGATTGTGAACAACACTTTTCCTTCTATAATAAAAATAAAGAATGCAAAATTTCATGATTGTATCTGCATTATATTTTATGAAAACAGCAAAAAAATATCTGAAAAATATTGAGGTTACCTAAATCTTTGGTTTGTAGATCGGAGACTATTGAAACGATTTTGCCCATTTTCAATACTAAACATTTCGGTAAATGTTTTGGAGACATTTCATTGCTTTACATTTTTTATAAAACGCGATCGTGTCTTAAACATGACTAGATCGTCTAAGAATCTTATAAGGACCCAGAATATATACACTTGTTTATCCTACGACCAATATTTCGATGTGTTACAAAGTGAAGGACAAACTTAATATACCCCCATCTTTTTGATGGTGGGTATAAAAATCAAACATGTATTCTTTTTCCTGAAATCCGACCAATAATTAAACATAACGGGGGTTTTTTAGTCACTGTAGATCAGTGATCTGATAGCTATTTATGCAATAAGCTACAATTTTTAAATAACTTTGTTATTTAGAAATAAAAGGACACATTGCCAGAAAATTTTAGAATTGTTTATTTTTTAGGATGTCATTGACGATTCTGTTAAAATAGGTTATGTTTTTAAAGGATTTTTTTAATATCTTACTTTGTTCAACAACTGTTAAATTAATTTTAAAAGTGATTGAATTATTCGAATTTTTCATGTTATTTGAAAAAGAGAAAATTCTAATCACTTCAATGCTAATAGTCATGCCACGATTACTTGGCAGATCTCCTTACAGGTCTTCAACGAAAGACATTCAAATAGCACTTCGAAAGTAGGCGTGTAAAAAGTAGCGAGTAGTCAAGGCTATCAATGACACGTTGTGTAAAATCGAAACGAAATTGTCTGCAAAATAAGGCCTTTAGAAAGGCCCCTCTATCGCATATTTTTTACCGATGGGTATAATTGTTGTACATGCCGCATGGAATATGGGAATGTTAAACGTCCTTTCAAAAACACTTTTAAATAAATGAACAACAGAACAAAAACCGCACACACTCATGCATAACTCTCAGAATGTGTCCCTCCTCCACATGTCTCTTTGTCTAATGTGGTATTACTGTAAACATCTGAACACATTCTGGGCTTACATGCCCAACTGTGTCCAATTGAACATAGACACTTTTGCTCACATTCAAACAGAAAACGTACAAAGTTGCTGTTGCACAGTTGTAGAGAACAGTGCGGTCAAGATGAATCGTAAGTGGAGCAGTAGAGTTTTAGCTGTGAGTTGTTTCTCTAATGAGCCAATTCAACCACAGGTACATATATGAGTGTGTTTTGTGTGTATTTCAAATGTAATTCAATGTTATGAAGGATTGTTTAACTAGAACTTTGTTTTCTAACAGGAGCATCGAGAAAAAAAGTTTTTACATTTTATTTGTTGACATGTCAGTAGTAAAAGCCGTGGCAATTCAATTTCGCTCAAAAATTCACTATGAAAATGTAAAAGCTACATTTTGAAAAATTCGTTATATTTCCAGTCAACATAATTGGCGTGTTTGTGCATTTAAAAATCCAAGAGCAATTGTTGAGAAGTCTTTGCATACTAAAGGTGTCATTATATTGAGCGCTATGTGATCTGGATTTGTGAATTTTGGACTATTATTAATGACATGGATATCAGTGACATGTGGATTCAACAGGACGGTGTAACATGTCAAATAGCCACTGAATCAATGAATTTGTTTTAAACCTTACTCTTTCCAATGCATTGAACAGTTAAATAATTTTCATATACAATATGATTTTCATATACAATATATTCTTTGTTGTATTTTATTGGTTTGAAAAAAAAAAACAAAGTTCTTGTGGGAAATCCCTATACTTTTTATATCACATTATTTTTGGACATTTTACTTCTGGCCAAAAAAACCATCATCTGACAACAAAATTGTTTTAGGCTTAATGTTGAATTACATTAATTGTTAACAAATAATACCATTCGGAGCGATCATTCATGTATTTGTGCAAATTATATCCCTTAAAGGTATGAGCGTGTGTGAATGAATGGTTTGGTAAATAGCAGTAATTGTACTGCCAATTGACTGCAAAAATAGCCAAAGGTCACAAAGACTTGTAATATTTATTTTTGCAAAAAGAAATTGTAACATATTTATTTGTATTTGTTTTTAAACATACAAAAAAAAAATAACGATTAAATTATAATTATATAAATTTGAATACATTTTAGGGTTAATTACTACTATCATTTATTTTTCCTTGTTTTGCATAAACTTGACTCTCATTTACTCATTGATAAACACATCTTTAAAGAGAAATTTCACAAAAAAAAAAAAAAAATTAAATATTTTTTTTATTCATTCATAAAAAAAAAGAAAATATCATGAATGAATTGTTTTTCCCTTTTATGGTACGTTTTCTTATTCTTGATTACAAATTTCCCTCTGTTTAGATAGGCCATCCCCATGATATCATAAGTAGTTGAGTAACCACCAAAAAGTACGTTCTACATATATTTTATTTTACTCACTAATTTTTACCATGTATGTTTATTATATGTTTTATACATATATCAGTACAGATATATTACGTTAATAATTACAATAAGAGTGAAAGAGAATAAATACTGATATTGCAGTATAATTGCATATTACATTATTAGCATAAAGTAAAAGTAAAGAGTGAAAGAATAAAAAGTACTTTACGGAACTGTAATCGATAGACTATGGAAAATTTCAGCCTTTTCAAATCTTACTGCGTAACTAAAAGGTTCAATTTAAATAAAAGTGGCCCTCGTAATAGAAAAAGTAAAACGTGGCTTAATTATATAATAGTATAATGATCACATCATTTCAAAGTGAATTATTTAATATAAAATTTAAAATTATTGAATTTTATAATCCAACTTTTACAAAATTTTGCACGAAATTCACGTTAATCAAACAGGTAAACCATTTTTATATAAAATTGATGCTTTCTTAAATTAAATTATCGTTTTATAAAAATAATAGGGAACATTTGTAAGTGCGACAAAATTTTAAAAGTTTACCTCATAGATTTGGGAGTAAATCTATAAATTTTAAGGAGTTTTCCTTGGGAATATTTCTAATATTCTGTCAGCATTTTCCACGATAATCCGAAGACAAAAGGTAATTAAAAATTGTTGAAATGTACACGACATTGACTTTCTAAGTAATTTATTTTTAAATCCGATAGGAAATCCAAATTCGTCACCAAAATATTTCTTAGAAAGTCTCCCGAGTTCATTATTGGACACTGGTCCAATGAGAAACCGTCACGTGTTCGCTGTTAATACGTGTTACGTAACTCGGGAGATCACTTGTGCGGGAGACCGACCAGTAGCGTGGAAACCCGTCAGACCTCTAACGCACAATCTAAAGTGGCAAATTTTAATTCAACTAAACCAGCATTTTGAGAATACTTCAATCGAAATTTACACATATATGAAACAACAAATAATCTACGATACTAATCTATATCTCTAGTTCAATTCCATAGTTTAATATATTAGAACCTAATATTCCAACAAAAATTATTGAAAACCCTGCAATTACTAAACTAACTAAATGCTAACTTCTAAAAATAATAGTTAAAATATGCTTAATTTAAAATGCAAACAAAAACACAATTCTTATATACTATTGCAACTACAAATCCTAACCTAATTACCGTAAAAATTTCTAAAACTAACTATAAAATATTTTAAACTTAATCTATTATTATAATTTTTCTAAAACTAAAACTATTTCATATTTGATTTAACATACATACATAGTAATGAATTTAGTATTTTCTTCCTAATTGACACATAACTTAATATGTAAAATATCCCTGTATTTTATATTTATATCTGCTAACCCTATATTAATTACTCTAAACTAAAATAATCAACACAAAAGAAACCGAAAAATCACCAAATGTCATCAATTAATGCAGAAGGCCTTCATGCAGCTTGGACAATTGTTTTTGTAAGTTTGTTTTACTACTTTCATTCATAAGTTTTATTCATTAAAAATATCCCAATCAATTCGAATGTAATAAAGTGATCTCTCTCTTTATTATTTTTTTTATATGTCATTCGACATTCTCACTATAAATTTTATATAGGTTTAAAGCAAAGAGAACACTTTGTATAAATTCGATTTGATTATACCAACAAAATTTATACTTATAATAATAACAAAACGTATACTTATAATCGGAGATAAATGAAAAAACAAAAGTAACATTTTACTGGCTCTTCACTGAAAGAGAATCTCTATCCATAAGTATTTGGTTTGTTTGTTCTTTTACATTTACATTATTATTATTTTTTTATCAATAATTATTTTCCTAAATCTAATTAACCCTATAATGAACTAAAGTTTTTTTATTAATTAATTATTAAATATATTTTTTATGAGAGATTTAAAAACGGTATTGAAATTTAAAAATGTAGTAAATCTTGTTAGTGAGAATAAACTGAAATAATTTAATTATGAAATAGTAATCTTTTCAATGTAAAACTTTTAAGGTCTTTGGTAAAGTAAGGGTGTGTTAGGGGTTTTTCTAATTAAACATTTCTTTTGGCCATTGAAAAACCATGGATGGGTGGGTATTGAGGCTTATAGCAGGGACATCTATGCTATAATCACAGGTCTAGTAATAATTGAGATGGTATTTTGGATTAAAGTAACGAATCAGGGCTTAAACGCATGTTAATTTTTTTTTGTAATGAAGATAAAAGGTCGTACACAGGAACAAGATCCCCGCCCTCCACTACCGAACTGGCTAGTAATCTAGAACATGCGTACGGTTTCCTAGTGTGATCGAATAAAGTTTTTTTTTTATTTTACCACCTTAAAGAAACATATCCAATAAATATAGAACATTACAGAAAATGGCGCCCAACGTGGGGCCCGAAAACAGTAGAATACAGACTCAAGTGGTTTACATGAATTTGAGGAATATGTTCAAAATATTAGAAATCACTTGTAAGTTCGTGAGTTGGTAAAACAAATTTGTATGTAATAGCTTATAATAGCTTACGTAATATCAAATGTAAATTTATGTTTGACATTCGGTGTAAACGCTTCTATTATGTTTAAGATTATGGTAAGAAGGCTCTCAATATCCTCTGTGCATTCTAAAGGCTTCTGGTTGTAGATTAAATAATAAATAATATGTAACAAAATTATGATGTAGATGTTGTCAGTACTGTGCTGTGGGCTACAGTTGCACCATCTTTGCTTTCAGCAAAATAGCGCTACACACACTAAGCGTAATATTATATATTTTTAGTGCAGTCATTTTTCCCTAAAGGATCAATATTATGCGCACAATTTCTAAATGAAATCTAATCAACAGCATCAGGTTACTAATAAGTATTTATAAAAGTTAAAAATTTGGTATTTACTTTTCTCTTAATTTCATATCTTTAGCAAGCATAATTACAACAATACAAGAAACACCTTGTAAACTTTTATAATACATCATAAGAATAATGAATATTTTAAACACAACAGAGTCAATACAATGGAGCGTATAATTAAAGTGTAAAATTGCCTCTGAGCCAATATACTTGCCTTCAAACAATCGCACTCATATGATATATGTATGTAAGTAAGTGAATATGCTCAATCATGTTATATGCTACACTATGCATGCATGCAAAAATGTAAAGCACTGAGACAGATGACAGCTAGTTCAGTTTGAAATTTAATGTGGCAACTAATTTGATTCCCAATTCCATTGTAAAATTATACACAAACTTTTATAACGTAGAACGTAGTACTCCCGAAGATTCTTGAAAAAAAAAACAATATTCATCAAGCATTATCATAGCTTGAGATACGTTTCGATAAATACAATAACTCAAGTTATTTCAAAGAAATTTTCGAAATCTTTTCCTTAAAATGCAATCAATAGTTTATAAAACGGAACAACAAATTTAATATCCCCTGATTTTGAGAAATAAATCCAAATTAAGCTTAGATGTGTCAGCATTTTGCTGTATTGTAAATAGCTGATATGCATACATACATACATACATACATAAAAATGTATTCTTATTTTAATTGTAATATTAGGTAAGTTCATTCTGGATTAGTTATAACAGGATATCGGGAAGGGGTATACATATATATACTGATAGCCAAGTTTTAATAAAGTCTCTGACCGGTATATATACTACTTCAATTTTGGTCCAGCAATACCGGCCATCCTTAAATAGGATGGCGAGACATTCGACAGTTGCACTGATATGGGTGCGTAGATATAGAGACTTAGTGGGCAACTGTGTTGCTATAATCTGGCGAAGAATGGTACCATGCTACCTGATGTAAACATATACCATATATGTGACATCCCGTATCAATATGCAAGCAGCAAATTAGTAATATTTACCATAAGCTTCACGAGTACTTCTATTTGTTAAGACTGCAGCGATTACAAATTTGTAATTTAGTGTTGGTGATTACTGGACACTGTAAAGACAACGCTCCTTCAATAGTCTATCTGAAATGTCAGATTCGAAAATGTCTTCATTGGAAGTAGCATTTGGCTACCGCAATCTTATAGATAAATCATTTACGGTGGAACTACTTGATCTCTAAATGTGCTGGTAAAAACCTACTCTATCTCTTTGTAACATTATATAACCGGAATTATATTTTCTCTCTTGTCTTCATCTTTCATATCTGTCTTCTATTTCTATCCATCTCCCTTCCCCATTCCTATCGTTGTAGTTAACTCAAAGGGACCATCGAAATGAACCGAAGTGAGCTGTGCGTTGCTACAGCCGCCTGCTTAGCTTAACATTTAGAAAAATCGTAAATATTGTGAGAAAAAAGGAAGTTTTTATTTATGATTTTTTTTAAATTACGTTTTTTCCAAACATTTCCTTCTAAATTCCACTGGTTTAACGTTCCACTCCCTCTTTTTGCTGAAAACCGTAAATTACGAGTGATCGTTACAAACATCAGTACAAATCCAAAATGCCAGCCTCATATGTGAAGTGTACGGTAGAAAAACAATGGCATACAAGTGTCACAATTCAAAGTGGAACAGAAGAATGGATGAATTAGTTAAGAAGATGATGGTAAAATTGTTAAATAATACAATACGAGTACAAAAGCAACAACGAGAACAATTAGAGGATTATGTTATTAAAACATTTAAATTTGAGTTAGAGAAATTAACTAAGCGTATAATAAGTGGCTCGTGTTACACATGCACCACACACACACACACACATCACATCATACACATACGTACAAACGTTCGAATCCATGCACACAAATACATGCATCATGTACACTGTAATAGCATTATAATTGTTATGGTTGATGAATGTTGGTGAGGAGTGTGTGCGATATAAATGGTGCAAATATTTAGCATATTAAAAAATTTGATATCAGTATGCGAATTGTGAGGTATTTAATTATTTATTAATTATTACAAATGATTTATAGAATGATTAATTTAAACCTTTGTACGAATGAACATTCTTTGACATTTACTTTTGAAATTCAAAACGACTACGACTTAGAAAGTTAAATTACGACTCTTTCCAGCATTGCTACTGATATTGCGATTTTGAATGTACAAAGAAAAGCGTAGAGTGCAATATCAAGAACAAAGAACGCAAAATAACCTTCTCCCCAAAACGATTTCTCAATAAAGGCATTGTGCACAAAAACATTTCGCACAGAATGCTGATTTTATTAATACAGCTAAATAAAAGATAAATTATCATACAATACTGAATAAAAATAAGATGTCTGTATGACACCAGTCATATACGGATTCTGAAACATTATGATATTTTAATTTAATAGCACTATGAAACGAATTGAATCGCTGCTATAACTATTATTTTAATCAGAACAATTACTATGTTTATTTGAACTGTTAAATATAACATATGTAAATTCGAATCCTAAGCCAAGAAAAATTATCAATAAATTTTAATAATAATTTTCATGTAACAATTCCTACCTTCAGTAAAAATAATTTAATGAAAAATTAAATTTAATGAACTCGAGCCGAAATAAAAGAAATATCAATGATTTATTATTTTAACAATGGCCAACAGATATATTAACTAGCTGTAAAGCAGTCTCCAGTACCAGTCTAGGTTAATTTGTCTTGCTCAGCATCTGATCCTATTTCAGTGGCAGCTATTATAAACCTGGCGGAAGAAAAACGCAAACCAAACCCAAGGAAATAATCAAGAATATTAAGGAAAAAGTTTCGGTGCAGGGATTATAGTAATACTTGCTCTCATTAAATGATATATTTCAATTCAATTAGAAATAGCACAATAACGTTAGTCGGTTCCATGCACCGGAATGATACCAGTTCATTCGGTCAAGGGCTGTAAAAAACAACAACCTACTGGAAAAGACAATAACACCAAGCAATGCTTCAATCTGAGGAGGAAAAGGCATTAAATTGGAAAACAATTTGAGCGTACTCAACACAGTTGGCACAAACGCTAAAAATATACACAAACATATACGAGATAATCTTCTATATGTTATGTATCTCTGCCAAAAAACAAGAGAACTTAGGACAACAATATGAACAATATGAGAATGGAGAAATTTTCACAAACCTGATTCTCATAATAGCCTGAAACGGAAAAAATTAAAGTGTCAAAAAATAAATAGTAATTTACTATTCATTCTCTTACTGTTCATAGTTCTTCTCGGTTTATATTCTTCGTGTCAGTTATAACTGAAAGCTAAAAACATAATTTCTCCTCTTCATATAAAATCCTAGGTAAAGAAGGTATTTCAATTTCTAAGAATTTAGAATTGCATGAACATTTCGTATATCGTAATTACGTTAGTAATTCCTTTGCAAAACATTTATTCTCTCTTTTCCAACTGAATTTTATCCGTGACTTTATACAATTCATAAGACTCTGAAAGTCTATGGAAACTTTTTTTATCTAGGAATATTTTATTACTTAACAGCCTAAAAGTATGCACCATTTATTTCGCGAGCACGTTACTCGTGTATGGCTGTATACATATGTATGTATATGCGTGTGTGTGTGTTTGTTTTTGAGTAGGTTACATAAATATTTCCATATTGTTATTTCCAGCAAAAGCATAAATCCCATTTTCCCACAGTCAGTCAGTCATTCTTCACTCACTCACCCATCCATCCATCCATTCACTAACTCACAAACATACAAACAAGTACTCTAGCATTTTGCAACACATTAAATCACACTCATGCGAGTAGTAAGCGGCAGCACATGTTTGTTCTGCTGCTCATTATTTATGAGGAAACGTACTCGTACATAATTTTATGCCTTTCAACTTGTAGACTTCAGTTTTGTTCAGTTTGTAGAATTCTCTCGTCTGTCGTTTGTTATTTAAATGTATAATAATATTTTCAAGGTTTTCTTCATATGTTTGTTCTTTTTGTTTTTTCTTGTTGGCTGAAAAGATTTATAATTGAAGTATTTTGTTTGTGGCAAGTTTGAAAAAGGTCATTAAAGGCACTAGTTCATTTCAACAGAGCTTTGGTAAGACTCTTACTTGTAAAAATAAAATAAATTTTAATAATCAATTACATTCTAACTACACAATTATGTTTAATTATGTATTAGGAGCTGAATTAGAAAATGTATGAAATTTCTTAAAATTTATTTGTTTTATTTACTTTAACCAGAGCCTAATGAATGATCCCACTCAGAAAATGTATTTTGTTGAAACTAAGAAAATACGAGTAGGTTACAATATAATGGAGTAAGTAGTATTTGTAGACCATACAGTTAATTTTATTGATATCAAATTTATAGCAAAAACTTAATACGGAACTATTTTAACAGAAACTTCATAGACTTTGAAGATATGACAATACCCGCTATCTGATAATGTTAACTACATAAAAATCAAAATATATACAATAATGAGCCGCAATAGCAAGAACTGCTTAAATTGTATTTACGCTGATATTAAAGCAATTGTGGTCATGGAGCAATGGAGAATAGAAATAACACAGCAAACGTCAAGGTATCATGAAAACGATGGCAATTAACAATAATAGGTACACCATCGAAAAGACTGTATATTTATTTTTTTTTTTTTAATTTTTTACTACTGGACATTTCTGCAATGCTAAGCTAAATATTGTATAAAAATACTTAAAGAGCTTTAGGAATACGGCTAAATGCCTAAATAAATATTTACAAAATCTGAACGCAACTCTGCAACGCTTAACGAAGGATATTTTTTAAGTTCCGCATAACCTAATGAAGCAGGATTAACTCAAGGAAGTATCCTGGGACCCTTCTTATATTTGATATATACATCTGATACTGCTATTTTAAGCATTCATGAAAACTCTCAAGAAGTATCTCGCGACCTAAACAATCATATATCTGAATTAGAAAACTGGATAAAGCAATGGAGGATAAAAGTTAATGAGCAAAAATGCACACACATAACTTTTATATTGCGTAAGCTAAGCTAAGTTTAGATTGCAAACTCTTGCTTTACAACTCAATCATATAACTTATGTGGTGTTGTGGAATATAGCTATGGAGGCTAATGTAGACAGAATTCAAAGATGTCAAAACAAATTCCTACGAATGATCACAATTGTTTCCTGGTATAAAAAAATTCGAATATTCATAAAGACCTAAGCATGCCTTTGGTAAAAAAAATTCTGCAATGCAAATCGCTGCTTTGGAATTTGAACATGGAAACAAGAGAATTACGGGCATGCTCATATTAATTATAAATTTAATTACAAAATATAATAATACAAATATAAACTGGAATGTTTCCGACAACAATGTTTTCCTGTATGACCGCGAAGGAAAATACAAAAGAGAATTCCAGATGTTTCCCTTCCAAATGTTTCCCTGTGTAAACGGGCACTAACACACAACGTCAAAAGACGTGAACGGTAATCGGGGCGTTAATTCTCTGTGGAATATAGGTGATGTAAATAGTATGAAGATTAGGAGTATTCTTTACCGTGGAAAATGAATGCATCAATCGACACTTTAAAAATGTAATTGGTTCAGCTGCCTTTACACGAAATTCTAATGCCCAAAACATCAAGAGCTTTTGATAATTAAAAATTTCTATCTGCCATAAATGCAGATAAATTTATGTTTTAGATCGTGTTCTCAATCTCCGTGTGACCATGTGAAAATTAATGTCAGCAGAGCAAATAGCAATTGGGCGATATTTTTACACCTACCACCAAAAAGGTATATTAAGGGGGTATATTAAGTTTGACATTCCGTTTGTAACACATCGAAACATTGGTTGTATAACCAAAAAGTCTATATATTCTGGGTGCTTATAAGAGCCGATCTAGTCATGCTCGTGAATCTCTCTGTCTGTCCGTCTGCTAAAGGCACAATAAAGCCTCGGAAAAAAGACTTGGAGTAATGGAATGTATTTGGCATTGGAAATGGACAAAATCGGTCCAGTACGATCCGAGCTACAGACTAAAGTTTCAGCCAACTTCGATTTCTTTTAATATTTGTTTTGGTATTTTCTTCAAATATAATGCAGATAATATTATGAAATTTCGCACACATTATTTTTTTATAGAGTGACAAGTTCTGTTGAAAATTGTAAGAATTTCTAATAGCCCGAAATATCGGTCCATGTTTGACATAGTCCCCATATAAAGTGCATTTTCTAAAATAACTTATAAATATCACTATCATGTTGCAATTCGACATAAATAATTCACAGGAGCATTCTAATCACCGTATCCAATTTTATGATGATTGGTTTATATTTGGACATAGCCCCCATACAAAGTCTACTTCGGAAATTTTTTCGAATGCACATAAATCTCTTATACACATGTTTATCAAATTAAAATTCGACAGAAATAATCCCCATATGTATGTATATATATAAATCATTGTAAACAACTTTTTGATGATCGACCTTTAATTAGTCATAGCTCCCATATAGGGATCACTTCCGAAAAAGAAATTAACCGTTGTAAAATCTTATAAATATCGAACTGAAATTTTTCCCTGATTAGTTATTTGCAAGTAAAAATTTTACTGTTGGATTTTGTGAAGGTCCATAATTGGCCACAGTTCCTATATAAGCTTCATTTTCGAGAATAACTGGAATACCCAAAATAAAAAACTGTAAAATATATCGTTATTGAGATATGAAATTCTGAATTTCATATTTCATAGTAATTCTGAATTACTGTCTTCATATGATAAAAGGATGGCAATGTCTGTTAAAGGAATACATTTTGCTGCTAGTTTCCCTGACTCCTATAGTTAAGGGCACGATTTAACTTCAACCAATTATCTAATTGCAATGAAGTTTGATTACGATATGGGTACCAAGTTTAATATAAATGTAATAGTGGATTTGTGGGCTAAAAATTTTATGTGCAGCTGCATAGAAGAAATATCTCCTTCTACATGATGGAAAAGTGTTTGTGTGTTCACAGAATTGAGCTGCATAGCGGTTCGTATATTGACAGCTCCATGCACTTCTGCTGACACTGAACGCTTGTTGAACACTAATGGTTTCATCCACACAAAAAAACGAAAGACACTAACTGCAGATAATACAGGAAAAGTATGTTTTATATCACATATTTGGAATCCCTCGAATTAAAACATACGAAAAAAGGATACTTCCCAAATAAGTTTTCGGCTGATGATGAAATCATCAAATCTTCTAATTCATTTGAGGAAACACCTTACACTAAAACTAGCATCACTCATTCTGCACCTCACATTTCTTTTAATTATTTTCAGAATAACACTGACAACGACAGTGATAATGATTTTGTTTAATGTAATGTGATATTGTAAAAAAGTTAAGAGATATTGGCCAAAATCTGTTCACTTATTTCGTAATCTATTAAATTTGAGAAACATTTTTTAGTTTTTTGTATTGCATGGTTTTTGAGGAAGTCTATAAGGAAAATTAATTTGAATTTTAATTGTAGTTCATATACTTATACACAGTTTTGGTAAAGTAACTTTTTATGATATTTGAAACATTTTAAAAAATTGCCACATTACTCATACGCTCCACTGTATACTTGATTAATATGAAAAATGTATTGCATAGGTTACATTACCTGAGAAAATTGAGCTTATAGATTTAATATTGGCATCTAGCGTAGAGTCTTTAGCCAAGTCTATAGTTATAGTGTATATTCGAGTCTATAATCAAGACGTGTCTATAGTCGAAACTAAAGTTGAGTGTACATTCTAAGGATGTCCCAACTAGAACGCAATTTTTAAATTTGGCGCCATTCGAAGTGTCATTGTTTGACATTTGAACAATTGTTATTGTTTGCTAGTAGAAGGTACGAGGTTAGCAAAAATGAAGCGCTATACGAATGAACAACGCATTCTCATTGTGAAATTGTTTTACCAAAATGGTGAAAGTTTTGCGGCTATAGTTTGCAAATTGCGATCAATTTGGGGTCACAATAATGCTCCAAAAGAGTCAACTGTAAAGAGATTAATGGATAAATTTGCCGAAACGGGGTCTGCTAGTGATGTAAAGACAACAACGCGCCTTCGATCAGCTGTCGCAGCTGTACGTGATGATGTCACTCAAACTCAATCCACATCAATTCGACACCGACATCAGCAAATTGGTGTCTCCAAATCCACTATGCAGCGAATTTTGACGAAAGATTTGCATCTTCATGCATATAAAGTTCAATTGACTCATGAACTGAATCCAGCTGACCATGGACAGCGAAGGGAGTTCGTTAATTGGGTATTGGAGAGACAACATGAAAATGCTGATTTTGCCGATAAAATCATCTTCAGTGGCGAGGCCTATTTCTATCTTGATGGCTTCGTCAATAGGCAGAATTGTCGCATTTGGGGTGAGGAAAATCCTCAAGTGATTCACGAGAAGCAAATGCATCCTCAACGTGTCACTGTGTGGTGTGGTTTTTGGGCTGGAGGAATCATTGGACCTTTTTTTATGAAAATGAGGCAGGTCAAGCGCAAATAGTCAATGGTGTTCGGTATCGTGAAATGATAACCAGTTTTTTCTTGCCTAGAATTGAAGAAATTAATGTGGAGGGTTTCAACAATACGGCGCACAGTGGCTGAAAATCGTTTTTCGTTGGCCAAAATTCTGTAACTTTTGAACCGATCAAAATATTGAAGTAATTTTTTTTTAATGGATAGATATTTAGTTCAGCTTGGCTCAGTTTTAATTACATTAAAATTGATTGATGACTTTTTAAGGACTTCTAGGTCAAAGTTGAACTTTTGATTTTTTTTAACTTTTGGAGTGAAATATGGGTTTATTTTTTTTATTTACATATTAAAAAATTGAATATTGGAACTTAATAATAATTATAATTATTTTTTGTGATAATGGAATTTTTTTAATGTTACACTCAAAAAAATTTTTTCACTCAAAAAAATGTTTACACTAAAAAAAAATAGTAAAATTCACTGGAGATTTTGCTGTTACTACAGAAAAATTTATTCTTTTTTGCTGTCAGATTTGATAATTTTAAAAAACATTTTAAAAATAAAAACTGCAATAGATTTTATTAGCATTTGTAACAATAGTAGGTTCTATTTATTATTATTTTTAACCGACTTCAAAAAGGAGGAGGTTATCAATTCGAATGGTATGTTGCTTTTTTTATGTTTGTTCCACGATAACCATTTCTGAACCAATTTTAATTTTTTTGTTTGAAAGGGTTTGCTTGCAGGTGGGTCCCATTTAATTTTTATGAAGATCGGACGGACATACGGTTTTTTATTTACCGTTATCTATATTTTTTCTGTGCTTCTCTTATAAATTGTTGAATAACTTTGTGATTTATGAATCAATTTTAAAAATAATTTTTTTATTTGGAAGATATGGCTTGCAGAAAAATATATTTAAGGTAAAAAAAAAATGAAAATTTCAGAAATTGATTGAGATATATCGGGGATATATAGCATAAACCGATTTTTAAGAATATATCGAATATGGGTGTCAAAATTTAGCTCTGTTAATGGGAAAACTTTATAGATTTAGCATAAACCGATTTTTTAGAAGATTAACAAGATTTTCAAAATTCTTTCTTTCAATCAAAAAAGTGCAACAACATTAGTTATATTAAACATTTTTGAAAGTTAATCCAACATTTTATTTGGCCGAAATTTTGAAGTCGGTTTTTTTTAAAGAATTATTTACTAATACTATGTTTTTCGTACTTAAATAACAATGAAGGCAATTATAATTATTATTCATTTGAAACAAATATTGATTGCAAATATTCTATATTTTTTTCTGCGCTATTTCTGTTCTTTAGTAGTTTTTTGGCTTCTTCATCTAAATCCCGATGTTCCACTTTCCATTGATTTCGAATATTGGATATGAACGGATCTGATGTTGCCAATAATATATTAAATAGATCTTCATTTGTGGAATTTCGTGAAATTTTTCTAGTATTGTGCTCTCTATAAAATCTGTAATCCTTGTTCCTTTTTTCCTGAGCCTCCTCTGATAGCTCTCCAAGTGGCACCAAATGATATTTAATGATATCTTCTCCATGATAAAGGATTTTGTGAACTGTTGCAGACATATTTCTCCATTGTTGTATATATTTTTGCAGTTTCCTTAGCATAATCTCCAAATTGTCTAGCGTCAATTTCTTCATTGCACGCAAGTACTTCTAGGATTATTTTAAATCTGAAAATAAGGTTTAAATCCACTCCTGTTATTTCAGATGCTGTTTCTGGATCTAAAAAGAATCTTCGTGCGGTATTGTCATCATTTGTATTGCCTGACCCTTGTTTTGGCTGATCTATAATTAATTCAAATTTGCGATATTCATCTTGAACATGTTGCTTTTTTGAACTTCTTAACTCTTTGTTGGTTCCATTGTTTCTTATGGATCCTGAAGACTCGAAATCCAAATCATAACTGATTTTTAGTATATGTTCCATAAGTCGTCATTTGATCCACAGTAAAAAGTCATGAAAAAATATGTGATGCTCTTGGTAGTCACAGCTAAATTCAAGTGCGGCCGAAAGGGTTAATATCAGGTAAAACTAATTAGTATCTGGCCAATATTGGGTTTTTTTTTCTTTAGTGGTTTAATGTCGCGATTATTATTATAAAATTGTTTATGACTTTGGTTGACCCTAACAGTTTATAACAGGTATATTAGAAAGAGATCATATGTTTACTGTAGAACATATTGTGATATTTTTATGGCTTATTTTTTTGCTAATAAAAACAAAGCCATAAAACCCTTTCGCAGGTATTATATTTAATTATTTTAGTTTTACGTAGTCTAAAGTAAAAAAACATAAACCTTTAGGCGAAAAAGTGAAAATTTAATACACCATTGTATACGAGTAACTATAGGGCTGTTGAAATTATCGTAATTTGAATTTTTTTAGAGTAATTTCATTAAAATTAAAAAAGTGTTCTACCGGCGGGTCGTGGCGGGTGCAAAAGTATATATAGGGTTAAAGAAGACACTTTCACCTTTCTTCGAGTGGTATACGTTTCTTGTTCCCTTTTGTTCCCTAGAAGTTCTATTCCACTAAAGTTTAAATTTCAGAAAAATATAGTAGTTTCATAAATATTTCAGAACGCCCCTAATATTAAACGCTAGAGCGGTAAACACTTACAACAACTAAAGACTATAATCCTACCAACATTATAAAAAAGACCGCAGGCCATTATCGATGATAGCTTGCGAGTAGTAACCATTTATTTTTGACAAAAAACAAATAAAAAACACCTTTTTCTGAAATTAAAAAAACAGTTGAGTTTGACAGCATGCCACGCCCACAATTATTAATAGTTTAACCTAATTTTTTGGCTACCTTAATATGGATATATTAGCTCCAAAAAGGTGTAAAAATTTTAAAAATCGGTGACAAAAAAAAATTCGACTTTTGGCCAATGAAAAACGATTTTCAGCCACTGTGCGGCGCCACATGTCATAGAGCCAGAGAAACAATTCAATTGCTGCATCAGTCATTTCCCGGACGTGTTATTTCGCGTTTTGGAGACCTTTAGATTTTTTTCTTTGGGGTTTTTTGAAGTCGATGGTTTACGCGAATAAGCCGACGACGACTCAAGCCTTAAAAGAGGAAATTAGACGCTGTATTAATGAAATACCGCAGCATTTATGCAAAAAGGTCATTGAAAATTTCATTAAAAGATCGTGTGTGTGCCAGAAAAGCCGCGGCGGCCATCTGCACGATATCTTGTTCCATACATAACCTCATTCTGTCTACTTTACGATATAATAAAGTTTCGCGACTTTTTTTTTAATATCTTTGTTTTATTTAAAATTTAAAAATTGCGTTGTACTATAAAATAAAACTCTATATTTGATCGTCTCTTGTTAGGTCTTTTGTTAGGTGCACTAATATATGATAGGTATATCAAAAAGTGTCTATAGTCGAATCTAAAGTTGAGTTTACAGTCAAGTCTATTTCAGAGTCTGTAGTCTAGTCTTTCGTCGCGTCTAAAATCAAGACGTGTCTATAGTCATATCTACAGTTGAGTTTACAGTCAAATCTTTATTCGAGTCTATAGTCGATTCTATAGTCGAGTATATGGTAAAGTCTGCATTAAAAGTGTGAGCCACAAACAATTTCAGAATTGAATATATGCCGCAGTTGTTTCTACTATATTGTACATTGTAAGTTGTTGCAGTAGATTGTATCTATGTTGTAAAAGGATGGAGAGCAAAAAGTGCTATGTATTCACTTTATTCTTCGTATATTTTATAGCAATCTCAGCTATCTTTTTTGCTCAAAAATAGGTCACAAATGATAATCTCACACAGTAAAATTGGATAATCGATTGTAGTAAAAATCGTGTGAATGACCTTTATATAAATTATTTGCAATGGCTGTCGATTTTATTGCGACTGTCGAATTTTTTACACATTCAGTGATAATAAGTTTTAAGCTAAACTTAGTGATTGAGTAGTAAAGTGTATAAGTATATTGCTCCTCCATTTATTGAGCAGTTCTCTTACAAAAACCGCAATCAAAAAAAATATAGTTTTTCTACGGCTCTGTAAGCATTTTTATTATTTTACCTGGATTTTTACCCATTTTACCGGGTTTTTACCAATTGGATGTTTACCCTTTTCTCATATCTAGAAATTCACCATAAGACTTATATACAGTAAAATATTTTATGACTCGTATAACTATTTTTAATCGCTATTGATACAAAGTGTAACACAATTTTTTTGCAAGTATGCATAGACCATGCCACTAATAAATAATCATACTGATAGGTGGTGATTATATGAGATTCGGCACAGCCGAATATAAGCTCTTAGTTATTTTACGCTAATGTATGAGCTAGCATCAAATGGTCCTTCTTTAAGATACGTGTTGACACGCCATCCAGTTCATGATACCTTGCTTTCACATAATTTTACATAATGTTTGTTTAAGTTTCATCATTATTATTTATTTTCTTACTTATTTGGTATGTTAATGTATGAGTTAAAGTCAACGAGTCCTTCCTTAAGATACGTGTTGGTACGCTATCCGGTTCAAGAGACTTTTTTTTTCACATAATGTTTGTTTAAGTTTCATCATTACTCGAGTTCGAATTACATCGTTGAGATGATGATTAACATATAGTTACTTAAATAATATTGATGATGCTTTTCCGCATAGCGTAACCATCTTTAATACTTCCATACTCTTGATGTGGAAATATTTTAAAAATTTACATTTTTCGATGCATATGAGGAAAATTAATTTGTTTCATTTCTTTCAACACCGATCATGCTGAAGTGTAAACAACTGAAAATAGTTGTTTACATATTTGTCTGTTATGTTTTAACCATAGCAATTGTTCTTTAAATTTTTTTAAGTTTTTATTAGAAAACGATACATATATACATACATAGCATATTTTCCAATATAGTAGTTGAATTCAATTATAAATTTAATTACTTTATTGCAAAGTAAACACGAAAAATTGTATTGAATTTGAAAACACTTTTTTCGCGTTTGTTTGGTTTGTGTTTGTGTTTTTTTTTCTGTTCACACCCTTGATACCATCATCAGTGGTGGTATTGATGGCTTTACACGTTGTTTACTTAACCACGCACCCCTACTCAAGCACAAATAGTCTAGTTTGTAAACTTGTGCGATTTGTAACATTGCGAGGTATAACAATTTCGCAGAGAAAAACTTAAATCAGTTTGAAATTGTTTATTGACTGTAAAACAAATATATATGTATGTATTCTCTATATTTAATCGAACTTCTGTTTCAAGTAGGGTGGGGTAAAATCATTTAACACCAATTCAAATATAAAGGGTGTTTTCTTTAGATGTATAAAATTTTGTGTGGCAACACTTTTTTAACTGGCGACTAGTTTATCAGCTGTGAAGTGATTTATGTTTAGTTTAGTTTGGCATTTCAACATGAATAGACAAATTTGTTTCAAAATCATGGTTCTGTTCGAAATACGTATAGCGCACAATGTTCATTTTACAGTCAACATCATCGTCCATCAGGGCAGTTAATTCGATTAACTATGGAATGTTTTCGCATCACTTGCACTCTAAATGATAACACGCATCCAGAGAGACGTCGTATAGTGCGTACAGAAGCAGTTATTGCTGCTGTAGAGCGTCTAGCGAATTAGTCTATCCGCCCTCGTGCACCGGAATCGAATATGAGTCCATCCACTTTATGGAAGATTTAGCGGAAAGATCTTGGTTTGTGTGCTCCAAAATCAAAGACGTGTAAGAATTGAAGCCACACGATCACGATCGCTGAATTGGACCAAAACAAGATTGCCGTTGATCCCGATTTTCTTAAGCAAATTTTGTTTAGCAATGAAGCTCACCTTTGGTTGAAAGGATACGTCAATAATTAAAACTGCTGTGTTTGCAATGATGATATTCCTCAAGTATATGTTGAGACAGCGTTACATCCAGAAAAACTTACTGTTTGATGTTCCTTATAGGCTGGTTGCAATAATTGGTATCTACTTTTTTCGGACTCGTGAACTATTTTCAAAGAGCGAGCGATTTAATGCGGCTTAATAATCCCGAAACGATTAACCACTTAGAGGACAACATTCGCCGCGTTATTGTCGATAGACAGCCACAAATGTTGAAAACGTCATCCGAGCCAGCTGTGGTGATCATATGCTAGAAGTCATATTTAAATTATAATGCCAGCAGATTATCTTACCAACAGAGCAAAATTTTATATCAATTTAAAAGATGTATCTAAAAAAACACATTTTATAAGTGCGCATTTATTTTGTTGAATTTAATGTACTCGTATGTACGTAATATTGTTTTCATCTGTATTCATCTTTTTAGTTTCATTGTTCTCAGTGGTGTCCTGTCCTGTCCTGCCCTGTTTGTAACAATAAAGTGTATTGTTGTCTGCTGCATAAGTACATATATGTATGTATATTAAAACAATTTTGTAAAATTCAATAAAAATTGCAAAAAAAGAACAAACAATGACCTTCCATAGTATTGTTGTTGGGGCATGGTTTTAACATTGTTTATTGTTTGTTGCGCAAAATAATTTATGTGTTGAAGTGGATTTTTATTTATTTATTTGTTAAAAAATCTACTATTTTGTTACACATAAAAGAGAGATGAAGTGTATAAGTGTTGAAATGAAATGGATATTTAAAAAAATACATAGCAACAGTGTGTCGTCGACAGAGCTGAAACTAAACCCGTATAAATAATATGAATAACGTATAAAACGTGTACATGAATATTTATCTTTTTATAAGTATTCGGAAAATGTTTTTGGGAGAAAGAAAGTTTAGCTATTACAGTAATAAATAACAATTCAAGGTTATCATACAATAAATGGAAATTACAATATTTTTAATAATTCAAATTTGGCTTTAAAGAATTTAAAAGTGAAGATGAGTACGACAATGTTAAGATTATTGATTGTTTTAGCATTTGTCTTCAATGGGCCGAGGAAAATAATGTAGCTTTAGACATTATGTTTTTAAAAAATATTCTAATAAAACACAGTCAAAAATTTCCGACTTTTTTAATTGATTTTTTTACGATTAAGTTTACAAATCGAAATTTGTGTACATACTCGATAATTAATATATATATTTTTTTTAATTTTCACCATAAAAAATAAAAAGCGCCCTGAAAAATGTAACTCGTTTTTCGCACAACTTCGGTTTTCGCAATAGCCGAAATTTCTATTAGTTGCGTTAAGCGAGGTTGCACTGTATTTAGACACATACATATATAGAAGAGTGCACGGCATATTATTTTCTGAAAAATAGCTTTTAATTTGCTCCTTCTTTAAGAAATTAGATTACGGTATGTATGAGCAATATTAAACTTATATGTATTATAATAATTCACATACGCAACGTTGTACTAGCATTTTGTACAATTGAAAAGGTTTTGGTTTTGTGATACACATTAATAAAGGAATATAAAATGCCATAAAAACTAATTAATTCTAGACTTCATGCATGTAACCAATAATCGTTTTATTTTGTAGTTCCAGCCAATGCGTTATGTTTGTCAACACAAAAACGAAAATGAAAATTAAATTTATTTAACTCGAGCCTGACTAAAGAAATATATCAAAAATTTAAAATTAACAGTTCGACTAGAAATAATAATTGTAATTAAAATAGCTAGGGCACAAGCTTATAATGTTTGCATTTGTACTTTAAGTGGTACACAAGAAAAATGTCGACGAAAGTGGACAAAAAACATAATAAAAACAAATGTATTCATGTTTTCAAGACAAAGTCTTGACAGAAAGAATACGAAAAAACTGAAAAGGAAATTACAGCAAATTTCGAACCACCGGTAACACTGGTTAAAAGTTTGTTGTTTGTCTGTTGGCTAGAAGGCACCGCAGTGGTGCAGAGGTTAGAATGCAAAGAATTCTGAAGAGAGAATGTGGTGATTCTCGAAACATGTAAATTCAACACAGGTTCAATCCCCAGCTCAGTCAAGAAAAATTATCAAAAAATTTTTAATAAGATTTCATGTTGTAAAAACAATTCCTACCTTCAGTAAAAATAATAATTTAATGAAAATTAAATTTAATGAAAATTAAAAGTGTTATTAAAACAAATATGTATGTACAACAAAATGTTGTAGAATTATTGGTTGAATATTAATAAATTTTAAATTATTTTACACGAGTTTATTCCATTTAGCACGATTCAAAATCTTTTGCACTTACAGTTTTTTTTGTTAAATTCAATTTTTGCGAAATATGTTCATATAACAAATTTAAGGATTTTTGTGGATACAGGGTCAGAGCAATTGTAAATATCACAAATTTGGGAGAAAATAAATCTATATTTCCTCGATAGTTTGCTTTAAAAGTTAATTATTTGCTGCATTTTTAGTTTTTAAAGTGTGATCTTGATATCATTATAAATGGTGCCATTTAAATTACCTCTCAAGTATTTATTTATATTGTTACATCCACATTTAAGTTTATTTAAGGGTATAAAAATCCCTCCACCACCAAGAGTGGTGAATGAGGGTATATTATATTTGTCACTGCGTCGAAACTTTTTAATATTCATCTAAGACCCAACAAAGAACTATATATTTTCTTGATCCTTATGAAATTCCGTCTCTGTAAAACGTCCAAACTATACAACTTAACTAAACGAAATTTCCAGAAAAATATTTCTTATTTTAATACCTATTAAATAAATAAATTTTAAAGAATTTTTGCTGTTTACACGAGTTTGAAGTATTTTGAAGACCAATTTTGAAGAAAATTTCAATCGTGTAAATCTAGCTTAAGACTAAATAGAAAACACAGAATTAGGATATTCTAGTCCTATAACCAGTATACTTTCTGCATTTCTTATTACGTTTACGTGGAAGGTATTAAAGATTCGGTACAGCCGAATATTGCACTCTAACTTGTTTTATTTAATTTAATTTAAATGACTTTTTAATTCCAATATTTAAATTTTCTGATTTAAGCCTAACCAACAAAAGATTTACCTTAATTAACTGAGTTTATTAATTCAATTATTTAATGGATTTCACGTTTACACTTCAATTCCAAAAAAATAAATTTCCTCATTTTACATCTTGCTTTGCGCAAATCCTTAGTGCCAAAATATACATATGTACATATGTATGTATGTACTACGTATGAAGCATTACAGTTTAATTAAATTCGAATGAAATTACAATCTGCTTTTCGAAATGGAAATTTTAAAGACTTGTCATAATAATGTAGCCAATGTATTTATTTCTCACTCATTTTCTTTTCAGTCCCTGCTAGAGAGTAAATTTGTCTCAAGGCTGTCATAAATTTTTATTCAAAATAAATTTTCCTGTTAAAAATTATAATATTGAGAAAATAACGTGCAAACGTATTCCTGTATGTGAGTGTGTTTGTGTGTGTGTTTGATAGTGTATTTGTTACTGTAGAGGTAGAGAAATTTATTTAAAAATAATAAAACAGCTGCATAAGGACACATATAGACATATATTCGCATACAAATATAAAATGTGTATATTTGATTGTAGACTTATTGTATGTTGCCAGAGTATTGTTAAAATAATTTTAAATGGGATATTACTCTACCTTAAGTATTTCATGTGGCAATGGTAATAAAATGTATATAAAATATAAAATATGAGTCAGATGAGTAAGATCCCTTCAAAAAATATAAATTTCAGGAAATATGTCTCCATAGAACTACTCTACATTTTATTCCTGATAGCAATATCCTTTAATTCGTTGTGGAATTGTCTACTTAACCTTTCAATTCTCTGGTCTTGGAGCCCTGGACAAGTAAAATGCTTCACAATCCCCAACTCTGTTTTATTCACGCACTCCCCACAGTGCATCATATTTTGTGGAATATTTTTATGGTCGCCGATTTAAAAGTTATTATATTAAATTGAAAATAAATACAGTGAACAGGATTTTTAATTTTAAAATGACTGTAACTTTTTTGTTTCAAAATATTTTTAAACACAAATAAATACTTATTAACTTTTAAATCAGACAAAATGAAGCCTTTTGAACAGTCAAAAAAATCTAGCACTGTCTTGTCGGCCGAACCCTCTCCTACCTTTATATACCTTTATATGCGATAGTTGATGTCCAGTATCTTCCTGTATGTCAGAAAGAAGCTATATGCTACACAATTTTTCGATAGCAGCAGGACTTTACATTACAAAACATTATATTAAAAAAAATTATAGCAAAAATTAAACAACAAACAAAAGAAATTTTAAATTCCAATCCAATTAAAATTTTGGAATATTCCTTTTTTATGCTAATCAGGCCTAAACTTTTCCAATGGAATTAAAAACTTTTATGTAAGTTGTTGAAGTTATGTTTTTGATTATAACTAAATTAAGTTTTTATTTTTAAATAGAAGATCCATTGAAAAAGTAAACAAAACATCTACGAAACGTCGGAAAAAATGTAAATAAAAGTTTTTAATTACACTGAAAAGTTTAGGTTTGATTAGCTTAAAAAAGGAATATTTAATAAATTTTAACTTTGGCCAACATTCAACATACAAAAATTTTTTTTTTTTGGATATTTGACCGTTTAGTAATAAAATTGTCGTTATGATGAATGGATCACGCTATCTGCAGACGGCAGGTTCGATTAAGCTAAAATTTGATGTTAGAGTAGGCAAGGAGAATGCAAATTTTAGTTTTAAAAGTGAACCCCACAAACCTTATAAGAGCGAAACTGTGGGCGCTAATTTTAGTGATTTGGGAATATTGGATTTGTGCGTATGTTTGTAACGCACAAAAACATTAGTTAAAAACCCACCTTAAAATATATCAACAGACTATTCTTTCTAAGTCGATTTAAGGAAGTCCGTCCGCTTGGCTGGCTGCCCATGTAGACCTTGTGCGCAAAGTACATAATAAGTCATAGCTAATATATATTGCGCCCATTTCTGAAAAAAAACAGTTTCTTCTCATATACTGGGAGTAGCGTATTATTTGGTCGGGCTTGACTGACTATACTTTCTTACTTATTTCGTTATTCATCTAATTTGTATTATTACTTTTTTGGAGAATGTATAATTTATTTATATTTTTCTGAAAGTCATCAGGGATCATTTTATGATAAACATGTCTAATTTTTCAAATATGATGCCCCAACGCATTTCTGAATTTGACTTGTTCTTTACCAAAATTTTAATCTAAAATCCTAAAGCGGGGATTATTAAATATAAAGCAGTTTGGAAACATTCATGTATTCCGTACGTATCACTAAAGTATTTTACTAGCTCCAATATAAATGTTGACCTTATGAACAAAATCGTTGGTATTTTCATAAAATTTTTTGCCATTTACTAGAATAACTGTGTTTTTTTTGTTATGCTTGGTTTTCACTATGTCAGTTTTGTTGTCAAATTGTCTAAATTGTTATGAAATTACCAACAATTTGGACAATTTGACAACAAAACTGACATAGTGAAAACCAAGCATTAAATACGATGTTTAACCAGTGTAAATGAAAAAATTATTATAATTCTCTATACATCTAGTGCCGAAATACTATTTTGACACATCTGAAACATGTTTTATATTCGATTTTCATATTTCTTGGGATCCGTAGACATTTTCGAAGTGGGCCAGTTCTAATAGGCACTGAAACATTATGATCTAAATTATGTAACGTGTGAGATTTAGATAATTGAGGCAACCAATATTAACCAGCATTATTTTGATAATCTGTAGCAGGTTCAAAATCATCTTTTTCTGGAAATGTCATCATTATATCTTCACTATCCTCTATTTCAGCAGCTATTTGAAGTCTAGATTGTCTATTTATGTAATGATTCTTAAGATACTATTTAATTAAATAAAAATTTGATTATTTTTCACCTTGAATGTAGATTAATGAACGATATAATTCAAGGGTCTGGCCAGAACAAGATGCCAATCATTAGGTTAATAAAAGGTCTTGCAATAACAATAGTCATTGCTTAATTAACTAGTATTAGCTGGCTCTATCTATTAGAGGTATTACTAGTTCAGTATAAATCCAATAGCAGCATCATACCTTCAATATGGGTTAAAAAATAAATTCCAACACATACAGAATTGGTAAGTCATTTAAAGGATTTTCTATTAGATAGTGAGTTCCACATTACAGTGTGCTGGTAATCAATAAAGTCTTACTCCATAATGCTCAAAACGAACCGGTTACGGCTTGCAGTTATGCACTAGTCCGAGTTTGACTCTATGACCTGTAGCAGCATATAGCGAACATAAAAAGTGTCCTCCATATGCCTAGTAACACAAGCTCTAACTACTAGAACTTCAGTCCGAATGACACTTGTGACCATACACACTTGGCAAATATTTGCCGAAAAAGACGTAGCCATTAAATAAAATATATTTGAACTCGTTTATTTATTTAAAAAAACTTAGTTTATTTAGAACAAGGCACAACAAATATTTAGTTTTATTTATTGATGCTGTTTGATATTGCAAAACTCTTGTAAGAGTAAACAATATCAAACAAATTTGTGCTAAAATAAGTGATTACGCTTCTTTGAGGAAACTTATTTCCAAGTAACACAAGCCTTCGAAAATATTTCAGACATTCCAGTGTCTAACTCCACAACTCCTTCTCCCTCATCGATGAGTTCTTAAATAGAGCAGTTAGGTTTTTAAAATATTCTTTGCAGAAGATTCAAGAGTTAATATTTTCTGTTGTGTAGGTCTAAAAATATGAACATTTTCACAACATTCTGAGCTAAAAATTTCAAAACATGGCAACATTGCCTTTGACAATTACACTCGACCAATGGCACTGAAGAGCAAAAGTACTTTTTAATAAAGAAAAAACATATTTAAGAACATTTTATTAATGCATTTTGGGGTTTTTACCACAAATGCAATGTGTTTAAATGAAAACGTGTGTTTAAAACAAATAGAAAGAATATTTAGTATGCTTAAATTCAACATACATAAATTTAAATACACTTGATTTACGAGACATGATATGAATTTATTTTACTTTTTTTAATACCCTACACCAATGTATGAGGCTTAAAGGTTTGCAAATATTGTTTGTAATACATAAATATATTTTTGTATACAAAGTTTTAGCAACTAACAGTTGGAATGAATGCGATATTATCGGAATTAAAAAGAACATTAATTTTAAATTGTTGTTCATTAAGATGTTTTTTTTTTTTAATATGTAAGTATGATTTTAAACTTTATTTGTTTAATTTTTTTTATTAAAATGTGTACATTTAAATCTCATTTTTAATTCATTAAAAGGCTGACTTTAATTGTGACTGTGTGGCGTATGAGAAATAATTATTAAATATAATTTATAATAATCCACATACGCAACGTTGCAAAATTTAAAACCAGGCGGCTAATTCTCGCATTCGTATGTGAATAAATTTTCATTCGAACGTTCGAATTTTTTAACAATTGGGATTCCCACATTCGATAGCAAATAAAACGTATCGAAATTTCTAATGATCACAATCGATAACGAATGATTATTCGAACGCATCCTTGCGAGTTTTTACTCGTAAGCAAAGAAGCATTCGAAATAATGTTTTTTTAGCAAACAGGAGAAAAAAGAGGAAATGTAAGTAAATAAATTTTACCCATGCTTCCTTTGTGAGCCTAAAACGTCTTTTGAATTTAGAAAAACAAATACATACATTAATACTTATGTTTGTATGTATGTATTTATTTATACTTTTTTGTTTTTATACTGTTTGTCAATGTTAAGGGGTCGGAGGTGTTTCTTATTTGTTTCCTTATGTCATTAATGTTTTCAATATCGTCAGAATCATAAGACGATGAGTAAAAAAACTTAATTGAATCCATTTTTAATTTAAAATAATTTCTTTAAAAAATTTTGCTTTTATTTGAGTTATTTTTTGCAGAACCATATGTTTACATTTTCTTTTATTTTATTCAGTGTTGTAATACGTACTAGTTTAAGTTTTTTACAACACGTATCGAGTACCGTCATTAGAAATAAATTTCGATTCGAAAACAATTTCGATCACGACTGTCAGAATTGGCCTCCAGAGGCCAAATCGCGGCATTCGATAGCGTATAAACTATCGTATTGAATAATATTACAATACAAGTCGTATCGTATTGTAATTTTTAAGAAATTGTTATAGATTTATAAACATATGTTTTCTTCCTATCAACAAATTATTAAATTGAAAGATTTTTCGGGCAGACAAATATAAATTTCTAATAAAAAAACAAAGTGTGTTTATCCTCATCTATATGATTACGAACATTAAATTTTAAGCATTATTTCGAAATATGGTGGAGCAGCTCATGACTAATTTGTGTGGAGGTATTCCCAGGTTAAAAGGTTGATAAATAGCTTCAAGATCAGAAAGTTAGGCAAAATGAAATATTTTATTGTACTTGTTTACATAAAATAAATAAATCTAACACTAAAGGTGATTCAGGATACCCGCTGGAATCATGGTTGATGACTTTATACAAAAATCTAGTAACCCTCTGGTGAGGGTCACATTAAAGTGTGCCTATGGAGAAACAAATAAAAATAAAATGGAGAAACGTTGCTAAGTAAAACTTGTTTGTTTTGGCGTTAGAAAATCTAAATTATTGTGCATACGATAGCCATTGACGTATCGAATGACATCTCGAGTGATGTTATTTAGTTGATTATTAGTTATCGAATACCATCATCTCAAATTCCGTTACTTTTTATTCGATATCGAATGTCATATTGTCAACATAAGCAATTTCGATACATTGTCCTCGATATCGTATGCGGCGATTAGACCTTTTAAATGCCATTTGAACTTTCTAGACAAAGATGGGAACATATTTTTGCAAAAATATTGAATTTTAACAAATAAAGCAGCCCATACACGTTTCAATTCAATTGGCAACTGAGTCGGTTGTTGTGCAAATCAAAATGTGTATGGTTTTGTCATTTGATTAGTTTGGCAGTTGACGAGTTGGGTGAAGAAAAATCAAAAGATTTTGATTTTTTCAAGTTGACCAACAAGTCTTTCAATTCGATTGTACTGTGTTTGTTCGAGTCTCTTGAATAGCTGTAAAAATTTAGGTTTGCAGTTTTCTTTTGCAAAGCAAAAGTTGTTTATATTAAAAAAAATTACATTGATGCCATAAAAGTTTTTAATTTTTAAATTTGTAGTTGTAAAAAAATATAAATTAGACAGTTGAATGCAAATCTTTCAATTCAGTTTAAGTGTGTAGCCAAGAATCTATTTTGAAAGACTTATTTGACGATTGAATTGAAACGTGTATGGTCTGTATAACACATAAGAAAACAAAAGTTTGGAAATTTTGATTAATGAAAAATAAAAATTTCTAACCAGAATCTAATTTTTTATAAATAATGTTGCTAAAGTTTAAATTGACTTTTATTTATTAAAACAATTTTCTCATTTCTATTGGGAAAAACTAATAAGAAAGTCTTATTTATATTCAATGATGCTTAAAACCAATAACTTTGTTAATTCTTATTATCAAACTACTGATGATCTTACGATGAATCTTTAATGATATAATAATAATATAAAGATTATTAATGTCTTTAATGGCCGAATTGGTAAACTAAAATACTAACTATTGTTTAACTATTACTATAAAGACTGTGAATTTAGCCATTATTCAAATTCGTAAGACATATTTACAATACAATTGTAAACTTTATTTTCATAGCAACAGCTGTTATTTAACTAATAGTTAACCAACGACGTTTGGGGGTTTAACTAATGGCAAACTAAGCATTGCGAATAAAGAATCATTAGTTAAGCCTTTGCCATTAACTGACTAAAGACTGTGAATTTAGCCATAAGAGTCATAAGTTAATTGTCTAAGTTTTACAGAAAATTGTAATTTTCTCGGAAAAAACTATTTTTTATATTACTTTTATTTGCGATCTATTTTTAGAGGAACATTAAGCAAATCTTTTAAATTCATCAATTTACTTAGCATACTGAGCACCACTGAAGCCAATGCAAAAAAAAATACAATTTAATATTGTCTAAAATTATCTTTTTAAACGTATTATCGTATTATCGCTAACATTTAAGAGGTTAATGACTAGTAAGTTTGTATGGTTGCTCAGTCTATTAAGATATTTGTTACTGATTTTTCATTTCTTATTTATTTGTTGGTGTGCCAAAATCATGGTGTATATTTCCATTGTAAACGAATCAAAGAGCATTGGTTATTAATCTCACAGATTTACAAGTAGATAGATATCCTTTTAGAATTTCAATGTTTTAATTGCTGACGGTTCTTCATAGCTATACGCCACAAGTTCAAACTGGTTTAATAAAGTTTTATACAACATTTATTTATTTTTCAAAAATAAAGTCGATTTAGGCCCTAAAAGCCAATACAATTTCTTAGTTTTTTGGTTTAATTGTTTCCTTTTAATTTTAAAGTGTAAGCAAGTAATTTACATTTTTTGATTCAGGAAGAATTATTTCATTTTAATGTAGTTAATGACAATCATTTGTTCTAAGTGTAAAAGCGAACTAATTTATCAGTATTTACTTCGATGTTTCATTCGTTTAGCCATTCTTAAATGTGATTAAGTCCAGTTTGTATTAAGTTAGAAGCTTCAGAAGGAGAATCTTCGAAAGCCATGAGAGCAGTATCATCGGCCTATATTTCTATGGTCAGATCATTTATTGTTGGCATATCTGAAGTAAAAATTGTATACAATATTGTACCCAACACACTTCCTTGTGAAACACCAGACTTAATCAATTCAAAAGCAGACTTTTGGTTATTTACTTTAACTTAAAATTCTCATTCGTGTAAATAGGATTTTAAACGAACATACAAAGGAGCAGGAAATATATTATTCAGCTTGTGTAATAGTCCTGAATGACATACCTTATCAAAAGATTGCTGTATATCCATAAATACAGCAGAACAATAAAGTTTTCATCAAAATAAATTAGGAATAACATCAGTGCAGTTCTGTGGTACTGTGCTTATGACTGAATCCAAATCTACTTTGTATTTCTAATACAGGTAGCATTCTTTCTAATAACAATTTTTAAAAAATTTTGGAAAGTATTGGCCTATTATAATATTATTTAATTTTTCTGTTTATTACATCCATACTTTACAAATATTTGCCGAAAATTAAGTAACCACTAAATGAAATATTTATGAATTCGTTTATTTATTAAAAAAAAAACTTTGTTTATTTAGGACAAAACACAACAAATATTTAGTCTCATTTTATTTGATGCTGTTTGGTCTTGCAAAACTCTTGTAAGAGTAAATAACGTCAAATAAATTTGTGGTAAAACAAGTGGTTACATTTTTCCTTTAGGTTTAGGAATCATAATAAATTCTGTGTTGTTTGCATTGAGACGGAAAATAATTGAAATCTAACACAAAGTTAAATAATGTTGTTAACAAGATTAAACATTTTGGAGCAATGCTGTCGTAACAGCATGTGTTTTTTTGAGAGGTATAGAACTTCGAATTGAAATAAAACACAAGAAAATCGAAAGGATAATTTAATGCCATTAATGTTTAAATATGATTTCAGGCATGTGGCCGCCGCGGCTGGCTCGAATAAAGCCAATTCTACAGGTCCAATTTTCAACCACTTTTTCGAGCATATGGGGCCGTATGTCGGCAATACCGCCACGAATGTTGGCTTCCAATTCCCCTAACGTTTCTGGTTTGTTGGCGTAGACGAGCGACATCACATATCCCCAAAGAAAATAATCCAATGGTGTCAAATCACACGATCTTGGTGGCCAATTGACAGGTCCATTCCGCGAAATTATGTGCTCATCGAATGTTTCCTTCAATAAATCGATTGTGGCGTGCGTTGTGTGGCATGTAGCGCCGTCTTGTTGGAACCACAACTCATCCACATTCATGCCATCCAATTCGGGAACAAAATAGTCGGTTATCATGGCTCTATACCGGTCTCCATTAATTCGGGTCCTCTTCAACACTTTGCTCTACAGCGGCAATTGTTTTTTCGGTGCGCACTGTTCGACGTCTCTGCGGATGCGTATTATCACATAGAGTAAACGTAGTGCAAAAACGATCCATGGTTAACCGAATTAATTGCTCTGATGGACGATTATGTCGACCATAAAATGTACGGAGCTTGCGGTAAACTTCGCGAACTGAACCGTTATTTTCGAAATAAATTTGCACGATTTGCAGGCGTTGTTCTTTTGTCAACCTGTTCATGATGAAATGGCAAACCAAACTGAATATAAATGACATTAGAGTTGCCAGATTTGACCACAAAATGCCAGTTTTATCTCTTTTCGAAAAACAAACCTGTAAAAAAAAACACCCTTGTTTGTTTAGCTTTTGTAGAAGTTTTAAATTATAAACATAATTGAGAACACCCTCTTATAAAAATATCTGAGCGATATAGCAACATTATGTTTAAATGACTGAATATTCTAGACACGAACATTCTAGAATATTCTAGTATCTTAGCTCCGAAACATCCAGAAATTATGATTGGTGAATAAATAGACTAATAGGGCCAATCAAGTGAATCAGTTTATTGAGAGTCATCGTTGAGTAAACATCAAAGTGTTCTCAAACAGTAATTTAAGTGTGTTCTTAAACCGTGGTATAAAGCTAGATTTACACGATTCAAATTTTCTTCAAAATTACTCTTCAAAATGGTTCAAACTCGTGTAAACAGCAAAATGTCATCAAAATTTATTTATTTAATAACTATTAATAACAGAAGGTTCATTTTCAACTGTTCTTGTGCACACTTAAATAAATAAAGACTCGTTATATTTTCTTCAAACTACTTTACGCTTTTAATTTGCAATTATGTAATAAGAATCCGGTTTATATTAAGTAAATAAAGCACCGTTTTTAAAAGGTAAAAACGTAATAATATTTATAAAATGAAAATCATAATTTAAAATATCAAGCGGGATGTTTAAGTTATTTTCTAGATTTTTAATGCAATGACAGAAATTAGGCCATTGTCGCATAAGTTAGAATTAACTAGTACATGAAAATAGGTGTTTGTCAACAAGAACTTTGATTTCCAATAAATATATATTGAAATAACATTAATGTTTTCAATTGTTTGCCACGTTTTGGCTTCGAAAAAATCCAATAGGAATGATTGAGAAGCATTTGTATCCTGAACGGAGTGACAAGGCTATTTTTTTTAATTCTGCTAGAAGTGCTGTAATTGTAGGGATCATGTTATCGAGATATTTTAATAACTAAATTTGTTTCATATTATTGATTATTTGAATACCATTGAAATGTAGAGCTCGATTATCGTTCACAACACTAAAATGTTGTGCATTTTTCATACGATTAGGCCGATAAGTGTTGTGAATCGTAATCGCAGTTTACAACATACAATATCAAAATAGTTACTGTTGTGAACGGTAATCGGGCCGTAATTTCAACAGGACGATGCCACATGTAGCAAAAGCCGCACAACAAATGAATTCTAGATAGACAAACAGACAGACGGAGATGGCTATATCGACTTAGAATTCCATAAGGAGCAAGAATATATATACCTTGTTGAGTATTTCTCAGCGTTACACACGGAATGACAAACTAAAATGTATGTATATACCCTCATTCACTACTTATGGTGGTGAAGAGTATAAAAATAAAGTTCTGTTTGAAAAACGCTTTATTAGCTTTAAGTCAAATTTCTGTATATGTAGTGATCATAAAATTCGCCTTTTCATTCGTGGCTTCTTTCACAAACTTTTCAGTTTTCTTCTTCCGCATTTGTTTTTGCCTTAACTCTGTCTTGTTCCGTCAGTTAAATTGCATCCACTGAACTTTTTTCGTTGTTGTTGATTTTAAAATACTACAGGCTGACCCAATTTTCGACTGAATTTGTCTTTGAAAACAATTGTTTTTCTTTTACTGTATGTTTGTGCATATTTTCTGTACACGTCTAGTAAAATTTGTTAAATCTGCTGCATGAAGCAAAACTAACAAAAATAAAAGCAACAGCAACAATAATAATAATATCAACAACGAGTACACACACAACCAGTGAGACATCATCAGTGAGGAAGAAGTGTTTTATGTGCTATGGTTGTTTATTGCCCAAGGGAATATTGTGTCGTTGTTGCTGTTGCTGTTGTGTTGATGTTGTGTTATGTTGCTGTTGATATCATTATTCCATTGTAGCAGTTGCTGTTGCTGTTGTTTTTTTTTTTTTTTTTTTTTTTTTGTTAATATCGCTGCAGCCATTGCTGTTGTTATTGTTATTGTTTTAATACAAATCTGACAGTTATGCTGGTTTGTTAATTTAACTATCTGACGGACTGTATGTAGGAATAAATAAACAACAACTGACTGACTATACAACTTAAGGCCTGCCTGAATGAAGGAAAACATGAATTTTTCACTGAATGAATGAATGGTTTATTTGTGTTATAATTGTTACTCTAAGGAAAACAGCAACCATTGTGTTATTTGCTGCATCTGCTGCTGTTGCTTGTTGTCTCCTTTTCATGTTTAAGTAACTCCGTTATAAGAGTCTATTGTCATTTTGTTTTTTTATCTTCTTCAAAATTGAATTTATATTTTATGACTGTTTAGAGTTGTTTTTATTTTTCTTGCTGCTTAAAGAAAAGAAAAGCAATTAGGGAAATATAATTTTCTTTATAGTTCCTTTGGTCAATTGTTTATTATAAATTGTTGTGAAAAAGTTTCCGTTAAGAACATTGAAATTGTAAATACAATGTTTAAGATCTTAAATAAAGACTTACACATTTATTACAATTTTTTTATTTATTTTGGCAAATGCATTAAAATTGTAAAATATAATTGGAGAGTTTCACAAAGCTGTTTAATCAACTAATATTGTTAATAATACGAACACTACTAACAAACTTAAATTGGTGCAACTTAACAGAGTATTTTATTAATTATGGGAATGCAGTGAAAGAAAAGCTTAATAAGATGCAGCAAACTTTTTGGTATGCATACTTTTATATAATTACAAACTTTAAGCGTCAATATAATAAAATAAACATAGATTCATCGAGTTTGAAAACTGGCGATAGTTTGTTCCATTCATCATGTGTTACTGCTTTATTATGTTATCCTTGCAAGAAATTTTCGATTCAGATATTCCCACAGGTGCTGAATTAAATTGAGGTCTGGGGACTGCGGAGGATGATTTAAAGTTTTTGTATCAGGATTGAGCAACCACTCTATCACAATTTGCTTAGGAACATTGTCCTGTTGGAAATCCAGTTCTGCGCTAGTTCTAATTTCACTACGCTAGGATCTCATTGTATTTTAAAATGTCGATTTAATCTTCTATAAATGTAAGATTACCGATGTGGGTATACAACCTCAGACCATTCTGATCCGCCGTCATGTTTTACCGTCTTGGTAATATATTTATTACTAAATGTTCTTGGTTCGTCATATTATCTTAAACTTACTTTAATCAATGAAAAGAATATTAATCCTAAAAATTTGAGGCTCGTTATTATTTTTTGCGAAATTCAAACGTTTGCTTTAGTTGTTCTTCGGTATAAAAGTTGCCACTACTCTTGGAATGACAGAATGACAAAATGAAAATAATTCAATAAACCAATAAACACATGAACTTTTCCTGGCCACGTCCATGTGTGGCGCAGATAATTTGTAATTGAATTGGAACAATTCATTTTGTTCTCATTTTTAGTGCTTTCTGCAACTAACGTTCAGCCCCTGGAAAGTTCGTTCTGTTGTCGCTGAAAAATTAAACTGGTCGACGTGCTATAAAATTGCGAATCGCCATAATTTAAGCAAACAGCTTTCGAATACGGTTTAGCTGGTTTAATTTATAAGCGATATTATTAAATATTTTCTTTACTTTTATTATATTAAAAAGAAAAGTGTAAGCGTTCGTCTACAAATAATAAACAATTTAAAGGGGGAAAATACATAAAATGTCTACATTCAAAACCATTTTGTAATTAACAATTAAACTATTCGCCAAAGTCGTTAGATCTACTACATATCAGTAAAATGTGTCAAAAGTAGTTTTAAATATTTCTAAAATAAGGACTTTTAGATATTCAAAAAAAAATCGAAAACTTTTTATTTGCTTAAAATTGAGATCATGGTGTAATTATACAAGGTGAGTACAAATCGGCAACAAATACAAAACAATACAGAAACAACAGGTTTGTGTAAAATGATGTACAACTGTCAAAAACACATGAAAAAGTATTACTTTTGACATAAGTAAATTGTAAACAAAATCAGTCAGCTGTGCTACTGCACTCACCTTGTGTAGTTACACCATGATTGAGATTTTGTATAAGAAGACTAGCTAAACCCGGTGTGCTTCGCTACCCCCTCGCAAAACGCGCAGAGATATACACATTAAATTTCTTATGTGCACCCTCCACACAGACCCCAATCACCCCTGAAAATTTCATTGAAATCGGGCAAACCGTCTAGGAGGAGTATGCGAACAGGAAGTTTTGCCACTTAATTTTATATATATAGATTTACTTATATAAAAAGCACGCAAATTTAGATAATATTTATGTATATTTTTTGGCAATAATCGAAAAAAAAGTTTTTAATTATAAAAACAGGGTTTTCGAATGATTCAAAAATACAAAATATTCGAAAATCTTTTGTTTATTTCTCTCTTTGCGAATGCAATTATACTTGAACAAATATAGAAATATAAAAATTCAGTATATATTTTGCATATAATATTAATTATATTATTATATTTAAGCTTATCTTTTAATAATATATGTGGTGTTGACATTATTTGGACGCTCACAGTAAGTCTCATCATCCAAAATAAGACAATTGTTAAATTTTGTTAAAACGTTGTCATAAAGAATGTTTTGTATTAATGTAATTTTGCTTTCGACTATGTTTTGGATATTTTATTGCTTTAATAGGTTTGAAAACCAGAATCAACTTGTGTAATTACAGTTTTTTTGTGCTGTCATTGTCGGAAACACCCTGATTTTATTTTACGAGTATTGTACGTTGTATTTGTTTGTTAGTTCCTGGTTCTATAAAGCTTAATATGTTGTGTTGATAGCGATCTAAGTTAAAGTTATTGTTTCATAGCATTTACAGTACTGTCAACAATCCCGAAATATCGTTTATATAAATTTATTCTGTAAACCCTATTACTCATAATTTTATTACTTTTTTATTTTTGTACTAATTATTGCTTTTTTCTTTTTAAATTATTAATTGACATTGATTTGTCATTGAAATTATCACTTGATACAAAAGTACTTTGAAATATAATCACATTATTCAAACTTTAAAGAGTAAAGAGTAAAATAAAAAGTTATTTTAAAACATTATTCAAACTTTAAAGAGTAAAGAGTAAAATAAAAAGTTATTTTAAAACGAGTTTTTAGAATTTGAATCTTAGGAATAAAATTTGGAGTTTTCCACAGTACTTTTTGCAAGATTTAAATTTGTGTGTCGTGCATTTTGATTAGCACATGGTTTGTGTCATCGCATATACAAGACCACTATTGCAATTAGAATTAACTAACGTTTTTCTGTCCAAATATTTAATGTTTAAAAAGTTTCTGTATTATGGCTGAATATTATGTGAACAATACTCTACTTCCCTGTTTAGCAATTATTTTGCAATTAATTTTGCTTAAACGTTTTTAACTCATTCATCAAAATAATATCTTTCAAACTTATGTAATAAATTCTCATAAAACTTTCTCCCCTCCAACTTTGAACTTCTGAAAATCCTCCCACGGCATTATAAGCATTTGAAATCAAATAATTACATGGAATTTAACAATCTATATTATTAACAGTTTAAATATTTCTTGAGCAACTATCTAAATAACTTTGTTCATGATTGCATTGCAAACTTTGGGAAAACTTATCAAACTCTCAAACACAACATCGCCTTCGTAATAGTGAACTTTAAAAGTGTTACTAATCGCTTTAAAAATAAAATGAAATGAACACAATTCACGTAATTATCCAATCGAGAGAGAATGCAGTCGAATTAAAATCCCTTAAATATTTGAATGTTCAATTGCACAATGTTGTAAAATGGCAAGCCGTTCGACGTTGCAGTGGATTCAATGGGCTTCAAAGCAATGATTTTGTTTTTTCTCTTCTTGTCTTCTGTCGGGGTTTTGTTGTTTTTCCACATTACTTGCATTCACTTCCTCTTGGTACCATCAATTATGTAATTAGTTGCGAACTTTAACACACAGTCACACACATACACTAGCTTACATACACATAGACAGTGATTGCACTTTTTTCTATAGGTTTTGCTTTTTTGCTAAAGAATTCCAATTAACATTAATAGAGTTTATCTCGCTGCCATCTTTAACGTTTCACTTGCTCGCCTTTCTCTGTACTAAATATACCATAGTAGATTTATATCTACAAATGTATGAATATATATATGGAGTCTGTGGAATAGTGTTGGTATGCACAACAATTGTGGTCTAGTGAAATGGAAATGGTAAAATTATTGGTGATGCTGATGGTGCTGATAATGATGTCGATTTGTTATAAAACAGTTCAATACATTCAAATCGAAATGTCTTCTTCTGATCATCATCATTTGGGTATTTACATTATTGATTGAAATTGTGATATTAGGTTCAGGTTTAATATTAAATTTACTTGCCATTTGCAAATCCTTTTCAATGTAATGTATAATTAAGGGAACACAGAAGATAAAGAAGGTGAACATATATTAGTTGTATTTTTTTGTGTTAGATTGTCTTAATGCAAATACAATTTAAGGGAGGACTTGCAAAAACTGTTTTCAAAAAAAGTTAAATGTTTATGTAGTTTAAATCGAAATATCAGGGAAAACAAATGCACTTAAATGTTAGAGGCTATCTAACCTAATTGAACACACTTAAAATTCAATGAAGTATGTGTTGCTATAAGTTAAAGAAGACTTTGAAAGAATTATACTTGTATATAGAATATTAAAAATCTTACAATCGATAAATTAACAAGTCTTAGTGCAAATTTTATTAGTACTTTATATATTGTTTGAAAGACAATTTTACGACCAACTTAATTTATTTTAATTGATTTGAATTTTTACCGATTCTTACCATACAGAGTTTGTCTGATTTTCATATTACTTTTGAGTGTAATTTAACAATTTATAAAATTAAATGAATATTTTTCCATATTCACAACAAGTTAAGAAACAGAGTATAAGCAAGGGTAGGATTATAGGGTGAGGCTTCTTGTGGTAGAATTTGATCTCAATAATATTATTTACAAGAGATTTCTGGGTTGCACAGTAGAAGTGGACCAGTTATGGGCTGATAGCTTCTCAATCTACCCACTAATGTGATGTCTATGTATTTTAGGCTTATTTTGGTTGAATTTCATCTCAATAGCTTTATTTACTAGGGTTGTATGGTTGGTTGTTATGCTCGGAAGTGGACTTAATTCAGGAGGTATTTTTAACTGACAGCCACAAAATCCAGTAGATCCGATATTAATATGATTAAAATTTCTGATCCATAGAAAAGTTGGTTCGATATCAATATTTATTAGACATTTTTGTGGGTTAAATTGTTTGTTGGAAATGGTCCTTATATGGCAGCTATGACAAATTATGGGCCGAACTTCCTAAATATTGGAACAGTGAATTTTATTATTATACAAAATATTAATTATTTATTATTTCACGTCGAATTTCAACGTCATAACGATATATTTAAAATACATATTAGTATTAATGAAAATTTCAGAAATGGACCTTATATGGGGGATATGGTCAAATATGGACCGATATTCTCAAAATCTAGCAGTTTGTGGCATATATGTAAATGATACTTGTAAAATTTTGCATTGGTACCGTTATTTATAAGAGATTTATGTGTATTGAAGTGATTTTCGGAAGAGGCATATGAGGGATATGGTCAAATATGGACCGAAATTCTAAAATTTTCTGCAACGATTTTTGTGTATATTTTAATGATATATGTACATGTATGAAGTTCTAAGTCGGTATCGATATTTATAAGATATATATAAAGATTAATGGCTTTTTCGGATGTGCTCCTTATATGGGAGCTATCCAATTATGAACCGACCATCATAAAATTTAGTACAACAATTTATTTACCTATAACAATTATTTATGTCAAATTTAAGCCATTTAAGTCTATGGTCAAACATGGCATGAAACTTATTCCTGCTGAATTTTGAATTGATATTCCAATTTTACAGGCATTTATGTATAATTGTAATATTTGGGGAAGATTTTTGTATGGGGGCTATGAGAAATCATGGACCTATTCTTACTATTTTCCACACACTTTCTTCTTTTGTCATAAAAACAACTTATACATAATTTCATCGGAATATCTGCAATATATTTAAAAATATAGCAAGAAAAATGTTTAAAAAATATCAATATTTTATGGAGGTTGTCTTACATTTTGATCCATAACTCTTGTTTTTCTCTACTAATTTTGCTGATTTTCAATACCAGACTGCTTAGAAGAACTATAAGTAGTTGTTTGTAAACTTTGTTGATTGCGGTTGTGTCCTTTGGACGTGAGAGTGTTTTATAGATACAGACAGACAGCAAGCAGACAGACGGATAGACGGGCATGGCTAAATCGACTTAGAATTCCACAAATGAAATCAAATTCTTCAACAATCTTTGTTTAAAAATCAAATTAACATTTCAAACATGTAAAAAAAAATTCTTGTATAACCTGATGGTTTGGTCTACTGAACTGTAGACGAACAACCAGGGTTAGAGTACCAGTGTAATATTAACAAATTTTATTGGAAAAAATTAACTAGAAAACAAAAATATATAAAAAAGTACCAAATATGTACTGAAATTAGCTTTTTTACCAATTAGTACTTTAGTTCCGAATATCATATTGTGAGTTAAATTTTGAGTGGTTAATTGTTTATTTTATCTTTATTAGCTCATTTATTTAAAAAAGGCTTTTTACTATTATTACTTTAACTAATAATCGTTGATAAAAAGTTTTTTATAGAATTTATGATATTAGAAAATTTCAAATTAATTCAATAAATATTTTAAACAAAAACGAAATTCGTAACTTGGTGCGTTTTTTTTTTTTTGTAAATAGTGCGTTTTTTTCCATTTTGTTACGTTTTGAAATTACAAAGTTGGCAACGCTGTGTTTTACTGAAATTGACATTTGTTTCTTGGTTTTTGTGATCTGAAAGATCAAACCCAAAAAATCAGTTGCTGGTTAGCACTTGTGCAAGTAAGGTCTTGCTACGCAATTTTTACCCACAAAAAAATAAACATGATTATATGTGTTTGTCCATCTCTCAAATCTTGCTTTTATTTATTTCGTCCTTTTTAACAAACAAAAAAAAAAACGCTGTCCACAATGAAAAGTTAAATTCATCTCTAAATATGTTAAATGACACATCAAACAAATTTAATTAAGGTTAATGTCTGTTTTTGTGTCAAATGGAAGATGTGACAGTATTGAATTTCCATTTAAATTCCACCATTACTAGTAGCAATTATAACAGTTTAATTACTTATCAGTTAACCCACGTTTGATCTGATCAGAAGAGAAACATAGACAAGCGGATGTTAAAAACCAACCAACCAACCAGCAACAACAAGAAATAATTGAAAAAAATCGTTGTCTATTTTAAAATGGTCAACTGTACATATGTATATATGTATGTATGATTGTATAAATGGTTAAATTCCATACATATGTATATCGTTTGAGCAAGTATCCGAACATATGATGAGTATGGTGTATAAACGAAATTAAATGCAGATACAACCAAAAGATAAAACATTACATTACGAATACCACTAGCACAGCAACGACTATTTTCAATTCTTGAATATATTCATTGATTGCAAAATAAAACAAGTAAGAAAGTATAGTCGGTCAAGCCCGACCATATAATACCCTACACCCAGTATATTTATAAAACAGTTTTTCAGAAATAAGCGCTATATGGGAGATTTGACCTATTATGGACCGATCATCCAAAAATTTAGTGTCATCATGTCGATGAATATTAATATCTCGATACAAATACATTTAAAAGATTTATGGGGGTTAAATTGAATTACGGACAGGGTCTTATATGGGAGTTTCGACTAATAATACACCGAACATTATAAAATTAGGTGTCATTATTTCTCTATATAAGAAACTTATTTGTGTCAAATTTTATTTGGATACCAACATTTTTAGGAAATTTATGATCGTTAAAGTGAATTTCGAAAGTGGGCCTTATATGGGAGCTACGACTAATTATGGACCGATCATAATAAAATTGTACCGTAATATTTGCATACATATGAAATATATTTGCGCTAAATATTATTTGGATACCAACATTTTTGAGAGAGTTATGACCTTTAAAGTGATTTTCGGAAATGGGCCTTATATGGGAGCTACGAGTAATTATGGACCGATCTGCACAAAATTTGTAGATGTGACTTGGCTTCATTTACCACTAATTTTTGATGAAATTTGTGTGGATACTTGCATAATTCAAACATTTATGATCGGTAAACCCTAATTTCGGGAGGACATTTGTATGGGGGCCAGGTGAAATAATGGGCCAATTTCCACCAGTTTTAATCCCATTTATCCTTGGGACGAAAAAATATCACGTACCAAATTTTATCGAAATATTTTCAAAATTGCGACCTGTACTCTGCGCACAAGCTTTACATGGACAGCCAGACGGACGGACGGATGGACAGCGTTAAATCAACTCAGGAAGTGATTCTAAGCCGATCGGTATACTTTAAGGTGGGTGTTGGACCAATATTCCTGGGCGTTACAATGAGCAGCACAAATCCAATATACCCTCCCCACTGGTGTAGGGTATAAATACCATGAAACATTTCGTTTCAACGTTTATTCATTCATTCATTCAGTTAGTTTTTTTGTCCTTGTTCCTTTACAGCATTTGGTGGCTCGTTATACATATTTTCCATAATAAATGCTACGATGATAAATGTTTTCGTATGTCTTTCAGATGATATACTGGACTGATGTTAAGATAATAAAAACTCCTCTCTGGTCTGGAACACAACGATGAATCAATATTTGTAGGAATGTAAACAGCAAATATATACACATGTTGGTACGTACTTATGTATGCACTCATATGGGAATAGGTTGTAGGTACTTGACTCAATGTAATGCAAATCTATTGAATTATTTTCAATACGTTTATACGAGTGAAAACTGTAGAAATTTAACAGTAGTTTCATATTACAACTATCTACTTGAAAATAAACTTATTTACAATTGTATACAAATATATTATTTGGATTAGTGTTTATCCTTAACTAGAAAATTAATAATGATGATCAAATATGGATTTTGTAACAACATAAAAGCCAGGAAATAGAATGAATAATAAATAAACTAAAGGCAAACTCCTGTTTTGAAAGACATTTAAACACAAATATAATAACAATTTGAATAGTGCGATTTTTAAGAAACCTCGTTTTAAGACGAGAGAAGTTATAACCAATACTAAGTTTCGATAAAGTGCACCATGCCAGACTCTAGCAAATGCCTTGGAAAAATCTAGAGCCAAAACTGTGTATCAAATTACACAAGAAAAAATATGTTTCTTATTTAGAATAACAACACAAGTCAAGGTCTCCTCACCGTAGCGGAAATATTTACATTTCTGTCACGTTTGCTATCGTAAATTTAAATAACTACGTATCTGAATTTCTAATATGTCAACATTTATTTAAAGGTATATAACTCAACATAATAGATTGTTCACATAAAAACCATCTACACTATATAAACTTTGTTTAAGAACCTGGCAACGGTACTATCATTTTCAGCTGTTTTATATTTAAGCGTAACTTATTCTGTAAAATCAAATTTAATATATATTTGCACAAATGCTTTCAAAATCCGACATTATTAAGTTCAATTAGTTAATGCAGCTAAAGCTTTTCGTGTGCATAGCAAAAAGCAAGTTAATTGAATTGCTTTAACACGATAACCATAGAAATTTAAAAATGCTTTATAATGGTCAACCCTAATTTCTGGCCTGAAAATACTTTAGTTCGTGAATATGAATTCGAAGAAAATAAAAGGAAAAATAATATTGCTGTTCTTCCATCCGGTCACCAGTTAAATGAAAATGCAAATTTCATTAACGTCCAAAAAAACTGAATTCTAAACTTTTCGATCAATTTTATTTATCAGAATATTCGCGACTTAAACACTAACCTCCTTATTCAAAAACGATTATTAAATTTAACAATCGTTTATTAAGCAAATTTTTATATGCAAATCTGTCATAATAAACGTTTGTTAAATTTAATAATCGTTTTTGAATAAGGGTGTAAATTGTCAAATCTTCTAGTTAACAGTTTCGATTTTAATTATGATGGTCTTTAGTGAAACATGGCTACATTGTCTTATTAAATTCTGAAATTCTGTGCAATAAATATCAGATTTACCGATTTAATAGAAACAAGTGTCCCAGTAAAAAATGTGCTCCAAAAGAAGCAGGTTTTATGTATGAATTCATACCTCAAATACCTTCAAACCTGCTGATGGGATGCATGCTTTTTGTATGAGGTGTTCCCGGTTTGAAAGACTACTTTCAGCTGACACTAAGCGCTTTTTTTGACCTAATCAAACATGCAAATAATGCACTTTCTTAAAGTGTTTTACGTCACTTCGCGCACACCAATCAAACAACAAATTCTACTTGAATGTTTTTGCTTAAGAAAAATGCATTCATAGTAACTGAGAAGCGCGATATTCATTTTGTAATTGATATTCGTTGTCATACGTAAATCTGTAGACTATAATTTCATTTTTATTTTTTCGTTTTAAAACCTTCTTCGTTTTCAGCACTAAAAAAAGTATATTTTTTGTATATTTTATTCGTAAGCATTTACTGCTTCAAAAGAGCGCTTTTATTGAAGCTACTAGGGTATTAATTGCAGTTTCATGTCGTTTTGAATCTATTTCAATCTGCTCTTCAGATAATACTGAGTTCATATGTATAATGATTTAACTCAAATATAATAAAATTTACCTCGCCTGTTCGTACATCCCTCCTAATTCCGATGAATTAGTTTATCAACAACATGTTAATGCTATTAAAACTACTACGGAATTTGTTGAGCCTGAGGATTCCGTCTTTGCTCTCGATGATTTCAATTTACCACCAATTTCATGGAGAAAACTACCTGATGCTTCCAATTTAATTCCAACAAAATCTACAAAGTTTGATGAAGATTTTTTAAAAAATTTATTCGATGTTTGCCTTTATCAACTAAATGTCATTTATAATGAATTTAGTAAATTATTAAATTTGGTATTCGTAAATGATCCATGCAATTTTGCAATTTCTCCTTGTGATCCTGTTACTTTGCCCGAAGATAAATTTCATCCAACATTTGAATTTATTTGCTCTCTACCTGCTGTACATAAATCATCTACTCAAATTAATAATGAGAAAGTTTATAATTTTAAACAAACGAACTACGTTAAATTAAATAATTTAATATTAAATACCGATTGGAACGATCTACTGTGTATCCCTTACATAAACAATTCTACTTTGGATGAGCTGACTAGTATTTTTTATTATTTCATGGATAAATGTACACCAAAACACTGTTCTTATAATCACACTGGTCCTACTTGGAATTCAAAACTTGTATCTAAACTTAAGAATTTAAGGAATAAACATTATAAAAACTTCAAAAGATCTGGCTTGCTTGTGGATTATAGTAAATACTCTGTTGCTCGTACGGAATATAATAATCTCAACAATTCCCTATATCAGTCATATTTACAAAAATAAAAAATGATTTTAAATATAATACTAAAGTATAAAATGCGAATCTTCCGACGATATAAATATTAGTAATATGTTTGCTGATTTTTTTCCATTACATATTCGGATAAGCAATATTGCTCGGATAGTTATCCCAACACACTTTATACTAACCGTGCTATATCGTTTTCAAATATTGATGCTGAGAATTTATTGGAAAGTTTAAACAAATTTAAAATTTCCTATAATTATGGTGCTGATGGTGTTCCTAGCAGTATTATACACAATTGCGCTCAATCCTTGGTATATCCATTAATTATTTTATTGAACACATCCATTAAATATGGTTATTTTCCGAGAATTTGAAGGTCTTCATTCATAATCCCATTATTTAAATCTGGTAATAGGTCTGAGGTGTCAAATTACAGAGGTGTTGCTAAGCTTTGAAGACTTTATCACTGATTACATGTGTCATCAATTATTTTCAATTCTGAAATCTTCTCAACATGGATTCCGGAAAGGTTGCTCTACCATATCAAATGTCCTTCAACTTACTACCCACGTTAACCAAGGCTTTGTACAAGGAAAACAAACTGATGCCGTATATACTGACTTTAGTAAAGCTTTTGATAAAGTAAATCACAGACTTCTTATTAAACTGGATCTTTTTGGTTTTACATCTGGATAAAATCTTATCTTGTTGATAGAACTCAATGCGGAAAAGTTAATAATAAATATTTTGGTTACTTCTGGTGTTCCTCAAGGCAGCCACCTTGGTCCATTTTTTTTCTCCTTGTTCATCAACGACCTTCCAAGTGTTTTAAATTTTTGTAACATTCTAATGTATGCTGACGATGTTAAAATATTTTTAAGCTTCTCTAAATTTTTGAATCATATACTTATATCTCCAATCCGATCTTAACAATTTCTTGCAGTCTCAACTTAATGAAAGTAAATAATTTTACAATGTAGCTCAACACCTTCAGATACCACTGTACTCTATAATGCATCCGATTATGGTTTAATTCTTACTTAGTACACACTTATATATCGTTATAACCACCAAGAAATTTTTTTTAAGCTACTGATGTCGATTTTGCAACGGAATCTGAGTTCAGAATCATATACGAATTTTCTACTGCAGTGTAACGCCTATTTTGCATTGAAACGAAATAAATCTCATCAATGTTCCCACAAGTACATGCACATAAAATTTACATTTCTTTCATTGGTGCCTAGCCGGGCTTTAAAAGAATGACTTTAATGAAATTAAACAAATGTTATTAGCATCAAAATTTACAAACCATTACGATTGTGATAAATACGGCTTTTAGGGAATATATAGATAATAAGGTTCTCGAATGATCTACTAAAACCATTTACTTAAAATCACACATTGTCCTATCTGCAGTCACGACGACGAAATGTTTTTTCCCCATAAAGTTGTTCAATGTTAAATCTTTCGTTAGTAGAAATTAAACTTTATTTTTGGAATTTAGTGGCTAGAAAAGTTGAAAGAAAGTTGTAGCAAAAAAAATTACTCCTTTAAAGTTGTTTGCAACACAATAATGTTTTTGTTTCTCTGTTATTTTTTTTGAGCTTTTTTTATTTTCGTTCCACATTATTTTTACCAAATATGCAGCCAATGAAAAAATAAGGAATATTTGCACGGCAAAACCCTTTCGATGTTGTTTGTATTGGGTTCTGTTTATACACCAGCATATTGGCGACAGTATGTTGGATTTGTGCTGATGTTTGTAACGCAAAAAAATATTAGTCCAACATCTACCTTAAAGTATACCGATCGACTCAGAATCGCTTCCTGAGTCGTCGGGCTTTTCATAAAAACCTTGTGTGCAAAGTGCAGATTGCAATTTTAAAGGTTTTTCATTAAAATTTTGTACGTTAAAATTTTTTTTTTGACTCAAGGGCGGTTGATATTGAAATTGGTTGCAATCAGTTTACTATTTCACCTAGCCTCCATACAAACGTCTGCCTGAAATAGGTGTTTAGCGGTCATAAATGTTTAATTTATGAAGGTATACACAAACAAATTTTGCCACAAATAAGTTGTATATAAAACCAAATCACATCTACAAATTTTGTACATCGGTCCATAATTAACCATAACTCTCATATAAGCCCCACATCATAAAAAAACTTTAATAGCCAAAAATTTTAGTAAACAAATCATATATATCGTTGGCTTAATATAGAAAAGGCGTATCTACATTTTTTTCGAAATCGCGTTTTTAATGTGTTCTCTGTCAAATACACCTCCCCTAAAAAAATAGTGGTCTATGATTGCAAGTAACGGATTTATAGTCATATAAAAAAGCCCTAACTCATTCGAAGCTTTTTTTTTGGAAAGAAAAAAGCCCTAAGTCATTTAAATTTGAATTTAGAGTAGACATACAATCAAAGCTATAAATAAAAATAAATTGCCATACATTTTATATAGTACTCAAAAATTCGCCAAGCTATTTGCCGAGCCAAAACTATAATTTCGTCAGTATAGAATTATTTTTAATATGGCAAAATTTAGGTTTTTGCTTGACGAATTTTTTTTTTGTAGCATTGATTGTGTGTCTATTCTTATTAAATGCGGACTACGTGCAGTATTCTGTATGGATGTGCAGGCAGTTAAAGTGTCTTAACTAAACGCGAGTGCTGCATATTATAAAACATAACTTTACTGTCTATAATATTGTAACGCATGAATCAGATAATTATGTGTGGTACGAAACAGATGAAAATCTAGTCTCTTTCGTTTTTGCTACATGTATTATTAAGCACTTACGGAATTTTCAGGCTCAGTTACCTGAAACCCATAACATTATTATTCGCTCGGATGGCTGCTTTCACCAAAATCGTAATACTGTTTTGTCTAACGCCTTATTGAATTTTCCAAAGGAAACCGAAATAACAATTGAACAGAAGTATTTAATAAGTGGCCATACGCAAATGGAATATAATGCAAACCATTCCCTTATAGAGAGAGAAATAAATAAAAGACAAATAAACTTGCAGTCTTAATTTGTTCAACTCATTAAGGAAGCTAGAAAAGTTCCAGCACCTCTACAAGAGCACCATTTGCGTTATGATTATTTTTTAAATTTGGAAAATATTTCAGAAATAACCATCAATACGAACAGATAAAAATATTGTACATTGGAGATCATACAGTCAACATGCTTCGAGTCTTGGCGTATGACGCGTCAGGATCAATTTATTTTAAAGCAAATATAACAGATGAATATCAGTTACTCCCACAGAGATCAAAGTCTACAATTGAAAATGTGTCCCCTGATTGTCTTTATAATAAGAAAATATCCATATCTAAAAAAAAGTGGCACCATTTGCAAGATCTAAAAAAATTTCTTCCAGCAGATTGCCACCATTTTATGATTTTTTTTTTTTAAATAATTAACAAACTGCGAAGCTTTTGGCTTATCTGCAGAAAAACACCCAGAGTCTTTGGCGGGAATCGAACCCGCAACCCTTTGACTAATAGTCCGGCACTCTATCGCCTAGTCTATCAGGGCATTATAAAACCTAATTTTTTCAGTATAATAACATCTGCCTTGAAAAATGTATTTTAGTTTTAATTATTTATTTTTTTTTTACTTCAAACATGAATTATTATATTAGTTTATCCTAATTTTAATTTATAACAAAAAGCCCTAATTTACATTTATTTTCAAGAAAAATCTAAAATAACTTCAAAATAATTAGAAATAATAAAAAAAATTTAACCAGAATTGAATTTGTTGCTTGTTTTAAATAAAAATTGCAATAGAAATGTTTTTTTGTATTTTAAGTTTTTTAGGTTTTATTTAGTTTTTTCCTTCTCCTGAAAAGTAACGAAAAGTTACCATCCATATACACAAATCATTCGGTCCAATTTAATGATGATTGGTCTATAATTAGACATAACCCGCATATACGGCTCACTTCAGAAAACCACTTTAACGACCATAAATCTCTTAAAAATGTTTCAATTCAAATAAAATTCAACACAAATTAATTTTATATATGCATAATAGGTCATAGCTCTCATATAGCGCCCATTTGCGAAAAACTGTTTTTACACATATACCTACTGGTTGTAGGGTATTATATGTTCGGGCTTTACAGACTGTACTATCGTACTTATTTTTATTTGCAAAGAGCCAACAATAGGAAGAGGAGGTAAATCTCGATGGCGCAAATGTGCAATAAACTACATTCGTTAAGAAACAAAACAGATGCACGTGAAAGGAACATTGTAAGTAAAAACATCATCGACAGCGCCGGCAACAGCAACCAACAACACATGCTGTTAATAAACAAGAGAAACAATATCTGTAAAAAAAAAAACTATATACATACACAGAAATAGAATTTCGTATATACTCGTTGAAACGTATAAAAGAAAAAATATTCCTTAACACACTCTACCTGAGCTGTATCACCATCCCAGCGTAACTCAAAATTTACACAAATTCAATTGTATTTACAAAAGTATTGTACGTATATATTTGCTTGTCTGTTTGTTTGTATACATGGTTATGAAATATGGAAGAAACATGGCCATATATTCTACATTCCAATATTGTTACAGTTATGCATACAGACTGTATTTGGTAAGTGTACAACGGTTTTTCATAAAGTCAAAAATACAACTCATGTTTTGCAATTTAATACGCCAATTGACTTGTGCGATACAAAATTTAAAATCATCTTGAAGTGATAGTTTAGCAGTGTTGTAAAATATTGTAAAGCTGAATGGATTACATAAATATACCAAAAGTATCAACAGGAGAAAGTAATATATTCCTAAATCTCAGAAAATATCGGGTTATCTAAGCTGTATTGATGAGTTCTTACTGCAGTGTGGAATACATTTTAAACAAGCCATCAGAACAAATTTTATTAATTAATTTTGAAACACTTAAGTTTACTATTGGAACAAAGAGTATTAGAACTAGGGCTTTGGAGGAATTGCCTGGACAAAAATTTTTAATTTTCCGGGAATACTGGAAGTTTAAAATTAATGTTTTTGGAAAAAATTAGCATTTTTAAAATGTTTAAGGAAGTTAATTTTAATACACAAATAAATATTAGCGATTTTTGACAAACAATTAAATATTTTTTTAATTTCTACCCACCAGCAAAAAAATTGTTACCAAACATTCTATGATTCACCGAAATGTTTGGTATTGCAAATGGGCAAAATCGGTGTAGTAGGATCCGAGTTTCAGACAACCTCGAAATTTTTTTAGATATCTCTTGCAATTTTCTTCAAATACAATGCATATAATACCATGAAATTTTGCCCATTTTATTTTTATTATATAATTACAAGTCCTGTTGAAAATTGTAGGAATCGGTCCACGATTTATCATAGCCCCCATACAAATGTCTTGGCTTTATGGTACATAAATGTATATAGAAAAACCGTATATATACAAAATTCTCTAATAATAAGTTTCATACAAAGCAAATCTCAAAATGTTTGCATCGGTCCATATTTTGACATAGCCCCCAACAAAGAACACTTCCTAAAATCACTTATATGCGCATTAATCTTTTATCAAAATAATTATCCAGTTAGAATTCAACAAAAACAGTCCATACATATATATATCAATAATCATACCCAATTTTTTTCGGTCCATAGCCCCCATATAAGGTCCACTTCCTGAAATCACTTCAATGCACAAAAATCTCTTATTACGTCAACACCAAGTTTAAATTTCACACAAATAGTCCATTCATATATAGAAATATTTATACCAAATTTTTTGACGATCGGTCCATATTTGACTATAGCCCCCATATCTAGTCCACTTCCGCAAATCACTTAAACGCTCATAAATCTCTTATAAACATTACTATCAAGTTGAAATTCAACACAAATAGTCCATACATGTATATAAATCGTCGATCACAATATGTTACTGATCGGTCCATATTTGACCGCTGTACTCATATAAAGTTCACTTCGAAAAATCACTTAAATACGCATAAATCTCTTATAAAAGTCATTATTACATTGAAATTTAACACAAATAATTCGCATCCACATATAAATCGTCGAACAGAATTTCATGCTGATTGGCCCGACACAGGTCATAGTTCCCTTAAACATCCATATCGCTACCCCATACAAGTTAGCCGGGAAAAATTATTTCTAAATTTAAAATAGATGGATTTGGTGTAAAATGGGTCCATGAAAAATTTTGACAGGATCAAGGACCGATAAGACCTCCGAGGGGTCCTTGAGAGCCTTAGGGCCTATTTTAAGGGGCCAATAAGGTAAGAATTACTTCTTTACTTTAATTTTCAATATTTTGCCAATGAATTGTGATGTTAAAGATGATTCACCGAATGGTGGTGATAGTACAGGGCTAGAACACAAAATACTGTGAGGGAGGGGGAGGTCAAGAACACCAAAAAAGCAACAAAGTAAATGACCCGAAATTGATAATTTTATTAACTTTTGTAACACAATAGAAAAAACAGTATTGAAAAAACTTGTTTAAATTCTTATTATTCAATTTCAACAAAAAATAAGGACTTAAAATTAAAATAGGACTGCTAATTCAATTTCATAATAAATGAGTCATACATTTATGAGTTAAACCAAACTTCTACTATACTATTCAGCAGAATCAGATTCGCTAAACTTTTCTGTTTCTTCAGTTTCATGCAATAAAATTCCACAACAAAAACCTTTTGAAGCCATGAATCATTCTTTTTCAAAAATCTAAAAAAAGATGCCCCTTTGAAGCTAATAAACATATTTTAGATAAGCTTTTCTCAATACTCCTTACGAGTACCTGCTGCCCACATTTTTTCAACCCACATTTTTTCAATATTCGAACAAAGCGCAGAAATTTTGTTTCTAACCTTTTTCTTTTCTTCATCATCAGCGTCAGAAATATTGTCAAACATATTTTATGAAAACGTTCATTTCTAGAAGCGGCTATCCACATTTCAAACACCTCAGAGTTCGAAAATGTTACTTTTCTTTCATCCATTTTCTAATTTTTAAATATTATTATTTTTTTAATTTAATTTCAAAACTTAATGCTTATTATTTGCTTTGCGAAGTGCACGTTTTATAAAAAAAAAATTTGAACAAAAGAAATAAACAAAGGGCTTACCAATTGTTTTTGTGTTTTTGCGTTACTTAAATTCTTGAGAATTTGCAAAAAATTCTTATAAATGTCGTTATTGAGATGAAATTCATCTAAAACAAACCTAAGATAAATAAAAAGTACAAGTACTTTTGTGTTCATATGCGAATAATTTCTATTATTTCCTTCCGTTTGGATGGCTTCTCTAAACTCCTCATCGGAGGAAAGGATTTGAGGTGGCTTTTTGTCCAGACGTGGATTTTGCATATAGTTTCGATAGCTTGGCAATCCAAAATTTGTTTGCAATATCTAGGCCGGCGAAAACTTGATTACAGATCCTTAGCTTACAATCGGTACTGGGGATACTGCAGCCTGTCGATATAAGAGTTTCGCATGAAATTCCGAGCATCTTTCCGCTATTGTTTTTGCATACTTTGTTTGAGGGTTTAAGCTTTCAGAAGATTTGAGCTTCCCACAATATAGACAATGCAAAGTAAACATCTTTAATGAATAGATAAAATAGGCCACAAATGAATTTACATTCTGTGTTGCATAAATTTAGGCGGTTGATCAATCACTAGTGTTACTGTTTGATTTACTTATGGCCGAATTCTCAGTCATTAGTTAACCATTGGTAAACTAATATACTAACTGTTCTTTAACTAATACTTGTTATTCTTATGGCAAACTAAGCATTGCGAATAAAGAATCATTAGTTAAGCCTTTGTCATTAGCTAACTAAAGACTGTGAATTCGGCCATTAACAATATAGTTAAATGATACAACTGCTTCTTTCAAACTACTGCAAGCTTTAACATTCATATAGAAACGAAACAAGTAACAAATGTAGTTAAGTGGTAGAATATTGTTTTTGTTTTTGTATTTTCAAATTATTATATATGTATGTATGTAAGTATTTATTTTTTATTTAAAGTTTATTAAATTTTTAGAATTCAACAGACTTTTTGAATGCTAGAAAGTACAGCTTATGAAATATTATTTAAAATTTTGGCTAAATAAAAGTTGAAAAATACTTGCAGTTTTTTTATAACAATACTTGAGAAAAAGTTTCACTGACATGAGTAGCAATTCTAGTTAAACAAAATTAGTAAAATGTTTGAATATACTATAATAAGTGAAAGTTATAACTACAAAAACAAGAAAAATAAGTAATTGAGAGAATACTGACACAAGTGCGAATTTAAGGACAATTATGTAATAAGAAATAAATATTATAGATTTTATTTGTGCTAAACTGCTTGTGTAAAATTTAATAAAATTTTCTCAACAACAGCTTTGTTTTAATTCTTCAATGTCGTAGAATAAAACAAATTATTATGCTCACTTTTGTTTGTACTAATTGTTATTTCCGTATCTTATTTAAACTGTGAAAATTTCCCCTTTTATAATTCACGGCACATACCTTCTTAATTTTTTTTTTTTTTTTTGCATATTCTTTTTATTGTATCTTCATTTTAAATGAACTAACAATAAGTATTCAAATCCTAAAACTAAAGTTAATTAAGATAAGTCCAGCCAATGCTAGGCAAAATCTAGTTTTCAAATTCGATAGGATATGATGAGCAACTTGTATTTATTCATCTGAGAGCGGTGGTGTCCCTCCTTCTCAAACGGCTATGACCGGGATGTTGTAAGATGTCTCGAGCGAGGGGATTTGGATGAGTTTCCAGCTTACCCAAATAAAGGGCCACGTGTTTAGTTATTTCCCATTTGACAAGTGGAACATCAAGATCGTTGTGTATGTTTTTGTTTTTAATATACCAAGGAGCGGTAGTTATCATTCGTAGAATTTTGTTTTGACGGCGTTGAATTTTCTCAATATTGGAGTTGGAGGCAGTGCCCCATAACTGGATACCATAGCACCAAATTGGCTTTAAGATTGAGTTGTAGAGTAGAAGCTTACAATCGAGCCGAAGGACGGAGTTTCTGCCGATGAGCCAATGAATTTGGGCTGCTTTCAGTTTCATTTGAGTCAGCTTAGCATCTATATGTGGTTTCCATGTGAGGCGACGGTCCAGATGAATACCAATATATTTCACGTGTGAGTTTTGAGGCACTATATGGTCATTAATACGAATAGGGGGACATGATTCCCTACGTAGAGTAAATGTTACGTGGGTGCATTTCTGTTCATTTATTTTTATTCCCCATTGTCTTGCCCATTTCTCCACTTGCGTTACGTGGTGCTGTAATTGAATCGAGGCATCTTTTGGATCTTTGTGAGTACTGAGAAATGCCGTATCATCAGCAAATGTTGACGTGTGAATTTCATTGTTTGTTGGCATGTCTGCTGTGTACAGCAAGTATAGAATTGGTCCTAAGATACTACCTTGAGGGACGCCAGCACCTATAGGTTGAGGACGGCTTAAATAATCACCTTCTTTAATCATAAACTGACGGTCGATTAAGTATTTCCATAGTAGGTGTTGAAGATTCACCGGCAAGTTCTGCTTTAATTTAGATATCAGGCCTTCATGCCATACTTTGTCGAAAGCTTGAGAGACGTCAATAAAGAGTGCCGAACAGTATCTCTTTTCCTCAAAGGTTTTTCTTATGACTTGTACCAATCTATGTGTTTGTTCTATTGTACTGTGTTGACGTCAGAAGCCAAACTGGTGATTGGGAATGCAGTTGTTTTCATTCAAAATCGGAGTCAGCTTGGTTATAAGCAATTTCTCGAATAATTTGGACATACTTGGTAATAGACTTATTGGCCTATACGACTCAACTTTGCAAGGATCTTTTCCCGGCTTAGGAATCATCTTTACTAGTGCAATTTTCCAAACCGGAGGGTAGTACTCAAGCCGTAAGATGGCATTAAAAAGAAAGAGGATTAATCTTTTTGCAATGCGAGGCAGCTCAAAAATCATTTTATTGCTGATTTTATCAAACCCAGGTGCTTTTTTAACATTTAAATTATCAATAGCCTCAACAACCTCCAGATATTGAAATCTTATTTGTACAGGTGGTCTGGCAACAACAGGCGGTAGTTGGCTAATGTCAGTATCCATATTGGGAGTGAATACATTTTTTAAATGACTTACGAAAAGGTTGCCTTTTTCTTCGTTATTTCGTGCCCAAGATCCGTTCAAAGTACGCAGTGGAGGTTTTGCGATTACGGGTTTTCTTAGATTTCGGACTGCACGCCATAATGAATAATTTGACTGGGAAGTTGCGTCTAGACCTTCCAGATGTTGTTTGAGGGACTCTGCTTTTTGCGCTTCTAGCAAGATCCTAAGATTTTTGGTACATTCTCTCAACCTAGTTTTAAGTTGGGGCGATCTGTGTTGTTGCCACTCTCTTCGGACTCTCCTTTTTTCAGACAATAGTTGCTCAACATCTGCAGAAAAAACTCTGTTGTACCTATTCGGGCGGTAAGTGGAAGAAGCATGTTCTGCGGCTTTCTCGACATGTTCATTAAGACTTTTTATACAGGCATCGATGTCTTCAGCAGTTTTTAACGGGAGTTTCTCTGTGCAGTGAGTGCTGATGTATTTTTTGTATTTTAACCAATTCAGACGTTTGACAAGAAGTAAGGCATCAGTTACGATTTGCTGAGGACTTCTGATGGTGATTACAGTGGGTGAGTGATCTGAAGAAAGATCCAGTGAAGCCTCGACTTCAATGAGTTCCGGGGATACCCCTTTCGCCACGCCGAAATCGATAACGTCAGGAATTTTTTGCTGGTCAGTTGGCCAATAAGTTGGTTGACCAGTTGAAATCACATTCAGTCCCATTTCAGACAGGGAGTCGTACAAGATACGACCTTTAGGGCTAACGAGTCGTGAGCCCCAGAATGTATGCTTGGCATTGTAGTCGCCAGCCGCTATGAAACGGCTACCTAGTGATTTGTAAAAATCTCTATACTGATCTTTTGTTATTGAAAATCTGGGCGGACAGTAAACTGACGAAATCACGAGGTTTTGACAAAAGTTCTCAATACAGATGTTTGTTGCTTGAAGATAACACTCTGAAAGACCACCCAATGAATGGTGTTTGATTCGCGATTTGACCAATATTGCCGAGCCACCACATGATCTATCTCTGGGGTCCTTGGTGTCGTAGAATGTATAACCACTTATTTTAAAAATGCTTCTCGACGTCATATGAGTCTCGGAAATCAGCATTACATCAATTTTCTTATTAAAAAGAAAATATTCAAGTTCATTTTTGTGTTGGCGTATGCCGTTTGCGTTCCAGAAACATATTTTGAGACAGTTCATGGTCTATTAAGTATGGCCTGCAGTAGCGTGGACTGCATTTTTTGCATCTCCTGCATCATACTTGTCATGCTTGTCATGAAATGGTTCATGGATTGCGCCAGATTCTCCATTATACCTTCAAGACGGCTAAAATTGTGGCTGTTTGTATCATTTATTGGTGATTCATTTTGCAGTGTTGGTTGGTTAGATCTTAGCACGTTGGCATATGAAAATTGGCTAGTGGATGCTTGTACTACGGGGGGAATAATTGTAATAGGTACTTTTGTCGTCTGGGTAGGGGTAGAAGCGGGTTTGTTGATCAAGGAGCGTTTAACGACCTCGAAAACAGGGCAACCCCTGTAGTTGGCAGTGTGGTTTCCACCGCAATTGCTGCATCTTTTTACCCTGGAATCATCCTTAGGTTTATCGCACTTTGAGGTGTCATGAAGATCCCCACAAACAACACAAACAGTAGGCAACTTACAATAAGATTTTGTGTGACTATATTCTTGGCAGTTCGAACACTGTACTGGGCCAGATCGCTTATGAGGTTCTTCCACTGTAACTCTTCGGTGCATTATGAATTTCAAGTCATATATAGGATGTGTTTCATTTTTTTTCAGCTTAACATCACCAGGTTCTAACTCCACTCTAAATAATGGTTGAGGGATCCTATCTCTGTTTCTTATATTTGATACTGCCTTGATTTTAAAGCCTTTGTCGGCCAAACTGCTCTTGATCTCCTCAGGATCAACAAAAGAATCAATTCCCTTAATTACGACTTGTAGACCTTTTGCGCTTTTAAGTTGATACGTGTAAAAATTCTTTTTGCGTTTTTCAAATTCCGAAACTATTCTCCGATAGTCGTTTTCATTATTAACCTGAATCTTTGTTTCATTAATATTGCCACGCTTAATTGGAGTCACATAAAAAGAATTTTCACCAATTAATGAAACTAATATTTTTATAAGTTCGTTTGAATTTTTTTCTCTTAAATATATTGGAGGTGGTTTTACTGGCTTAATCACAGCGTTATGGACATCATTTTTCTCTTGGAGGATGGCAAAACGATTTTGCGAGCGTGGCTCTTCAGCATTCTTTGATAATTTTGCGGCTGGTGTAATTTCGGCAGATTTTGGGCTTCTGCCTCTCTTCGATACTGTTATATAACGGTCCATTCCTACCTGTGTTTTTTGTTTTTCTTCAACAGCAACTATAGGAGCGGCCTTATTTGTAGGAATTAATGTGCCTTTTGCAGATGTTGACGTCTCTCCAATATTTGATAACGAGGACCGTGAAGAAGGCGGTCCTTCAGTGATTTTTCTATTTAAATTAAATATGCTTTGGGCTAAGTTTGTGCCTTGTTCAACACATTTATTCAAGTTTGGTGCACTTGCACTTAAATGCAGATTTGTGCTTATTTTTGGTTTCACAGTTAAGTAGTTTTTATTAAATTCGGGATTTTTAATGTTCTCATTACTAACACTTGCCGAGCTCAACACGAAATAAGCATTTCGGCTCTGAGGCCCACTCGCACTGTTAGAATTGTTACTCATTCACTGTCTCACTGTATTTAATTTTCTAGTTTTCAGATAATTAAAAATAAATTATTACAATTTATTAATTTTTTATTGCACCTAGTGCAATTATTTGACTTTGTAAAATTTTTCACCTATTACGAGTTTTTTTTTTCACTTTTTTATTTAATTTAACTTTTTATACTTTTTCACCTATTACGATTTTTTCACCGAAAATTCAGCCGCACTAAAAGTAACACGTCCGAACAGTTCGATGTATCAAGCACAATGACCTTCTTAATGAAATGGAAAGTTTTCTACTTTGTTTGAATGTGAATAATTGTAACCCCAAAAAAAATCAAGTTAGAGTGTTATATTCGGCTGTGCCGAATCTTTAATACACTCCACCTAAACGTAATAAGAAATACAGAAACTACACTGGTTATAGGCCTAGTATGTCCTAATTCTGTATTTTCTATTCAGTCTTAGTGCAAAATTTATAAGTATTTTATATATTGCTTGAAAGACAATATTACCTGTTGGTCGTAATTCACTAATTTTATTTTGAATGCTTTGAAATTTTATCTAATTTGGACCATTTATAATTGACGTAATTACCGATTCTTACTGTAATTTACAGAGTTTGTCTGATTTTCATAATAATCTTGAGTGTAATTTAACAATTTATAAAATTAAAAGAACATTTTTCCATATTCACAACAAGTTAAGAAACAGAGTATAAACAAGAGTAGGATTATAAGGTGAGGCTTCTTTTGGTTGATTTTGATCTCAATAATATTATTTACAAGAGATTTCTGGGTTGCATAGTAGAAGTGGACCAGTTACGAACTGATAGCTTCTAAATCCAGTATCTACTAATGTGGTTTCTACGTACTAGAGGCTTATTTTGGTTGAATTTCATCTCAATAACGTTATTGTCAAGAATTGTATGGTTGTTTAATATGCTCGGAAGTGGACTTAACTCGGGAGATTTTGCCAATTATTGAGAGATAGCTACAAAATCCAGTAGCATAATTGCTGTATAACCGATATTAGTATGATTTATGGAATAAAATTACTGATCTATACCAAAGTTGGTTCGATATCAATATTTATTAGACATTTTTGTTTTTCGGAAATGGTTCATCTATGACAAATTATGGGCCGATCTTCTTAAATTTTGGAACAGTCATTTTTATGATATTTCACGTCGAATTTCAACATAATAACGGTATACTACGATATATATTTGTATTCATGTGGTTTACGGATTTGAAGCTTATATGGGGTATATAGTCAAATATGGACCGATATATTAAAAATCCAGCAGTTTGATTTTGGCATGTACGTGAATGATTCGTGTACAATTTTCGATCGCTACCGTTATTTATAAGAGATTTATGAGTATTAAAGTGATTTTCGAAAGAGGGCTGTATATGGGAAATACGGTTAAAAATAGACCGAAATTCATAAAATTTTTTTCATGCAAATAATTTGTGTAAAGTTATCAGTCGGTGATATTTATGATATTTATTTGTGATTTATACGATATATATAAAGATAAATGGCTTTTTCGGATGTGGTCCTTATATGAGAGCTATGACCAATTATGGGCCGACCACCATAAACTTTAGTACAACAATTTATTTACCTATAAGGATTATTAAAGTCAAATTTTAGCTGTTTAACGTTAGTTAAACCAGTTTTATACATATTAAAGTGAATTTTGGAAGTGGACTTTATATGGGGTCTATGGTCAAACATGGATGGCATGAAACTTATTTCTACAGAATTTTGTATTGTTATTCCAATTTTATAGGCATTTATTTATCATTAAGCCATATTTCTGAAATATATATATTTGTATGGGGGCTAAGAAATCATGGACCTATTCTTACTATTTTCCCCACACTTTCTTCTTTTATCATAAAAACAACGTATACAAAATTCCATGGGAATATCTGCAATATATTTAAAAAATTGGAAAAAAAATATTTAAAAATATCAATTTTTTATGGAGGTTGTCTTACATTTTGATACATAACTCTTGTTCTACTATACCGATTTTGCTGATTTTCAATATCAAACTGCTTAGATGATTGCGGTTGTGTCCTTTGAACGTGAAAGTGTTTTACACAGACAGACAGACGGACGAACATGGCTCAATCGACTTACAATTTCCTAAGGACCAAGAATATATATACTTTGTTGGGTCTCAGATGAGTATTTCTCGGTGTTACACGCGGAATGACAAACTGATATATCATTCACAACTTATGATGGTGGAGGGTATAATAAAAACAAAACTTTTTAAAATGAAACGTGTGGAATTGTAATTTTTATTGCAAATAGGGTTGTTACAAAATTTCTTTGTTCTTTAACAATGTGTAACAATTGTTTAAAAATTCAATCGATTTCTCTAATTAAAATCACATCATGTGCTTAAGTTTGTTTAAAAAACTTATTTCTAATATGTGGGAGTACATTAAATTTAAATGTCAGATATTAGAAAGCATGAATTCGTTATATAAATAATTAACACTATTATATATTATTTAATAAATGGAGAATGAAAAGAATTTGTTCAACAATCAAAGAGTTAATTAATTACCACTCAATTTTAGTTATAAAAGCAATTAAAACAAAAGAAAAAGCTTGTGGCAAGCAGTTAATAAAAGTAAAGATTGAAATATATTAAAAGTTGTTAAGGGTGACTTTTTAGCAACATTCTTTTTGGTATGACTGTTTTTAGGCAGTTCAGCTATTTTCTGCACTGTTAAAAATGCCAAAAGTAAAGTAGCAATAAATATAAAAAATTAATAATACAAGCGATAAAACTAAACAATTTCAATTTCTACATTGGATGAAAAATCTCTTTTCATCTTTCATTACCTGATGAAGATAGATGAAATTTAGAAAAATTTTAAAACAAATATGCTTTACTTGCTGTTAAAATGCCATAGAATTGTCATGTTGAGTTTGGTCTAAAATTTAACCATGAATCAACTTAGAAACGAACAACGCTTCCAGCTAATTGCATTTTATTATTGAAATTTATGCTCTGTTAAGAAAGTGCATCGTGCACTATTTTTTATCGCAAAATTGTATTCATCACGAAGCTCATACGTAAACAAGCAAAATTGTCGTATTAAATGTAAATAGAAGCCAGAAGCATTGCAAGAACCGCCAATCCATACCAGAAATGCACTGTTTGGTGTGGTTTATGAGCCCGTGGCATCATTGGACCGTACTTTTTCAAAGGCGATGTAGGCAGGAACGTTACTGTGAATGGCGAGCGCTACCATACGATAATTACAATTATTTTATTTTGTGCAAAATGGAAGAACTAGATTTGGCTGGCATGTACAGAACGCTAAACAATGACTCAATTGAGAGGCGTGTTCGGTGTATAGTTTGTTTTACGTTTGGGATCGCTCTATTGGCCGTCTAGATCTAAATCGCATGATCTAGACGCCTTTATTTTTTGTGGGGCTATGTTAAGGCTCGTGTATATAGGGTCAAGTCCGCAACGGCTGACGCACTAAAAGCTAATATTGAAGATTTTATTTGTGAGATACCGGCCGATATGATGCTAGAGAGAGTATGCCAAAATTGGGCCCAGCATATAAACCATTTTAGTCGTAGCCGCGGTAAACATTAACATGAAATCATCTTTGAACATTGAATTATATAGATCCTTCTATCGACTTAAATACTCGTAAAAATTTTATACATTTCTCAAAATTTTATGTGTTTTTAAATAAAATCCGTAAGCTCTTAAAAAATCACTCTTTGTAAATATGTATAGGTTTGTCAATCTGTTTTTTACTGTATTCACAATTGTGTCGTTATAACTAAAACTATGTTAGTTGAAATTAACTTCCTGAAAACCCTAGACAGTATTATATCAATATATCAGATATATTATTAAAATTTTTAAATCACTTCTTAAGTGGATAATTTATGAAAAGAAGACCTGTGTACACAATATGCATATCATGTAAAAGAGATTTCATGAACCTTTACAATGCAATTGTCTTAAGCTAGATTTACACGATTGAAATTTTCTTCAAAATTGCTCTTCAAAATGCTTCAAACTCGTGTAAACAGCAATTGCAATTGCGTTCAGTTTGTATTCATCAAATTTTTTTTAAATATCTCAAATATAACGAAAATTCTTAGTTCTACAATTCCCGATTTCTCAATTGCCTAACTATCTATTCACAAAACTACTACTTGCCTAAATCTCTACCCTTTACATATCTGCTTTAATTTTAAATATTTTGCTCCTGTTTTATTGTCTTGCTCCTCTATAAAATAGTTATGGTTCGTTAACGTGTGATATAGTTTTTTTTTTTATTTAGTTATTTTCGAAAGTTTTCTAATGACCGACATACATTTATTCACTCTAGCGCAATGCTCTCTTTCTCTTCCCATTATCCTTTATAAAGTTGCTCCTTTCATGTCTGTTGTATGCAAAGTATTTGCCAAAGGACACACTAATAGTCGAAATTTGAATGTGAGTTGTTTAAAATTTAAACTTTTAGGTAAAGAATTGTAAGAAGTTGCACTATTTAGTTAAACAATGTATTTAAATAATTGTATGTATATAATTGCCATTTATGCAAATATGCAGGACAAGTTAAGGCAAGACTTTGTACTTAGAATTGTAGTAAAATGTGTGACTAATTTTTTTAAGTAATGGAACATTTGAGGTATTAAACATTTATCTATTATTCATTGAGTGGCTCACAGCTAATTTTATGGAGTCCATTTTATTGTTTTCAAAGCTCCATAAAAAATTAACAGGAACTTAAAAAAGAAATTGGTGTCATTTAAAAGAAAAACTGTTATAGTCTAACAAACCAAAATAATTTATTGCAAAAATGTACACTTTAATATATTAAAACTAACAAAAAATAAGAACAATTTCACGTCACAGCTTATTTTATGCAGTTACATATGGGTTTCGTAAACCTGAAATTGAAGCTGGAAATTGCACGACTTAATATTTTTAATATTATCCACAACAGATTTAAGGCGATAAGGCCAAATATTCAACTTTTTTTATATCGTTTTTGCTAGAAATTGTGTGTTTCCTTGTACTTATTTCTAAAATGTATGATAAATTTTCAATATAAATGCATATTTTACAATTAAAATAAGACAAAGGCAAATTGTGTTTAAAACATGACAATACCACTTTACCACCGACATTTAATTTGGATCAATAAAAAATGGATTAAATCGTTTTAATACCAAATTTACCATCATCAAAATTAAACATGTTTTCATTCAAAAAGATGTGAGACAACCTCCATAAAACTTTTATATTTTCTTTTTGATGTGTTCTTTGGTAAAATTATTGGATTGTTGTTGTTTGCATTAATTATTTGGAATGAGTTGCTTTGTTGATCGATTTTCATTCCAGACGCAGAATTGCTATCGCTGTAGAATTTCTTTTTCTTTAAGAAAAATTGCACAGCTTCTGTCAAATATAGCATGGTGACAATTTGCAATATTGTTAATTTTGCAATTAATAAAGGAGGGTGTGAGTTGTCATTTTTTGATTTTAGATTCGTCCGTATGAAAAGCGTTGGAGCTGTTAGCGCATGCTTTTTTATTGTTTGCATATTTTGGAGACATGACCGAACTGATGATATGATTTGCACTTTAATGAAAGAGGAATATAGGGGCGTACCTTGACTCTTTCGAAACCGATTGCTAAGTCGTCAGGAATGTAGAGGTGGTAGAGGCAAAGGAAATTACGATGATTCCAGTTTCTTTTAGGGTGCCATCAACATTTTTTAAAATTTTATTTACATATGTATGTATGTAACATTTTGGTTTTCTTAACTCAAACAAAATTTCGTATTCGTCTATTCCACGCATGTCATTGGAATAGATTACACCTTTTGCAAAATTTAGACCTGGATGGTTCCTGAACATTAACTTTAATTTCAGGACATAAAGAAGTAAGCTGATTTTGTTTGAATAAGTATTGTTCCATTTAGTAGTTTTTGCACTGTTGCACCTCTTCTTCTGCAACAGTGCCTATCACATTTTTAATTAATTAAAAACATTTTTAATTAAAAGTGACACTTTGCCGAGGTTATCGGTACTATATTCATCATTATTTACACATTCTATTATTAAAAACTTTTCACCAGTATAAATAATTGTTGTTTTTTTTTTTTTTTTTTTTTGTTTTGTCAAATGTAATAAATGAAGTTAATTGTCCACCACGGTCCGGACGTTCTGACATTTTATTCATATTTTGGCTGAAAGCCAATATCTTTTAATTTGCTGTTTTTTTTTTATTTTTTTAGTTGTTGATTGATCTTCTTCTTCCTTGTTTAAAAAAAACTACAACAAAAAATAATACACAAAATTGTTTGTTGTTTTTTTTTTTTGTATTTTCTTATTTCTCTACACATTAACTCACATTTATAAGAGCTAACAAACGTTTAGATTTTAAGTGACAATGTTCTATGTCCCTTTCAAAACCGATAACCGTTGACAGTATTAAAAAACTGGTAATGTCAAGACAAATATTCTAAAGGTATGATCCTTCATTCCGTTTTTTCCGTTTAGAAATTTATTAATGACACATATATATCACTCCTACAAATGTATTCCGAATGACTAAATTAAAAAAATATGTGAACAATGATTTAAAAACTATAAAGTAATCATAAAATTGATATTCACTTTGAATATCTAAATTTTTTTTGTTCTTTATTATTATTTAGAAACTATAAAAACTAGTTTTTCTGGTCAGCTGCATCCCATTTGTATAGTTTTTTTTAACAAAAACTTTAATTTATTTACTTTTGCTTCTTTTAAAATTAAATGTTGTTTAAAATTTTTTATTCAATAAATAAAAAATCTACATTTTAATAAAAAACTTATACATTTATAATAAACACATTATAAAAAGTATTTAATAAGTGTGTTATTAAACAACAAAATAAAATTTAAATTTAACAAAAACTATTTTAAAAGTGCAGTGATTGAATAGTTAAAAGCCTTCACCTATAAAAAAAACATGAAACAAAATCCAAGCAAACAAAAAAAAAAATTATAGAAAACAATATGAATTGCGAAATAAGAAAAAAAGTAAAAATCTGAACTACAAAGCAATTAAACATTTAATTAACATTGAATTTCGAGTGTTGCCAAGTTTAATTGATTGATTTTTATTCCGCTTCACACTGAAAGGTAAACAGAGCAAACAAAAAATTAAATATTTTTACCAAGGACAGGCACACCAACCAACCAACCAACCAACCAACCAACCCAGCCTACCAATGGAGTTTGTGAGAAAATGTAATAAAGTACGAGCACCAGTACTTTTATTTGCACACATTCTTTGCCTCTCTCAAACACACATTCACATGTACGAATAATTCACTTCAATGGTTGCTGATTTATCAACAAACTGAACGTATACGTAACACACTCATATTTATAAATTTTCATACGTATGTTGAAGTACAAAAAATAGCGCTCATACGACCTGTTGCACTCAGAGAACAAAATACTCACGTGTTAATTTGTTTGTTTACACGCACATGCACTCAAATAAATACCCACTTATATATATGTATGTACATACGAGTATATATGTATATGTCAATAAAAATATATTGTAATAAAAATTACAAAAACATTTTTCACATTTTACTCTGAGAGAGTAATTAAAACTTTACTTGACTTTTATATTTCAACCTTTCTTTTTACACATTCTTCTCAAATAAAACGACACTATTTTAACCCAGATCTTAATTTAAGTTACACCATCATGCTGCGGTTTTATTTTTCAACTTTATTGGCTTTTTTTTTTTTTGTTTTTGTTTTGTTTTTATTTTTTGCTTAAGCCCCATTCAAAGTTGTGAAATGTAATTTATTTGCGACACCATTTTACCAACAATTTCTTTAACGACATGATTTAATAATATGAAAACAAAACATTTTTGTTAACTTGTTTGCTTGTGGGTGGATTTGGTAGTACAATTATAGTGAAGTGCAAAACATTTTCGAAATTTTAGTAAATATTTTGTTTTAATTTCGTTGTAAATTCCTAACTTAAATATAATTAAAGTACTTAAATGAGAACATATCGTCCCTTCAATAAAACAATGGTATACACCATAATTTGTTTATTACCTAATAGGAATAAACATAACTAATTTTATATGTTGTCAAAATTTAGGGCAATTCTACTTACACAAAGTGGTTCAAAAGATCAATTGAAATAATAGATTATAATCTTTTTTCATTAATAATTATGTAATTGAAGGTTATAGTGTTTTAGTAAGTTGTTTCTCTGAATATATTCGCAATTTCAAAGAAAAGTAGTGTATAAAAAGCATTCAATTTTTTTATTAATCACTATTTTTATTATTTTATAACAAGATAAAATCGACGTATATTGATATACACAACATTCGTTCGACAAAAAGATTCAAATAAAACAGTGTACAATGATTTTCCTACATATTCTAAAACATATAAAATAGCCTAAGTGACATCATGCAATTAAAGCACTTGTAAATTAATAAAATATCATCCGCTAGTAGCCTGATTATTGCACCAAATATTTAAATGACCGCAACTTAAAAACATCAATTGCTCCTAAAATATTAATCTTTTACCAGATGTCTTATAAAACAAAAATTTTAAACTCGATTATTACGAAACGGCAAAAAAAATATACATTAAAGTAACGATATTATGATATACCTAAGAAAATACGTTCATATTAAAGTTAAAATGTAGGGAAATTTCATATAAAAGAAGTTTGCAAGTTCTAACAAGATAAATAAAAAAACATTAAACAATATAATAGAATATGGAATAGATAAATTCTTATCTATTTTAACTAGAATGACAGACATGTCATTAGTGGAATCACAAAACAATAAATGTTTTAATATTTATGTAACAAAGACATCGATTGAATACTTTTGAATTACAAATTAAACAAGTTAGAGTGCAATATTCGGCTGTGCCGAATCTTTAATACCTTCCACTTAAAAGCAATAAGAAATATAGAAACTACACTGGTTACCGGACTAGTATATCCTAATTCTGTGTTTTCTATTCAGTTTTAGTGTAAATTTTCTTAGTATTTTATAAATTATTCTAAAAACAATATTACCAGTTATCCGTAATTCACTAATGTGATTTTATTTTAAATGTTTTGAAATTTTATCTAATTTTGACCATTTATAATTGAAGTAATTACCGATTCTTACTGTAATTTACAGAGTTTGTCTGATTTTCATAATAATCTTGAGTGTAATTTAACAATTTATAAAATTAAAAGAACATTTTTCCATATTCACAACAAGTTAAGAAACAGAGTATAAACAAGGGTAGGATTATAAGGTGAGGCTTATATTATTATTTACAAAATAATTATGGGTGGCATAGTAAAAGTGGACCAGTTATGAACTGATAGCTTCTAAATCCAGTATCCAGTAATGTGATTTATACGTATTGGAGGCTTATTTTGGTTGAATTTCATCTCAATAACGTTATTTACAAGAGTTACATGGTTGCTTAGTATGCTTGGAAGTGGCCTTAGTTCGGGAGCTATTACCAATTATTGGCATACAGCTATAAAATCCAGTAGCATAATTGGCGTATAACCGATATTGGTATGATTTCTGGATTAAAATTACTGATCAATAAAAGTTGGTTCGATATCAATATTTATTAGACATTTTTGTGGGTTTATTTGTTTTTTGGAAATGGTTTTTATATGGCAGCTATGACAAATTATGAGCCGATCTTCGTAAATTTGGGAACAGTGATTTTTATGCATATAAGGATATTTCACGTCGAATTTCAACATAATAACGGTATTTTTCAGATATATATTAGTATTAACGTAGATTCCGGAATTGGACCTTATATAGGATATATATTCAAATATGGACCGATATTCTCAGTTTGATTTTGACACGTATGTGAAGGATCCGTGTAAAATTTTGGATCGCTACCGTTATTTATAAGAGATTTATGAGTATTAAAGTAATTTTCGGAAAATGGCTGTATATGGGGGATACGGTTAAAAATAGACCGAAATTCACAAAATTTTGTGGGATGATTTTTGTATACATGCAAATAATTTGTGCATGTCGGTGATATTTATGATATTTATTGTGATGTCTTTTTAGGATATGGTCCTTATATGGGAGCTATGACAAGAATTTATTTACCTATAAGGATTATTTATGACAAATTTTAGCCGTTTAACGTTATTTATACCAGTTTTATACATATTTAAGTAAATTTTGGAAGTGGACTTTATATGGGGTCTATATTCAAACATGGACCGAACTAAAAACAATTTCGTTCTGGGATTTCTTTTGGCATGAAACTTATTTCTGCTGAATTTTGTGTTGATATTCCAATTTTACAGGCATTTCTGTATTTGAGCAATATTTCGAGAAAATTTTTGTATGGGGGCTATAAGAAATCATGGACCTATTCTTACTATTTTCCCCACACTTTCTTCTTTTATCATAAAAACAACGTATACAAAATTCCATGGGAATATCTGCAATATATTTAAAAAATTGGAAAAAAAAATATTTAAAAATATCAATTTTTTACATTTTGATGCATAACTCTTGTTCTACTATACCAATATTGCTGATTTGCAATACCGAACTGCTTAGGAGAACTGTAAACGGTTTTTTGTAAACTTTGTTGATGTTGGTTGTTTCCTTTGGACGTGAGAGGTTTTACAGAAACAGGCAGACGGACATGGCTTAATCGTCTTAGAATTTCGTAAGAACCAAGAATACCTTGTTGTGTCTCGGATGAGTATTTCTCAGTGTTACACACGGAATGACAAACTCATATAGACCCTCATTCACCACTTATGGTGATGTAGGGTATAAAAACTAAAGTAAGGTCAAGTAATGCCTTAGTAAGAGAAGTAAAACCAAACCCAACATCTAGTGTTGTGAAAACAGCTGAAAATTTTATGAAAACTTCTGGAAAACCTGTAAGCGAGAGTTCTATTAAAGATCTTTGCATGAAAAAAATAGCAACAATTTTTTTGTAATAATATTTTTTTCACCGATTAAAGTAAGAAAAATATTTGGAGTCAAAAACACACCAAAAATATGGTGAACCAAGAATGAAGCCATTAGTAAGAAATATGTTACCAATAAGGTAAAACATGGCGGCGGCTCAGTAATGGTATGTGGTTGTTTTGCAACATCAGGGATCGGCAGTCTTACATTTATAGCATCTACAATCAAAAAGCAGAATTATCTTGACATTTTGAAAAACAATGTAGCTAGGGGCTTCTTATTTACAGGAAATTAGAACTATATTAAAACATTTTTTTTAAACAATATTAGGTGTTTACTTTACATTGACACTAACAGTACAAGATGTTTCATAACTTTTCAGTAAAGATTTAGAATGATGGTATCAAAAAAATCTGGTGGAGGTAATAGAAACTTATATAAAACCCTATTTTTGTCACCAAATTCAGACAAACTACCTTGAACTATTGTCAAAGAAAAGTTAAAGCGATACTATGATATTTGGCTTTAGCTTTTCTTAAATATTAATAAATTGAGAGTCAAATTCATTTAGAAACCTAAACGATTTAAGTTTTTAAATTAATTATCTGTCAGTGTTCTTGCACATAAGCTATAATAAATATTTTGTCAAGATTTTCACTTGATGAATAGAAATTATACTTTTATTATTTCGAATAATTATACTTTTAACTTCTGAAGACAAACAAAAGACATTATTAAAGTTTTTGTTCATATTTCAAACATCAAATAATCTTTATTGTATAATAGTTTGAAGCGAAACTGCCTTAAAGCGAAGGATATCTTCCCAACACCTACAAACAAATACCTTTTCCGCGCCACATTTACATTTATTTAATTTTTTTTTTTCATATTGTCAATATTTAAAATTTTTGATTGCGTTTTTTTTTCAGCTAAAAACAAACAGCAACTGGAAAAGGGTATATTAACTGCCAATCAGACATTTTATCAGTTTTTACCTGTTCAATGTTCGTTGGTTCCTTATCTGATAAAACCAAAGCGTTTTTTTTTTTAATTATTATTTAAAAAAAATGGAAAAAATCATCTTACGTTATGTTTGCTACAGCTCAAACAACAAACGCGTCAATTGATAAAAAACTCTTTTAAGATTTTTATTTGCGAAGGAATATTATCTGACCAAGCTATTAAAAATAAACAAGGCGAAAATACGGTTTCAGCTTTCATCTTTTTTTACGTTTATTGTTTGTTTAAGCTTGGTTGAGTTTTGTTTTTGGTTTTCACTCTTTTTTTCTAACATTTTACTTTCATTATTCCCTAATGTAATATAAAGTAGTCGCAGTTTATTTTAGTTTTATTTCCTACATGGTTTGTCTGCGAAGTTTCGAGCGGACAGGTGGTAGTTGTGAAGATAGTACATTCATTTTTTGCTGATCAAGGAATCGAGACGCTACATGACATTCTATTAAAGGTACTGGCAAATATATATCGCAATTTTGCCATCAAAGTAATTTGGTTAAATACCTGGCATTAGCCTTCGGCGTAAGACGAATTGTACGTCTCTCGCATTAAAATTATTAGTTGAAAGTCACCACAAAAACTAGTTTTAATTACTAAGATCCAGATTTCATGTTAAAATTATTATTAAGTTGATTTTTCTAAATTTTCGGTTTAAAACTTATTCCTTGTCCTTCCTTCAGAGACAGCATATCTGTTTGTATTTACTTATATTCTGTGAAATAAATCTTTTACTTATGCTTATATTTTACGCTTAAACATTTTTGTTATTGCTTGTGTTGTACTTCAGCTCCTAAAGGATTTTTCAACGAGAACTTTTTTTTTAAAAACAAAGCATTTATGTAGTTGAAAAACATTCAAATGTTTATTGTATTGTAAGGTGTATGATTTGACAATTGTAAATTAAAAATAACATCGAACAGATGTGCACCACGATTTTCAATGATATTTTAACCAAATGGGAAATTCATTCACGCCATGGATTTTTGCTTTTAAAGCTGTAACAGATTTGATTGGCTTTAAAAAGTTTCTGTCTTTAAAATAGACCCACATAAAATACAGAGGTGGTGTTAAATTGTATGCAAATTATGCGTCGGGAAATTTGTATGACATGTGCATATCACTGATATACATATCATTAGTATTAGGCCAAATTTGAATTCTTAACATCTCTTGATAGCATAATCCATGCACCATAACAGCACACTATCAAACCACATTCAGACGCTCCAAACAGTGACTCATATAGCTTGCGAAGGTTTTTCATAATTGCTGATGGCTTTGCATAATGCAACTTCTTAATAGTGTTCTCAGAAGGGCGATATGTCGGTCGAATATATCACGAATTTTACGAATTGTAGCTTTTACAGATCCACCATTTTCAATATTCCAACAAGTTAATTCTGAAAACGTTCATGTTATTCCAATATGGCCCTATTGGAAAGCAAAAGTCTTGTGGTAATACCCTTTATTTATGTAAAGAATGGAAACTCTGCTATCAAAGACCTAAATAGTGATAATGTATAATAGAAACAAGAAATGGAGTATAGTCGGTCAAGCCCGACCATATAATACCCTACACCCAGTATATGTATAAAACAATTTTCAGAAATGGGCGCTCTATGGGAGATATATTATGGAGCGATTCATCCAAAAATTTAGTGCCATGACTTCTGTGAATACATATACATAAATGTTATGTATGTTATACTTTTTCTCGATATTAATACTTTTAAAATATTTATAGAGGTTAAAGTGAATTACGGAGAGGGTCTTATATGAGAGTTTCAACTAATAATGGGCCGACCATTATAAAATTACGTATCATCATTTCTGTATATATGATACTTATTTGTTTGAATTTTATTTTTATACCAACATTTTTAAAATATTTATGGTTGTTAAAGTGATTTTCGGAAGTGGGCCTTATATGGGAGCTATGATTAATAATGGACCGATCTGCACAAAATTTATTGATGTTATTTAGCCTCATTTAGTAATCATTTGTAGTGAAATTGGTTTGAATACTTGCAGAATTCAAACATTTATGATCGTTAAACCCCTATATCGGGAGAACATTTGTATGGGGGCCAGCTGAAATAATGGACAAATTTCCGTCAGATTCAATCCTATCCATCCTTGGGCCGAAAAAATATCACGTACCAAATTTTACCGAAATATCTTGAAAATTCGACCTGTACCCTGCGCACAAGCTTTACATGGACAGCCAGCCAGCCAGACGGACGCATGAACGGACGGACAGACATCGTTAAATCTACTCAGTAAGTGATTCTGAATCGATCGGTATACTTTAAGGTGTGTGTTGGACCGTGTTCAACAAGTTTTAGTATAAAATTTGATTTTCTCTTTATTTACTCGTTGATGAAAAAATATTTATTTAATATACACAATTCGCCTTGAAATAGCGGTATGTTGTATAAACCTACATATGTATATATATGTACTTAGACTTAGTATACAGACTTGCATTCCTTTTTTAGTAATAAGTTAGTTATAAGTAAGAGCTCAATAAAGCAACAAGTGCTTTTGTTAGTAAGGTTAAAACCCCTGTTTGTGTTTTAATTAAAAAAACACCCCCTTTAAGTTTAGGCAAGGGAAATATTCAAAGGGACATATCTCCCCCGAGCTCTAACAGTGTGTGTTGGACTAATATTTATGGGTGCTAGAAACATCAGCACAAATCCAATATACCCTCCCCACTATGGTGGTGTAGGGTATAACAAACATTAAAACTAAAACTACTCTCGTTGTTTAAAGATTTTTTTAAATTTTACTTTTTTTTTCTTTTAAGTTTCCATTCTATGTGTATTTTTCTGTATTAGTAAGTATAATAACTTCTATATATTACATTACTTTATGCCTACTTTCAGACCAGACACACATACTCTCTCATATATACAAACTACAAAATATACTTTAGTATGCAACCATTAATTTGAATCCTCAAAAATACTAACACACATAAAGTCTGTGTATAATGTCAGTGAGTGTTAGTTATATAATTTGCAGCAGTTGTTAAAATGTTAAATACAGCAAATGATCTTTTCTATGTTTTGTTTTAGAATTAAAGTAGATTAGTTTTAAAAATTGTAAAAGTAAGATGCTTGTAAGAAAACTGCATCTTTTAATTATACTTTCTTGGAAATTTAAAGACGAGCATAAATATACTAACTTAATGTTTTCTATTTAATTAAGATCAACTATTATATGACAACCTTCATAATTTCAATTGTAAGTTTAGGTAGTTTTATGATTAGTTGGTATAAAATATATTTTTTACAAATTTAAGCTACGAAGGTTGCTTGATAAAAAAAAGTACCACCAAAATAGGTCACCCTACAGATGCCATACATCTTTGGTTATGTACGGTTAAACATACTATTGATACACTTGGGCCCTTCAGCATCATTACCGCTGTGATAACTGTAATGAAAGACTTGTATTACGGACTACTTAATTAACACACTTAATGGTCTATTGCGTTCTAAATCAAAATATTCAGTTTCACGAAAGAATTCATTTATCCTTTTTAAGTCAATCTCAGAAAAATACACCACACAACGTTTCGTTTCCCCGCGGATACTTGTATTGAGACCACATTGCATGGCAGTTTTGGGGAACCATATCATGTGTGTGTACTCATATAATCTTAAGATAAGCTCATCATTCAAGGATCAAAACCAACATATCATTACCCGAATAGATCCGAGGAAACCAATAAAAATATGGCTTAAATATTCATCCGTAAAACGCGTGTATATGGTTGAAAGAGATTCTCGTCCCTGTTAGTGCAATAAAAAACTTTAGCCACACTTCTTTTTCTTCAAGCCTTTATACACCTGAAAAGGACTTCACTGGCTATCCACACAGTAAGTCTGTGTTGCAGAAATCTCTAAAAGTGAAATAATCAATAATGTTCAAAGCAGTACTGCAACTAATCGCAGAGTTGAGAGCAGTGAAAATATGAGGACCTTGTTTTCCCCCGTTTTGCTAGGATTTACACAAATGCTCCAACAAATGACTGCCGTGTCAATCCCTATTCTATGATTAATCAAGCTGCACAAGTATTGCAAGATTCCTCAAATAAACCTTATATAAATCGTGACAATTGACAATTCGGGCAATAGTAAATTGGTCGCCATTATTAAGACCTCCTCATTCAATAACCAGGAAGATACTAAAAAGTATTCCACATACCCCAGAGATATATCAAGAAAGACACCACAAGCCCTAAGTTGAGATTTCGTATAAAAAGTCTTACTTCATTTAGGAATAAAGACCAGATTTTGTCTATGATTTTCGAACATAAGATTGTTTAAGTCATATAAATAAGGACTGCATTGTATTGCTGATCAGCTGGTGTCCAGCTGATTCAAGAAGATGAAATTCACTTATCCTTACAAAAAGGCGCTGTTACCTGACATTTGAGCCATTCGAAATCTGATTCATATCCTACTACAAGAATGCAATGAGGTTCCATAATAATTATTATTTTTTATTTGAACTGTTAATTTTAAATCTATGATATTTCTATATTTAGGCTCGAGTTCATTAAATTTAATTTTACATTAAATTATTTTTACTGAAGGTAGGAATTGTTACATGAAAATTATTATTAAAATTTATTGATAATTTTTCTTGGCTTAGGATTCGAACCTGGGTTGTTGGTTGAATTTACATATGTTTCGAGAAACACCACTTTCTCTCATCAGAATTATTTACGTTCTCACCCTCTGCACCACTGCGGCGCCCGCTAGCCTACAGTCAAACATCAATCCTTTAATCAGTATTACTGGTGGTTCGAAATTTGCTGTAATTATCATTTTTCATTTATTTTACATGTTGCCTCCTTTCTCTTAAATTAAAATATTAGTTCATTTTCCTTCTCTAATTAATAAAAAATCAACTAATTATATTTTACCTTACTTTTTAAATTGATAGACATTTATTGTTAATAAAAATACTTAAAGTAAGAAACTAAAATGAATTTCCTCTTATAAAAATTAACTTAACTTATTCCAAATAAATAAAATTTCCCCTTTAACTTTCCGTTTAAAAATAACCCAATATTGTTCAAATGGCAGAAGCTGTGGATAATAAGACGATTTCAATTATTTGTCTTGGATACCAGAAGAGTGCTGCGTTTGAAAAATGCCAAGAAGCTAAATAGGCCTAAAACATTACTGAAAAGTTATGTCGTTTAATAAGATTCTTTTATATAAATATAAGTCATAGTTGAAGAGGTGAGAAAATTGCTTGTTGTATTTTGGGTGGGCATTCCCTGATTTTATTTTATTTTGGTTATTTTGTTTCAGTATTTTCTATTATCTATAATAGAGCAGCTGTTAAATTATATTAGTATATTGTCGTAAAGAATGCGTGCCCATTTTATAGCAACACCATTTGGCTTTTACTACCATTTGGATATTTAAAAAAACGTTTATAATTTATAAAACTAGCCACGCATATAAATATACAAATCTATTCCTATATTTAGAATTATTCTTGCAAATATTATTGATATTTATGTTGTGCATTCTATAATGTTCTTGAACATGTCTTTATTTGCAAAGTATGCAAACAAATTTTTATCTATTCGCAATCAAGTTAAATTTCTAAATAATAATTTACTTTCTAGTCTTATCTTCGTGAAAACACAAAAAATATTGTCATTTTTCTATTTTGTTCATGTCAAACGTGACCTTTTTCTGTGGTTTTATGCATTTGCTAGTGAATGAAAGGGAAAACGTTTTATGATTTTATTGTGGGGGTCATAATGATGACAAATACATACATGAATAGATGTTTATTTGTATATACATACATACATATGTATGTATATTTTTTTAGTATTTTTGTTATTTGTAAAGAAGCATGTTGAAATAAAATTATTCAGGATTTTTTGTATCCCTTCTTCCTGTCAACATATTGTGTTAGTTTTATGATTGACCGAGTTTGTGGTTGTTTTCAAAACAAAAAGTTGAAATGTTTTAAAAGATTTTTATTAAGTTAGCTTGTATAAAATAGAGAAATTTTAAAGACTTCTGAACATATTTGCAAGGCATACAAAGAATTGAAAGCGAATTTAAAAATCTTCTAAGCACATTACTGTAGAAATTTTAAACGATTTAGTTATAAATTCCTAAGTAGTTATGATTATAATTTGATTTCCAGAATCATGTTCTCCATCAATTAAACTCATTTATCCAGCGTCAATATCTCAAAATTATGGATTTTTGAAGAAAAAAATAAAAAAAATTTTATGAAAAGTTATGTTTTAGTAGTTTTCAGCTTATTCGTTTTTAACAAAATTACTTTTATTTTAAATCTCTCTAAACTACCTACAAAACTATTATTCAAATTTTTTTAATACATACTTGTAAGTAAAAAAATGTAAAAATGTAAAAAACATAACAAACTCTTTATAAAATATTTTATTCATGTATTTTCAACTGCTCTATTTAATTTTTTTCTTTTGTTGTTAAAATGTCACAATATTTTACATGACATTGTTTCCCTCTTGTCTCTCTCTGCCCGTTTAAAATATTCTATCGGAAAACTTAAGGATAATTCTTAAATTGTCGTAAATTTAAAGAATTTCATTTATTTGTAACTGTTTTCATAGAAACCCAGTTTTGTAAAAACTGACCTTCCTTAAGGCTTGACAGATGATAAATGTGCCTTTTAAACTAGTCGACTCCCTTATTGTATGTGTGTACTGGCATCAACTTTAACATTCATGTGGAATATATGTTAATAAGTGGTGAATTTCTAAATATGAAGACAACATACAATTTTTTACTCTCTGGTTTGTTGACAACAGCTCCAGATTTTTTATGTTAAGTAAGAGTTAACATAGCAATGTTATTCTTAACATTTGAGTGATGTTAATGGTTTTAAATGAAATCTTGTGTTTAATCAACACATTTAAACAAACACAGGAATTTGTAAAACTTTTATTATAATTTAATATTACTCTTACTGTTTTTATTAGTTTTGAGCTGTAAAATTGCAATATAAACTGGTATAACAAAATATTTATGTATAAAAATAAATATACATGGAAAATATTTTGTTTACGTATTGTATATGTACGAGAATATTTTTATATTTATGTGGGTAAAACATAAATAACTGAGAACGAATTGAAATATATTTATAATTGATTGATTTATAAACTAAGTAAATGTTTGCATTTCTGTATACATATGTATGTAAATATTAAAAATAAACATTAACAAATTATTTAGTTTAATAACAGTAGATTTTTGTAGCTTTTCCAGTTAGAAGCATATACATAAATATAATAAACATTTATCGATAAAACAATGTATAGGATTTGCACAGGCATTCGTTTTACGTAAAACTTTTAGGCCTTTGTTTTCCATGTGTAACACTGAGAAATACTCATCCAACAAATCCTTATGGAATTCTAAGTCGATTAAACTATGTGCGTCTGTCTGTCTGTATGTGTGTGTAAAACACTCTCACGTCCAAAAGACACAGCCAAAATCAATAAGGTTTACAAGCAGTTTGGTATTGAAAATCAGCATAATCTGTATAGTAAAACCAGAGTTGTGGGCCAAAATGTGAGACAACCTCCATAAAAATTTTATATTTTTAAACAATTGTCTTGCAATTTTTTTTGAACACGTTATTTTTATCATAAAAGAAAAAAATATTAAAAATCGGCCCCCATACAAATATCTTCCCAAAATATTGCTTAATTATAAAAAAATGCCTGTAAAATTGGAATATTAATAAAAAAAAAAATCCGGCAAAAATAAGTGCCATGTAAAACGAAATCGCAAAACGAAATTTTGTTTTGTTCGGTCCATGTTTGACTATAGAACCCATATAAGAGCCACATTTAAAATTCACTTAAATACGTATAAATCTGGTACAAATATAGTTACCAGGTTAAAATTCGACACAAATTATTCTTATAGATATACAAATTGTTGTACTAAATTTTATGATGGTCGGTCCATTAATCTTTATATATATATATATATATATATATATACAGTCGGGCCTCCATTATCCGTGATGGTCGGGACCAGAAGCATTACGGATAATCGATTTTCACGGTAATTCGAATAACAATTTTGATTATAACGTTTTTAAATACTTTTATTATTTAACAAGTGTACAATGTTGGACATATTTATTTATATAAAAAAAACATTATTCTTTTTAAAACTTCGTATTTTTGAGCTAACATTTTAACACTCACAATTTTTTTTTTGAATGCTCGTTAATTATTTTGACTTTATCTTCAATATTTAAAACGTTTCGATATCTTTTTACCACTGATAACGATGTAATACTAAATATATTTAGATCTAATCACCCGTAATTCCCAAATTTCAAAATTACTCTAATCACTTTTAAATGCTTCTGAGTCATCGTATGCAAACAAGGGAATTCCCCGTTTTCATGTTTATTATATTGTATGTATGAATTTGAAGTTAATAAAAAAAATTCTGCCATCACGGATAATAGAGGTAATCACGGTTAATCGAAGCAAACAATTTGAAAACATTGCAAACAAAAAACAATAGACTGATATTTTTCCATCACGGTTAATCGGGGTTACCGGTTAACCGAATCATGGATAATCGATATATTACATCAGTTAAATATACATAAAAATCATTCCACAAAAATTTTGTGAATTTCAGCTCATTTTTGACAATATCACCCATATAAGGTCTACCTCCAAAATTCATTTACTAATATGTATCTTAAATATGCCGTTATTACGTTATCCTCATATGCATAATATTCACTTTATATATTTAAAAAGTTCGGCCCATAATTTGTCAGAGCTGCCATATAAGGACCATTTACAAAAAAAAAAAATAATTTAACCCACAAAAATGTCTAATAAATATCAATATCGAATTAATTTTAATACTACTCAGAAATTTTAATCCAGAACTTATACTAATATCGGTTATACGACAATTGTGCTACTGGATTTTTTTAGCTGTCAATAATTGGCAACAGATTCCGAATTAAGTTACTTTCGAGTATAACAACTAACCATACAACTCCTGTAAATAACATTATTGAGATGAATTTCTACCAACCAACAAATAATTTCTACCAAATTACATTAAAAGCTATCACTCCATAATTGGTCAACTTCTACTATGCCACTCATAAATCTCATGTAAATAAAATTATTAAATTCAACCAAAAGAAGCCTGTTTCCTGTTTCTTAACTTGTTGTAAATATGGAATAATATGCTTTTAATATTGTTAAATTACACTCAAGATTATTATGAATATCAGACAAACTTTGTAAATTATGGTGAGAATTGGTAATTACATCAATTATAAATGATCAAAATTAGATAAAATTTCAAAATATTTAAAATAAATTATGTTGGTCGTAAAATTGTCTTTTAAACAATATATCAAATACTAATAAAATTTGCTCTAAGACTAAATAGAAAACACAGAATACAATATTCTAGTTCTAAACCCAGTGTGGTTTTTGTATTTCTTATTACGTGTAGGTGGAGGGTATTTAAGAAAATTGCACTTTAGCTTGTTTTGCATACGTTTGTTGTGCAATTGCTAGAAATAATATCACTCATACGTGCGAGTATATGATTTATATGTACATTTAGGATACAGATTAATAAAGCCATAAAATTTTCACTCTGTTTAAAAAATGTAACACCGATCGTTTTCTGTTTCATTAAATATTATGTTATCATAGAATTTGCTTAAAAAAACAAGTATGGGTAAAAAATAATTCTAACTTGATAAGTATTATTATTTGATTATTTATATTTGTAGGTTTGTTTTCATAATTTTTAAATAAATACTATTATACAAAATTTTGTAATATAGTTGCAGTAATGAAACCATTATCGTAAATTAATTTTATTTAATACATTTTTTTGAATCCTAATATGAAAGAGAGAACAAATAATAATAAACAATAAATACATTAGTCGCCAGAGTCACTTGAATCACACAATGCCTTAACCAGCAAAAGCCGACGCTCATCATTAGAGTTTATTGAAAGTAATTACCTATACGGACGACTGTATCATTATGACGACGTGCCGTACGTTGATGAGCATTGAGCTATTTCAGAATGTTACTTTAACGAAATACTCAACGAAGACAACAGCTACATTATTCAACATCTGAACGAAGGAGGTTAAATTCAACATATTCAACCACACGAATCTTTTGGATGTCACATTTGATAGTATTTTTAACTGCACAGCATACTCTACAGCAATCACGCAAAAATTGCGCTATAAGAACAAGGTTCTCAAGGCATTAGGATATATGTCGATAGCTCCAGCAAAGTCTCGAATATGTATTACTCAAGAAGAGTAGTGAAATATCAGTGTGGTATATGCTTCTCCAGTGTGCCCACTGTATTTAAATGATACCTATTCAAGAAATATTCAAATCTGTCAAAATGAAGCCTTAAGAAGCGTTCCAGACTGTCTTCACTTAAACACTTAAGGAACTCAATCTCATGCCGACGCAACAGTTCCTTCTGACATGTCAGCGAAGAAGTCATCCAAACATAAAATTCAAACAGTTTGAGGCTTCCCGATGCATGCCAGACAGAACATACATACATATATATGATGAGAGCATACAAAATTAAGTACAAGATTCGTTTGACGCAGCCCATGTATGACAAATTCCAACGACATTCAATTCTTTGAATGCAGAATACAATATGGTCTTGCATAAAACAAAAGTCGCTCTGGTACAACTAAGATTATGATGGTGCGAAAGACTTATTAAATTCTGGTTCCGTACAGACCGCGCAGAACCGCCATATTAAATATTGTTGAACTTGTTATGATGTTACAACAACAACAACAAAAAGTAAATAAAGTTATAATTTTTACTCGTATAAATGAGATGTTAATTGTTTCAAAGGTATTCTACGAAAAATTCAATCTATAGGCAAAACTGAAATTACTTAAAACTAACATTAACTATGGAGATTATAGTTCAAAAGTGATATCATCTAACAAATATTGAATAAGTACTGCAAGAGGAATAAAAATCAAAATCGTTATGAAAAGCGAAATGGTGTTTCTATCAACAGACATGTATTATTTATGATAAAGTTTTAACACAATTCTGTAACTGCCTTACTACGGACCTTAACAGTTATCAGTACGAAGATTTTATATTAAAATGAAACGAAATATTCATTTACAAAAAGGGATGAATTTGAAAAAAGTCACTGGTTTGCAAGCACTTTATAGTTGTGGTATTTACTTTAGCTATGACTTCGAATATTTATAACGTATGCTGCCTCTTATAAGACGTCATCACTCTTCAGTTAAGTTTTGACGGGATTTAATCACTGCCATTATTTAAGAGCTGTTGTGGATTAATATAAAATAAATGTGGTAATGTTAACATATGTGAACCGCCCTAATTGACCCCAGTTTCGGAAAATTTAACAGATTGCAGTGTGATATTTTAATTCTTGAAAATAACTAAATGTTAGCGTTTTTGAAATGAAATACAAAAACCTTATGATTACTAAAATCCTGGGAGACCATAAAGTATTCGTGCCAGAATTATAAGGATTTTACAATATCTGATAACCAATTTTTAATTGACAATACATTTTTAAATATTTAACAAAACAATTTATGGATATACCCCAGCAAGCCGTATGAGTCCGAAAAGAGTCTTTTCTGACACCTTTTTCGGAGCGTTAACGCTCTTTATGAGCCCAAAAAAAATCACATTTGCTCCGAAAACTTTCAGAAACGAGGGTCATTACATTCAAAAATGGTCCGTCAGAAAGAGCTCTTAGATAATGTCAGAAAAGAGTCTTTTTTAAGGGTTTTTTTGGGCTCTGAAAGAGCTCTTAGATAATGTCAGAAAAGAGTATTTTATGAGGTTTTTTTTTTTTTGGGCTCTGTGTAATCTTGTTTTTATCATTCTTGTGTGGTACAGCTATGTTTTTTTTTTTTTTGTTCAAAGCACAAATAACCGGACAACAACGCTTTGGTACACACAAAATTAAGTGGAATTTCTGAGTCATACTGCGTGCCGACTCAGGACAATAACAAGCATATTTTTCTTTCGCTCCGAAAGTGCTCTTTAGTTGGACTCATTTCTGACTCCTTTTTCGAAGCGCTCTTAGAATGGTATGCTGGGACTACTCTTTTATGCTTAACGTATAAGTCATATTTTGTTGAAGAAATTAAGCATACGCCTACGTAAATTTACTTCACACTACAAACAAATCGACTTCTAGACGATAAAACAATTCATAATGCTTAAACTATGTTTCTAATCAAAAAATATGTATTATACGTTCAAATACATTTCATCAATTTGTTGCAATTACTCATTCCAAAATATGAGAAAATGAAAGAATAAGTGAAGATATAAATAAGCCGTAATCATAAAATGGAAACATGTTCTTACAAATTCCTAATACAATGAAATATCTTTCAGATATTTCTAAAAACTCCATTATATTTCTTCTTACCTATTGTACATGTTTTCTATAGTTATAAACCTTTATATGAATTTAATATTTTCTATAAAATTTAAAAAAAATATTTTCTTTTCTGTTATGTGTTTGAGTATAGAGAATTATTTAAGAATAATAACGGGTTTTCCAATAAGGACTTGACAACTTTTTTTAAATCGATTGTAACGTGTGCTGTGTGGCTTGTGGCACCGTCTTGTTGAAACCACATGTCATCCAAGTCCATGTGTTCCAATTCGGGCCAAAAATAATCGCTAATCATTGCGCGATAACGATCGCCATTCACAGTAACGTGACGATCGTTATTGTCGACGAAAAAATATGGCCCAATGACGCCGCCGGCATGCAAAGCGCACCAAACAGTAATTTTTTGTGGATGAAGTGGTGATTCGTGAAGCACATGTGGATTTTCAGCAGACCAATAACGCATATTTTGCTTATTGACGAACCCATTGAGCCAAAAATGAGCTTCGTCACTGAAGATGATTTTGCGATGAAATTCATCATCTTGGTGCATCTTCTCCAGAGCCCAATCGGAGAACGTACGTCGACTCAAATGGTACATCGGCTTCAATTCTTGAGTCAGCTTAATCTTGTATGGGTGTAAACCCAGATCCTTACGCAAAATTCGCCATAAAGTGGTCTTGGGGATGCCCAGTTCTTGAGAACGCCGCGGAATCGACTGATTTGAATCGTTTGCTACGGACGCCTGAACGGCAGCGATATTTTCGGAACTTCGACCAGGCCGTTGTCTCACTGGTACGACAGCATCACACAATGAATATGTAGACTCAAATTTTTGCACTAAACTTGTTATTGCTTGTCTACTAGGGCGAGAATTACGACCGAAAATTGGAGTTAACGCTCTTAAAGTTGCGGTCACCGACTCCGAATTTCGGTAGTACATTTTTATAATTTCCAAACGTTGTTCCTTCGTGTACTTTACCATAACGAAAATGTTAAGTTTACTGAAAAAAAAGAAAGCAACAATTAGATGATCAGTGAAATAGTGCGTTCACAATTTAAATTCAGAGTTGTCAAGTAGCTATTGCAAAACCCTTTATTTACCCTTTAATACGCTGATGGGGCAAAATTCTTTGATTGGAGTTGAGCAAAGTTGTTTTATTCTTTTTCCTGGTGTTACTATGTATTTTCTGTTGTTATTGTAATAATAGTTTTTTTTAGCTACTGCTTCTTCTGTATGTTTGTATCCCTTTGATTTCGTTTAAGTTGTTGTTGTATGTGTTTTTTATTTGTTATTTTTGTATTGCCTGCAAAAATATGTGAAATATTTATTGAGTATTTTTTTTTTAATTTTTTCTGGTTTTTTGTCTTCCAATCTTAGGCTTTTGTATTATTCCTTTTCACTACAAAGAAAAAACATGCTTCCATACTAGTACATGTTTGTGTAGTTTTATTTTATTTTATTTTTTGTGAATTTTTTTGAGTGTGTATATATTAAGGATGTTTTGGTTTATTATATGAGAACTTAACAGTCATATATACAAAAGCACTTACATTTACACATACTTCATTGAACAACAGTGGTTTGTGAAATACACAAACACTGACTTCAAGTACAGACGAATGTTGGTCACAAATGTATTCCTTCATCAATATATTATTTAATTTTCATTTTTCTAGCTAATATTCCACAGATTATCCCTTACAAACCAATGTGCACCATCTCCTTTATCTTGGTTTGGTGGAATAAATTTTCTAAATATGGTATAGATTGTATATCTATTATATGATAGTTATAGTTTACAAGCATTTATTTATTTTTTACCCACAACAAGTTTATCAGAAAAAACATTTGCCGCCATACATACTAAAACCTTCAACAATGTGTTTGTGTGTGTGTGTGTGTCGATGTAAGTTGTAGAAAATATCTCACATCTACATACTTGTAACTTGATTTCTGTTTAAGTTTTTGATTTTCTTTATTCCACACACAATAACATACCGCTAATAATATATTAGACTAAAGCAAAAACTTGATTTTTGCTAAATAATATGAAAAAATCTCTTTGTTCAAATAAAATCCGGTCAGTTTCTTAATGGAAAATCAGAAAAGAGAATGAAAATAATACACAAATTCATTGAAAATCCAATATTGTCGGGTTCAGTGATTTCAAAAAAGCTTAAAGTAATGCTACACATGATGTTGTAAAACAATATAAGCAATACTTTATCAAAGATCGTAAACAAAAATAAATCAAAATGTTACTAAAAAAAAAAACAGTAACTAACAAAGATAATACTAAGTTCAATAAAAACAAATCCGAGTCTCTCCGACTTTATTTCTATAGATAAGTGTAAAAATAAACCTGAACCCATTAGCGGAACCAAAATTTTATGCAAAGAGGTCTGAAGAGCGCCTCTTTTGTAAGCTCTTCAACTATGATATCAGAAATTCCTATAAATATTGCCTACAGAAACGTTTGCTGCCTCTTGTTCATATCACCACTATTCAGTAAATGTGTTGCCCAATTTAACTCCCTCTCATTATTCAAACGCTTGATTTCAATGTGTTTGTATCGAATAAATCAGCTAAACTTTAAATTTTATTAATGTCATAGGAAAATTTAAGCGCAATAATACTGTAGCTCTTGACAATAAGAAAACAAAAACACAAATTTTTATAAGAGACAATTAGTTCAATTCCAATCTGAATAATGCATGTTCAATCATGATGTTAAGAAAAATCATACGATGTAAAGACACTGTTGAAAATATACCAGAGTATAAAATCCCAACCTCCAACAAAGGCCGGCTATATAGAAAATCGTCTTCGAAAGCAAATATCGAAAACAAACAAATCAGAAAATTCTTTGTACCTATTATACTAGTTCAGTTCAGTGCTCGTAATAGTATAATATTAGAGTATTTAAAACCCGAAATTGTAAGCGTTTTTTTTTTATTTAAAAAAACCGACCAAATTCGAATATTTTATAGTTAAAATTATTAGCCGGTTGTTTTGTATCGGTTAACCGCTTTTTATAATTAAGAACTTTTTTCATTGTTGTAGTTTCCATAATTGATTTGCTCTTGGTTATTTAGCCTTTTTATATCCACCACTAAAAATATACCCCCCACGAAAAAACCAAAAAACATACATAATGTCAATGTGTGACTCCACTGTTGGCCCTTCTGCATCTCCTGAAAATTCTTTATCATCAAGATCATCCTTGTCTTGCCACTAGGGTTTTTTTTTCCCGGACTTTTTCATTTCCCGGGACAGCGGGATTTTTTTTCCAATTTCCCGGGATCCCGGGATTTCCCGTTCAATATTAGAAAATAATAAAAACCATTAAAATGTTTTTTAAAAATTTTATTTTTTGTAATGAAAATAAATTAATCCATGAGATCATGCTTTTAAAAGCATAGGCATAACAAAAACGTATATAATACGTTTATATTAACATAAAGGTACATAAGAAATAATAATAATTCAGTTCTTTCTTATCTGTAAATTAAAAGTAATAAGTAAAATATTTTAAAATAAATAATACAAAAAAATTAAATTGCTAATCTTGGTTTTGAAAATAAGTTTTTAAAACTGAAAAAGCATTTATAGATTCGTCGGAAAGTCTGTTTCGAATTTTATTTATAAAAAGTCCTGAGAGCGAAAAAATCCGTTCACTTTCAACAGAAGTTGGGCGTATTGTAAGAAGCGCATCAAATAAATTTTGTATGTTTTCGGTTTTTTTACCACAGCCTTCAAAAAATTTCAAGTCCTTTTTAATGGAATATGTTGAACATTGTTTAAATTTGGCCTTTACAATATCGTTAACGGTATTTATTGCACTATTTAAAACTTCTTCAAATGTTTTTTCAACTATGTCACACTCATCATCACTGCTTTCAATTTCTTCATCTATATTTGGATCTCCAAAAAGACGATTGTAAAGACATTCTGCATAACAAATTATTGAAGTTTTGGAAGCGTACGAAAATAAATTTACCTCATCAACGTTGGTAAAAATATCAGGATTACTTAAAAATTTTATCAGTGTATACAGCCTTTTGTCTCTTCTTTCTTCAATTCTATTTTTTAGGGCTTCAAACATTTGTTGGCCAAGAGAAGTCCGTATTGATGAAATTTGCTGGCATAAAGTATTCGCTATAACATCAGCTTTTAATAAATTCATATTAAGACGACAAAGTGCTTCTACTGCAATTTTAATCGGTTTTAAAACATTTAACAAGTTATTTAAGATAAGTATGTTACTTTCAATCCATAACTCTCCAAGATCTAATTCAATTAAGCTCTTTTTTATACATGTTTTCAGAAGCAAAAATTTTTCTAACATTGGAACCATGGAATTCCATCGAGTAACAATGTCTAGCTCAAGTGCTATTTCTTTATTTTGTTCAGCCTTTATGTACTTTTGTAAGACACAATTTTTTGTTGGACTTTTCTTAAAAATTTTTATTATGGTACGTGTTTGGTCCAATACTGTTTTAAAATTATTTATGAGAACTATACCTTCGTTATTCTCACCTTCGTCTTCAAAATCATCTTCATCCGTTGATTCCGAAAAAATATCAGAAGAGGTATTTGTGTTTTTTTTGTAGAAAACCTCTACCACTGCCAAATGAATACCATGGTTAAGACAAAATACTCCATCAACCGGACTTTCTCTTACAAATTTTTTCATCACGTGTGGACCATCGGTAATTGTTGACATAATATGCTTCTCGAAATTTATTTTAAATTCATTTAACCGAGTTTCCATTAAAATTCGAATTTCAGCAGCCCCACATTTTCCTGGTATATATACCATTCCTAAATTATAAAATGTATTTTCGTTTCCATGTAAACATACATTTAAATATCGTCTGTTTTTAATACTTGTCCATTCGTCCATTACAAGAGAGAATCTAGACTGTTCCTTTAGTTTCTTCTGAATGTTATTTATTATTTCATTTTTAACTATCGTATATTGTTGAACAACCAATTTTTGCACATCGTGCTCTGACTTTGGAAGTTTAAATCCTCTTATATTCATAGATTCTCTTATAAATTCACTTCTTGTTATGGCCCGAATTGACAACAGATCAATCGTAACAAGTTTTGACACTATTATATACAAATCTTCGTTTTTATTGGAGAATCTCTCTAAAGTGGTCTGCGTTTTTTTGATCTTCTCTGGTGGCACTTCTTGTATTTCTTGCTTTTCTAATGGCTTGTTATGAATATTCTTCAAGTGCCGTATGAGGCCACTTGTGCTTTTCCCTTTGCAAGAAATCAATTTGGAGCATAAGGCACAGGCTGCTGAATCAATGGATTTCTTATTGAAGTATTTCCACACGTAAGAGCTTTCCATCTAATAAAAAGGCAATAAATCATTAATATGTTTATAATAACACAAATTACGTTATAATTACCTTGCCGAAAAATATTTTTAGCAATTAAATCTTAGAAAAACAACTTTTTAATGAAAAAGTAGTGAATGTCAAGTCACGATCAGGTGTTAATCTTACTAACAAAAAGAGTTACCATCAAAATATTATATATAAACCAACAAATATTTTTAGTGCAAAACAAAAAAAAATCTCGGGAAATTTCGCATGAAATCCCGGGATTGCGGGAATAAAAAATGACCGGGATTCCCGGGAAACCCGTCCCGGGAATTCCCGGGACAAAAACTCTACTTGCCACACAGTTCAGTTTTGTTCACTTTTAAAAAACTGGAGAAAAATCACTTTTACTGTTCGCGTTCGTCGGCACCTGTTGAATGACAAAAAAAATATTTAAATTTTTAGGCAAAAAATACTTTTTTCCCTTCATACATTCATTTTTAACTTCGAAAGTGTTGCACATATAGGAAAACGGTATAGAAACAGATTAGAGAAATTATAATTCTTAATTTTTCTAAATTTGTTTCATCAAAATCGGACAAGTGGTTCTCGAGTTATGTTAAACTACGTTTTTGCCAAAATGTTACAACTAAGCGAAAAAACATCAAGATAAGGAAAAAATTTAAAAGGTCATAAAAAAAACTGACACATACGAACGTCAAACCCTTTGAGGGTTTTACTATACTGACCTAGTACCATCACCCTGACTTGGAATTTCTCACCCCCCAGATTGGCTGTTGTACTGTGTAATCCGACACATAATGTCGATTTTTATAAGGATCTGCACATAATTGGTCGTACCTCCCATATAGGAACCACTTATGAAAATTGCCAATAAAACATAACATAAAACATAAAGCTCTTATAATCAGCGTTATCAAGTTGAAATTCAGCAAAAATAATCCTCATGTACAAAAGCTGTAATTTCATACCTTTAATAAGTACCATCTGATTCTGAAAAAGCTAACATGAATATAAATTGGTTTCCTAAAAAATATAACTGGAATAGACATTCTTAAACATTTGTATCTAAGAATATCTGAATGTATAATTGACTATTCACTAGCGATTATAGAAAAAAATATATGTTAAGCACTCAATAGAAAACAGGCTAAAACTGGTGTTACAAAATGCTTAACAATCACGAATCCTTGAACTCTACGTTATCCACAACAATGATCGAGGTGATTCAAAGCTGCAGAAATGGTGCCTAAAGTTTTTCTCGAAACACTAGCTTTATAACAAAATACATGTCTTATCAAGGAACAAGAAATCAAACATAATGATCATCTGTTGGATCTACATGAAATGTTATAAGAGAAACCACACCAACAGCAATATTGGAATCTACGCAAACACGAAAACTACATGGATATGTACCTGATCGAATATTCATAGAGACTCTGCGCTCAAAATTAGATTGAAAAATCTTTATTTATGTGATGGAAACATAAAACTAAATTGGTACATGTCCTATCTGTAAATATACTTAATACTTTTATGTAGCAGTCTATTGTTCATACATTCAAATATGTATTACCAACATGATTCAACATTCTTTGTGACTACATCATTATGATGATCATTAAAATATGTTGGTTAAACAATAGACAATATAAGAAATAAAAAAACTGTAAAGGGTGTATCCAAATTATTCCAAAATTGTGTTACAGTGTTTCTGGCTACTAAAATAGTGGATATAAAGAAAGTAACAACATTCGAAATGTGGATTTATCGACAAGTAAAGGCCTTCTTTATAAAGCAACAATAAGCCATCATAATATTCATATGGTGCAAGAACGGATTTTAACTTTATTTGAATTATACTCTAATCAAATTTAACTGAATTCAACGCTAACATTCGAACAATTAATTAAATTTAGAATAAATCAGTTTCTAGTACCGAAATTTATTTCTCAAAGAAATCTCAAAAATTACTTTTCTCTAGCAAACTCCCTTTAACTCAACACTTGTGCAAGAACCGCCACCATGTTGTAATCCAGTTATCATCAATTCGTTTTGGTTTCACATAATTTTCGTGCGAAAGGATACAAAACAAAAGAAAGAATAGTGAGCACACAAAAAATATGCAATACAAAAAAAAACTACAATATCAGCTACAAAAAGGGCAAGAAATGCGAAACCGATATAGAAAAGCATTGTTCTACATTCTACTTTTATTATAAAAAGATTTAAATGGTTAAAAACATAAAGGCAGAAACAGCCACACAAAACAGAAAACATTAAAGGAAATATGAAATCTTTACAACATTCAACTCTTTCATTCAGCAGAAATTCAGTTCAACTCTGATTTACGCAACAGTGCGTTTGACAGTCATTTGGCAGAAATTGTTAAAATATTTTTGTGTGAAAAGGTAATTTTTTACTTACTCACATCTCCACACACCTAAGGCAGTAGTTTATTAAAAAGTATGAAAGAAATTGTCTACTTTTTTATTTAATTATTTATTTTCAACCCAGTTGAATCCAGTTCTCTATAGCGAGAGTTTTTTTATATGTATTTTTTATTTTCATTATGACACAATGACCAAGAAAAATGAATTGCCAATCATCTGTAAAAGAAATGTGAGTGGAGAATAATGTCACTGCCAAAATATTCCCCATTGTGTTGGCCAATGTTTAACTTGGCGCTTATTTAAGTGTGTGACGTGTGTTTAGTTTTTGTGTTTCTGGATGTGCCTTTGTGTTTGCGGAATTTTCATGTTTGTTGATTGAAAGATGTATATTGGCTGCAGTCACAGTTATAATTTAGGGTTAAACGGTTATGTACTACATATATATATTTACTTGTACGTAAAGGCACTAGACTGATTCAGAAGAACGAAAAATCACTAGTTTTAAATGTTAAAATTTAACTCTAAAAGATTTTATTAAACATATTTGAGAGCAGTTTAATATTTTTAAAAGCTTGAAAAGATATTTTATACAGCTAATTTGTAATAGATTTGAATAAAAAATAATTGAATGATTCAATTAGAATATTATTCTGTGCACAACGAATTCTCAATGTTCAGTTAGGTTGAGTTATCTTTGATTCGAATAAATGCAAGACATCGATACAGATAATGTTTAAGAGATTCATCTTTATTTTACTATACCCATACACGGCTGTTAAAACATTAACTAGACTTTTGAGTGTTTGTCTATTTGCATTCAGATCTCTTTTGTAATTTTTTGCTATGGATTTCCCCGTAGAATATTGGTCATTCTGTCAACTTGGAATAGAGTTCTGTCAATTATTGACATTTACATTTATTTTCCATTTTTAAAATAATGTTTAAACTTTGCAAATGGTTTGATATTATTTAGCTCAATGGAAAGTTTTCTGTATTGTTGTGTCCAGTAATGCCATGTTTGCCTGGGTCCCTTATTAATTCAACATTTTCGCAATTGAATTAATAATTCATCTGATTCTTCCAGAGAATATATTGATCGCGCTTCATAATCCGTTGGAATTTGTTTTTCAATACACTCCCTAGTTGTCATTCAGGTATCTGATTAAAATAGTTCGATTTGAAAAGTAAATCGTTTTTCCAAATCGTTAACTATGTGACTGATTTCGATCGATTTCATTTTCCACTTTTATTTAATTTCCAATTGTCTTTAATAAATACAACTTTGCGAAAACTTATAAGACAACTCTGAACTGTATTTTTGTGAATTACATTTAAAAATATTTATAATTGAAACAAACAAAATGCCTGATGCGGTTGCAGTTCATAATGAAAATAATTCCAACGATGAAGCTGAATATGTACGTAGGAAACGCTTACGAGATAAATCTGACCCTTTAAGTTTACCGAGGAAACTTATGTAGAAATAAAAAAATATTTGTACACATTTATTTACATATTTATAAAAAATAAAGTAGGTTTGAAGTGTGATTTTAGAAAAAATTGTCATAAAAAATTTTCTGTTTTCATCCATATATTGCTTTAATTGTTCTTTTATATCCTCATTTATTTTGAAACTTTTAGCATCATATTTTTTCCGTTTTCCGTATTGGCCTTTTGGTGTCAACGGAACATCAGATAAAATAAAATATCCTCATCATTTGACAATTCCTCTTCTCCTATTATTGATTTTGCGTTAGATATTCCTACCATTATCGTATATAGTCCACAAATTTGGCCAATCAATTCATGTTTCTTCGAAATATAAGTCTGATTGTAAGGCCCTCTTCCTGTAGAAATGGCTTTTTTCTTATTAGTAGCTATTTCTTCTTTGCGCAAGTTTTCCAGTCACGCCATACCTAAATTTTATGATTTTAAAAAATTGTTATGCTAATATTTATATCAAAACTTGCCTTTTTCCAGGTATTAGTACCACAAGTTGGTGGGCCTAAACTGTTTAGATTCTTGGTCAAATCCTTCCACAAATTATCAACATCAATCCTATCTTCTTTGGTAAAACTATATCTGGATGGTTTTCTATGAATTCGATCAAGACATCTTCTTCAGAATTATTCTTATGCTTTCCCCTACATACAAATAAAAATTAATTATCAATTTTTTTAATTTTTAATAAATTTAGTTCACATTTCCTAAATATTCGTCAAAGTTAAAAACGTCGATTTGAAAAGTAATTTAAACTGACTTTATGGAAATGCATCACATGTCAACACCGACGTTTTTTATGACACCGAATGAAATATGAAATCGGTACAGCAAATCGACAGGTTGTCACACATCACATCTTGTAACGATTTCAAATCACTTTAACGACGAAAACGATTTCCATCACATACCTGATTATCTAAGCCTGGAAAACATTAACTGGGAATCGAAAGTATTTACCTATATTTCGGTTTAATTCTTAATTCTAATTCTTTAGTAATCATAATCCACCTGTATTTCGATTAAAAACAATATTATTGATAAAATATTTTTATAAGCTTTCGTCGATGTGCTGCTTATTGCACGACATACTCCTATGTAGCACAGTGTCTGTATTTTCTAAAGAACTTTAACATTATCTCATAAAAATTAAATTAGCCAGTTCATTGTCATCTTCTATTTTCAGCCTATTGCTCTTTTGCGGAATGTCCAAGTACTAGTCCTTAGTATTTGTATTATCCGATTTCAAAATTTTCGCTTTCTTGTTAACATAAACATGTCCGTTTTATAGGGATTCACATTTAGCCTTCTATCTGTGTTTCGGAAAAGTTTAGTTGCTTTTTTCTAAACAATATCGTAATATTGAAAACCTTCATATGGATCACCTAAATGATGAACCGTAACGAACAAGAAATGAAACCAAATACAGGTATCCCTCGATTTAAGCGGTACTTTATTTGGGCGGTTTTGATATAACGCGATTTAATAATAGTGACCGTTTTTCTGTATAACGCGCTTTCTTTACGCGTTTTTAGTATAACGCGATTTAAAAATAGTGGCAACCCTCAAATTGCGCGCATTTCACCATTATTTAGAACAACATTTTTAATTTGTTTTCAAATATTATTTTTACAAATAATATTTTATTATATCTACTGAAAAGTACAAATAAAATAAATTTAATTCAAATTATATTATACTAATAGCATTTTTTTAATACGAATTTTCGGTCCCAAATTTAAATGTTTGTATATAGCTAGTGTTTCAATTTGCGCGGTTTATTATATTTCTGGTCCTAAAAGAGAATTTTGTATTGATAAATAATCTTTATTTACGCGGTTTTTAATTACGCGGTTTTTATTCGGTCCCAACGTACCGCATAAATCGAGGGAAACCTGTAATTGTATTGGGATTATAGATAAATGTACCCAGCTTCGGTCAGTTGAACAATATTAGACTATTTTCAAAGTAGAGTTAAAATATAGCGATACAGTAGTTCTTGATAATAACAATTAACAATAACAATAACAGGTTCAACAATTAAAATAAAAGCACGAATTTTTATAAGATTAAATTTATTTTAGTTTTTTCTTTTAACTTTTCTTAAATATTAATAAATGAGTATCAATTTGTGGATCAAAGTTTTTTTTTGTATATAATATTATTACAAAATGTATGCGACCTAATTTTAAGTGTACAATGCCTTAGTTTAGAATTTACATATTTATAAACTCATTCCACGTCTACGTCATCATATGCTACTTTTCTACGTTGGTTAATGAAAAAGAAAAACTATTAAATTACAGATATAACAATAAATTAATCCTACAAATAGATTTTTAACTAAACTTAGAACTAATTAGTTATTCTCTTCTCACTAAAACATAAACCTAACATTAACATACCAAATCAGTACGCCATTCTAAAAAATCCTACAGCACTTACCATTAGCAACAACTTTAAAATTTGCGTAGGTTACAAATTGAATTAAATTACTGCATATGAAATGATGTATTTATCATACATACTTATTTCAAATATTAAATTTTTGAAGTGTTGATGCGAAAATGTTAATCAGTAGTATTATGTATGATAAGATTCTCTATATGTATTGTTTATAGCAGGAAAGTGATGGTTGGAAACTGAAGAGGAGATCAGTGGAATGTAAATAAAATAACTTTGATTATTTTATTTACTCGAAATAAAACCCCAATAAGAAATGAAAAGAAATGAACAAATAAAATATTAGGGTTTTGGACAAATTTAATTTCTTTTATTGCGGATTGAATTACCTCTTTTCTTGTTAAGCTCAGAACTCACACTTAATTATAATATGGAAGAAAAAAACGGAAGCAGTGTTAGGACATATTTAGCCAACTTGACGTTTACCTTTAGGCGTTAAAAAACTTAGAAAGAGATGAATAGTTATGTTTATAATTATTCATCTAGGTAACTTACAGCTTTTATATATAATAAACGAAAACTAAGTTTGTTAGAGTTATAGGGTTAAAACATGAACATATTATGTTGTTGGCGTAAACATTGCCGCCCGCCTTGCAGGATACGTGCAAATTAATGAAGGAAGTCATGTGGCCATGTCCTAATACTGCTGTAGAACAAACATTATTTAGAAAAGGTAGACTTAAAATTAATAAGTAAAAAAAGGAATTAATAATAATTAATAAGAATTCAATTCAATTTTAGTAATATTCAAGTTCTTACATACTAAATACAAATGTAAATTTTGTAGAAATTAACAATTCAATGAATAAGATTAAATAAATGTACGTTTCGTATTTTGCATGCCTAAAAGTGCATTTCGAAATTATAGTGAACATGGACCATAAATAGTCCACCCGAAAATGGTGCTTTGTGCTGTAGGACAGCCAGGTTTTGAAAAAACACCTTCAAGATTGACCTTATGATAAAGGTCTGCACCGATAATGATGTCGATCGAAGCCGATTCGTAGAATTTAGAATCGGCGAGGAACATATCACGGAAATGTTTCTTATAGTCTTCGGGAATGGATTCAGACGGGGTTCGGAGAGTTATGCGATTGTCGACACGGAATGTTCCCTCGATTTTGGAACTCGAATCGAATCGGGATTTTAGAATTATTGGACAAAATGTTTCGTCTCGTAAACTAAACGCTGTTAAGTTCAGTTTATCCACGAACCTTTTCGAAACTCTACTAACGGTAGATCCTGAGTCAAGTAAACATCTTGCGTGGGTAGAAGAAACCTTAACAAGGACGGTAGGCAAAAGGATTACTATATTTTGGCGTAATATCGAGGTCAATGAAGTTGATTTTGAGGTCAAAGGTATTGATGTTTCTGCTTCCGACTTGGACGAAGAGTTGCTTTTCCGATAGTTTGTAGGACGTGGAGAAGGCGAACGAGATCTTGAGCGGCGTGACAATAAGTCTTTCACTAGACGTGGATTCACATGCAGGAGGGTGTGGTGGCATTTGTGGCAATGCTTGCATCCTTGCTTTGAAAAGCATATGCCATGTGAATGCTCATGTGCTAGGCAGTTGGAACAATATTTGTGCTTACGAACAGCATTGATGCGATCACTTATATTCATCGCCAAAAATTTCCTACAGGTGCGCAAAGGATGTGGTCTGTTACATATTCTGCATGGAAAAGCATTATATGATCTGGTAAGTCCATCGCGGAAACTTTTCGAGTTGGAGGAAGTGGTTTTAGGCATGTTAATCTGAAAAAGAAAATATAATAAGTAAAGAAAAGAGTAGAAAAGTAGACACCTAAGATTCTGTCGGCAGAAGAATAAGTTTAACGATTGGACGAGTTATCATTCCTCGTTGTGTTAATATTTCAGCAACGCGTACTCGATTATCTAACCCACTGTAGATTTTCGAAACTCTACCAAGTCGCCATGAATTTGGTGGTAGGTTTTCATCTCTTACGACGACGAGTGCACCTTCCTGTAGATTTTGTTCAGGATTTTTCCATTTTATTCTCTTATGAAGCTCTTTCAGATATTCATTTTTCCATCGTTGGCAGAAATTTTGGTGAACAAGTTTTAATTTTTGCCATCGGTTAGTTATGGATACGGAAGAATCATTTATTTGTGGGTCTATAGGTGCGAGGATAGGTGATCCTATAAGGAAATGACCTGGAGTTAGGGCGCAGAGATCTGATGGATCAGTGGACATAGGAGATATCGGACGGGAATTCAAGCAAGATTCAATTTTTGACAATAGTGTGGAGAACTCTTCATATGTGTATTTAAAACAACCTGCCGTTTTCCGGAAATGAGCTTTAAAACTTTTTACTCCAGCCTCCCATAGTCCGCCCATATGAGGGGCACCTGCTGGAATAAAATGCCACGTGATATTTTGTTGTGCATAGATCGTTTGAATGCGTTGTTGTGTAGTTTTAAGAAACTCTTCCGCTAGTATGCGAGATGCCCCAACGAAGTTTGTGCCATTGTCCGAATAAAGGTTTAAAGGGCATCCCCGACGTGACACGAATCTACTGAATGCTGCTAGGAAGACGGGAGATGAGAGGTCGGATGTAGCCTCTAAATGAATAGCTTTTGTAGAAAAACAAACGAAGACACATACATATCCTTTTGTAATTCGGCAACCTCGACCAGAATAGCTCTTAATGTCGAAAGGACCCGCGAAATCTAGTCCTGTATTAGTAAATGGACGACTGAATTCACAACGTTCGGGCGGCAAAGCTGCCATTATTTGCTTTTGACAGCGTTTCTTATATATGAGACATGTCTTACATTTGTTTATTGTAGATTTTATGAGATTTTTGGCTTTCGGGATCCAATATTGTGTACGAAGCACTCGAAGAACTAATTGATTTCCACCGTGTAAACTGATATCGTGGATAAATTTTACCAGAAGTCTAGCGAATTGTGAATTGTATGGTATGATTATCGGGTGTTTTTCATTATACGATAGGTTCGAAGACAACTCCAATCGACCACAAGAACGGATTAAACCTTCTGGATCCAAAAACGGGTTAAGGTTCAGAATACTGCTAGATTTTGGAAGAATTTGTCGAGATGAAAGAGCTTTGTAGTCCTTTGCAAACGCAACCTTTTGACAAACAGAAATAAGTTTGTTGCGGATCGAAATTATTTCGGAACTAGTAATCGAGGTGGAGTCTCTGTAGAAATTTGAACGAAATCGTGGATGAGTTCTGTAGAAAAACCTGTAAACATATGCCATCACACGCATTGCCCTGGAAAAGGATGAAAACCTTTCTAACAAATCTTCAAAGTCCGACAAGTATGTAAAATGTACTCGAATAGGCTTGATTTCTAGGTTTGTAGTTGGAATATTAGACAAATCTCGACTTGGCCAATCGGAAACAGACTTCTTAAGCCAAGATGGACCAAACCACCATATTTCACTCTTCTTTAATTCAAGGGGTGAGAGCCCACGGCTTGCTAAATCAGCAGGATTTTCCTCAGAGGCTACATGATTCCATCTAGAAAAGGGGACGATTTGCGTAATTTTTGAAACACGGTTAGCTACGAAAGTTAGCCAATTACATGGTGGTTTTGCTAGCCAAGAAATCACAATAGTCGAATCTGTCCAGCATGATATTGTATAGTTATCGATATCTAGACACGGCAGCACGTTTTCAATCATCTCAGCAAGAAGTAGTGCTCCACACAGTTCAAGTCGCGGAATGGACAGGGTCTTGATTGGAGCAACTTTGGTTTTAGAAGATATCAAGTTTGTTTGAACCGAACTATTTGTTGAAACTCGAATGTATAATACTGCTGCGTATGCCTTCTCCGAGGCATCGCAGAATCCATGGAATTGGACTTCAGCATGCGGAATATAACCAATCCATCGAGGAATCCGTATGGAATTGATTGAAGAATAACTCTCCTCGAACAACTTCCACTGATTGAGAGTATCAGGAGATATGCTCTCGTCCCAATCCGTACCATCTATCCATATTTTTTGCATAAGTATTTTAGCAAGAACTATACATGGAGCTAACCATCCAGCGGGGTCAAACAATTTAGCAATTCTCGAAAGTACTTCTCTTTTTGTGTATATAGTTATTTTCTCGAATTGTTTTGCATCGAAATAAAATTCATCGGAATTAGCCTTCCAACGAATACCAAGCGTCTTTGTAGAACTATTATCCTCGAATTTCAGAAAGTGTTCATGAAGTAAATGGTCCTTTGGAATATCTTCTAATATGTCCACGGAATTGGACGTCCATTTTCTCAGCTCGAACCCAGCTGATTGTAGAGCTCGGATTAGCTCGTTTTTTGCTTGAATAGCATCGCTTTTTGAATGTGATCCGGTCAAAACGTCGTCTACATACATTGATTTTTGAAGAATTGAGCTTGCTAATGGAAAAGTGTTCTGAACATCGTCCGATAGCTGTAGAAGCGTTCGAATTGCCAAATATGGCGCACAATTCACACCGAAGGTGACTGTTTTCAATTCATAGTCATGTATTGGACTATTTGGAGAATCGCGGAATAGAATTCGCTGGTATGGAGTGTGTCTTGGATCAACTAGTATCTGCCTATACATTTTTTGAATGTCAGCATTGAAAACAAACTTAAAGAATCGCCACCGAAGAATGAGTAATGTAAGATCGTTTTGCAGTATCGGACCTACATGTAGAACAGAATTCAGACTCGACCCATTAGAAGAAGGAGACGAGGCATTGAAAACTACGCGGACCTTCGTAGTGATGCTCTCAGGCTTAATGACGGCATGATGCGGAAGATAGTATACCTTATCTTCTGTCAACTTGGGAGAGTTGACTTTGGTCATATGACCAAGTTCTTCGTATTCACGTACAACTTTGTCATATTCCAATTTAAGGTCAGGATTTCGAATCAGTCTAGCTTCATTTCTAAGAAATTGTGCCATTGCACTGGATCTAGAATTACCAATGTTTGGATTATTTGGAAAACCTTCCTTAAAAGGTAACGAAACCACGTAACGGCCATCTGAATTTCTCGTTGTCGTTTGAACATACAGTTCTTCACATGCTCGATCAGAAGCAGATAAAAAGTTCTTCTTTGGAAGATTCTCCACCTCCCAAAAGCGTGAAATTGCCTTATCTAAGGTAATTTCACAAAAATTTGAAACAACAGTAAGACTGGGATTGGAGTGACGAGAAATTGGACCAGTAAGAATCCACCCGAAAATGGTTTCTTGGGCTAAAAGCGATTCACAAACGTTATGTATAATCCCTGAACGAAGAATCAAAGGAAAAACGTCACCACCAATCAACATGTCAATTTTCGAACTTGAATAGAACTTAGGGTCTGCTAACTGAATATCAGGAAAATTCGAAAATGTAGAAAGAGAAAGGCTTTGAGAGGGGAGATTATTAGATAAGTGAGGAACTACTAGAGCTGTAACAGGAATTGCAATGTCGCTATTTATGTTGGACCCTAATACCAGCGTACATTGATGTTGAACTTTTGCGGAAATGGTATTATTTAACCCCGAAATCTGAGCATTAATAGGGTCTGATGGTAGATTATAGGTGTTAAAAAGGCGTTCTGAGATAAAAGTACCTTCTGACCCAGAATCTATTAACGCTCTCACTTGGTATTTCGTGCCTAAATGAAGAATATTCACCCAAGCTGTTCCCAAAAGTACACCCTTTGAATTCGAAGCGAAACAAGATTGAACATGAGCTGAAGTTGAAGCTTTGGTGGACTGTATTGTATTTGAATTCGAAGATGAAAAAGGAGCTGAATTAGGATTGAGGGTAGAACTCGAACTTGGACCTTGGAAATTTGCATGAGAGTTATCAACTTCCTTATGAAGAAGAGTATTGTGCTGTTTTTTGCATTTGAAACATTTATGTTTGCTAGTGCAGTTTTTTACGCTATGGATTTTGTTCTACATACAGCACGTTGTAACGAGAACCGAACAAAAAAGGTAGCACTGACGCGTAGGAATCGAAATGCACTCACTAACTAAATTGGAATAAATGCAAAATACTAAACGTACCTTAATGTTAAGAACTAGATGATGAGATGATGTTTGTTGTAATTATAATCCAATCGCAAGAGAATGAAAGACTGATTTCCAATCCGGCTCGTTGGGACCAATGATTATAGCAGGAAAGTGATGGTTGGAAACTGAAGAGGAGGTCAGTGGAATGTAAATAAAATAACTTTGATTATTTTATTTACTCGAAATAAAACCCCAATAAGAAATGAAAAGAAATGAACAAATAAAATATTAGGGTTTTGGACAAATTTAATTTCTTTTATTGCGGATTGAATTACCTCTTTTCTTGTTAAGCTCAGAACTCACACTTAATTATAATATGGAAGAAAAAAACGGAAGCAGTGTTAGGACATATTTAGCCAACTTGACGTTTACCTTTAGGCGTTAAAAAACTTAGAAAGAGATGAATAGTTATGTTTATAATTATTCATCTAGGTAACTTACAGCTTTTATATATAATAAACGAAAACTAAGTTTGTTAGAGTTATAGGGTTAAAACATGAACATATTATGTTGTTGGCGTAAACATGTATTATGATTATTTAAATTTACAATATTCAAAACAAGCATGTTGTTTATATTGTGTTTGCCGTGTCTTTGGTTAAGTACTCTTACAGTCAGTTTTTTAGATTTTTTTTGTTCTATTCAGACATCTAGTTTGCGGTAGCTGTTAATGACAGAAATTTAATAGAATTTATTGATATTTTTTAATATAAGGGTTCCTAAAAGTATGCTATAAAATAACATATATTTGAAATATTCGTAAAATTGGTTTGCTTGGTCCAGCACTTTGGTTGTAAAGGACGCAGAGATACGTACCATTTCAGAAAACTTGCTAGCTATCAAAACCAGCCGTGCTCAGTAAAAGTGGGGGTGTTCTTCTCTCCTTATAGGTCGATCAAACCTGTCACAAAATGATTTAAATTAAGGTATCTGAATTATATAGTAGTGTCGATTAATAATATTAAAAAATAAAAGCAAATTAAAACTAAAAAAGACAACAAATGAAGAAGACCACGAAGAGGATTTATATGTAAATAACCATGTATCTTTACCAGCCCTAATTCCACCGGATTGCTCAATTTACTAACTAAAATGTACCTAAACTTTTCGAGGATTCATAAAATAAAATTTAATTAATCATTTTAACAAGAAAATTTTTAAATTAAAGGCAACATTATTTTTGTTGTAAATATAAATGACATAGTTTTATATTTAAAAAAAAACTAAAATGAAATTACTAAAAGAACAACAAGTGATAATAACATTTGTTTATATTATAAAAAAATTTAAATGTCAAAAAAATTTAAATTTAAAAAAATTGTATTTCTAATTCTTTTTTTTTTTTTTTCTTTTAATTTTTATGAAAATTTTTAATATGTATGTACGTGTATATTTAATATGTATTTTTTCATAGATTGTTGGTAATATGAAACTTGTTTTTGAACTTTAAATCAATTATTATCAATATTCGCTGTTGTCTTTTTGATGAATTTTATATTTTGACGTAGGATTTAAAATTGAATAGTTGAATAATTTTCATATTATTTGTTTGTAATGTTAAACGTATGAGTGATGGTGTTTATGTACGAGCATATCCAGTGTTTGGTTAAATTAAGTATTATGTTGTATGAATGTCAATCAGGCATGTGATGGAAATCGAAATAGAAAACGAATCAGTTTTGGAAATACATTTTAATGCATTTATAATTTAATTTTTAAAATTTTTGTTTTAATAGCGTAGACAGACCACACAGTTAATTTGCATTAGCAGTCTTAATTCAAACTAACTCTTGAATTATTACATCTTAATGCGCATTAAGTTAGACGTAAATGCACAAAATCAAAGTGAATTTATACTGCATTTAGCTATTTCAATATGGCAACTTCGTCGAAAATCAATAATATGTTATCAAATTGTTTACTATTCTAAAAGAAGAAGAAGACAACTGTAAAATTAAAATAATAAAAATAGATTTCCACAATTGCCTTTCTCTTATTTCAGAGTGTCCCACTGCGGTCCCCACATGTAGCAACACGTTCAGGTTGATGGTTGCTAGTGCATGAACAATTTTTGCATTATGAAGCAGTTTCAGTAAAAGTAATTTCAGCTTTTTTTTTCAAATAAATACTGAATTTTCACCAAATGCCAAACAAATTTTTTCATAATTAAACAGTTGTTTCCAAACACACAGCTGTTTAAATGCTGTTTTAAATGCAGAAACTGTCGTCTGTCAGGGTAAAATCTTAATTCACATTACTGAGATTTTAATGCAAGTTAACGCTGTCGTCTGTCTACGCTATAAGATTCTCTTTAGTAGCATAATATCTTTATATTTTATGTGATAAAAGTTTTTCAATACAGAAATATTACGAAAAAATTGACTTCTAAAACTCATTCGTTTTCGTATTCGATTTCTATCACATGCCTGAATATTTATATATGCAGGGTAAGTGTAAAGTTGTACATTTGTTTTATGTTTACGAGCACATATTTTTGTTTTTTTTTTTTTAATTAATAAGTAATAAAATTTACGTTAATTTTTAACATTAATTAAAAAAAAATTAAGAAGTATTTAAAGATTTTCAAGTTGAAAAATTTAGTTTTAAGTAACTGGATATCAGATACAAAAAGGAGACTAATCAAACTTCCTTGCAAAATTGCGTTGCAAATGCTGTTCCAGTTTCTCCCATTGTCGTTGTCTCCTTATATTTTGTTAAAATAAATTAAAATATGCCAAACTTGGGATAACAAAAAATTACGTATAAAGCCGTTGAATTTTAAACAGTAAATTAATTATTATGCAGCAAAAGAGAATAAAAGTGATACCTGCCTTTTCTTGGATTGGTTTATCAATTCAGTAAATTGCATAAATTGAACGTCGTATAATAAAATACAAAAAGAACAATCTTTATATGTATATCGAATTAAAGAAATTTTCCGTTCTGACAATTTATTTAAATTTAATTTTCTGCTTATAAAGAACAATTCTCACAAACCCAATTGATAAGTATTCAACCAAAAATGTTTCTTCAATAAAATTTTTTAAAAGCCACATGAATTTTGTTTCAAATTATATCTGATAAAAAAGTTTTAGTTTAAACAAGTAGAAAATTTTCAAGTGAATAGCATCAATTATGTTTGGAAACTGTGTTATGAAAGGTAGGATAAAGCTAGTAGTAATTGGATTTAAATTTTATTTCTTGAATGTGATTGAAAATATTTCTGCCCAGAGTTTATTTCACATAACCTGTAGTGTTCCCATGCCTTGTATAGGGAACAAGTTGCCCAATATTCAAACTGTTGAGGTATCTTTGATTCAATTTTGATCTGACGAGCTCGATGTTAATCAACAGAAGTTAGTTCTCTTTAATAAATACCTCTTATACGCCAAATATCTAGGACACAGTGTTGCCAGGAGATTTTTTGTAAAATCCCTACCATAGTATATAAAAATCGCTTTTTCCCTACAATCAAAAAAATATTTCCTCACATTTTTCCCAACGACATTTTTCTTTTAAATATTGCACAAACAAATTATTATAATACGTTTTTTTACTTTTATTGTAAATTCAACCAGCTACATTTTTTTATTAATAATAAAATTAATAAATTAATAATAAAAAATTTAAAGAATTTATATATTATTAATTTTTTTTGAAGTGACTAGATGTATATAAAATTCATTTAGTTAGAAATATAAATAATATGTACGAGTACGTACATATATAGATATACAATAATTTAATGTGTTGATTTATAAAGATCCTTATAATTAAATTTTTGAAGTGGCTATGCCAGTAATTAATTTAGCTTGCAAATGAGATCAATGCAAAGGGAATGCAAATGGAATTTAAAACTTCATGGCTTAGTTTGTTTATCTTTTTTGTACGTACGTCGGTAATTATAGAAAAAACCCTCTCGAACTTAATAATTTTTGCAAAATTGAGAAATACAAAATTATTGTTAAATTTTTAAATTTATTTATGTACCTATATATGTGCATATGTATTTACCCAAAATATATCAATATCCAATATTGACAACGATTTTTTCTCATAGTCGGAAAAATTATACTCTACTGTTAACCATTCTTGGGTTAGAAGATTAACATCTATTTTGTACTTTTGGCACATTTATTTGAATTGAAACGCATTTTTAATTTTACCACCAATGTCAAATTCGGGCTTGAAAAATTCTATTTCTTTAAAAATTTAATTATCTTTCAAAAGCAGTCTACATTGAGTTTCTTCGAGGGCAGTTATATAAAATTGCAGACAGTCAGATTTTGGGAATGTTTTTAGTAAAATCTTTGCATTCACTTCCTACATAAACATCTTCTCTTGGTAATGAAATATGAGTCGTATACGATTTTATAGATAGATTTATGAGGGTGCTGTTGTAGCTTAATTGGTTAGCGCATTTGATCATTGAGCATGAGTTGGTATTTGTGGCATGGGTTCGATTCCCAGCCGCTGCCACTCAAACAACATCAGTTTCTGATAATTATTAGTTTTCTTTTCTATCCTTCATAACTAATATTTATCACAGCGCCCTCCTTCAAACGCCATCGAAGTAAAATAATTAAATAAAGGCTACAAAATCAAGCTTTAAAAACAAACATAATGCGCAATTGCAGAGTTGTGATATAAAAAGCTGTCTTCTTTCACCACCTTTACTTCTTCAACTATCCCCTTTCCAAGGAAAGTAACGCAATTATATATAGGCATATTAATTGCCTGAGTGTTACTTCTCTTTAAAAAAAAAATTATGTTACACTGAGAAAAATTGCTTTTTTCATCCTTGATTTTTTTGTTTAACAGATTTGTGAGCTAGTTAATGTAAATTAAAATTTGTTTAATTGATAATCCTAACGAAATCCGTACAAAATGTCCAAACATACAAAATATATCCATTTTTCCCTACATGTGAAAATAAAAAAAATCTGTACAAAAAGGGAAAATCCCTACGCTTGGCAACACTGCCAGGACACCATCTGTACTATCAAGCATCCCCTAAAAAGGCAATCCTGTCGGTCATTATACACTAGTGATGCCAATTCCGAAACCCCGATCAATAAATCCCGAAAACTAGTATTTGTTTACAAAATCGTCAACAAAATTTAAATTTAAAAAAATATCTCGAAGAAATAATGGTGAAAGAATTAAAATTAATTTTGGATTGCCAATCTCCAACGCACTATTTGATGTGATTTTAAAAATTCCTATATAAAAATCTTTAACTGATTTAACAATTATTTGTATGATTTTTTCTTTATTGGTGAAATAAATCATCAATCAATGAATTCCGAAAAATCCGGGATTTTAAAAACCAGTCCCATTTGACAACCTTACTATACACATAAATATTCAACAAGATGCTAATTTACTCTTAAATCCATTGAGTGTAAACTATTTTCAAATAATTCAGCCAAAAAACCAGTTTTGGTTGACCATCTCTTAAAATAATAGAAATTGAGAATCTATAATTACCCATTATTCTTTAGACAAATGGCCACCAGCTTTTACAGTCCTTAATACCAAAACCAAGAAAGCTGTGCAAATACATTCTTGTTAATAAAGTTGAAACGAATTGTCGACACAATGGTAAAAAACAAATACCAGATAGAGCAATGAAATTTTAACAGCTTGAGACAGACCTCGAGTATTATTGATTACATGCGGCAATTTGATTTGAACCAGGACACAAGACAGAGTATGCAAAGAAACTCCACAAGACGGTACTTTATCTCCCTAACTATGGGTAACTACCATACATACATATTTCCAACAAGTATGGATAGAAAACTATATTTTAAGTAAAAAGGCAAAGGAAGCCTTCAACATAGCTGATAACTGCACCAGACAGAGAGGATTAAATGTAATCGTGGAAAAGACGAAATTTGATAGTGGAATATTTCAAATCATGAATGCCTTGTCTTACAAAGAAGGACAATACGAAAAAGAAATAAAGTAGATAGGAGTATTACTCGATTGAAGACTATGCTCTAAGGACTGTATTGATAGTAGAGTAGAAAAAGCTCATAGAAAATGATACATTGATCCGAAGATTACACATAGGCAATATCCGAGTATACCGAACGATTAGTATATATAAAAACTTTTTAACAATACAGAGACTATTAATTAAATGGTTGAAGAGCATTGATAAAAATATAATTTGAGGTTTTACGGCTCGTAAAAAGGTTATTAAGTAACATATGTAAACGATATATATAATGTAATTGCAAAAGTCTTGAGATAATATGGGTTCCAGGACATCATGACGTTATTGGAAATGAAAAGGCTATCGAAGAAGCTATCCAGTATAGGACCACGTTAATAATGAGTGAAAGGAGTGGGCGTTAAACGCACATGTCAGAGACAAGCATAACTCTACAGTTGATAGAACGGCCATTATCACTTGGAGAAACCCTAACCTAAAGAGGGCAAGGGAGATTATGAACCCTACAACAGTCTACCACTCAGAAGACTAGTTAATGTATTAACTGCAGAAACAGAACTGAGTGTTCACATGGCTGGTATCAGTGTATCCGACAAGATAGGAACTATCTGCACAGGATGTGAGGATAGTTTTTATATGATGTGGATCTTAGGAAATCTTATGGAAAATCAGTAATAAATTACATTGAGGAAACCAGAATCTTGACCTAGCTGACCATGAATTTTTAGGCACCTGAAAGCAACTGTGCGCGTTTTTGATGAGAAATAGGTATGGGTCATACAACTGACTTGACTCTCTACTTTATCTAAACTAGCTAATTAAAGAACTACATTCGAGAACACTGCTTTAAGACCATTCGACTCAGAAAACTTATTTATGTTGAAATCCTTTGGGACCCCTTTAATTGCGGGAACAATAAGTAATATATTTGGCACATTTACTGATACTCTTTCGAGCTTCGGAAGCACTTGATTGCTTACCGGTAAGTTCAAATTATAATTTGCAAATAATTATTTGCATAAGTCAGCCAAAAAAATGAGTCTTAATAATTGGGTCGGAGACTGGTTGGCCATCCCTAGATATATTAGAAATGGAGGTACTAGCATTATCGTTTTCTCTTTACTAATGTTAGCATATTATTTCGGTGACTATATAAGTATATATAGTAGCGATATTATTTATGGGTGTTTCCACAGAAAATGCCCCCTTACAGCTCAAAACTAAAATTATTATTTTTAATATTTTTTTCCACTAATATTACACAAAATAAATGTATCTGTCATTTTCCGAAGGATTAAATTTAGTTTTCTTTATACTAATAAAAATATGCTGCTTTTTGTTACCCATAATAAATGAATTCAAACACAAAAAACGTTTAACTTTTTATAATGTAACGACCGTTACTTAAAAAAAAAATTTTTTGTTATTAATTTCCTTTGGTTTGAAAATAAACCCATTCCTTAAAAAAAACATTTCAAAGAATTTAATAAGAGTTTTTACTTTACACATCCTGTGCAAAATTTTACAATACATGATGTTTGTTTCCGAAATTTGACAACAGCACATTTATAAAGTAACGACCGTTACCTTTTTAATGGTCAAAAAAGTATTGAAATTACATTTTTTATGAATTCTTTCGATTGCTACCGATGCTTGAACTTTCGTAGGTCCAAAATTAAGCAATTCTCGTGGCATATTTGCTTAGGTTGCAATTTTATTTAAAAAATCTCCGAAAATCGGTAACGACCGTTACTTTGGAAACACCTTTATATATATATATGTATATTGATTTCAGGATGTAAAATATAATGTCTAAAGAATTTCTTCTTTTAAATACTTGTATACTGACATAAACGCATACATTAATGCCATGTTGTAAAAGCGTGGCTTTTGTTGTTCCTTTTTGTTGGTGTTTTATAAAATATATACACAGACAGACAGGGGCATGCGGACGGGGAAGGACAAATCCTCATACACATGAAAAGGCATAACAACAAGAGTAACATCCAGCAATGGAAACCTTTACGTTTGTATCTATGTAGCAGTACGAATTTATTGGCACAAGAACAGAGTTGATGTCATGTAGATGCCACGTTTGTAAAACCGAATACTGTGGCATTTAGTACAAGAGCTGCGTGCAAAATAATATTCAACACATGATGCACATAGTTAAAAGAACGAAAGAGGGTTTTGGTGAGAAGTGTTAATTACAAATTTGGCAGATAATGAGAGAAGCTAGTTTTTTTATCAAATTTTCAATCTTATTTAATAATTAGAATAGTTACTTATGTATATCTTTCACTATTCCTAAATACAATTTAAATACTAGTTGGGTTTAAAAAACAGCTCTTTTTTAATATCCTACAAAAAAAACATGGTACACGTGTGACAACAAGTATTTATAACAGAACTAAAAATAATAACAACACCATCATATCATCATATAAATGTTAGAGGCAACTTATGATAATGATAAAGATGTCAATTTATGGACTTTATAGTTTGAAACATATTTGAAAATATTGTCAAACGTTTGATATTTAATAAAAACTACCACAAATTCCATACATACCCAAGTATATACACTCATTAACATATTCATACATACCTGCCTACACACACACAACTATAGACAATTTTAAGTAGATGTTAATTAAATTTGTTTTTATCTATTTTCCAAACACTGTAGAAGGCACAAATGGTAGTTGAATAAAAAAAGGATGAAATGAACGCACAGATGAAATTCCTAATTATTCTTTTGGTTTTTACTTCTTCTTCTGTGCTATTTAAATTTTTAGAGATTTTTTCATCAACAAGTTTTTAATTACCATAAAACTTAAAAAATAGTATCACACTCATACTTGTTTATCTCAAAGCGGGTGAAAAAATCTGAACATGTCAACCAGTGTTGCTGTTCGGTTAGATTTGTTATATTTCAGGTAAATTTTCAAACCTTAATGGAATATGTATATTAATTTATTTTATATTATATCTTTCGTAATTATTCACGTTTGTTGATCCATATTAGGGATGCCAAACGGGACTGGATTTTCAAATCCTGGGAATTTTTCGGAACCACGGGATTTTTCGAGAGATCGGGTTTCTTGATTTTTGTTATTTATTAAAACAAATTGGTTTATTAATAATAAAAGCTATTTCTTTCATAAATTCTGTTCGGGAGTAAAATTAATTCAGTATTTGGCTTTGTATTGGGCCGATGCAAACAAAATATCCTTTTGAGATTTCACTTTGCATGAAACTTATTATTGAAGAATTTTATATTGATACGGCTTTTCTATGTACCATAAAGCCATATTCCGGGAAGATATTTATATGGGGCTATGGGAAATCGTGGACCAATTCTTACCTTTTTCAACAGGACTTGTCGTTCTATAATAAAAATAAAGTGTGCAAAATTTCATGGTATTATCTGCATTATATTTGAAGAAAATAGCAAAAAGTATCTGAAAAATATCGAGGTGGTCTGAAACTTTGATCTATAACTCGGATTCTCCTGAACCGATTTACCCATTTTCAATACCAAACATTACGGTAGATCAAAGAATTTCATTGTTTTATATATTTTTTTTCGAAGCTCTATCGTGATTTCAACAGACGGACAAGGCTACATCGTCTTAGAATCTTATAAGGACCCATAATATATAGATTTTTTGGTTCTACGACCATTATTTCGATGTATTACAAACGGAATAACAAACGTAATATACCCCCATCTTTTTGGTGGTGGGTATAAAAATTAAACTCGAGTTTTGAAATACTTCCTGTTAAAACTTTTCATGTATTTGAGATTGAAAAATATTAACTTGGATTTGTTTACAAGAGTAGCCCAAAATGTATACATAATTTGAATTAAAAAGGAAATCGAGTTTTTTCTTGTTGTTTCAAACTCCCAAAAATATTAGTGTTACACCCACCTTAAAAATTACGCACTGGTTTATTTAAATACTTAATTACGTTTTTAAATAAAACCACATTTTTATTTAGTTTAAATTATGTATTCAAAATTAAAATTAATTTTATTTTTAAATTAGTATACATATTGAAGTATGATGCTTTACGTTTTATTAATAATTTATTTTTACTTAAAATTATAGATATTGGCTTATTATCCATTTATTTTTTATAAATTATACAACGTTCTTGATACTTAAACATGAGTTGAAGTATCTGCTGTTATATATTTATTATTATTTTATGTTATGTATATACTATATTCTATTCTATAAATAGAATTGTTAAAATTATTTTGGTTTAATTTATGTAAACAACCAGTGGCATAGCATGAGAAGTAAAGACAATACATTAGTATGTATAATTCTTAAACTCATAATCACTTCCCAACCCCATTCAAAATTGTCCTTTACCGTTTTGCATAAATGTGAATGAATTTCGTTGAAGTTGGGTGGTTTTCGGTTTGTTGACATATGCATTTGATTTCAAATGATATAATGGGAAAATTATGAACAACGAAACTAGAAAATACACGAGCAGAAAATGTATTTGGCTGTAATTGAATTGATTCACTGGCTGTATAACATGTATAGGTAGCAACCACACTGTGGGGCAGAATCGAAGTTTTTGAATATAAATCCGCCATTTTTAAAATGCTGATCCGATCGGTTCATTTTACATGTACTAGCCAAGTAGTACTAGTGTTTAAGTTTTTCACACACCCACCAGGAGCTACTGGGGTGCTTGAAAATTTAATTACATGTACATTTTTAATCGCCGTTTTTTCATCCGTTTTTAAAGATTCTTATATTTTTCAATTCCCCAGCTAGATATTTATATGTTTTTTATAAAATAAAGAAATTAATAGCCAAATTTAAAGACAATGTCGACAACTATTAGCAAAATTTAAAGAAGAAAATAAATCGAAATTTCAGGAACTTCTAGATCAAACCATGAGAATTTGTTCAATTGTTCATGAGAAATTAGATGCAATGCAAATTTCTAGAGCATAAAACATTCCGCAACTTCAGAAATTTCTAGTTTGAAGCATTTGTAAATAACATTCATAATCTTGAAATAAGAAATCTCGAATTTATTACTTAGAAAAAAATATGGCGAACGGTGTATAAAAGGGAATTATGCGGGCAAAGAAGCAGAGCCAAAATTAAATGTAAAGTGAAAATGTCACGGAGGAGATGGGAGATATTAAGAACTGGATTATTTTGTGGGGCATAGAAGTGAAACCATAATGGCAAATATAATAACAGCTAAAGAAAACCAACCCACAATCCAATATTTGCCCTAAGTATACTGCAGTTGTTAAATGGCTAATAATACTGTACATGTGAAAGTTAATTGCGGTGTCGTGCTCTCGAATTATCGAAATAATTAAGGAGTTCATGACGGTCCTAGTGTGGTAACTTAGTGTGACAAAAGAAAATTTATCACAAAACAAAACAATGTTTTTTGGATGTCAGCAAACTCTGCCTCAGCGAAACCATCATTGATAATTTTAATTGACCAGCGAAAATGACGACATGATGCAATCGAGCAGCGAAATCTTAAGGATTTAACGAATGCCAACTGGTACTAATATTTAACTCGTAATTAAAGATAACATAGTCTCCAAAAACAAAAAACCCAATGGAATATACTGACTATACTTGATGATTAATTAAGAAATTAAACGACTTGGTTTACAAAATACTGAAATAGATTGTATCTGTAACATCTAGAGCAATTAGCTGCACATGTGAAAGACGAATTTGTTCTATCCGTGACAAACAGGCTTAATGAACTAGTTTACGAAATTTTATTTATTAATTTGAACTTAACAGTTTTAAAGGCTTGTTAACATCCATCCTCTTTTGTATACAATGACATAAGAGCACAATGATGTCACCATTGTTGCAGGGTATGACAGAGTATTCAACAGTTATCGAATTAGAACACTCTGGAGATCTTTTGTTATATAATTGAGGAAATTACTGAAAATGACGCTGGCATACTAAAAGTGGCAGTATGAATAAGAACCAGTTTTTAGTAACTGAGTAACCTTAAACCGTACAACTGTCACTGCCAATGTGTTTTAAAGTGTGTGTATTAAAAAAATGACTATTTAAATATTTACTGGTTAAATTTGAATAAATAAAGAGTTGTTACAAATTTTAAACTATTTTAATGCAATTGAGGCAGAATGAACTCTGCTATCAAGGCATGATATCCAACAGCAAACCATCATTATCATGTTGATTTTATTCGTTATTAACACTTTACTGCACAGATGGCGATGTGAATTTTTTGACACCCTTTATAAATTCTTAATTAAATTTCAATGCTATATATAATGATTTCCGGGAAAATTGTGATTCTTATTTTATATATTTTCTGAACGTTATTTGTTAAGAATCAATATTTAAATTAAAATTATAAATTACAACAAATTTAAACGAATTTTTATAAACGTAACTTTGTACTGAATAACAAAGCTATTTAGAGATAAAAGCCTAAAATTTTCAAAGCAAGCATTGGCAACACTGATGCAAACACTCACAGAGATTCATATAATAACTCAAATTATCTTTGCAAACCGGAAATTATGCATAACTTTTGATATAAGTATTTTTTTTTTTTGAAGTAGATAACAAGTCTACAAACATAAAGGTATACAGTGGTTAAAAAGAATTGCTACTATAGAATATTATTACAAATTACTACTGTTATACTGGGCTTGTTCTTCGAATTATGTATAATCTGTGATCACATTTATTTCTCATCAAAAATCTATTTTTTATACGAAATTATAAGATAGGCTGTAGAATTTTAAAATGGAATAGTGCGCCAATTAAAATGTAAGAATAATCTATGATCACTTGTATTTTCAATCAAACATACATTTTTTATATGCAATTGGAAAAGAAGGATAATCTGTGATCGTTTAAATTTCCCACCAAAAATCTATTTTTTACTTGAAAACAATTTATAAAAAGACAATTGCTGCTATTTCGTCAACAGCAGCGAAATTTGCCACCAATAATCTTCTTCTCGCGATTTTGAATGTAAGCCACAATAAATACTTACGCCATAAAGGGACCTGCACCAACCACCAGTCTGGACTAGTCTTGGGGCCACTGGTTCATCATCATCAGCATCAAATAAGTCTCTGGTCAGCTGCGAGTTAAACAACTCTGAACTATTATATATATACCGGGTCACTCCTTATTTTATGAGTTGCAATAACATCAAAAGGAAAAAATCCCCCGAAGAGAAAATGTTATTTTATTTTTTTAAAAATCTTGTTTAAAATAAAAATTTGCGATACCAGTGTGCTGTAAATTCGTAGTTTGAAAATGTCTGGGGTTGATACATAATTGATAATAAATAAATTCTCAGGCATGTTTTAAATGGAAGAACAATTTGTTAGAATATATATAGTTGATGGGGTACAAACATATACTCGATGTGTCGAATAAATAAAACAATTTCGAATATTTAGAACAAACAACTCTAGGTGATTTACGAGATTTTGTTGTATCAAAGTATTAAATTATAACAAAGAATTAAATAATAACATTTAATTTTTTGAAATTGAGAACTTAAATACGGTTGATTGCAATACTTAGAGAACGAAAAGGAACCACTGGTCTGAAACAAGAAACTTTTTATTTTTAAAGATCATGTTCTTTTCGGGATTTAGTTCATATTATGTTACAAACAATATGGAAAACTTGTCATACTGTATAGAACAGCGTATAAAACAAATAATTTCTTTTTTATCGTGAATAAAAATAGTTGTTTAAAAAAACTTTTACATTATGCATCATCTCTTCACCCGAAAAGTGTTGTTTATTTTATTTTTTCTTAACTCTTATATTTTAACATTTGCTTCTGTTTTTCCTCGCCATTATTATGCTTATGAGTTTTAAACCTTCATTTTTTGGGTTTTTATGCATATTTATGCTTTCGCTCCTTATACATATTTTTTTTTACTTTTTCGAACATAACGTTAATAATTATTTCTATGAAGTTTAAAATTTGTTGGTGGTTTTTTGTAAGTAAAAAGTTTCTTGAGGTTTTCTTTTCATCAGTCAGCGCCGACATCGACGCCTTCAAAAAAACAAGAGAAAAGCAAAATAAACTCTAAGATTCCATTCATTCATTCATTTTTCGTAATGTGGGTTAAAATGCATCTTTATCGTTTAACATTAATCACTTTTTAAACGCATATAAAAGTTTTTCGACATTATTTTGTGAAAACATTCTATGAAAATGACTATTTCTTGCTTTCTTTTAATGCATCACTTTTTGCCACTTCTTTTTTAGCTTCTTTTCTTTTTTATTTCATTTAATTTTTGTCCAGATAAAGAGTTAACTGTGAATAATTCATCTTAAGGATACTACAACAGTATGGTTAGCATTATATTTAATGAATTCTTGTGGAAAATAATAATAATAATAAATTCTGGAAGATTAATTCTCGTTATAAGTTTGAATTCATGTTCTTGGAGATTAAATTCGAAAAGCATTAAAAGATTAAATATTATATGTTTTTATTGAAAGTATCAATAACATACATATACATATTTATGCCACAGAATGTTATTGATGATATATTTTGCATTATTTACATATTTATAAAAAAAAGTTGGTTAATAGTACGAACAAAAAACAATTACCATAATTGAAATTATTTATGTAGGTGCAAGATTTAATAATTATAATATATATTTAAGCGTTAATTTTTTTTTTTTTTTTTTTAACTTCCCTTTATTATTACACCTGTCAACAAGATGACAATAAGTAATTTAATTTACAGAGGTGGGATGATAATTATCTTAAATCAGTACCTAAGATAACTTAAATCGAATTATTGAATGATAAGTAATATATAAATTTTTTAGTATCGCTCAGCTAGATCTGAAGGTGTATACCGTTTAAGTCTTCTAGGTGCCAGGATTTCGTTTGCCGGCAACTGTCTGAGTTCCATGTTGGAATGTTGTGTTAAACGAGTTGTATGTTTAATGCTGCTGATACGGATAATTTCTTTTATTGTTTTGACGTTTAGATCTCGATGTATGTCCTCATCTCTAATATACCATTCTGCGTTGACAATAGTTCGCAATATTTTAGATTGAACTCGTTGAATAATTTTTAAGTTTGTTGTGCTAGCTGTACCCCATATTTCTACCCCGTACTTCCAAATTGGCGCTATAATTGTGTTGTATATAAGTAGTTTGCTTTGAGTTGTTAGTTTAGATTCTCTCCCTAACAGCCAAAATAATTGTCTAAACCTGTTGTTTATTTCTTTTTTCTTTTGAGTGATGTGATCTTTCCAGTTAAGTTTTGAGTCAATTATAATGCCAAGATACTTCGCCTTTGTATCCATAAGAATTGGTAGAGTATTTATTTGGATAGGTTGAAAGTTTGTTATCTTTCTATTAGTGTAGATTACTTGAATTGTTTTATCACTGTTTACTTGAATTCCCCAACTACGGAACCAATTCATTGTATTATTGAGCAGTTGTTGTAAGTTTTGCATAGCCCATTTGATGTTTGCGTGTGATGATAGTAGAACAGTGTCGTCAGCAAATGTTGCTATCATATTGTTATTTGTTGTAGGAGTTGGAATATCTGATGTAAACAGGAGGTAAAGCATTGGTCCGAGGACACTACCTTGAGGTACTCCAGCTTTTATAGAAAGTATTTTTGAATACTCGTCTTTATATTTAACATAGAATCTTCGGTTTTGTAGGTAGTTTTGTAGTATTAAGAAGAATTCTTTTGGCAATTGATTTTTTAGTTTATGAAGAAGACCTTTGTGCCATACGCTATCAAACGCCTTTGCAACGTCGAGGTATGTTGCAACGCAAAAGTTTTTTTTGTCAATATCAGACGATATTTTATTTGTTACTCTATGAATTTGTTGTATAGTAGAGAACTTTCGCCTAAATCCAAATTGGTGTTTGGGGATGAGTTGTCTTTCTAGAAGAATTGGTTCAATACGTTCATAGAAGAGTTTTTCGAAGATCTTTGACAGCAGTGGCAGAAGGCTAATTGGCCTGTAAGATGTTGTTTTTGAGGCATCTTTGTTTGGTTTAGGAATAGCGATTATCTCAGCGACTTTCCATACTTTTGGGAAATATTTAATATCTATAACTGAATTAAATAAATTTCTTAAATAGACTAGGGCCTTATTCGGCAATTCTTTTAGTAGTTTTCCGGTGATCTGGTCATAACCAGGAGATTTATTATCTTTTGTTGTTTTTATAATTTTTTTAATTTCATTAATTGAAATTCTTCTGATATGAGAGTTGGAAGAGCTGTTTGGAAAACTTTGGAGAGTTATATCCTTTTCGTCCATTGGATTTGTAAAGGTTTTAGAAAAATGATCTGCAAGAACATTAGCTTTTTCTTCATTTGTGCGGGCCCATGTGAGATCAGGTTTTTGGATCGGCGGCTGATGTAAAATTCCATTATTTATTTTTTTGGTTGCTTTCCAGAGCGAGTAATTTGTTGTAGCTGATGAGCCAAGGTTAGTAAGATATCTTTGTAGTTTATCTTCTTTGTCTTTCTTTAGCAAGTTTTTGAGATCTTTTGTGAGCCTATTAAGGTGGGTTTTGTCCTGAATTGATCTTGTAGTTTGCCATCTTTTTCTTAATCTTCGTTTGGCTTTTATTTTCTCTTGGATGTGAGGTGGGATACTGAATTTATCTACTGTGTGTGTTCTGGATGGAGTAGAATCACTAACCGCGTTTATAAGCGTATCATTGAAAAAAGTTATAGAATTATCCAATTCTTCTTCGGTTTTTAGCGATATATTTGTCTCGAGTTTTGTCTCTAAGATTTCCCTGAAACAATCCCAGTCGGTTTTCTTCTTGTATATAAATTTATTTTGATTGGATAGAAGTACATCGGTTTGGTATATAAGTACCACTGGAGAGTGGTCAGAAGATAATTCAAAGCATGATTTTATATTTAGATAATCATGTCTTATATTCTTGGTAATAAAAAAGTCTAAGAGATCTGGTTTTTTGTGAATGTTTGTAGGCCAGTAAGTAGGCTCTCCAGTACTTATAAATTTGCATTTGAATTCATTTATTGCCTCTAGTAAATTTTTTCCTTTCGATAGTGTTAATCGAGATCCCCAAACTGTATTTTTGGAGTTAAAATCACCACCCACTATAAACCGATTCCCAAGAGATTTAAGGAGTTCAAGATATTCAATTTTTGTGTTATTATGTTTCGGCGGGCAGTAGACTGCAGATAATACAAATGGACCGTGTATATCTTCTATTAAAATGGAAGTAGCTTGAATATAATCTTTTCTAAAATTCTGTAATTCAGTACATTTAATGGATTTTCGTATTATTATTGCTGTACCCCCATGCGCTGTGTTGTCAGGATGATTTGTATAAAAGATTGAGTAGTTTGGTATGGCTATAAAGCTTTTTTGTGTGAAGTGGGTTTCAGAGACAAGTAGCACGTCTACTGAAGAGCGATTTAAAAATAATTTTAGTTCGAGTGTGTGTTGGATAAGCCCGTTCGCGTTCCATTGTACTATATTAAGTTTACTTAGTCTGTCCATCGAGCTTAGTTAGAAGTACTGAGATGATGTTCATCATGTTAGATACTTGAGAAATCAGTTGCTTCATCATTAATTTAAAAACGAAATCTTAATAACATTTTGCTATAAAATTCCGAAATCATAATTATAGAAGTGACAAATTGGGTACTCTTCTATAATATTAAAAAAAAACTTCAACTGGGCTTAGCAAAGGAGTATTCGAGTTTAAGTTTTGAGGATGGAGCACACAAACTCTCCAGTGCGTATCATTAGGTGCTCAAAAAAGGGTATCTTTGACATGTAATTAAATAAAATGTATAAAATTTTTTAATCTAGATATTAAAAAAAACATGCTCGGTTATTTAAAATTTTTTAAAATTTTTAGCTTTTACTTTGGCATATTATACAATAGCAATTTATTCAAAATATTGGTCATTGCTACATATAGCCTTCACCCATATTTCTTTCAACATATGGACTCCGCGTCATTTTGGATAGCCTGTTCTAAAGTGAAACGTTTTCCAGAGAGCGTTCTGCATCGATTGAAACAAATAGTAGTCAGAAAGGGCCAGGTCTGGAATATAAGTCGGATAGGGCATAATTTCCCAAGAAGAAGCATTTCGTACATGCAAAATTGTCTTTCAGGGTCTGTCAGCTTCAATTCATATGGTACCCAATTTTCCTGCTGTTGGATGAATCCTGCTGCTGGCAAACTTTTCGAAATTGTTGCTTGTGCGGATCCCAACGATTTTGCAAGCTCTTGTTGAGTTTGATAATAATCTTCATGGATTTAGGGGTGTCGGAATCGCGATTTTTGTACCGTACAAACCATTTCTCTCACGTTGAATTCATCATAGCTTCGGTATGCTTCAGTGGCACTTTTTTTATACCCTCCACCAAAGAGATGGGGAGTATATTAAGTTTTTAATTCCGTTTGTAACACATCGAAATATTGGTCGGAGAAACAAAAAAATTACATATTCTTAAGATTCTAAGACGATATATTCATGTCTGTCCACACAAGCTTACTTGTGTCGCCCGTTTTTTTTTTTTTTTTTTTTTTTTTTTTTTTTTTTTGTGAACAGATTTGTAATGAAATTTTTAAAATTTTGGTATTTTAATAAAAGTCTATGTTTAAATGCTTTTTCTCTAAATTTATTTTTTTAAATATCGTTCCGTTTTACGAAATTACTGAATATTCGTTGAAGTTTCTTCGATGAATATTTTCAACTTTTCTAAATATTGCCATCTATAATGTAAATTTGAAAGTCGATAATGGTTTTGGAATCGATCTATAAACAATGTAGGTTGTTGCCTTTACTAAAATAATTAGTACAGACAAGACCCCTCATAGCATTATCTTGTGAATTGAACGAAAGAAACAAAACAATCCATTGTTTGCTATTCAACGAAACTTATAAAACAATCTATTCGATAGATACTATAAAATATTGCATAATAAGTATAATCGATTCAATGATTTTTTCAAATAAAGCTAATACGAATCAATATTCAATTGTTCATTCGAATTGTTTGTTAGAATTTCAAGTAGTAATACATGGTATAGTGTGATTCATTTAGAAACTTTCTTTTGATCTGTGTCAATTTCACAGATCACACAGACCGCACGTGAGTTACCTACACTGTAATCTTATTTTTAGCAAAGTCACTTTTTCAGTAATGTTTGACAATGGAAAGACTCTAAACGCAACACGTTTATTCAATTGTATGACGAAAAACAGCATTTTGTAACAAATAATACATAATTGGAAATACATATGTACATATAAAATCAATAAACATTGGAAAATAATTTTGTTGAGCAACCAATTTCGAGGTCCTAACCTACCCACTGGCCGCCTAGAATTTTATGATTACCCAGAAACCGGTACCTATTATTGGAAAGAGTTGCAACGACAATTCGATTCTCACTCCGAAACGAACCAAGTCACAGTCGGCCAAATATTGGTAAACTTTGTGACAGCCCAAAGTTTTTTTCCAGAGAAGAACTTTCGATGACAGCAAATCTTTTACAACAACTGAAAAGATTAATCGAAAATAGGTCTTTCCAAATAGATCAACTACAGCGCCTAACAGATTTAAGGCGATTTGGCATAGCTACGACCAGTTTTTTGTAATACTCGGCGAAATATTCGACCACTCTGTCAGTAGCGTTTTTATTAAATCGTTTTTTGTTGTGAAGTTGATTTGCCTTTATTTTTCTTAAGATGTGTCGCTCATCAGCTCATTGAAAATTTGGTTATTGACCCGATTTTCATAATTGAACTGCTCAATGATTTTTTGGACTGTATAAGCTTTAACCATTTCTGCTATTTTTGCTGGCCCCTCACGTTTGAAAATGGTTTTAAACCAATTCCCGTTATTATATCTTTGTACGCGGACTCATTTGAACTATTTTCAATTGCATTTGACGTTACAAACTCGGACTCACAATTCAACAGAAAATATTGATTAAAGTAGAAAAGAATAAAAACTAAAAAGCAGCAACAATGCATTGAGCTATCGGTACAGTAGAAATTGACTGCCTTAAATAAGCTGTGACGCGAAAAACGAACATCTTTTGGTTTTTTAGTTTTAATATATGTATTAAAATGTACATTTTTCCAAAAAGTGTTTTGTTTGTTTGTTTGATTTCTTTTTTTAATTCTTGTTATACTGTAAAAAAAAACTGTACTGCTTGAAATAAGCTGTGAGCCACTGTATACATCTCTTGTTGATTAATTGTGAATTCTGCGAAAACAAAACTGATGCGCATTACTGGGAAGTTTAAGGTTGAGATATTTGTATCCCAGAGAAAAGTAATTAACTCTTGGAAATGTGACACATTTGAAGTCAACATAAAGCCACTCTCTTAGTGCAAGTTATGATGCAACAAAGTTTTGCAAACCATAATATGCAGGATGAGTCTTTTTAATCATGTATCTCAGCTGTTTTCTAATTTCATTTATAATTTTGGAGTTGGACAGAATTATCACCACTTTTTGTGATCAGGAGGCCTGGGGCCAAATTACCGCATTCGATATCTAGTAAAATTTATCGTAATTTTCTTATTTGAGATTATGGTATTTGATATCGAGCGAGAAATTTAGTAGATTTTATCATAGTTTCGATATCGAAAGCATTTTTCGATACGATAGCTCATTCGATCACGAATGCGGTAATTTGGCCCCTGGTTTGTTGTCCTAGTTAACCTTGTTTGCAAATAATAGTTTACGATTTTTATGATCGATACATTTATTAAACTTAAATTTGCCACATAATCTTTTTAGATCAGGGGCAATAGTTAATGGCCAGCTACCAAAAATATATTTTCAAGAAAATAAAAAAAGGTTTTTAATTCGAATTCTAACATTTCTTGCACACAATTCTATATGAGTATTTATGAATCGAGTAAAAGTAAACAACATTTAATATTGAAATAAAAAATTCATGGTGATATTCATTCACTCTGTATGAAAATATTCTTAAGTCAATAAAATGAACTTTCAAATAAACAATTTACGAAAATAGAAAATCCAAATTAAATGGGTTAGAAACATTTTATTATTTTAACACGTAGTATTAAATGCATTTCGGAAAAACTAAATATGGTTTCTATTTTGTTGCCAGATTTCTTTTTGTCACGTACTTTGAACTCCCATTTTTAGCTATAAAAAAGAAGTTTTATACAATAAATTTAAGTATAAATTTTAATTCTTTTGCACATACTATATTTTTTTTGTCTATACAAAGAATCTAAAAAACAACGGCTAAATATATGTTTGTAAAGAAAAAAAAACTCATGGCAGGTTTATTAATATTATTCTTCTCGATGCAATGTGAATATTAATTTTATTCATGACCGCCACCTCCACCAGCAACCACTGCGGCATTGTACAAACACACCAAGTGCGTTGGACAGAGCAGTCGACGCAATGGAGACACTTCACGTAGTACGCTGTCGAAGGCAATATTAAATGTAAGTACGAACAAACACTTTTTTAATTGTTAGAAAAACTAACATTTTATTTGAATAGTTCTTTTAATAAGATAAAAACAAACCAAAATAGAAATAAATTTGGTTAAAAATATTACAAAGTGAGATTTTTTCGGCCATTTAATGTGTTTAATGGTCATGTGAGCGGGTTGATAGTTTGAAATTATTTTGGAAAGTAAGGGAAATTCGACTTTCATTTTCGTATGATTAAGAATTTAACAAAGAATATAAACAACAGAATATATAATAATAAAAATATAAAGAATAGAAAGAATATAAGAAAATATTTGTTATGAATAATTGTTTTCTAAAGTAAATAAAAAATATTGAAGATATTTTCCAACTTTTTTAAACTTTATATTATTTTTTTAATACTTTACTTAAAATGCATCAATATTAGTTTATGGCTTCTTAATAGGGATGGGACGGGAAATTCCGGGAATTTCATTTGTTATGATTTCCCGTTTCCCGGGATTTTTTTGCGATATCCCGGGAAATACAAAAACTGGCAACTCGCTCCTTATACTTAAAAAATGAGTTAAAATTTGTTGAAGGAAGCGGTCAAAGAACTCAAAATATTGAACGAGTTTTTTCAGTAAAGCGGGCAATTTGTAAATAAAATCAGAAATAGAATTTCTGACGACTCAATAAACGCTTTGAGTGTGTTAAAAAGTTATTTCCTAAGCAGTTAAAATTTTAGTATAGTTATTTCAAATATATTATATATTTTATGAATTAAATTTTAAATTTTTTTGATCTCATATCTTGAGTACCTGAATTTGTTTTTTTTTTACTATTTTTTATGAATTAAATTGTTAAGTTTATGTTTCTTTTTTATCTAGTATCTAGAGCATAATAATAAGAAATTTACATTTAAAAGCGTAATGTAATAATTCAAGTTCCTCTTTCAATTAAAACTAATTTTTGTAGTATTTAAGTATTTTTTTTGGCTTTTTCCCCCTCACGTTTTTAATAAAAGATTTTCCATAAATAAAGACAAATTTACTTTTTATTTTTCTATTGAGCGGACAAACAAAATTAAAAAAAATTTCCCGATTTCCCGGGAAGCGAAAAACTGCGGGAAAAACTCTACATATTATACATTATATGATTTTTTCCTTTTTTCGAAATATTGTGAAACTCGAATAAAACTCTAATCCTAATGCTGAATATGTTTTTTCTTATTAAATATTGCAGTCTATATTGAACTTTCTAACAATATCTATATATATAAAAATGGTGTAAAAAATGTATAGTAATTCATCAAATGAGAACGGCTGGGCCGATTTCTATAAAATTTTTTGTCAGTTGTTCGTATTTTCGAGGAGAAGGTTCTTACGGAAGAAAATTTTGGAAAATCCCTCCGGAAAAGTCGGAAAATTGGAAAATCGAGTTTTTGACTTAATGACTTTCCAACTAATAAAATAGAAATTTCTTAGTGTAAATTATGAAAAATGCGAAATGCGAAACGCGGAAAATTGGAAAATCTCTTCGCAAAAGTCGGAAAATGGGAAAAATTGGAAAATTGAATTTTTTGTACGAAATTTTGTGTGAAATTATTCCTGTTGTATTATATTATTACTCTAAAGTTTGTCTGAAGGCCTAAAATTGGGGCGAGGCAAAGTTCGCCGGGTCCGCTAGTATAATATAAAAAAACATATTTGAAATTTAACAAATTTCATCGAACATTGTGGGTCTCAGACCACAATGCCATAATATTTATAGATCATACAACATGTCTATTTATAAGACAATTGACGAAATAAGAGAAGCAACACAGAGAACCCAGCATCTTCGTACTAATTAATTTAATGTAAACTTAGCTTGCAAACATCTTAGTTAAATATAAGCAAATCATTCTAAAAACCATTCCCAACAAAACAAATTTATAAGCTTCTTTCAAAGGCTTTTATTTGTATATTTGTTGAATTAATTTATAATAAAATTCATTCAAACTTTGAATGCTTAAATTTTTATTAATTAAAATCTTGAATGAAAATATTTTTATACCCACATCGAAATATCGTAGAACCAAAACGTCTGTATATTCTTGGTTCTGATGAGATTCTAAGACGATCTAGCCATGTTTATCCGCCTGTTGAACAACCTCGATATTTTTCAGATATTTTTTCTAATATCTTCAAGCATCATGCAGACAATATCTTTAAATTTTACACACTTTTTGTTATTATGGAGGAACATGTTCTGTTGAAAATGGTAAGAATCGGTTCACGATTTCTTATAGCCCATATATAAATATCTTTTCGGAATATGGCGCTATGGCATGCCATTCCTAAATGCCTTTCGGAAATCAGTATCCATAAAAAATTCACAAATATAAGTTTCACATAAAAATAAATCACCAAATGGTATTTTCTTTAATTCGGTCCATAATTTACCATAGCCCCATAAGAAAAACTCCAGTTCCGAAAGTAACTTAAATGCTCATAAATCTCTTACAAAAATCACCATCATATCTGAACATAGCCCACACATAAGGTCCACTTCCGAAATTATCTTATAAGCATCATTATCAAGTTGAAATTCTACAGAAATAATCGACATACATACATATATATATATAAATCATATTAACCAACTTTATGGTTGTCGGGCCATAATTGGTCATAGCTCTCACGTAGGTTCCACTTCCGAAAAACACATTAACCTTTGTAAATATCTTATAAATATCGATATCGAACTGAAAATTTTCTCCGATCAGTTATATGTAGGTAAAAATTTTACTATTGGATTTTGTGAAAGTTGGTCTGTAATTGGCCACAGTTTCCTGTAAGGCACATTTCTGAATAACTGAAATACCCAAAAAAAAATCAAAATATATCGCTATTGAGATATGACGATCGTCCCATAATATGTAACAGATCCCATATAAGAGATCCAAATCGATACAAAATATTACTCAAATTGCTTTCAAATATGCATAGATTACACTACCGATGTATAGGTGTAGGGTATATAAGAATCGGCATAGCCAAATATAAACTCGTACTTATTTTTTAATGTTTTCTTTTTATTAATTTACTGAATGTTTAACTTTAATGATTCAATAAGGGATTAATTCCCTAAAGAAATATTTCTTAATTGATTGAATTCAGTACGTTTGAAGTACTAAGACATTGAGCTTAAAAAATAATTCTAAAGTATTCCTTAATGATATGGGCAAGTGATAAATTCTAATTTGATTAGTGAATTAGGAATTAATTCTTTAGAATTTCCACAGTCTACAGAATCAACTATGCTGTTCCAAATATATACTTTCAAAAGTAAAATTTAATTTAAATTACAACTGAAGAGGGAATCGTTATTATTATTTCCAATAAAGCGTATTAAATCGTTATCAAATCACTACCACACACATATTGGAAAGACTTTAGGACTAGTTCAGTAAATCAGAAGTTGATATGTAGCGTCCACCAAAGATTATTATCTTTAATTTGGTTTTATACCTGGAAAACTTATTCGAGATTTTCACAAATAACTTGAAATTAGATGTAGTTGTGGTGGGTGGCTTTTAAACAAGTGCAATGTTATTCAACTTGAGGTGTAAGCCGTGGTAAGGCCTGCGAACTGGCTAAGATTTTATCGGATATTCAGATTTATACTGATAGCCAGGCCGCCCTTAAAGCACTTTCTAATCTAAACGACATCTTAATCGGACCTCTGAAGTTGGATCTTTTCAGACACCGAGGTACAAAAACATCTTAGGAATTTGAATTGCAGATTAATTGGCCAATATAAGAGCCTCGCTCTCAGATGAGGAGGTTGCCCGCACCACATGTCAACAACAAGTACCATATGGTCCATTTACAATTGTTACAGAGCAGTAACACTGATTAACATTCAATATTGCATATATTTATACTAGGAGATGAAATCTCCTATATAATGAATTATGTAGAAGTTGTCATGTTGCAGCATCCCCTCTACCATTGACCGACTCTGAGAAACCAGAGACTTGAAAGCCTGTTCAAATTTTACCTGTAAAAGACATGACAGATCTGTCGGGTTCGGACGTCTGAGGAATAGATGCCTTCATACATGCAACACGGTAGTTTGGTTCTTATATTAATAACTTAACTGGTCAGCTATACTTTTATGTCTTCTTAACCTTTTCTTTCCAGTGTGTCAATCTCAAAGTTGGCTTCCTGTTTAATCTAACCTAAGACGTTCTGTAACCATATAGGAAGCAGGAGTGACCTAATTTCAATAAATCGTTGGCTTATTTCAACAGTATTCTGATTTGTTTTAATTGTTTGCCAACAAGAACGTTTAAGCAAACCACCCTCTGACATCCAATAAAAATCAACACAAATTCGTATTTTTTCCTTAAATGTACAATTTTTATTTTTTTTTATATAGTTAAGACTCGACTACAATTTACAAAAAACAATACAACAAGAAATGTCATGTGATTTTAAAGATAAATCTTTATGGTTAAAATATGATTTCTTTGCTCAGTCTCTATTTCTAAATGTTAGAAATATAAATGAAATCTTCATTTACTTTTTGTGTGTGTTAATGGTATTCTATTTACTTAAGCACGGATATCTTTGTAATGGGGGTCTTCTTTGTCTTGATCCAATTTGATGGAGTATTTACCAATCAAAGAACCTTCAACATCAGCTTGTCCCTCGGGGTTGTATTGAGGACCATCACCGATTTCTTGAGTATCTTCCTTGACTACACGGTAACCGTTCTCATCGGCTTCATAGAAGACAGTGCGCATAACGAAACCATCACTGTATGAGTACATGCCGCTGACCTTGGAGCCATCACGGGTTTCTTCGCGAGCGATCATATTGTCATTGATTTTATCCTCAACATGAGAGTTGAAGGAGTATTGGGCGGATTCGTTTTGAATGCGTTCCAATTCGGCTTTCTCTTCGGCATCAGTTTGGTCCTAGGAAAGCCAAAGTAAAAAATTTAATGTTTAAGTAAAAGTATGTATGTACTATATAACAAAAGTTATTGAAATAATAAAATTATTAACATTCAAATGGCTTTAACAAGAAAAAATCTAAACAATTTTTATATATTGTTTACTTTATGTAGAATAGTTAACAAATTTCTTTGTTTATTTGTTTTAGAATACAGGGCAATTTTTAATTATGATTGATTAATGACCGTTACTCTTCTCCCTGCTGCCAGAGTTTGCGGCCATAATGATAATGATGATTGACATTTACGCGCTTAAATTGCACAATTTCGAATGATTGACAGCAATTACAACCACCACACCTAAGCAAACTTGTTGACTCTTTGCGTATACACTCGTAAAATCATGATAGTTAGATATTTCTTAATGAAAGCTGTAGTTTTTTTTTTTTTTTTGCTACAAAATTTGTCAATCATGTTAATTAATAGTTATTTTGAAATAAAACTTTAAGTCTTGGGAAATCTTCAAATGACGACAGCTTGTGATTTATATATTTCTGTTTTTATTACAATTGATCTTTAAATTCTAAATACCAGATTCTAAAGTGTTTCACAATTATTATAAGATTGTTTAGCAAATTTGTTTTTAAAAATACAAAGTAGTTTAGAAGAATTACAATCGCCCACATAGAAAGTGTAAAATGTTTTAGTGGGAACAGAGTATTTTAAAATGAGTAACTTAGAATTGTTGAAAATAGATATTTTTATCATAATTGCTAAACATATTTTTAAAAAATGATTTGTTGAACTTTTGACTTTTCCTTTTGAAGAATAATATTTCTTATAAATGAAAATATGTTTAATTAATCTTCTTCTTTGGATTAAAGTGAAGTATTTAGAACAAGGAACTCATTGATCGTAATTGTTTTATGACTGATCCTCAACAATTAATTTTCATGAGCATATTTTAATAAAAAAAATGTATGTATCTTAGATTTGTTAGAAAAACATCCACAGAAATAAATTTATTTAAAAATTTTGTTGAAAATTAATTCACGATCAGCTTCAAATTGAGTTTAAGAGATCATATTACTGAAATTGGTTAGGATCAAATTAATTACTAATAGTTTTTCCTTCACGAGCATCTCGAAATTGTGTGTCACACATCATGTATTATACACACATGTATTTTAGTATCTTCAAAAAGATATTTGGTGATTAGTGGAATAAATAAGAGGTTTACAATATGTCGGCCTAGTTTTGGAGCACACTTTTGGAATTCATTTGTGAGGGTATTTCAGTTCAAAAGGATATTCTTAAGTCTGATACCGAAAATTGAGCCACGTTTAGGAATGCTAAAAACTGTCTAAATTTCAATCGCTTAACATCACTTTATGCAACTCCCTGTTTTATTAACACTTAATGCTAATATTAAATATTAAATTAACATGATGTGTGGTTGTGGTTTTTAAGCAAAAGCGTTTGTAAAATGTGATGTTGCTGAGGAAGACTATGGCGTTAATGTTGTTGCAGATGATGACGATGACGTTGGTGATTGGTTATTTTGGTTGTTAACCTTCAAGGTAACAACTTGTATACCACGATGAAGGAATAAACAATGCTGTAGTATAGACAACAATAATAAAATTGTTGATATCAATCACAATTACTAATAATTTAATATTTTGTTATTGCTTCTTAAACGCACGAGGGTGTCATATTTTAAGGTTTGTTTAAACACAAAATTTCAAAAAAAAAAAAAAAAAACTTTAAGAGGAATTTGGTTCAAATCGTCTTTAAAATTTTAATGTTTTTATGTTTTATTACTGTTTTTTTTTGTTTTCTTTTCTTTATATTTAGAATTGGTATGAGAATTTTTTGCTTTGTTTATTTTTTATTTTAAAAAACACTTGACTCAATGGTTTGTGAATTTCTTTTGTAGCACTATAAATAACTCTGAAGTAGAATTTACATTTAGCAGGAATTATGTTAAAGCCAAGTTCTTGTTAAATTTTAAAAAGAATATTTCAAAGAAAAAACTTTATTAAATATTTCACTCACAATTGGCAAAGCAATGGCGGCAGCCAAAACGCAAGAAATTAACACAAATTTGAACATTTTGTAATTTTGTTTTTTAAGTTTAATATTGAACTATGAATGAATTGGTAGTGATGTGCACGTTTCAAGTGTACTCTGGACTATGTTTTTTAAACGTGCAAATATTCTGCTTATATACGCACTTCAAGCGCTCAACTAAACGAAAAACCAAACAGTCGTTTTAAAAAACTTGGCTACAGTTGGTTGGTACACACAAATTAATGCTGCTCCTAAAGCCGGCTCAAAGCTGACAGAGCATTCAATTTACTGGGAACAGCAGCAGTAGTAGTAGTAGCAGCAGCAGTATTGAAAGCAACGCAGCAACTTAATCATAGCTCATAATAGTTTATAGTTTTTGTTTTTTTTTTAAGTTTTTCAATTTCAAAGTGAGAAATGTCAGCGGTTAACCCATCTTTGCCATGGTGTAAATCATTCATACACTTACTCACAAACAGCTAAAACTAACTTCCAACTGCCATACGAATTTGTAAAAGCCAAAGCAACAGTTAGTTGGTTATTGAATGTGCATGAAGTTTAGTTGCTGTTTTTTGTTTTGTTATTAACTGTGTTGCGTTTAAGCCATATTTAGACGCATTTACTTGAGGGTTTTGAGACACGTAGTGCTCATGTCACTTCTCATTCAACTCAATGTTTTTTTTGACTTGTCATTCTGGTTTTTTTTTTTGTTTTTTTTTTCTTCTTTCTAGTCACAAAATTTTTTATTTTTATTTGGGTGAAGATGGTTTTTCGGAAACCAACAAAAAATTATTGTTTATTTTGCTGTTTCAAAAAAAGGAATTGGTTTTTAATGCTTCAATTTTTTATTGAAAGGTGCATTTCAATAGCGCTTTATTTTTCAATAAAAGTGTGCAATTTTGTTTATTCCGATTTAAAAAAGTTCTAAAGAATATATCATTTTCACTTATGTAAAAGTTAGTCATATCCGCAAACTAATATAAGCTGCCGCCCTATTCATGGCTACTAGCAGGGTGCCACTAGAATATTAATAAATGAAAGTAGAACATTGCTTATTAAAACTGTTAAGAAAGTTTTTTTATTTTTCCGCCCTCTTACTATATATTTTTTTAGTTTTCATTATTAGCATAAGTTACAAAACGTTAGTTCTAAATTCAAGTTTTAATGGAATCTCACTGGGTTTAAAGACAAAACAAAATACAAATTGTTTACTAGAATAATTCGCTTTATTCGAGCAGAAAAAAGATCGAATATAATAATGATCATCAAGCAATGTACTGGGAATGTGGGTGAACAAATTGCGTATTTTTTATTCCTGGAAATCAAATATCTCCGTATGGGAAGATGATTAATTCTGGGAGGGATGTGGTGGACTGTATATAATAGAGCTGTGGTCCTGAAGAAAAAAAACGCCTTTTCCTCAATAGTTTTATAATACCCAAAATGATGTGGGTATTATAAATTAGATGGATAATAAATAAAAAAAGGAATTGTTGGAATTCAATAGAGGTAGAGGTTTTATTTATTTTTCTGAGTTAGATGTTCACCCTTTTCTTATATTCTGAGAAATAATAGTGAGTTCTTTTTTATCTTAAAGCTAGACCGGAAACTTGTTTCTATGGTTTCTTAGAATTCACAATAATTTTAAGTAATTCGTTACTTTAACATTTAATTTTACATTTTTAATAATAATTAATAATAATTCACAATAGGTATTTAGTTTTGTGTCTAAAACATATAATTTTAGACAGTGGGAAATCAAACATATTGTGTTCTTCTGCAATATTTGGGACACAAATCTTGTTGTAAAAACTTTTAAAATAAATACTGTTTTATGTATGAATTCGAGTATCCAAGTTATTAGATATTTCTTTTTTTTCGAATAAAACGATTAATTCGATTAAGACATTTAACTTGTTGGAATAATTCAATTATATATTTAAAACTAATCGAATTATTTAAATGATTAAATTTAAATAAAGTAAAATATCATCTAGTCGTTTGTTAACCATATTTTGTAAATAAAATTAAAACGGAATAGTGTTAAATAATAAATGTTTTCAATTATAAAATTTTTTAAAATCATATTTATTTTTTTTACTTGATTATTCTTCATAAACTTAATCGAATTATTCGTTATTCGAAAATGGTCATTTTAAAATTCCTGGAATAATTATTCCTAGAAAATTATTCGATTATTCAAACGGTTATTATTCGAAAAGATTCTCTAGTTTGAATTCAAAAATACACCGTGTTGCCTTACTATAACTACATTGATGACCTATGCGGTCTAGTGAATAGTTATCTCAACGAAATACACGCTTTCTTTACTGAAATAAACCTGCAAGTATAACCAACGAAGGCTTCAGCAATACAGCTCACACACTGTAATCTCGTACAAATTGCGATGTAGAAACAAGCTCCTTAAAGCGCTAGTAGGCAGCACTTGGGGTATAGACAAAGAAACCTCGTTCACCACTGACTGATCAATTATCTTATAGGTAGCCGCAACAGTGTGGTGACCTTCGTTGAGTGATAGCCAGTGCAGAAACATATGAGTACAAAACTGCCAAAATTCTGCCTTACGTACCATCACAGTCTGCATGCAAATAACCTCAGAACACTATCTACATGAGGAAACGAAGGTTCTATCTGTAATGGAATATAATGTCATGTTGACAAAAAAGTACGTTCTTGGTTGTCATCGGAGGAGTCACCCAAGCTTTAACAGCACACAACTGTAGGCTTTTCCCGAGGCATGTCAGGAGGGACATTCAAATATATGAGAAAGACATACGAAGGTACACATACAGGATCCGCTAGATCAGAACTCGACATTTGAACGACATTCGCAGCGACGCCATCAATGCCGAGGTCGCAGAATAGCATATGAATGTCGTACTTGGAGGTCGCTCACCGCCCATTGCAGAAACCGTAAAAACAACTGCCGCAGAAAACAAAGTTAGTTCTGGCACAACGAAGATCGGGATGTAGCAACAGGCTTAATGTCTTTTGGTCCCGTCCTTAACTTATGCCCAGCATGTGGCCAGGGTCCTCATAACACCCTCCGCATCTTCAACTGCCTAGATTTATGGACCTACCCAGTAGAAGTAGCCCAATTTCTTGGTCTGATTGAAACTTATTTAATGTAACTGCTACAACAACTATAACTACACTTGATGAATTTTTGAGTTGATTCAAAAAAGGGAGGCCCAATACAAATCAAAGTCTAAAATTTTGTGAATATTGGTATTTTAAGTTATTTTAATTTCAGTGTATCTATAGTTATGAAACACTAATTCATTTCTTTATAGACTTTTAAGAGGTAAAATAAAAAATAATGTTTTTTTAAATAATATTTTTTTTCGTTTCACAAAACTAAACTGTTTTACTTTTTTTCTTTCTTTAATAAATAAATAAATAATAATTATTTCTTTCAATAAATAAGTTTTAAATCAGAAAACTCTTAATTTTTATGTCAAATCTTGTATGATTAGAATAAAAAAAATACATATTTATGGACGCAGCTAAAGCTAGAATACTCTCCCATTCGCGCTGAAACCCCTGCAAAGCTTGTCGAAATGTGTTGGAGTTAATCGGTATTGTCCCAACTGTCTCTTCAGGATCCGCCCCGGCGGAAAATATTGTAGGTGATTAATCATCTACATATGTACATACAATTCCAATGCAATGCATGGAGCTCGAAACTGGGAAGAGTTGATTGTATCACCCCATAAAACTCGAAGCTGACTAGAAGTTCTGGGATTCGTTCCTTAACTGATAATTGGTTGCAGCTGCCTTTGGGGTGGCTGTGATTAAAAGACTGATGTTTGTGCTAGTAGCAAATTTCGGACCACCTATCTAGGTACTGTGCCGAATCAACAGAGACATTTATTAATAGTGGTGACAATTAGCTATGTGCTCAGGAAACGTATTAGAGTGGTGGCATTTGTGGCACATATGCTGACAATCCGCCCTGGACAGGGTTGTAAGAGCTGTTTCTGGATAGGCCTCGGTAATTTTTCGTCCTTGGCAGTAGTGGTTGGTCAGTACAGTGCTAGACCAATTTGTGGCTGGAGCGATTGCTTAGTTTCCAATAACTGTCGTGGCCTAGGTTAGTTGACTAAGCTATGGATGGCAGGAATTAGATAGCCCGAACTCTCTAACAAGGTATTGGTACAGTGATCTGTGCAATTGCTGTATAAGAAATTGTGAATTGTGTGTCTTGCGAGAATGCAATATTGTATGTCCTTGCAAGGCATGCAATGCGTTGGTTGGCCGTTCGACAACCCGGTGTGAAGAACACCATGTGGCCATGGATTATGTCTCCTCAGGATGTACCACAAGTTTTCAACCGCATTGAGGTCGAGCCTTATACTGGCCAGTGCTTTAAATTAAATTCTGTTTATCACGGTTAAGTTAAATTAATAGCAAACCAATGTTTTTTTAAGACATAAACAAAGCAAATACTCGTACAAATCTAATTGTGAACTTTGATATTTTTCTGCAAACATTTCAAAAGACACGCGTGTGCAAAATTGATCACATGCAAGTTGTTTTGGTACTAATTTTTTATTCCCCGCAAATTATTGCTTTCCATTATTTATTGCAAATTATTTTGTTTAGTATTCAACCTAAAAATGCACAAGACACAAACATGTGTTCCGCACTGTATAAATCGAATATACATATTCTACTATTCTCAAGTAAAAGATAAAGCGAAGTGGTGCTATAGATCTTGACAATAAAAAAAACATTTAAGCAATATAGAATAAGAATACAACGCAGTTGGATTGAAATATTGTGCAATAAATTAATGGATGGTTTTTCCTTTATTTTTTCTTATATAAAAATTAATGAGTATGTTATCGATGTCAAAAACATAAGTAATATAAAAATCCGGTACTAAATGATTTCATTCAGTTTTTGTTGAAATTCATTAAAAAAATTTTATTTATTACGAAGCACAACAGATTAAGCAAATTTAATAAAATTATTTGTAAATAATCTGTTTTTGGAAATCTACTAAATTAAAATTGAAATAATCTGCCACAAAATTCAAAATACATACTTCCCTCTTACTAAACTTTGCCGTAACATAAAGGTCAATTAATGTTAGAAAACAGGAGTTTATTATCTGCAGCCACATTATTATTTTTTCTTCAACAAATGGAACCCCAACAAAACCAAGTAATTAATTTATTTTATTTTAAATCTTAAACCACTAAAATGAACAGATTTTTGCGCAACATTTTTCGACGTCAGTTATTAATGAGCTTTTAATGTGAGAATTGTAAAATAAGGCATTTAGTTTAAATCTCATCACCACCCTGAACTATTTAACAAACAATATTAGAAACGTTTGGTTGATTTTCTTCTGTTTTGTTTAAGTGATTTATTTTTGTGGTATTTAATATTTAAATACAAAATAGCAACAAAAACTAATTTGCATTAATAAATAAATTAAGTATGTCATCCATTAAATTGAATGAACACATCACTCTTTCTCAAATAAACAAAAGAATATTTATAAAACATTTAAAAAGTGTAGAAACTGCAGTATTTTGAAGGTTGTTTCCAATTTTAATTCATAATAAATTTTGTTGTTGCCAAATTTATGCCTATTTTCAATAACAAATAGCGATTTGTATTCATTTAACAAGAAATTAGGTTTTCAAAATGATTCATTTAATAATATGTGATTTACAAATTTTGGCTGCGGTTTTAAAAGTTATTAAAATGAGAGAATATAAATGATAAAGTATTACGTCATTTCCTTTCTATATTTTGCTATGACTGCTGCTCGATTTTTGAGGATTTGCGGGAAAAAAGTTGTAGTACTTTATTCGGCCGAGTCGAATTTTATATACCCTTCTACTTAATATACTTTTAATGTGAATTTTTCATTAAATATTTGTATGGTTTTTTTTTTAATTATTAAAAATTAGTTTTAGTCTTAAAAACTTTTCAGTTGATTCAGTTGAAATATGAATTGTAAAATTTTTAAAAATACTTGAAAAATCCCAAATATTCAAAAATTATTGCCGAATTTCGTTTAAATATTCAAAACAGGCAAATCAAACAGTTAAATCCAACCAGCGCGAGTTGTTAGACTCACATTCTGAACGAAAATGGAAAAGTTTTTTCTTACCATTTCCTTTTCTTTGTCACAACTTCGTTTATAAGGGACTCCGTCTTTTAGATGTACTTTGTTTTCGATAGTTATATTTACAAGTAGTCTCTCTTTTATATTTCAAGCTTTCAATCGGGTTGAAAGCACGTAGAAGACGATGAGGTTTTACGTGTATTATAGTCCGTGAAGACATGACCCCACAGCGTTCTGCACATGGGCTCATCTGAACGGCCTACCAATACCATTGTATGCCTTGTAATGAGTATACTGCATAAATCAATATACCTAAACAAGCACCTATCTAATCTCTGGCATTCACAGCTTCGTCAACCAGCAAAGACTGAGACAATTGTCGAAACAAACGGAGTCCATGGCAATTGCCATCACTTTCTCTTGTTTAATACTATCAGTTTTAGTCTCCGTGAAGCCTAAGGTACAGGTATCACCTCATATTCCTTAAGCTGGTTTTACACAGTATGTAACAGTCATCCCCTAGGATTAAAAATAATGTAAAAACAGTTCCAGAAATATTTTTTTTATTTTTTGCCACGCCTACAAATACGCCTACTTTTAGTATTTTGTTCACTGTTTCGCTATTTTTAGTCCGATCATAACATTTTCTATACCGATGTTCATGGCTCTGTAAGGGCTACATTTCTGTCCTTATTCATTTTTTACTACCACGTCAGATTTTAGTAAGGATTTTTAAAAATTTGTACAAAAATATTTAGCATTATTGTGGGTACGAACAGAGTTTTTATAAATTTTTGCTTTCACACGTCGTTTTTTAGTTTTATCTGACATAATCTATAATGGAACACAACAGCTGTCATTGTGATGATTATTTTCGTTGGAATTTTGTGTTCTTGCAAATGTAGTTGGAAAAAATGTATTAAAAAATTAAATAATTTCAACTTGCAGCTTTATTGCAATAATAGCATTTATAAAAAAATAAGCAAGGGTTAAAGAGAAGATGTACCATATGGAGCCAAAAATTCTTGTATTCAAAAATTTCAAGTTAAATAAAAAGTAATATGTATAAATACGTTTTTTCAATACATATTTTAATACAAATTTATTGTTTTGTTTAATACAATTTTTTTAATATAAATTTGCTGAATCACAAGCACTATGTTCTTGGCGCCATAAACAATTGACTTGCAAAACAGCTGGTTGCAGGCGCTTTGTTAGATGAAAATAGAAGATGCTCTAATTGAAAATTTTACACTGTAAATGCAGGCTGACATTTGCAGAAGCATTTTTGTTTTTCTTTTATACGACGTGTATTCATTTCGCAGTGGAAAATTTGACTATCACACTACAAAATACGTACTGTCTACAACCACTTATAGGTTGCAATACCATCAAGGTGAAGCAAGGTCTCCAGAGGAAAGTCATTGCACAGTGGTAAAGAGTCAAAATAAATTAAAATCGAATATGCTACTAATAGCAAACTTCACATTGATGTAGCCGAGTAATATTTGAGTTTGAATTTTGTCGATAGAATCCATGGACCGCTGAGTAGGTACATAAAATAGAGCATCTTAACCACGTACTATTTTTAAATACTTAGCAATATCTAAGTTCCTACTAATTTCGCATTATTTACTTAAAATCTTAAATATTTTTCAAAATATTGGATACAAAAAAGATTGCGCTAACATTAAAGTTTCAATAGTAAGGAAGGAGTTTTAAAACCACATGATTTCCCTGTACACAATTTCTCAAAAGATTATATATGTATATATATTTCCACGATATATGTATTGTTTCAAATTTTCGGCTTTTATTTTGCAACATTAATGTACAAATTTGTACGATATAAATTTATTCAAAGTATTGTTCATTGTTTTTTTTTTTTCTGGCAACATACGTATGTATTCTGATATAAAATAAATGCTCATCTTTTGAGGCCAAGAACGAATTAAGCCAATTTGGGATAACGTATACTGAAGTGAAGCGTATACCAGAGAGAGCGTTCTGCATCGATCGAAACAAATAGTAGTCGGACGGTACAATAGTTTAAACAGCTATTGCAACATGGCCGATCATGATGATGATGGAATATTCCAATTTATTATCTGGTTGCAAATTCTGGGCGATGCTTTATATGAATCCGTTGCATTCAATATTTTATAATAAATAGGATGCTTTTGATCCAACTACTTTAGCGCCATTTTTATTTCGCTTTAGAGTCGATTCAGCCGAGCTTCACATACAATCTCTTACGCTTTGGGTTATCGTAATGTATCTGTTATTCATCGCAAGTAATTTTTCCGTGCAATAATGATTTTCTTTAATAGAGTTTAAGCAGCACTCGGTCATGTAAAATTGTCTTTCAAAATCAAAATTTAAATACTTATTGTAAGGCCTGTGAAGTAAAGACAGATGCAATAAATAAATAATAAAAAAGTAAAAAAATCTTCAATTCATATTGTACCCAATTTCCTTGCTTCTGCTGCTCACAAAAATTTATAAATTGCTGTTTGAGTAGCTCGCAATAATTTAGCAAGCTCTTGTTGAGTTTGACAACAATCTTCATGAAGTAATGCCTCTTATTCTTGGTCTCTAAATTTTTTTAGCTGGTCTGGGCGATATTTGTCTTCTGTATCAAAATCAAAGCAAAAACCATCTCTACCACCTTGAAACCGAACTCATTCACTATAGCATCGATGAGCAATCGGTGAGCTTTAACGTCAGTTTTTTTTTATACCCACCACCAAGAAGATGGGGTTATATTAAGTTTGGCATTTCGTTTGTGACACATCGAAATATTGATCGTAGAACCAAAAAGAATATTCTGGGTGCTTATATGTTGAATACACGATAGAGCTTCGGAAAAAGGACTTAGAACAATGAAATTTTTACCGGCAATTTTTTGTTGCACAGAAATGTTTGGTTTTGAAATCGGCCAAGTAGAATCTGAATTATAGGCCAAAATTTCACACAACGTTGATATTTTTCAGATATTTTTTTATATTTTCTTCCTGTGCGAAGACAAATAGCACCCAATGTGCATAAATCTTTTTAAACATCTCTATCACAAACCTTCACATTGAATTTTGTGAAGGTTAAGCCCCTTAAAATGTCAGTCATTATCAATTCCGAGGTTTTAAAGAATCGCCAGTAATGAATGTCAGATTTATTTTCTAAATATGTTGAATTTGCTGCACTGTCGAAAAAAGGGATGGAGTGCTCTCGTATGATTGTATGTTCAAAGACCCTTAGCACTCACACGGCTGTGGTGACGAGTTTAATGACAGATAACTGCAACAAGCAAGTTTCATGACAAAACAGACCTCAAACTTATTAAATAAGTTTCAGAAATGTATTTTCCAAGTCCAAAATTAAAAAAAATTAAAACTGTCAGTTTGAAAAAAGCAGATTTATTTTCAAAATATTTTGATCTGCTCCACTATGAATTGTCTAAAACAATCTATAGATGCTAAACTGATTACTGGATGATAACTGATGACAGTGCTAATACAGTGTAGTATGGTCGAATGTTTAAGGACCCTTCAGTTTCATGTGGTAGGTCTATCGAGTCTATTAACAGAAGATCCAGCATATCATGTGATCATAAGTCTGAAGTTTGTGTGGCGTTAATAATGGGTTAAAAATACATACATATGTATTTCAAAAGTCAAAGAAAACTGTACTTTCATGTAAAAAATATTGTTTATAAAAAAACAACATGAACCTCATAATACACACACATGCTGCTATCTACAGCAGCAACAGAATGTAAACAACATTCACACTTTTATCTGCACACATGAATATTTATATATACATATGTATACATATATTCAAGACAACAAATGAGACCCTTAACAAAAAAAAAAAAAAAAATAGCATCAATACGTATTTTGCAGCATCACTGCACATGCAGCAACAGAAGTCGATGTCAAACCTACCTGAATAATTTGATTTCATGCTCTCTTTTTCCAATTTTGTTTTTTTTTTAATTTCATTCGATTTTTTCCAACCTTTATTCTCTCAGTCACCGGTATTGTGTAATTTTGCGCAAGGTCAACTACATTTCACAAAATAAACCACGTCTTCATACATTGCACTCGTTTCTGTCATACATCCAAAAATCAAAATAGTTGTTTATTGATAATGAAAGTATTTTGAAATTGGGTTAAATTATGTTGTTACAAATGATTAACATTTTGTTTTTGGCTGTACTGCTGCTAAATATGATTACAATGAGTCGGCAGTTTTTTGTGTTATAAATATGTACAAAGAAATAAATCCATGTTTTAAATTTTTTTCGTTTAAATTATGCGATAAGTTTTTTTTTTTTTTTTGTTATTTTTTGGGATGCCAACAACAACAGAAACGAATTAATAAATATTTCGTCCTGTCAAGTGCGTTTAAAATTATTAACTTCCTGCATTTTCAGTTTCAATGTGAATGTTTCAATATTTTTTGTTAAATTTAAATGGTTACAGGTCATTTTTCAATATAAAGCGGTTTTACATTACAGTGGGTTACTAATTGCAATATGAAAAGAGAAATATGATTTAGAAATTAATCACATTTTAAGTTCACATATTTCTGCTGATAAAATATTTCATACTTCAAACAAATAGTTCAAACAACCTTGATCTAAACCTTTTTTTAATTTTAAACCTAAAATATGAATTTTATTTCACTTTACCTACTCGTACACATTCATATATAAATAACTTATTTGTATATTTAGTAAATTTATTTTATATCAATCACAATTTCGGCTACTTAAGTTAATGCCTTTTATTTCTTTTTCTATTATGCTACTAATCCATACCGACATTTGTAAATAATTTAAACATATTTATTAAAAATTAATATGAAATCACTCTAAATTCATGAGCATGCTATCAAAACAAACAAATATTTTTCTCTAAAATAGTGAACAGCAACAGTAAGCACTCATCTAAGTGATTCTTTTGTTTCGAAGAAAATACAAATCATGAATGGAATATTGTTTTTCAACAGTTCGATAGGGATGTTTATATAGGATAATGAGTTTTCGGGAGTAGTCCTTACAAGGGAGCTATGACCTATTATGGGTCATATGCCAAAAGTCATATTTAAATTATAATGCTAGAAGATTATATTTCGAATAAAGTAAATTTCATGTCAATTTATATAAATTATCTTTGTTTCATACAATTTCAAAGTTCTATACATCTAAAAAACAACCCTATATAATAAGTATATTGTAGTCATTACTAGGTTTAGAGATAAAGTCGATTATCATTCTCATGCGTTTTTGATAGAATGTTGACAAATGCGACACCCATCTTGCAGATGTATTTTTCATTTGTACATCTGAAACATTCAAATGAAGCTAATCAATTTCTTAATGTTCTAAATTTTTTATGTATTCTACTACTTGTATTTTCAGCTGGAAAAGCATGGCATTTCAATATATAATTTGATAGTTTTATACATCATAATAATTCACTGTGCAGTGCAATCAGCACATTCTTCTGTGTCCGAAAACTTTTCTTCTGCACAATACAATACACGAGGTGATTTGCAAACTATGCTAAAAGAAAAATATTTTTTGTTAAATATTTTTATTGGCTATTTTATCCCATTAACTGGGGTTTAATTATTTCAATAAAATTTATTCAAAAACAAAAACTGAAGCGAGGCCAATAACCTGTTTTCCCCTGAATTTAAATTCTTTTTTTATTAAAAAAAATGTTGTTTAATATTTCTTTTTAATACCAAATTTAAATGGATAAAATAAGTATTTCACAGAAACGCTGCTGCGACTGTATTAACAAATTCAAAATTAAAATTTTTTATACAAAAAAAAAACTAAAAACAAGTAAGAGTTTATATTCGGCTGTGCCGAATTTTAAATACCCAACACCAAACCACCTATTATGGGGCGAACTTCATAAAATATTGTACCGTAATTTCCATTTATTTTAGGTTTATTTTAGTTGCATTTCATCTCAATAATGATTTGTATAAGAATTTTATGCATATTCCCTTTATAATCAAGAATTTACACTTTGTTTATATCTTTGAAGCGTGTGGGATAAAGCGATTTACTTTAACACACAATATATTAAGTACCAAAAAACCCTAGGAAACTGATTTTGGATTTTTGAAACGTCAAAATTGTGACCTCTGTATGCTCTGTTGTTATTCTCGAAAGTGGCAGGTTTGGCCAATTATGTACCAACTTTCACAAAATTCAATAGTATAATTTTTTACATACTTATAACTGATCTGTGCAAAATTTCGCTTCGATATGAATGTTTGTGTAGGTTAATGAATTTTCAGGGGGGGTTACTCTCTATTGCGATGCGATGCGATAAGCGTACATGTTGTTTGGTTATCGCATCGCAGTTGCTTTCTCATCGCAATAGAGAGTAAGCCCCCAGCAGTAGTCCTAATAAGGGAACTATGACCTATTACGGACCAATCATCATGAAATTCCGTACGATGATTTATATATAAGTATGTTTATATATTATGTATAATTTTTTAATTATTTAAGAGATTTCCAGAAGTGGACTTAATATGGGGGCTACGGTCATCATACTAAGACTGACGGTTTTTGTATATGTATGGACTATTTGTGGTTAATTCTAACTTAATAATGGTTTTTATAACACATTTATGCGGATTTAAGTGACTTTAGGAAGTGGACTTTATATTCGGGTTACGGTCAAATATGGACCGATTGCTATAAAATTTAGTACGACGATTTATGTATGTTTAAATATACGGATTACTTATGCTGAATTTTGACTTCTTAGTGATTTTTATAACAGATTTATGCGCTTTTAAGTAATTTTCGGAAGGAGACTTTATATGGGAACTACGGTAAAATATGGACCGATCATCATGAAATTTGGTACGACAATTTAGATTTGTATTCGGATTATTTTTGTTGAATTTAAACTTGAAAGATTTATAACGATGATTTAGATTTGTATTGGGATTATTTTTGTTGAATTTAAACTTGAAAGATTTGTTGATTTTCTGAAGTGATATTTGTATGGGGCTATGTCAAAATATGAACCGATCATTTAGAGATTTCACTTTGCATGTAACTTATTATTGCATAAATTATAAAGCCTTATTTCGGGAAGACATCTGTATTTGGGCTACGAGAAATCGTGGACCGATTCCTACCATTTTCAACAGGACTTGTCCTTCTATAATAAAAATAAAATGGGTAAAATTTCATGGTATTATCTGCATTATATTTGAAGAAAATAGCATAAACTATCTGAAAAATATCTACATAGTCTGAAACTTTGATCTATTGCGACAATTTGCGATTTGGATCAAAGAATGTTTCGTAAAAATTTAATTGTTATATGTCTTTTTTTTTTGTCTAGTCTCTACTGTGCCTTCAACAGGCGGACGGACAAGGCTAAATCGTCTTAGAAACTTATAAAGACCCAGAATATATAGACTTTTTTTGGAACTACGACCATTATTTCGATGTGTTACAAACGGAATGACAAATGTAATATACCCGCCATCTTTTTGTTGGTGGGTATAATAATTACAATTTGTATTAAAGCGTCCAGCACAAAATAAGTGGAGATAAAACAAGATTTCCTCGTATATAATTGGCATCTTTTTTTAATTGTTCAACAATACCAAAAGTTAAAATTTTAATAAAAAAAAAAATAAACACGCGCTTAATGCTTGACGAATGTGGCTTCCCTTCCACACATATTTAAGGTAGTTTTATTGCTGACGTCGCGTCGACGTTGCTGATGCTGATGTTGCTAATAACGCAGATGCCAACTATCGGAACTGGAAAGTTCTGCTTTAATGGGACGGCAAGATGTTTGATTTTTATTTGGATGTGTTAAAAATATAAACACAAAAAAGGTTGTTTAAGGTTGTTGTCTGCATTTAGTTCATGGTTGTATAAAATTAACACATTAAATGCTAACGCGATATATTTATATCAATATGCAGGCATTTATATTTATATATACTTATATGTAAACAAACTTTTTTTTAATTTAAAGATTGTCAATTTCTAAGGTGGAGTTTTATATTAATATGTTTCTAAATCAAACATAAATTTAACAAAACGGCAAAAAATATGTCTGTACTTTGAAATACATCTGATGCACTTTTGGGGTAATTGAGATACATAATTACTCTCAGGTAATAAATGTTGGTTATCTTATATTAAGATATTTTTTATATATAGTATATACTCACCACCAAGAATATGGGGGTTGTATTAAGTTTATCATTTCATTTGTAACACAGCGAAATATTGGTCGTAGCACCAAAAAGTTTATATATTCTGGGTCCTTATAAGGTCTAGCTATATACGACCGTCGGTTGAAGGCACGATAGAGCTTCGAAAAAATTACTTAGAACAATGAGACTTTTCCTGTTTGGTATTGAAAATGGTCAAAATTGGTCCAGTACGAACCGAGTTACAGATCAAAGTTTCCGGCAACCTCTATAGTTTTCATATATTTTTTGCTATTTTCTTCAAATATAATGCAGATTATATCATTAAATTTTGCACACTTTGTAGAAGGACAAATTCTGTTGAAAATAGTAAGAATCGGCTCACGATTTCTCATAGCCCCCATACATGAATCAGCGTACCAAATTTTAAGACGAGTCATATTTGACCATAGCCCTCATATAAACTTCATTTCCGAAAATCACTTAAATGAACATAAATCACTATTATACATCACTATCAAATTGAAATTCGACAGAAATAATCCATATATACTCGTATACATATATATGCATATAAATCACCATACCGAATTTTATGATAATTGGTCATAGCTCCTATATAGGGACCATTTCCGAAAAACACATTAGCATTCGTAAATACCTTACAAATATCGATATCGAAGTGAAATTTTTCACCAATCAGTAATATGTAGGTAAAAATTTTTACTATTGGCCCATTTCCGAGAATAACTGGAATACCCAAAAAAACTCTAAAATATATTGTTATTGAGATATGAAATTCACAATGAGGCTCAAATACAGCAAGATATTTAATGAATATCGTCCCATATTATGTAACAAAAAATAAAATAAGTCGTATAAACATCGTTATCGATACAAAATGTTACTCAAATTTCTTGCTTAGATCATAGAAAATAATTGCATATAACACAAATACCTGTCACTCATTTTTAGAAATATTTAAGTTAAATTTTAGTTTTCAAAAAGCTTTAAAAACTTAACTTGTACACCTAGCAAATGAGAATTTATTAAATAAAAAATAAAGAATTTACTTTAGGCCTATTCAAATATCCTAAGTGTCAAAAAATCGCGAACGTCAAACCTCTGCATATATATTGATAATATTAAATTATGATTGAAAACACCAAATGTTTACCCCATCGAAACATATTTAGCATATTTAACTGTTTCTTTTTGTATCCAATCTAATATGATCTCAATCTAGAAGGACCAGATATTAAATAATCCTGACTTTACCACCTAATAATTTGCAGACTTAATCGCTACAAAACTGTTCAGAGTTGTGTTTATAACATAGATCTTTGTTTGGAATGCAATGCATATACATATGATTTAATCTAGAAAGTAGCCACATTTCAGGATCATTAGTTCCCGTATAAATTGTCAACTTTTTGGAGGTCATTATTTACTCCCTCATTAGCGGAATTTATAGAAATCACAAAGAATTAATTTAAATTGGACATTCTGACATTCGTCACGTTTTTAAGCAATGCAAGAGCTACGTGTCTTCTATGGTCCTGATCAAGAGGTCTATTCATGCTAGATTTTCAATTTGTTGTTGGTATGATATTTAATTTTGAGTTGATCGAAATATGTATATGTACAACTTTAAGGTGAACTTAGTCCTGAGGAAGAGGTTGGCTAATTAGTCTTTAAATAAACTAGTCACCTACAACTACCTGGAGATGGGGCCATGAAATTTTTCCGGAGGATATGTATGAGGCGCCTAATCATGGTCTACACATTAAAGGGGTGGAGAAAGATTAGGATAATATTTCTCTACAAGTCTGGCACAACCAGCCTCTAAAAGACGAAGGTTTTTATACCACTTATTAAGTGATTTTATCTTCATGGATTTATTGCCATGCCTTCCTCAAGCATAAATTTGTTGGGAACACACACAATGATGAAATAAAATATATATAACAAAGTTTTCCAGCATTCTATAAAACAAATTACAGACAAGTATACCAAACACAATAACGTATTAAATTTTCCTGGTGCAAGACGACCAAAGCGTCTTACAAAAATTTAAAAAAGAGCTACAGTAAGAGAATGAAGAGCAAACCCAAAATCTAGAGATACAAAAATAGCTGAAAATGTTACGAAAACTTCTGGAAAATCTGTATGCGCGAGTACGATTAGAAGAGCTTTGCATCAAAATGGTAGATAGACACGTAAGAAGCCATTTATTTACTCGTATATCAAAGAATAACCAAACTAAACGTTTAAATTTCGCAAAAAAAATAAAAAAAAATATATATACACCCCAATCATGAACAAAAATTCCGCGGGAGTTTTTTCCCTTTTCTCATTTTTCCTATTTAAATTCAATGTTAAAAAAATAAAAAGGGAAAAAACTCTCGCGGAATTTTTATTCATGATTGGGCTGATAAACAATAACGCAGCCTTTTGTAATAAATATGTTACCATGATGGTAAAACATGGCGGCGGCTCAGTAACCTAAGTAACCCTAAAATTGTAAAAGTGTGGTTGCTCAATAATTGTCCAAAAAATTTTGATGATCCTCCGCTGTCCCCAGACCTCAATCCAAATAAGCACCTGTGGTAATATCTAGGCAAAAAAAATTAGACAAAGAAATATTTCCTGCAAGGATAACGTTAAGGCAGGTTGAGTGGAACAAAATTCCATCAGGAGCACACCACATGGCCTGGAACATCATTTTTAAAATAACTAAAAATTACCAAATCCATCAGGAGCACATACTCGTCGTTCACTACACAGACTTTACAAACAACTCTGCTGAAGCCAAGTAAAATATGGTCATACGAAGGTCACATACAAAATAGAAATCTCGGTGATCTGATTATTTTGGACTACATCGGAGATAAGGTTAAGTTAAATTTTATTTTATAGAATTTTTTAAGGCACAATAAAATATTTTCCAGATATCATTCAAGAATAAGTTCACCACCACACTATCGTTTGTAGTTTTCAATTTGATGGTGATTTATGGAATAACGCCATCTATGATACCTTCTGTTTGCTTACCAAAGCCAATTAATCGTGAAAGGGATTTCCGAAATTGAATAGAACTGAGCTTTTATACAAAATTTTAAGTACAATCAATGTGATATCAAAAAATTGTTCATAAAAAACAAAAGCTTGCTATAACTGGGTCCGACTGTAGTTAGAATGAATTTATAACCAAGTTTCATTGCATATCCTAAGGCACAGTTTTAGACCGCTTGATATTGTGTCAACAAAAATTATACATAAAATGTTGCATTTATTACTTTGACAGTAAATACCATTTGCCGTTTTTTTTTCTGAAAAATATTCTTGCTCCATTTTTATAAAATCGTATATTGTTGAAATAGTGGATATTTTAGTACCAAATTTACAGGCTTTTTAAACAGTAAATAAACATTTTAAGAAAAAATAGGCAATTTGCAAATACATACATGAATTTCAATTATATTTTTAACCAAATTGTATGTACATATGTAAAATTTTAATAATATGTATATCTTGAAAAGACTTTAATTTGGTAGTTTATATGCCCTTGTTCAATGTTTAGTGCATTAATATAAGCTGTTTTGAAAACGAAGGTAGAAAAGTCAAATAAATCTGGACAATTTTTCCTTTTTGAAATTCAATAGTAAATTTCACATTTTCCATAATCAAGGAGCAACAACATACAGTATGACCTCGGTTACTGCAACCCTCGATGAGCGCAACTCCTCGATTATTGTTTTTTTCTTAACTATTTTTTACTGTGTTTTCTCAAATACATACTATGTGTTTGCACGTGCATTTCTAAATTGTATTTAATCTAGAAGTGATTTTCTTTGCGAAGAGTTCTTCTTTGGAAACATACAATTAAAGAAAACAGTAAAATTCTCGAAAAACTAGGCAAAAATGCGCCTCCTTTAGTGATTTATGTTGCCTTTAAGTATAATTAGAGCTGAAATTCTCAGTGAACAAGCAATGATTACTTCAGTGTCTGATTATCTTCATGAAATTACCCCCGACATTACAAATGAAGAAATTAATGTTTGGTATTTGGAGAAAATAACTCAAATTATGCAGCTGAAGATGCTGAAAGTGAAGAGGAAATTGAAATCACTAGCATGTCCAGGATTTTCCAGGATATGTTTGTACGTAATGTTTAGTGTTTTATAATAATAAAATAATTAAATTTTCTTGAAAAATTATCATTTTCGAAGTAAATTTATAACACTAAAGTTGTTTTATTTAAAAAAATATATTAATTATGCACAAAATAGGGCAATATAAACTAGATATTGTTTGAATATAAATACTTAAAGCAGTGTTTATATATGTGTGACTCGGTCAATGCAACAACCGCGGTTCTTGCAACTGCCTTGGTTTTTATTAGTTGCAGTAACCGAGGTCATACTGTACATACATATGTATTAATCTATCTACCCAGCGATGCCAACTTAGCCCTTTTCGGGCTAGATTTAGCCCGATTTTAGTCACTCAAAACGCGAAAAAAAAAAAGAAAATTGGATGTGGTTTTATATAGATTTTTTCCATTTAGCCCTTTTTTCAAAAATGTTTACGCGTTTTGGGTCTCAAAAGTTGGCATCACTGTATTTACCTATATTTTTAACCGCGCTGCATGCTTATTTATATTATGTTTCCACGGTACATGCTTCGCTCTCTATTCATGCTTCACACCCCAATCATGAGCGAAACAACTTGCTTCACCATACAAAATTTTAAGATCGAATCAAGTAGATTCATATTGAATCTACTTGCGTATTACGAAAAATTCCACTCTTCTCTAATTTTTATCACAAGTTTATCTGCACTAGCTGTCAAAATTTAATAGCTGGAAGTAAAGACGTACGAATGTATGTTTTTTTTTCAAATAAGCTAACTAATTTCCACTCGCTTTTTTGTCCATTAAATAAAATTATTTTCCACAAATTGTTAATTCTGTTTTTTTTATTAAAAATAACTGTCAAATCGAATCAAGTTTATTAGTCATGTAAACAGCATGATTCATAAACATGATTCAGAAAGCGAAGCAGGTGATTCAAATCGTCATGGAAACATAGTATTAATTGAGTTGTTAATTTTAATCAAATATTTCAGTTTATATTCTAACCTAATTAATGGAATTTCGCATATTTCAAAATTATTTGAGTCAAACCCAATGCTTTAAAACCCCTTCCCCCTCTCTAAAGTTAATATTATATATTAAAATCACAATTTATTTTCGAAATTTTTACGTTACAAAACAATAGGAATAGTTTACAAATTCAGAATAAAGATTTTTTCAAAGTTTAAAAAAAGTTTAAAAAAATTAAAAACACAAATGCAATTATAAATCAAACAATTTATGTTTTAATTTAAAAATGGCCTTCTTTAGTGTCGTAGTGGATTCGACCTGCGCTATCGATGATACCAGTAGTACGAACAACATGGCCGATGGTGTCACTGCCGCCACCAAAACGGCCGGCGAAACTATAATGAAAAGTAAAAAAGAGAAAAATACAATTGTTAATAAAAATAATCTCGAAAACACATAAATATTTAATTGCAATTCACTGTATACTTGCATTGGCAACATACATACATGCATAAATATTTAGTTAAAGAAATACCAATCTTTCATATTGATTGCAATCAATTAAAAAAATATTGATTGATATTTATTTATTTATTTCTTTTTTTGTTTACTTACCCTACTTCGGGTGTGTGTGCGTTCAAAGTTTCTGAAGTAAAGTGTGTAACACCATTAGCGCCAGTGACAGATGAAGAAGATGAGGATGAAGACACTGAGTTCACTTGTCTACGTAAACGTCTCAAGTAATGAGCAGTCTGTAATATAAAATTAAAAAAAAGAAATCAATATGAATAAGAACATAAATACAATTAATGGAGTGGATAAATAAATAAATCAAAATAAATGAAAACTTAAAGAATGTTTTAATGATGGTACACTACGCTAGGGATGATTGTATTGTCATATTATTTAGCAACTTTTAAGATTCGAAATGAAATAACCGATATAATTTTCATTTACGATTACCAACAACAATTCGAATGGATGCAACACTTATTCGATATTACATACTTTAAATGTCCTTTACTAGTTAAGTATGTAGCGTGTTCAGCTTTAAAACTGGAAGCCAAATGTGTTAATTGATGTCTACTGTTTTCTTGTATATTTTCTATGCTTTTCTTTATCTACTTAACTTATTTATTCAGTTATTTTGCTGTTTTATTTCTTTTTTATCTCATTTCTTAGGTATTTTAAAATAATTACGAATGAATGAACTCTTAAGTACTTTTCATGAGTACATGAGTGTAATAAAAAAAACAAACTAATACATGCAGACATTGACGATGACTTCAGGGTTTGGATTTGAACTAATAAATTTTGTATAGAAAAAAATAAATTTATTACTCTTGCTGGCAGTGAAAATCTCTTAATGGCAATTTAAAATTTATTCTATAAAAATTAAATCTTTCTTAAAAATTTTATTAATAGAAGGTAATTAACAATTTCCCTTTAATTTAAACGAAACCTATTAAAACATCTTCTTATAGACAAACTTTATTCTATAAATGTCAATATCTCCCTAGCAGATAATAATCAAGGAAACATCTGGTAGACACTTAACAATTTCCGCTTATAATGGAAATCTATCACTGACTGCTTAAAATGTCCTCTTTTGAATGCAAACTATTAATTTCTTCTTAAATCTAGCTGGAATCTTTAAATCTTCATCCTATAAAAGAAATTGTTTATTAGCTGATCAAAATTTCATTTATAAAAAATAAATTTTTCTCCAACATCAATGCAGCATTGTTGGTTTTTAATTTTTCTTTCTATGTATGTACTTCTATCAATATTTGCTGTTGAATTGTGAGTCTGATTTGTAACGTCATGTATCAATTTAAAATAGTTCAAATGTCCGCATACAACGATAGAACAAAGAGAATTAGTTTTAAACAATTTCCAAAATAGACACTCACAGCGAAAAATAGCAGAAATTGTTAACATTAAAGCTTGCACATTCCAAGAAATCAATAAGGGATTTATCAATGAAAATCGGATCATCAATGAGCATGTTAAGCGACACATTTTAAGAAAAATAAGGACAAATCCTTGGCTATCAGCTTCACAACTGGCCTCCGAAGTTGAAGCTGACCTAGGAAAACAATATTGCATTGAAACTGTTCATCGTTTCTGGTGCCAGAAACGGTTAGTGGCTAAAAAGAACAGTGCAGGCTAAACTTCGCCAAAGGACAAGTTTGCAAGTAATCTGCATATTAGAATTTGATCATCTTCTCCGATAGATCTAAGTTTAACATATTCTGTTCAGATGGCATGTCGTGTGTTTGGTGAAAAACAAACACAGAACTCTGCAAAGAAAACCTAAAGGCAACAGTGAAGCATGGTGGTGCCAGTGTCATGGTTTAGACCTAAATGTCAGCCGCTGGTATTGATAATTTAACATTGGTTGAAACAACCATGGATAAGTTTAAGTACCTTTAGATTCTGAAGGATAACTTGTTGGAAAGCACAGAAAACTTGGGGTACATATCGTTGGTATCATGTAGAAAGGCCCTAACTCGCTATTTTTTCTAAATTCGTTTTTTTTTTTTGCGATTCCAATGCATTTAACGCAAATGCACCTCCTCACAAAAATTTATTGCAACAGTGTAAAAAATAATGCTTTTATTAGCAGTTGTACAAAAAAAGTTACATGTTGAATATTACAGTTTCTATTATGTTTTTACCTTCTCCTGTAAAGTTTCAAATATGCGAGTTAGGGCCTTTCTACATGAGACCATCAATATGTAACTGCCCACATTTAATGACACCACCACCACAGTCGCCAATTAGAAATCAGCATAAGGAGACACAAAATATCTAACAAAAACGAATATTTCGCCGAGTATTACAAAAAAAAAAAACTGGTTGCATCTATGCCAAATCGCCTTAAATCTGTTGTAAATAAGGCTATGACAACAATACATACTTGCAGATAGAATCCATAAAATTGCTTATAAAAACAATTGGTTATAGCCCAAATTCGCTTAAAGTCCACAAAAGTTGTGAAACTATAGTAGTAGACTAAAAGCGAAAAGCACTGTATATATATTAAATCGTGTAATTGCCAGTTTTAATATCAAGTTTTCGAAACCATTACCTTCCTACATAAAATAAACTGTGACGTGAAAAAATTAATTTTTAATTTGTTTTTTTATATTTAATATATTAAAATGTACATTTTTGCAATAAATTATTTTTGTTTGTTAGACTATATCATGTTTTCTATTATATGACACCAATTTTTTTTAAGATTCTGTTAGTTTTCATTTTTAGGAGCTTTTAAAAACAAAAGAATTCACTACATAAAATAAGCTGTGAGCCACTGTAATTTATTTAAATAGCTGAAAATTTTAAAAGTGTTTCCAAATATATTTTATTTTTTTTTTCATTTTCATTTTATTTATCCATAATATTTACAACTTCATTTAAATTATTAATTAAGTATTTAAGTGTTTAAGATTTTTCTTTTTCAGCTTAATTATAGATATATATTTAACAAAATTTCTATATACATATATACAATATTTATTTGGAGGAGAAAATTGGCAAAAACCTATTTAATTTTTATTTTAAACTACTTATAACTTATACTACTTATACTACTTATACTACTTCACTACAGACTAGATAAAAAAGAAGACCTATGATGATACTAGTTCATTAATATGAGCAAAATCGGAGTTTTGACATCTGATATTAAAATTTTGTGTAAGCCTATTGATTTTGTCTGAAACTAATTCCAAGCCCGTAATATTATGAAGACGTGTGGTAGAGAAATCATAAGGAAGATTGTACATAAGTTTTAATAATTTATTTTGAGCTATTTGCAATTTTTTTATATGACAACATGCGCTAGTAGACCAAACGGGGACTGCATAGAATATTATAGCATGAAAAATGGATTTTAGAATTAGTTTTTTATTATGGATGTTAAGGTTAGAATTCCGATTTATGAAGGGGTATAGTATACGGGTTAATAAGTTAACTTTATTTACTATATAAGGTATGTGATCTTTAAACTTCATTTTCGGATCAAGAATAATGCCAAGATATTTAACTTTTTGTTCCCATTGTATAGGAGTATTATTCATAATAATATTGGTTTGTGGTATGTAACATTCTTTTCGCTTCCTTGTAAAATATATCGCCTGTGTTTTATCATAGTTTAACCTGATTTTCCACTTATCGAAATAAGATACAATATCAGATAATGCTCTTTGCAGATTGGCTATAATATCAGCGGCCAGAATTTCAGAGCTGAGAATTGCAGTGTCATCTGCGAAAATTGACAAAGTGCAGTAGTCCACTTGAGGTAAATCAGATGTGTATAAATTATAAAGAATAGGGGATAAGCATGACCCTTGAGGACAGCCTGCCGTAATAGAATGGCTTTCAGAGTGGTGAGAGCCAATGTGGACTTGAAAGGAACTTCTTGACACAGCACAATAATGTGGTTGCACCATTTCAAAGAGGTTTTTAATATTGTGGACTTTAAATATTGGATAAAATGGCAAAATTGTGCAACTAAATATTAAAAATATACGGTTTTTCAAATACTTTAAGAATAGTTTTGAATTAGGTGAATTTAGATATTTAAAAATATTTATGAGAAATTCTTTCTTTTCGTTAAGTTTTTTCAACAAAATACCAAAGTTAACCATTTAAATTTACAAATTCAAACACAACTACATATAAATAAACTTAAGAATTGACTGCAAACATTGATTTTTTAATCTACCAATCGATTTACATATAATGTCTTGACAAGTCATGTGTTCATGTTCTTTCGAGTGGGGTAAACGTGTCGATGTTTTTTGTCATTTTTTATTGTAAAAATCACAAAATTTTTTATGTGAAAATTACATTTGATGGCAGATATATGTATGTAGTTGAGCGAACAAATTTTCTGATAACGTTGTTCGAAAAAACATAACATCGACAACAGTTCTCCACACTAGACAAATTCATGTGCGGACGGGAAATGTGGACATGTAATGACTGGAAGTAGGATAATTACAAATTCATTTTTTTAAGAAGTATAAGAAAATTATAACACTACAATGGTGTAATTATACAAGGTGAGTGCAAATCGGCAACAAATACAACACAATACAAAAACAATTTTGTTTGTGTAAAATACTGTATTACTGTCAAAAACACTTGGAAAAGTATTACTTTTGACAAAAGTAAATTCAGCTGTGCTACTGCACTCACCCTGTATAGTTACACCATGAACACTACTTACATCCGTTCAGTAGTGTAAAGGTAACGTATCGTTCGTTTAGTGTACAAAGATACTAAGTCTGTTTTTATACATATAACAGGTCACACAAAAGACATTCTAAAATCATTTGTTTTATATGGTGTTTAAATGTTTCCTTGTGCCGTTTTTTTAATGAGAAAATATTCACATTTCAACAGATTTTATTTATTTATTAGAGTTCATACACTTTCTATTAATCTTTTTAGTGGATTTAGCTCATTTTCTTGTAAAGTATTTTCTTAATTTTTACTGTTTTATTTGACTCTTTTATAGAAATTTAAAATTTTTTAAACAACTGCTTTCATAGTTGAAATATTAAAAAAAATCTTTTTTAATAATTGAAAATGATACTAAAGCATTGCTCATATAAAATCTGATCACATAAATGTTTTAAGATGTATGTAATAAAAAAGTTATTAAATACTTTGTAAACAGAAATTATTATACTAATTTACTAATATAAAAGAAAAGCTTAAAGAAGAAATTTATCACAAAAATCTGTGATTTTGTTTTCGTTGTCTTTCAACATTTCGATCCATTTGTGCTGCATATACATATATTCCATATATTCCTCCTTTTTAACTTTCCTTTGCCAATAACCCAATATTGTTCAATTTACTGAAATTAGGGACAACTAGGGTTGTTACTTTTTTATGATTTCTTCGATACAAATCCATTACTGACGTAATTAATTATGGACTATTATAATGACTTTTTAAGAAAATATAGATTGAAATCATTGGATCCATCAGAAAAAAATAATGTTCATCAAAAATATCACATTAAACTTCAAAGATTTTAAAAATTAATTATGAGAAACATGAAGTATTTTGACGAACGTCTTTCTAGTTATCTTGAACATTTTTCATTCGGGTTTAAGTGTTTTTGGAGTCTTTAAAAGCTTTATATTTTGTAGATAGATTCATACTTTAATGACAACATCAATAATTATAGTCGTAATTTCTTTAAAAATTTTGATCAAAAAATGTCCATAAGTTTATATAAAATGAAGAATAAGATGCGTTTGTAGGTGTGACACGCAGTGCAGCAACATCATTCAGCTTTTTGCTACGAGTTGGATATTTAATTGTACAATAGGTTGGAAAAGCACCTTCCATTCATATTATTCTTAAAGTACTTACACTTTTGTTGCATTCTATGATCCGGATTTATTGGACGTAGTATTTTAATAACTTTTGCTTTTTGTTTACACTTGTTGGCGGCAGCCGAGGCCTTGGTGTACTTACAAAAATTCTTTATTTTTACTTATTTGCAATTTTTAGTCATTTAAAATACCGTAACATTTTTTCTTCTAAATGAAACATACATTTGTATGTACATACATATTTTTGTTATTCTACTTTGTTGCTCTTGTTTGTAAATTTGCATTTTGTACATGCATATACTCACTATCGTACATATTAATAACTCTCTTGTACTCAGTAATAATAATACTCTTATAAAAGAATATGTACTTGTAAATTATGTATATGCATGTATGTATAATTGTTATAATTATGTACGCATAGATTTTCAATAACAAAAGATCAGTATAGAGATTTTTACAAATCACTAGGTAGCCGTTTCATAGCGGCTGGCGACTACAATGCTAAGCATACATTGTGGGGCTCACGACTCGTTAGCCCTAAAGGTCGTATCTTGTACGACTCCCTGTCTGAAATGGGACTGAATGTGATTTCAACTGGTCAACCAACTTATTGGCCAACTGACCAGCAAAAAATTCCTGACGTTATCGATTTCGGCGTGGCGAAAGGGGTATCCCCGGAACTCATTGAAGTCGAGGCTTCACTGGATCTTTTTTCAGATCACTCACCCACTGTAATCACCATCAGAAGTCCTCAGCAAATCGTAACTGATGCCTTACTTCTTGTCAAACGTCTGAATTGGCTAAAATACAAAAAATACATCAGCACTCACTGCACAGAGAAACTCCCGTTAAAAACTGCTGAAGACATCGATGCCTGTATAAAAAGTCTTAATGAACATGTCGAGAAAGCCGCAGAACATGCTTCTTCCACTTACCGCCCGAATAGGTACAACAGAGTTTTTTCTGCAGATGTTGAGCAACTATTGTCTGAAAAAAGGAGAGTCCGAAGAGAGTGGCAACAACACAGATCGCCCCAACTTAAAACTAGGTTGAGAGAATGTACCAAAAATCTTAGGATCTTGCTAGAAGCGCAAAAAGCAGAGTCTCTCAAACAACATCTGGAAGGTCTAGACGCAACTTCCCAGTCAAATTATTCATTATGGCGTGCAGTCCGAAATCTAAGAAAACCCGTAATCGCAAAACCTCCACTGCGTACTTTGAACGGATCTTGGGCACGAAATAACGAAGAAAAAGGCAACCTTTTCGTAAGTCATTTAAAAAATGTATTCACTCCCAATACGGATACTGACATTAGCGAACTACCGCCTGTTGTTGCCAGACCACCTGTACAAATAAGATTTCAATAACTGGAGGTTGTTGAGGCTATTGATAATTTAAATGTTAAAAAAGCACCTGGGTTTGATAAAATCAGCAATAAAATGATTTTTGAGCTGCCTCGCATTGCAAAAAGATTAATCCTCTTTATTTTTAATGCCATCTTACGGCTTGAGTACTACCCTCCGGTTTGGAAAATCGCTTTAGTAAAGATGATTCCTAAGCCGGGAAAAGATCCTTGCAAAGTTGAGTCGTATAGGCCAATAAGTCTATTACCAACTATGTCCAAATTATTCGAGAAATTGCTTATAACCAAGCTGACTCCGATTTTTAATGAAAACAACTGCATTCCCAATCACCAGTTTGGCTTCAGACGTCAACACAGTACAATAGAACAAACACATAGATTGGTACAAGTCATAAGAAAAACCTTTGAGGAAAAGAGATACTGTTCGGCACTCTTTATTGACGTCTCTCAAGCTTTCGACAAAGTATGGCATTAAGGCCTGATATCTAAATTAAAGCAGAACTTGCCGGTGAATCTTCAACACCTACTATGGAAATACTTAATCGACCGTCAGTTTATGATTAAAGAAGGTGATTCTTAGTAGAAGGTAGTATCTTAGGACCAATTCTCTACTTGCTGTACACAGCAGACATGCCAACAAACAATGAAATTCACACGTCAACATTTGCTGATGATACGGCAGTTTTCAGTACTCACAAAGATCCAAAAGATGCCTCGATTCAATTACAGCACCACGTAACGCAAGTGGAGAAATGGGCAAGACAATGGGGAATAAAAATAAATGAACAGAAATGCACCCACGTAACATTTACTCTACGTAGGGAATCATGTCCCCCTATTCGTATTAATGACCATATAGTGCCTCAAAACTCACACGTGAAATATCTTGGTATTCATCTGGACCGTCGCCTCACATGGAAACCACATATAGATGCTAAGCTGACTCAAATGAAACTGAAAGCAGCCCAAATTCATTGGCTCATCGGCAGAAACTCCGTCCTTCGGCTCGACTGTAAGCTTCTACTCTACAACTCAATCTTAAAGCCAATTTGGTGCTATGGTATCCAGTTATGGGGCACTGCCTCCAACTCCAATATTGAGAAAATTCAACGCCGTCAAAACAAAATTCTACGAATGATAACTACCGCTCCTTGGTATATTAAAAACAACAACATACACAACGATCTTGATGTTCCACTTGTCAAATGGGAAATAACTAAACACGTGGCCCATTATTTGGGTAAGCTGGAAACTCATCCAAATCCCCTCGCTCGAGACATCTTACAACATCCCGGTCATAGCCGTTTGAGAAGGAGGGACACCACCGCTCTCAGATGAATAAATACAAGTTGCTCATTATATCCTATCGAATTTGAAAACTAGATTTTGTCTAGCATTGGCTGGACTTATCTTAATTAACTTTAGTTTTAGGATTTGAATACCTATTGTTAGTTCATTTTAAATGAAGATACAATAAAAAAGAATATGCAAAAAAAAAAATATTATTTATTGCCAAACTTCTTTAATTTTAATATTGCCTTTAAATTTTGTGAATTTTAGTCGTTGATTAACAGTCAGACAATAAAGTTTTGAAGAAAATTTGTTGTCGTTGTTTTTCTTTTTATTTTGCATCATCTTGAAAAAATATTGCAAGATCGAAACAACAGTCTTTAATTAATGCTTGCATGTATCGATTTATAATAAAATGTTCAGTACTTGTTGGAAGCATTAGTTTTTGGCAATCATTGAACACGACAATTTTGCAATTACAAGGAATTTGTGCATGATTTCTTATATATTTTGAATATTCAGAGTCGCGGCATTATTGTGTTTAAAATAATTGACAAAATTAACAAAAACTGGTAAAGCTATACTCAAATCGACTTAATTCAACTTGTGTTTTTTGAAAGAAAAAAAACTTATCATATTGTAAATTTGTATTAGGCCTGACAAATGACAAACGGGACTAGTTTTGCAAATCCCGATTCGAGATTTTAAAAATGTAAATCCCGGGATTTTTCGGAATTTTTGTTTTATATTAAAATTATATTAAAATATATTGAAATTAGGTATGAAATGACAAGTCCATGCGTTATAACGTGCGTCACGGAAAATAAGGTTTTTTTATATTGTGAGTAGAATGAAATTTGTTTCATATTCATAAGAACATATTAATAACAAAAACTATTTACATATTTCCAAATAGTAACTTACATATGGGTAAATCCCAGAAACAGTCCACCAACCAAAAATTTTTGAAATTGATCCAACTGTATTTTTTTTTTATGGAACATTAGACGAGATATCTAATTTTGTAATTATACACAAAAAAAATTATTATCATGATCATTAATACAAAAACGCTTGCCAAATCCTACCCTACCTCAGATCTCTTAATGTTATACAAAAAATTTAAAATTTTTAGGTGTTCATATCATTACTTTAGTGTTAATATAGATGACCCAATTGAAAGACATATTTTTATAAATTCTATTCTCTTGAATTTTGGTAAAAAAAACATTTATTTTGTATTTTGAAAATATTGAAATTAGGTATGAAATGACAAGTCCATGCGTTGTAACGTGCGTCACGGAAAATAAGGTTTTTTTTATATTGTGAGTAGAATGAAATTTTTTTTGCTAGTTGTCTATAATTTTAAATCAAGTTCATGTGCTGCTTTTAATTAAATAAAAAATTAAAATTTTAAAATTAAAAAAAATGTAGCGTATTAATTTCTGTAACGTGCGTCACGGTTTGAGTTATCCCAAAAATTACATTAAAAACCTTTGCTTTAATTTTTTTTTTAAACTCTCTGCGGAACCCCTGGAATACCCGTACAGACCCCTGGGGATCCGAGGACCACCATTTTGAAACCGTTGATCTAGCGCTAGAGTTGGCATCACTGTTTCATATTAATAAAAGAACACCTCTTTAAGTAATATTTTGACGCTATTTAGCGCTGAATTATTTTTGCAATTGTAATATTGTTTTCTTATCTCTTTGCTTCTTATCTCTATTCTTAGCCTATAGGCGAAAGTGTTGTTACATTGATATTTGTTATAGATACCAAAGAGCAAATCAATAACAATTTCGTTAACTTTGTTGGTGCTTATATATTTGCGACCGTTATTTTAATTTGATGTTGTCTAGCTCTTAATTTCGTTTCAATTATCTGCAATTGTTTTGATTTATGATTAACAATATTGTAAAGGTGTTCAAAAAATTACCTTTGATTTATAATTAACAATATTATTAAGCAGTTAAAAAATGAAGACGTCTATTGAGCGTGCTCGAATTTTTCGGAAAAAAATGTAATTTTTAGAAAATTTACAAGCAGCAATTGTTATTGCAAATATTGATAAAATTTTTTCCTTAAAATATCAACGGTGTTCACACACCACAATTGTTATTGCTTAATTCGCTCGTATTTTTATTTGAGAGTATACACATATTTGTATACACATATGTAATATGTCTATTCTTCCCCTCACCCCAATGTCCCCGATGAAGGTAATCAGATTAGCTTAAATAATTGCTTCGTGTAAACTAAGACTAATTTGTATACAACGTTAGATTTGAATTCTAATGTTTTCTATTGGATTATTATTATTTTTTTAAGTAGACTTTTAAAACTTTGAACATCATTAATATTTAATGTGGGTTTTAATTTATTTGTAACTGTTGTTTAATAATTAAATAATATTTTTTTTAATGAATCTGGATGTGGGTTTATCATTCAATAAATAAAAACTGGACTTTTAAAAGGTTAAATAAAAAAAGATATTTAAAGAAGCCAGAAAAGTAGTTTGGAATTAATTATAAATTCCATTAAATAAACAACATTTTTTTTGCGCAATAATTGAAAGAATAAATATAATTTAAAACGGGTCTAAGCCAGTCTTAATATAAAAAGTAAAAAAAATTATTTTCTAAAAAACATATTCCAAAAACCAATAATAACTAATAATAATAATATGTTAAACAAGAATTTAGGGAAAACCTCCTAAAATTTAGAAAAAATCTAATAATCTACTAAAAGCTAAACCTTTCTAAAAAGCAGTTTTTAATTACTTCTATTAAGAAACCAACAAAAAAAACACTTTAAATCTGTTCTGTACGCAACTATTTAATAAGAATTAGCTTAACTTACAATTTAAGTTAAAAATAAATAACTTAAAAATAAAATAACACTCAGTTCAAGAAAAAACCTATTTAAACGTTAAAAAATAACAACTAAATTCTTAGAAATAACACTATTTTATGATTATTACTTAAATTTTCTGAGAATCTTTAAAAAGAAGCAGTAAAAAAATGTTTTGAAATTGTTTTCAACTTACATGAGGATTTACGGCATGTAAATTAGATTTGTGGCCATCAGAGTCGAGTGTGTAGAAAGCCTTGGGAATGAAATGACCGGCTTCTGCAAAAAAGAAATAATAAAATAACAATTATAAATAAATATAAAATTCTAGGAATTGTTGTTTAAAATATTTCCCAAAAATCCTGTTTCACTGTATAAAATTATTCATATTTTTTAAACCAAATATAGAGATGATGTAATACACCAACGTATAAATAATTTAAATACACTTATTATTTAAAATATTCATTAATTATCTTCATTGTTTAAAATGAATTTAGCAACGTCATCATGATCTTACCAGAATCGGCCAAAACAACAGCCAAAACAGCGGCCAAGCACAAACTGCATATAGCGAATTTCATTTTTAATTAATTTTTAAATTAAATTTTTTCCAATAACAAGTAATGTAAAACCTATAAGAAGATTATAACAATAAACAAGAAGAAAAAATTAATTATTTCAAAATTTAATTATTTAAACGCGACAGATGAACACAATTAATTTATTGTGAGCAAAAAACAAGATTAAAACAAAAGACTTAAGTAGCGAACTTGTTTTTAGTCATCTATTGTTTTCGTTTTCGTTTTATTTTTTTATTTTTGTTTAGAAGATTCTAACCGCACAAACTTACACTAGCTATCGACTAACGTTAACTAAACATCACCCATTGTGAGTAAGAATTTTTATACAAACTTCAAGTTGAAGTTTATGGCCAAATCATCAGCGAGGAGAAGACGTAGAAAAAGAAAACAAACACTAAAAATAAACAAACACAAAAAAAAATAAATAAGAAAAAATACCAAACGCAGTACTTTTTTATAATAACATTACAACAGGATGGCCACAATTGACTGCGGACGCTTCAAAAGAACTATTTGAGGATAAAACATTGTTCACATAAAATTCGCAATATTATTTGTTTTTTTTTTCAATGATTTGTTTTTTAAACATAGGTACAGTTATTCAATCAAAAAACAGTGGGAATACGAACTTGCAATACTACGTTCAATAAAGCAAATACTGGGACCAACATTTTAGGTTAAATCTAAACGAGTTAATTCCGATCCCAAATGTATTGGGTGTACAGCTTCTACCTTTTTTGACACATTTGTACAATACACATTTATTCGAAGTATTGGCCATTTTCAAGAACGAATCCACCCAATTTTAGAAGAGTTTCTCAGAGAGCGTTCTGCATCGATCGAAACAGATAGTAGTAGGACGGGGCAAGGTTTTGACTATAAGGCAAGTGAGATAAAACTTCACTACCATTTCTTTCTAAATAGTTTATCATAATGGAATATTAAGCTATCATGTCTAACCGAATATACTGACCGTTTTCGGCCAATGAACGCATCAAACGAATTGGTTGCATACAGTGGTTTTGCAAACAATTTGCAATTGTAGCCTGAGATTTTTTCTCCTTTGAGATTTTTATGCAGTTGCAAGTCTATTCCAATAAACCGCAATAGGCTCATGCCCTGAAAGTCAACATAACACAAGACACAGCTCAAATTAAACTTGGTTTATGAAACTGATACTTCGATAATTGGGTCTTTAAGATTATTGCGAACCTGCATTATATATCAAAAAGATGTCGTATTCCAGTTTGTCAATTGTTCTAGTACTTTACAATAGTATTCTTTGAAATTATTTCAAAATTCGAAATTATAAAAAATAAAACTTTTCTCTTAAAGATAATATTAGTTCAATTATTTCTCTAATTAATACAAACAAACAAAGTATGTAGTCATCCCATCTCCGGTGTTTCGTAATTACAAAAAATAAAATAATCCACCAAGAAAAAGGGGAAATGACAACAAAAAACATACATCAACAAAAAAGGTAGACGCAGCAAGAAAAACAAAAACAAATTTGTAATAATGCAAGATTTGTAAATAATAATAAAGAATACACACACATTGTAAACGTACGTAAATTTTGTTCTAACTCATAACACGTAAAAAAGAAATATGATGAATTCTCGAATTCTATTTCTCAAAACACGGTGAGTTAAATAGATGATGTTTACAGATGGATCGTGGACAATGACAATTGCTGATGACGACCTTAGCAGGGTAGAAAATGCATTCCAGTTTGCCAGTTGTTCTAGTACTTTACAATAGTATTCTTTGCAATTATTTGAAAATTATAACTATTAGCCTGAAAGAATAAAACTTTTCTCTTAAACACAAATAATTTCGTTGGAGCTTTTCAACAAGATCCAAATAAAACAAAGACATTCTGTGAAACCTATACTGTACAGTTTCAATATTAATATATATCATAGTTAACTTTGTCAAAAGCTTTGCTGAAATCTGTATATATCACGTCCGTTTTTTACTTTTACTAAAACCAGAATTTATATATGATGTTAGTTGCTCCGCATTATTTTTGAAGATATCCCTTTTAAGCTTTCTAAAAACCATCAGAAATGTTTGAAGATTTTTGGCTTCTGTTATCCACTGTTAGCGTCACATTCAACTATATAAACATTTTTTAGTTAAAAAAAATAACAACAAAATTAACACTACTCAAATCAGTTAACAAAAGTAAAGCTAACGATTTAAAAGAGCTCAACCGACTGAGAAATGGAGAGGATAGAAATACAAATTTCAAATTTGCTAAATATAAAAACGTTGTAAAAATAACAGCTAAATTATAAAGAAAAGCCCTCAAGAACAGGTTTTATTATGAACTAACAAACAACATATCACAAAATCTATTTAATTGTTTCTTTTCTTAGCTGATTTTTATGAAAGAATAAAAGAAAGTTGAAATGTAAAAGAAATAAAAGCATGATCCACATTTTAATATGATGTTCAAATGAGAGCATGTGTTGGTTGCTCTTGATCAATACAAAATTTTGTGAGTATTTTGGCATTATTTACACTAGGGAACAACGTATTTTTAGCAACAACTCTGGAATAAAAGGCTACTGTTGTTTCTAACAATAAGCTAAAGTTTATTCATCTATTTTATAAAACATTCCTGTGTTTTGTTGTAAAATAATGTAGACAGCAGAATTAATCAGTGTTTCATTTCCTTAAATTGCACGTGCTCATAATGCAGATCATTAGTTTTATGTTTGCAGACACTTGGTATAGGTTGCAAACGTGGTAGTTTTTTTTCATTTAAGACAATGTTTAGAATACATAAAATCCTTAATATTTTATGTTAATGGCGGAAAAAGTTTTAGTTATTTATGCATTTCATATTTATAACTAAAGGGTGGGGGCTATGGGAAATTTGTACTTGTACTTTTGTATTATAAATGGACATTAATTTACTCAATATTTTTAAAGAGTATTGGAATAGCAATTTAACTCTCAATATGCTATTCGGAACTGTAGTTTATATAATTGTTCTCACAAAACTCTTTTTGTTAAACTCTAGTTTTTAATTTTTGTTTAGGAAATGTGTTTCTAAAACAATTATACTATATTTAGCTACATAAATAAATATACATATTTTAAGTATGCCCGTGTAATTTTTAATTAGCTTTTTTCATAATTTTATAAATTATTTATTGACTCATCTTTAAATCAAATTATCTTATTTGCCCATGATGTTGATTTTTTTAATTACTTACTCATTTTAGAAGACGGAAATATATTTAATTAATAATTGAAACTTGTTTATAAATTTTAAGTCTTTATTTATTTTCTTATTGACTTTCAATTTATGCTAAATAATTTCATTAGTCTATGTTTTTGTTTACGTCTAAGATTTTTCATATACAAAATAAAAACAACTAATGAAAAAGTACCGCTTGATCATAAGACTCCCTATATTGGAAATTCGTATATATCAAAATCAGTATATAACAAATTGTGTATTAATAATTTTTAATAAAAAAAAACAGAATTATAGTCAAATTTAAAACTATTGAAATGTAAACTTTATGTCCAGCAATAATTGCTCAAAACATCATATGTTCAAAAATTTTAACGGCATTACTATAAAAAAATATAAGGAAAATCAAACTTTCTGGAGATTTTAAATAAATTATTTTTCAGAATTTTAGTTAAATTTTTATGCACAAAGAAGTATTCAATACTTTAAAATTTCAAATTTTTTAACACCCATCTGAATTGGAGTTATCATTTACAAAGAAATTGTATCGACACAATGGCCAAATTCCATGTCACTCGAAAAAAAACAGAGATTTTCGAAAAGTTTTTTGCAATTCATTATACGTTCGAGGAGGTCATTTTATAGTCAACAAGATATATAGTTGAACAGTTGCAAATTAAAACATCTATTAAATACTATTTTCAAAATGTTATTTTTTGATATTTTCTTCAAATATAATGCAGATAATATCATGAAATTTTGCACACTTTATTTTTATTATAGAAGGATAAGTTCTGTTGAAAATGGTAGGAATCGGTCCACGATTTCTCATGGCCCTATACAAATGTCTTCCCAGAATATGGCTTTATGGTACATAAATGTGTATAGAAAAGCCGAATCTACACAAAATTCTGCAATAATAAGTTTCATGCAAGTTAAATCTGAAAACAATATTTTGTTTTCATCGATCCATAATTTTGACATAGCCCCATACAAAGACCACTTCTGAAAATCACTTAATCAAGTTGAAATTCAACAAGCATAAACAAAATATATATTAAAATCGTCGTACTAAATTTCATGATAATCGATCCATATTTGGTCATAGTCCCCATATAAAATCTAGTTCCGAAAATCACTTTAATGGGCATAAATCCCTTATAAAAATCACCATCAAGTTTAAATTCAACACATATAGTCCATACATATTCAAAAATCGTCACTCTTAATATGATGATGATCGGTCCATATTTGACCGTAGCCCCCATATAAATTTCAGTTCCAAAAATCACTTAAATGCGCATAAATCTTTTATTAAAATCAAACAGGTCGAAATTCAATATAGATATTCCATGTATACATATCGTCGTTTCAAATTTTATGATGATCGGTCCATATTTCACCGTATCCCCCATATAAAATCTACTTCCGGAAATCACTAATAAATCTCCATAATAGGTGATTTGGTGGTGGGTATATAAGATTCGGCACAGAAGAATATAAACTCTTACTTGTTTTGTCCATATTTCACACTAGCACATATGTATGTAAACTTAACTGCTCATAAATCTCTTATAAAAATCACGTTCATGTTGAAAATTTATAGAAATAATCCCTATTTATATGTATATAAAGCAGAGTACCAAAATGTATGACGATCGGTCAATAGCACCCGTTTAAACTCCACTTCCGATAATCACATAAATCTCTTAATAATGCTGTTAACTACTGTCAAGTTGAAATTCAACACAAATAATCCATATATGGTGAATTTCACGTCAAGTGGCCCAATTTTAAAAATCGATGTCTTCCGATTTGGATGAAATATGCACCAAGGTTAGTACTATTTGATAGTAGGCCAGAGACAAATTTTCAGCTCTATCAATCAAGAACTGCCGGAGTTAGAGGGGGTCAAAGTTTTAGTCCATTTTGGTCATACAGGGTTTTTTTAAAATGAGTGTAACTTTTCACCTATTGGTCCTAGCAAAAATTGTCAAAAGGTCTTTAGATAGCTATTTCTTCAATCATTCCAAAAATATTTTTTTTTTAATTTTTCAAAAAAAAATTTTTTTAATTATTTTAGTCCATAACGCTGGTTGACCGAAAGCGATATTGCTGATTTTCAATACCAGAGTTACCTGCAAAATAAGAAATACTATTCTGAAAATTTTGTTTATTTCAGTTGTATAGTTTGGACGTGAGAGTGTTTTACACAGACGGACATGGCTCAATCGACTTAGAATTTCATAAGGATCAAGAAAATATACCTATGTATGCTTTGTTGGGTCTCAGATGAATACTAAAAAAGTTTCACACGGAATGACAAACGTAATATACTCTCATTTACCACTCTTGGTGGTGTAGGGTATGAAAATGTATGCAATTATTTCCTTAAAATTTTTCGATTTTTACAAAGCAGAATTTTATTGCTTAAATCACTCTTACTTTAATTTGAGTGAGAGTATACACAGATTTGTATACACATATGTGTTTCTCTCTCATTCTTATGTAACAAGAACTAGAATTGCTAGCACAATATAGTGTGTACTCGTCTTATCTTTCCCTCACCCCAATGTGTAAAAGGTAAACAAATTTGCTGAAAGAATTGCGTCGTCTAAATTGAAACAAACTAAAGATAGCAAATACATTTCAACACAAATTGTGTTACCTTTGCGAGTAAGAAATTTATGTAGGAAAATGTCTACATTAGTTATTGTTACTAAGATGTGGGGAATTTAAAAATACTGGCTAATTCGAAACTCTAAATCATATTAGAACCATACCATTGCCACTATATTTTCACCACTGAAATTTATTTTTATATAATTTGGATAAATCGTACCAATATTGTAATAGATTTCATTCATAAAGATTTCTCTATATCACCAATTTCGTTCATAATATCTGATTTTATACAGAATTCAGACATACAGTGGACATCACACATGAATACATGTTTTATAACTATGACTTAAAAACCCAATAAAACTCACAAATTTTGAAAAATAATATGTAATGGTTTTTTATTAAAATTTAAAAAAAAAATAAAACGAAAATGAGAATAAATTGAAATTCATGAATTATTATAGCGAATGTGAGGTTTTGGGTAAATTTATATGAAATGGCAATGTATCCACTTTTGCAAGTTCATTTAATCTGGCAGCACGAATAAACGGACAGTTACTGCGAATTTGTGAAAATATCAACAATGTAATGTTTTGAGCTCTTTACAAAATTTTAGCTCAGCCTTCACATTTTTTTCAGACAATTTTTTCTTTTTATGACTTGATAACAGATAACCCAACTTGTTAGCGATTTTGCGGGCTGAGTAATCATTATTTGTCATATCCACCACTTGGTTTTCTAAAAAGTCTGATTTTCTCTTATTCTTATTAAAAGCACGCGATAAGCAAAAAATTTGCAAACAAACTTATGAACAATTTGAAAAATGAAACTGTTACGAAAACTTCTGGAAAACCTGTAATCGCGAATACGATTAGAAGATGTTTGCATCAAAATGGCATACATGGTACAACAGCCTTTTATATCAAAGAACAAACAAACCAAGCGATTAATTTTAGCAAAAAAATATATATAAACGAGCATCAAAATTATTGGAATAATATTCTTGTAGGATGAAAGTATGGTTTGAGATATTTATAGCCCCCAAAATATGGCGAACCAAGAACGAAGTTTTAATATAAATATTAAAATTTTCCTTTTTTTTAATTTTTGATATTTCTTTACTTACAATTCCTACCTTCAGTAAAAATAATTTAATGAAAATTAAATTTAATGAACTCAAGCCTAACTAAAGAAATATCAAAAATTAAAAAAATTAACAGTTCAACTAAAAATAATAATTGTTCTTAATCTACATTTTTGCAATAAATGTTTTTTATTCATTAGACTATTTTTACTTTTACTGATACCAATTTTTTTTTTTAAATTTCTGTTAGATTTCGTTTTATGGAGTTTTGAAAATAACATAAAATGCACTGCATTGTAATTTCCATCATAAAACAACGCATATTTTATTTATTAATATCATATTTGTTTTGTTCTTTATTTATTATTATTTCATGTATTCAGAAAAACAATACATTTTAGTTTTATTTATAATTAAAAATATAGTACATAATTTATTATAAATATAATCCATAATATAATTTAATAATAATGAATAATTTGTTTTATTTTTTTTTTTTTGACTAATAAGGAATTTACATAAATTCATACATATCATGTAACTAACAATTAAACAGGAACTGAGATTATAAAACATATACATACATACAAATAGAAATACAGTACAACAAATAAAGGATGCGTACATTTGTATTTAAAAATAAAAGTTATATAATTTATTATTAATAAATTCGTTTAAATAAAATTGTGCCTCTTGGGAATAAATTTATTTTTAAAGAAAATATTTTGGTCAAAAGCACCACAATTTAATTGAATAGCAAATGAAGTTTTAGCAGAAGTAATTAGAAAAAATCTCAATACATATTTAAAAATAAGTAGAATTTAATAACGGCAGCAAAAAGTCACAAGCTTCAGAATTCCAGGAACTAGAGTTAGGGTTCTCAATAAGTATTACAAATAAAGCTAGTAACTTTCAGGCCGAGAAATTTGGGATCAAGAGAGCAATCACCATCCAGGCTGCACATTTTCACATAAATTGTATAGGATAGTCTAATCGATAGTCTAATCTTGTTTGAAATGAAAACTGCTACGCACTTTATAATTTAAATCGTATAGAATGTCTTTTAACTTAGTCAGACAGTTATAGAAATAGCAAATAGCAAACTAGGACTTTAACCTGCCATATGACTTCTTTGTAATGAGATGATGAACGGATCAGGAAAAATGCAGTATCTGTTACAATGCCACTTGGGATTATTACAAGCAAACTCCTCAGGCAATGATTTAACAGGTGAAGCAAACCGAAAGCCGTGGACATTTCAAGGCTAATGGTAGTGTTAACGGTAATCGGTAGGTACGCCGAAAAATACTTTTGAAACAAATGGAAATCAAACAAAAAAGCTTTATTATGCAAATGACGGAAACTTAAATGCATCAGTTATTTTAAAAGCACATTAAAACAATTTAGTGGCAAATGATCTTAAAATGTGCATCCATCTTAATGTGTTGTTTTTCTTTAATAAAATGATACAATTTTTTAAAATACTTAACCATTTTACTTATTTGTAAAGCATTGATTAAATTTCCGGGAATGCTGGGAAATGCAATTTTTTATTCACGTATCCCGGGTCATAGTCTGATCGTAATAAATTACTATGTAATATTGATAAATGTTTTTATCTACGTTTTCTTAAAGTGAGACATACTGGATGGTATTATTAATTCCGCACGGAAAGGAAAACTAAGCGGAAAGAAATATCGATCGATATGAAAAATGTAATTATTCTTTCCTATACTGTCTGTGTAGAGATGATACCTCAAAAAGGAAAAATACCGCAACACAAAAAATTCCTTTCCGCAATCGCAGAACGGAATGAATAATTCGACCCACTGTTTTTTTATTATTTAAGTATTCCATAGATTCCATATAACAACATGAAGTACATGATATTATGAATTTAGCAAACTATTTAGCTTTTATTAATCATCTAAATTATTTTATTCCTTAATCGATTTCTCTTCTGGCATTTCTTAATAAATTCGCAAAGAAAACTTTATACATCTTATTTGTTAGATCCGTTCTCGAATATGCTTTAATTATTTGGAGCCGCTGTTATATTCCACATATAAATCGTTTACAAAGAGTTCAACGATAATGTAAAAAATGTGATCTTTTTCAAATATTATATTACTTGCCTAGCATTCATTACCAGTTGTAATATGTTGGATATTTATTCTTATTTGATTTAATAAATTAAATTACAACATAAAATGCCCTGGGTTGTTGTCATATATAAATATAAATATACCCTCAAGATCATTAAGATATCATGATTAGTTTGTTATTGGTTATCATAAGCTAGAACCATGTTTAAAAATGTTTAATAATTTAAATGAAAACTATGTTTTAGATTTTAGTTTTTCTAAAGTGAAATTTAGACCATATTTAAAAAATTTGTTATAATTATTTTTAAACGAATAGTCTGTAAATTCAAAGACTTTTATAAATAAATAAATAAAAAAAGTATCTGCAGACGATTGTTCACCTTCTCTGCGAATGCCCCGTTTGTCAAGAGACATAAATTCATGGGAAACTACACATTGAACAACCTTGGTGAGGTAGCCGGGTCAAAACTCAATGACCTACTGAGATATCTCACAGCTACAGGTTGGATCTAGCAAGACACGACTTTTTTATACACACATATTAGCTACAGTGTGTTGTATACGACATTAAATCTGACGAGTGGCGTGGTCTTTTAAAACGGGGTCCCTTCGACCCTACTTAAGTATTTTTGTGTGTTTAAACAAATGTATCAGAAATTGTTGACTATTATGAACTCATAGTTATTTGATGATCAAGAAAACCAGTCAATGACAAAGAATATACATACATAATAATTCAGGAATAGAATAGGAAGCATGGTGAGAATTCGTTTGCCACTATGAGTCACTGATCGGCATAAAGAGATCATAGAATATGGACTATAATAATATGCTATGAACTTTATTAATTTGTAATCGTACCAGTTATTGACTGCAATTAGGCCTCCGATGGCTACCCATCTTTTTTATAAATTGATTTGTAAAAGACTTTGCTTGCTGCAGTTCTAAGCAGACGCATTATTATACACTGCTTGTTATAAAAGTTCTAGTATTATGGATTAACACTGTAAAACTCCATTTGCTATTTGTGGTTTTAAGTTATATTTTAAAAATGTAGGATTTTGTTTTTGTTAAAATAGTTTACAAATTATTTTGGTGTTTCTTTGTTTTAAATTACATTATAAATTATTTAATATTATTGGTATTTTAATTAAGTTTTTTTGTTTAGTATTTATGCATAAGTTTTTGGTTTTAGGTAAAATCACAGAAATTATAGATTCATGCTATTGTATTATGTATGTATTTATATCTTTATAAAAATTATTATATAAGTTATAAAAGAAAATAAAAAAAACTTATAAATTGCATATTTAAGTGTTTAAAATACAATTAATAAATGTCGGAAAAAGGCCTTAAAAATAAATAATAAAAAAAAAAAACGTTCAAGAGATCTAGTGTTATTATGTATATTTAATGTAACTAGATGCTAGTTGTAAATCTACTTACATTCCCCATCTAGTTTGCGGATACAAAAAAACATTACATTTCGTTTGTAATTGCCGATCTCGCCCATTTGAAATTTCTATGTTTTCATTAAAAATGTTGTTTTTTATATAATGTTAAGTTAAATGGCATTTTAATAAAAATAAAGTAATAACTCACTGTTTAAATCAGTGCTCGGCGTATGATTATGTTATGTTATTCACATTGTTATCTGTTGTAATCTGATCAGTTATTTTTTGTGATTTTTGTCTCTTATTTGATAATTTGTATGAATTTTATTGACATTCGTGTTGCTTACAGGAAAATAACCGATCATTTTCAGCACCTGGTGGTTATAAATGCCTACCAGTGTGTTTTAAAATAAATAAACTTTATAGATTGTTACGTTTATTTTAATTAAGTTGGGTCTTCTTTTCATTTTCTTTAGGATATGTTTTTGCACTAAACTCAATATACATATGTACGTATTTAAATTACAATAAATATATTTTAAATGCTACAAGTTACTTAGTGGTGTAATACAAATAAAATTAAATTGTGTCAAGCAATTCTCTACGAAACTTGAGTTTGCTCGTTCGAATGACTGTAAGGGATAAGTTGAATAAGGCGAATATATACAAAGTGGTTTCAGTAGAGAATTCAAGCGAATTCGAATTATTAATTTTGTGTATATACAGTGTATCGCAAAACTATTTTCCCTACTCTTTTTTTTAGGAGAAATTTGTTTAATATAATTTTTAATAATTTTTTTCTTGCAATTGATAATAGATATTATGTCCTTTAAAAAATATAAATATATATTTTCGTTTAGTTATTTTAGTAATTTGCATCATAATTTGAAATTCAGAAAAGTATTTTGCATTTTTAAAATTCCAGTTAATTTTTTTTAGTTTTCTAGCCATCATTATTAACCGTGGATTTCATATTATTTACATTTAAGGGTTTATTTGGCATCCACTAGATCCTACGTCGACCATCTGAAACAAAAATACATTTGGTTTCGTCATAGAATATATCATATTGCCGACACGCAAAATTTTTATTTTTATGGATCTCAGCGAATCATAACCTAATTAAACTATTAATTTCCAAAACAAATGGTTTTTACCATACAGGCCTTGGATTTTTTGTTGTTTACATTGGCATGCAGTGTTTTTCTTAGTTGATCGTAAATCTCTGGTCGGGTTAGATATAGGTTGAAGCGGTTTTCATGGTTATTAGTTTTTGCTTTCCTGAATTCTATGAAAAAATAAAAAACAACTAAAATTTTGTCTGAAATTTTCAAAATTTTTGAATTAAAAAAAAAATGTTTTTTATTTTTTGATAACCCATTGAATGCGCCTCTCAAAGACCTTTCATATGATACCAAATTTGCATATAGTTCCCTTGGGGGAAATGTGAAAAAAATTAAAAAATCCTCTAAAAAGGACACTTTTATCTTTTGGTCCAGCTCACCAAATATTGACCCCAGGACAAAAAAAATTGAGAAACATAGTCATAAAATGAATCATATTTTCATATTAGTTAGGAACATCCGCAATTTTATTTTGGGGACACCCTAATATACATAGGTTGACAGTCGCATCATTGAGATAATTGTTTTGAATGTCAAACTGAATTAATGAATTCGCTCGAAGTCGCCGCTACCACCAGCTTGTATAAATTCGCCTTGATCTGTTTTATATAATTTTATTCACAAAATATAAAAATATTTCGCTTGACTGTTTAGTCGGTTAAAACTGTTAATGAATATTTTTTATTACTTTTGTTACTGTTTCAATTTCATTTTCTTATTTTGTTAAAATTATAAATTAATTACAAAAATAGATTTCTTTTACATACCAGTTGGAAGTGTGTGTTTTCGCTAGTTTTAAGGAAAATTATACATACGTTACAGGTAAATGTTACATTTAGAGTAAATTTTAATTTTAAACAAATAAAACTTTTTTAGCATAAAGTTGAAATTGTTGTTAGACGTTATCATCATTAATTCTTCATCTGCAGCTCTTGTAATTTTAAACCAGTGTTGCTTTTGTTTTACTTTTTGAAAAATAACAATGATATTACCGAGTTTTATCACTCTTTCCCTAATGAGGGTTTTTCTTTTTTGTTTGGCTAGTTGTTTTTGTTTTTGGTTTGTATTTTAATTATTTGGTAATCTTTTTAATGTTGATTTGTTTGATTTACTGTTAAATAATTTATTATAATTTCTATCGTTTTGTTACATGTATAAAAAATTGCTTTTACGAGAGATCTCTTACACTATTATAAATCACACACATACATTATTTAAATATTTATTTTTGTTTTTGGGGGATTTTTCTACTACGTTCTTAGTTATGTTTGGTTTTTTAAAAATTCCGTTAATAATTATTATTAAAAACATAGACTCTCGTTAAATTTTCTTACTTTTTTACTAAAAAAAAACACTAAAACAAATAAAAAATCTTAAAAACTTTTTACCATACTCCACATTTCCTTTCCGGATTCATTTTAGAGCCAACTTTGCATTGAAAAACTTCGGCGAATTCGGGCATATTTGAGAGCGTACCAACGACTCGCAAACGCGATGGAGAATGTGTATCTTTTTCTAACTGTAGCACAGTTGTTTCATCGGTATCGGTGGAGCACCAGACCTAAAATAAAGAAAAAACAAAAATTAAAATTTGAAGAGTATTTTTTTAATATTAATAATTGTGTTTATCAAAACACTTATAACTAGTGTTAACTTTTACAACGAGCAATACTGTTCTACTGAGAGTTCTAACACAGGTTCTAAAACTCTAAATTCGTTGAGAAAATGTTAGTAAATAAGATACAATTCAGTCAATAACAAGATAACCATTGTCTGTTTTTATTTAATTTAAATTATTTAAATAAATTGATAACAGGAAATTGTCATTGGTATCGTGGGCATGATAATTAAATACACTGTGAGTGTCAAAATAAAGTCAACACCACATATTATTAAAATTAATCTATATATTTGATATATTACTTTAGTCAGGATCGAGTTCATTAAATGTAATGTAACTGAGCTGAAAACAAATGTATTCATGTTTTTAAGACAAAGTCTTGACAGAAAGAATACGAAAAAACTGAAAAGGAAAGCGACATGTAAATAAATTGAAAAATGATAATTACAGCAAATTTCGAGCCACCGGTAACACTGGTAAAAAGTTTGATGTTTGTCTGTTGGCTAGCAGGCACCGCAGTGGTGCAGACGTTAGAATGCAAAGAATTCTGATGAGAGAATGTGGTGATTCTCGAAACATGTAAATTCAACCCAGGTTCAATCCCCAGCTCCCCAGATGGTTTGTAAAAAAAAAAAATCAAAAACTCCGGGTATAACTCGGAATTTTTTTTGTGTGTCCATCCAACTTTAACAAAAAAAACCCCCCCTAAAATATGCTGTACAAATTCAGATATTTTATTTGCAAATAATAAGAACAGGCAGGTTTTGAATACATCTTATTCTATATCTAAGTATATATATATAAATTAAATGGCATCACGTGAAAACGGCTGGAGCGATTTAGCTGATTTTTTGTATTCTATTCAAAATGTTCAGGAGATGGTTTGTAAAAAAGAATTTTAATTCCTGGTAAAACTCGGAATTTTTAAGTTTTTAATATATTGCCTCCTTTCACTTATTATTAAAAAAAAACATTTTTGAAGAAACTTGAAGAACTGACACCAAAGCCTCCTTTTCACTTCTCATGTTTTAAGTATGAGACAATTTTAAACTCAAAGAACTAAATTTTACTGCCTCATTTTCACTTCTCATTTTTCTTAATAAGAGACATTTTTTTAAGAAACTTGAAGAACTGATACCAAAGCCTCCTTTTCATTCTATATGAAATAAAAATACCAAGCGAAGCAGGGGCGGTCAGCTAGTTCTATTAATATAAATAATATTATATTAGAAAATTATATTACATAATTTTTACATACACCTGGGTTCCACATTTGTAAAATAAAGTGTTCACTTCCATTTTTATTTTCATTAAGTTTTTTTAATTCTGAATGACACTGAATGTATTCCTAATCATCAATTCGGCTTCAGGGCTAAACACAGCACCATCGAACAAACACACAGATTGGTAAATGTGATAAGAGGGTCGTTTGAAGACAAAAAATACTGCTCCGCCCTTTTCATTGATGTGTCGCAAGCGTTCGACAAAGTTTGGCATGACGGTTTAATGCACAAAATAAAATTAACTCTGCCTGCTAACACCCATAAACTCATGGAAAGTTATTTATACGGTCGCAAATTTAAAATCAAAGAAGGTGATTTTTTAAGTACCGCTCAGCCAATTGAATCAGGTGTGCCACAGGGTAGCATACTGGGTCCTACTTTATATTTGATATATGCCTCCGACATGCCGTCAGACCCCAAAATCCATACGTCAACTTTTGCAGACGATACAGCCTTTATCAGCGTCCATAAGGACCACCAAGTTGCATCACAGAATTTGCAGAATTATGTTTATAAGCTAGAGAATTGGCTAGAGCTTTGGAAAATCAGGGTTAACGAACAGAAATGTATTCATATAACTTTCACATTGCGAAAAGATACCTGCTCGTTCATCAGAATAAATAATCAAATTATCCCGCAACACAATGAAGTCAAATACCTCGGCATTCACCTCGACCGCCGTTTAACTTGGAAGTCTCATATTGAAGCGAAACTTACACAAATGAGATTAAAAGCAGTGCAACTTAATTGGCTAATCGGCAGAAACTCTACATTGAAATTGGATTGCAAACTTTTGTTGTACAATGCAATACTAAAGCCAATCTGGTGCTATGGAATTCAATTATGGGGTACTGCCTCAGCATCCAACATTGAAAAAATTCAAAGGGGTCAAAATAAAATTCTACGTATAATTACTGCAGCTCCATGGTATGTTAAAAATTCTCGAATCCACAAAGATCTAGGCGTGCCATTAGTAAAAGTCGAATTTACAAAATATGCGTCAAAGTATGTCAGCAAACTTGAACACCATCCAAACCCACTTGCACGAGACATCCTTAACTTTAGTGGACACAATCGGTTGAGAAGGAGGGATACCCTTGCTTTAACTCAAGCGCAAAACAGATGACTGGATCAGTTGATGTGAAATTTTTTAGTATAATAAAAATTTTTGTCTAGCACTGGCTGGGCATATTATTTTCTTTTTAGTATTAAGATTTGAATACTTATTGTTATTTCATATATGAAGATTCAATAAATAATTAAAAGCAAAAAAAAAAAAAAAAAATTAAGTTTGTGTTCCTTGTTGAGATTTAAAAAAAATATTGAAGCGTTACAAGTTCCTTTTTTCGTTTATAAATTGTGTTAAATATAATTAAAAACCAGATCAATGTATGATGAAATTTTTAAATTTATAGCGAACAACAAAAAACATTTAAACATTTCCAAGACGTTCATTTTGTTGTAGGTAATCAATTCTACTGAAATTCATAAGAATTTCAATCAATTCAAAATGTGCCCAATTCTTAACGAATTGACAATACCGTACCCGGTCGAACAGGTGTCTTAAATTTATCGACCAAATTATTAATACAAAATATTACAAACAATTATACTTATGTATGTATATATAATTACAAGATTACACTTACCCTTGCAAATGAAACGAAAAACAATTGTTTATGTGTCAGATTCAAACCAGGCAGTTTCAGAACATCAGCCTCCTTATTCATTGATGTTTTTAGGAAGGCATGGTAGGCTGCCTTTAATCCACCATTATCAGCAATATTCTCTCCTAACGTTTGTTTACCATTCAAATGTCTGCCATTTATTGTATAGGAACCATATTGTTTGGCAAAACATTCGGTCTTCTCATTGAAACGTTCAATGCTCTTATTGTCCCACCAACGATTTATATTGCCAAATTTATCAAACTCCCGACCCTGGTCGTCGAAGGCATGTGTTAGCTCATGGCCCATTACTACGCCCATAGCACCAAAATTTAAACTTTTCGGATTGTGTATGTCGAAGAAGGGTGACTGCAGGATACCAGCGGGGAAGACAATTTGATTTTTGGAAGGCGTATAGTAGGCATTCACCATGTGTGGCACCATGCCCCAATTAATCTTATTAACGGGTTGATCTAGTTTTCCTAAATTCTTCTTTAAATTGAACATATTATATTGTATATTGTTCTCGAAATACGCATTTGCTGTGACATTAAGATCAGCATATTTCTTATCCAGTTTCTCAACATTTAATATGTAATCGGGAAAGCCAATCATATCGGAAATAGCATCAGCTTTGTCTATTGCTCTTTCACGGGTTCTCTTATCCATCCAGGTCAAATTGTGTATATTGAACTTGAAAGCTTCACGAATCTCATTAATCATTTGTTCTGCTTCGGGTTTGGAGTCACCATGAAAAGCTTCACGCACAAAAATAGCACCAACTGCGAAGCCTACCACATTTCCAGTATCGGCCACACAGAAACGCCAAACCTCCTCACCACCATCTGAGCCCATAAGAGCTTTACGCACACCCTTGTATGCATCGCGGAAAGAGCGTGAGAGGCAGGGGGTGAGTATGCGAACAGCTTGCCAAACCAAATAGTTGTTAAGGGTGCTGGATGGAAGAAAATAAATTAGTTAAGCTGCCGAAAGCAAAAGTATCTCCTGTACTTACTTCCTACCCTCCACTGTATTTTGCATGTCCCTAATAATGACCGATAGTTTCTTTAAAAACTCTGGAGCATAAACCACCACCACTTCTTTTTGTGTTACCCGACGATTAACCAATTGCATTGCATAATCCAAATGTTGAGTCCAATTTATAAAAGGTGCCAAGGTATCTAATTCTGATAGTTTCATAGGATGATACATGGCCTCCTCATTGCGACGTTCTTCCAGAGGTATAGTTATATTGGCAATTTTAGTTTCGAAATTCATAATCTCCTCCATTTGACGACGTGCATCAGTCTCATTGGCACCCAACAGAACACAAACTTTGGTCATATACTCAATATATTCCTTCAAGACCTTACGATGGATTTCCGTGCGATTTTCATAATATTCCGGTGTAGGTAAAGTAAGACCTCCTTGATCAATCTGTATAATATGACGGGTGGAGTTTTTATCATCTTCCCCTATGGCCCAACTGAATAAACAATTAAAATTGTATCTAAAATAAAAAAATCGTATAAATAAATTACGCTTAGATTGGGTTTTCTATTTGTTTCAGCTTTACCTATTCTGTATTTTCTTCAGCGTATTAGCCAAATTCCACTTTCCTATATTAAAGCCAGTATGTGACACATTCCAGCCACCAATTTTCCATAGAAAATCTACCATGGGCTTGGCACCCATCTTTTCCAGTTCATCATTACGATCCAGACAAGATTCATAATAGATTTTGGCTTTTTTCTCTGCTTCCGATTTAAAGGTTTTCATGGGTTTCTCCAAAATATTTCTTATAATCAACTGATTTCTCTGTTCAATGTTACTAAAGGTACCCCAGGATGACTTTCCATCTGGTATGGGATTATTTTTTATAAATTGATTGCTGAACAAAGAATACTGGGTTTTTAAAGTTTATTTTTTCTTTAAATAAAACAAAAAGGAAAACTTACCAGGAAAACCCATAGAAATCCTCACAAGGGTTAACTGTGCGATCAATTGAATTCAGTATATCGTTTGAGGCAAATATGCAATGTTCGTTTAAACACGGCATTTCAGGATCTGTGAATGAATAAAGTTGACGTTAATTGATTAATTAATGGATGAGATAAAAAAAAACTTACTATCTTTGTGCGGTTCCACATGTAGAATCCTCGTGGTCTTGTCTGCTTCATTTTGAAAGAGCATTATTAACAGGCCTAGTATTATAAACGACAAGAATATTGTCGTTACCATTAGCCATTTTTCTATACGATTTCGTGAGCGCCAATTTAAAGTCGCCTGTAAAGAGAAATATTTAGAAATATATAGCAGACCAATACAGAATATTTTTCCAACAAATATCTGCGTAACAGAGGTAAACATCGCCTTTATGTTAATATCAATAATGATAACTACTGACAGAGTTCCCAGTTCTGACTTCGACGAGGACCACGACTGATGTGACGATAATCATAGCTTCAGTTTTACGCTGTTATTATGCATCGTGATTTTTTCGATTAGTCTGGACAGGATAGACGATATTTTGTATTAGGACTAGTCTGAATTTTGTCAAGATTTCCTAGCCTAAAAAATTACAAAGACTTTATTTAACGAGATTCAACCTAATAAAAATAGTTCTATTCTTTAAAAGCAATTAAAACCAGATCGAAGGTATTAATATAAGCTATAATACGTTATCCACTGACTTCTGAATTACTTCATTGAGGTAAGCAGCGCTGAAATAAACGACGATGGCTGTTTGGGGCCAAATTGAATAAAACTATCAACTTGCTAGCTTTAATTAAACTTTTATTTGGCAATGTCCATTATTGAAAGTCTCATAAAGTCTATGTAGTTCAATGAGTCATGATATTCAGAGAAATCTCTTGTTGCTTAAAAGTCGTTCCGGAATATAGAATCAAACCAGAGTTAGAACCATTTAAATCTGGCCTACGGCTCCTGAAAATCTCATAATATTTAAAGGCAGATCGATATTAACATTCTATGGCGGCTATGTTAAAGCTGATAGACACTGATGCCAAATCACCATGCAAAGGTACACGATCAAGCAGTACGCCCAAATGATGAAACGTAATTAAAAGAAGTTGCACCTATTTTACGACAGATGCAAACACCCCTTATAAGTGGTATCTCCATTGTTTGGGATCCAGATGTGATTCCAGGAATATGGCGATATGTGCCACACAGCATACGCTGCTACGGTTATTCTATGTGAAAGATTAAATGATATGATTATCTCTCGCAAAGTTGGTGTAAAATAACCATCAAGATCGTTTAGCTTGGCCAGGCTAGAGTTGTTCTTTGAGAGGTTTTCTGAAGACCCAGTGTTCTGTCAATAATTCGAATGCCACAATGCGTCAGAGTCATTAAAAATTCGTCCTTATTGGAACACCTTTTATAATGTAAAAACATTTGTAAGCCGAAAATCCTGAACCGATTATATTGCAATGTAAAACATACATGTGTAATCGGCCTTGTCTTAAAATGACGAAATTTTTTGTTTGGTCCGCTTTCACACTCTTCAATTCCGACTCGTCAAGGCAAGTATTTTTGGATGCGAAGGGAAAAAAGAATAAGAATAATAAAAGGGGTACAAACTCGACGGTACTAGTAAATTTTCGTATTTCCCTTTGATTTTTTTTCTTTCATGCATGTTGATTTGCATTAAAAAGTACGAAAATTAAATTAACCTGTGTGAATGAAATGTCCAAAAGAAAATTAAACTAAAACCGGTCAGTTAAACTAAAGAGTGTGAAACAGCTTTATGTAATGAAGAAAGTATATATAATGTCGATTTTATTCAGGTAACTGCAAAACGAATAGGCAATTCATTAATTTTATATACATACTATGAAGTTTGACACTCGCGTGACTTGGAAAAACACTATATATCAAAAAATAAATGAATTCGTCTCAATCTGCATATAAATTGTATATCCGAAAGTAATGATATTGTGAAAAGAAAAATTATTTTGTATTTAAATTCTTAAATTATACTACATCAAGTGAAATAAGTTGTTAATTATTATGAATTTTTACTTGTTTTATTCTCTTTGTAAATTCTAATGAATTGTATCTAGAATCTATAGTTCACTTTTTAATGATGTACGTGTTTACAATTACTGAATTAAAATACTAAATTGGTGATACAGGAAATGCTTCTTTATGAATTTTTGGTAATCCATATAATTTAGGAGCTATTGCCACATTTGTTCTAAGTTGTTTTCCCTTGAAATTCTTGAAAACTTGAAATTATTTCTAATTTGAAAAAGATCATCAACAATATTATTATATAATTTTTGTAATTTGTTTGTAGAATCCTTATTCATTATCAGATTTAATGTAATATTACTTGAAATATTATTCATCTTTGAGATATAATAAGTTTTATTTACTGCTACTGTCGTATTCCCTTTATCAGAATTTAAAATAAGTATGTTCCTATCACATTTCAAATATTTCTCAGTATAATTTGCCTTATCAAGTATGAATTTATTTCTATTTGATAATCTCATTTTATTAATTTGATTGCCAATAATTGGTGTCAGTTTGGACACCAATAAAGATATCATTTTAATATGTATGTATACTATCCATTCAATGGATAGCCAAAAGTTCAGAAATAACGGTCATTAAATAAAATATAAAATATAATTTCATAACTATGTAATTACAATACTATAACAATAACAACGCAATGCCTGAAAACATTCAGAATAAACTACGTAATGCAAACAGATAAGTATATAAAACAAATAAAACGAAAACGAAAATATAATAACTATGTGCTGAAACCAATGTATTTCTGTGGTATAACGTACACACTTCTTGCTTGAACAATTAATCCTTGATAATAACAGGTACTTACGTCATTTCACATTCATTGAAACCCAGAAACAATACAAATGTTTTTAGAATTAAACTAATTTATGTATATAAACCAAACAGTTGTGGTCACACACATCCTTTAAATGGAGATTATACTGAAACACTTACATATTGAAACTAAGTAAATCATAAGCATGAGTTTAACTGTGTAACATGAGTATCCTGTGGATTCAATATTGTTTTATTTGTTCAACATTCCAAAACAGACGTCCATCACAAGCTTAGTGTTAAAATATTACTATTGCATATATTTACATATATGTACATAAATATAAGAGAATGATGGAATATTTTTAATGGAACATTCAAATTTAAGAAATGGCGACTTGAAAGTGCGCTACATTCTACGAAAGTAACTGAAAACATAGATTTATTTACATCAAATGGATCAAAGTAAAACAAATCCAAAGAGAATCATAAAAAATCTGACCTTCCTAACCTGCTGTGTTAAATCGGACTGAAGAAAATATGTGCAAGTCTACGCCTTGAAAATGTAAACTTGAAGGAAAAATTACTTCCGAAATAATAATGTTGGATCGAACTTTAAATACATAAATACGAGTATATATATATATGTTAAAATATAATATTTACTTTAATGTTTTCATTCACTTACTTAGAATGCTTTCTACACTAATGTAGTGTATAATGTAATGTTTAGTAAAATGAGTAACGCAACAGAAATAAAAACTAAATATTTACATATAAAGTATATTATTCATTATTGTTTTTATTTGCATCTTACCCTAGCAGTATGATAGCGTATCTGCATACCCGTGCTGATACTGGGTTCATTCAGCTGCACACCACCAATTGAACTGCTGTCTTCCTCAGAGAACTCTGTCTGTTTATAACGGGCCATCTAAAAGGAAAATAAATTATACATATTGAAATAATTGTATTACAAGTTTATTAAATCAAACAGTAATGTAGTAAATAATTGTAGCATAACAACTAAAGAGGTTAAAATGAAGTAGAATGACGAGTGGTTGCGTTATATTTTATGGCTATTCGTAATATCAATGATTATATACATTTATAGCGGTGATCGGAATAAAGGGAAAAAATACTTTCACATCTTTCGTTATATATTACATGTTATAATACTAATTGGCTAAAATTTGCTAAAAATAACCTTTTAGCACCGCCAAAATACCGTTACCGAAGTAACTACAATTGCCGTTATTCTATAAATGATTCTAAATCACATTTTTGTTTTTTGTAAATGAGTTCATTGAAAACTACAGACATTAGAAATTATTCCAGAATTTAGAAACAGTAGAAATCGTTACCGTTTCAACTATTTGAAACATGACAAATATTCATTTTCGTTTTTAGGTATTTTAATATTGCACGATTTTAAATACATACATACATACGAGAATAAGTACATATGTACATACGAATATATAAAGTGACAGCAAATTTGAGGTTATGAGCTAAATTGAGAGTTGAGCTGTCACCCTTCAACATTTATTTAGTACAAACTGTTTTCAATAAAAACTTCTTTATGATGAGATCCACTTTCAATTATAGGGTTATGTAAACAAAATAATTAAACTAATTGAGGTTTGGTTGCAGCAAGACGACGCCACAAGCCACACAAACGACCAAACAATTCAGTTGTTGCATGAAAAATTCCCTGAACAAAGTTCACAGAAGATGCCGGATCTTATAGATTTAAGTATAATAAAAAATATCCCTAGAAAAATGATTCAAGTTGAATCTTCGTTGAAATTATCTTCAGTTCACTCACCCACTATATTGACTTTAAATTTTGATAAAAATCTCAAACTGTCTTCTTAACATGCAGGGTATAATAATCAAATATAAAATGAAAAATCCAATTAGAAAGAAAATCGTGTACAAACTCCTTAAAAATCCCACATTGTCAGGTTTAATGTTTTTAAAAAAGCTTAAACTTCCAAAAAATATTGCATATGAGGGCATAAAACGATAGAAGCAAACCTTTAGAACATATTGTAAATAAAAAGAAAGCAAAAGTTTTATTAAATGAAACTACGTTCCGACAAAAAAATTCTGCGTAAGAAAGTAAAATCCGGCTCAATGATATCGCAAAAAAAACTGAAAAACCAGTGTAAGTACCGCAAGGCTTTCTGACAATTGTGTTATGCATTATGGATATGCATTTTTTCGCAAAAGTTTTAACAAAATTTAACAACTGTTTTATAATAGATGCAGAAACAAATATAAAAATGGACCTCAAACAGCTACCCGGACCAAAATTTAAACGATGAAAAAAATTACTAATTTTGATAAATAAGCAATGATTTGGCAACTTGCAATTATGGTCTAAAGAGCATCCCTCTTGTCACCTTTACTATATTATATAATGCCTGCAAAATCGTTCGCTTCCTCTTATTAGACGTCACCACTCTTAATTAATGTTCCTAGCTGCGGCCATTTGAAGAAAAGTTAAAGCGGAATGTTATTGTAGTTATTGACAATAGAAAAATGTTAGCAACAGTTAATGCGATCCTTAAAATAAAAACACGGATTTCATAAAAGGAAATGAATTTTAGTTTCTTAATTACTAATATGTAGTATATAAGTATCAAATTGCGGTTCAAAATCATTCAATTGCTTTTTTTGTAACATAAATAGATATTAAAACATTTTTGCGACCGGATTTTAAATCAACAGTGCTTTATACGTGGACTAACTGCAAATTGTATGTTTGATAGATTTTCTATTGTGACTTACAGTGAAAAGTTGCTACAAGATCAATTATTTTGTTAATGATTTTGATAAAAAAAAATGTTATCTAAACAATATAAGCACTTCAAAAGTTTATCAAATAAATTTAGTTATAGATATGAAGATAAAAAATACAACGATAACATTGTTTAAGAAGTCACAGCATTTTTCAAGGTTTGCAATTATTAACTTTAACTTCAATGTAACTATAACAATATTAATAAGCATATGTTTACATACGTATTTAAACATATATGTACATATGTATGTATTTGTTTATTTGAACTTTTTTACAAGTACATAATTTAGAATTAGCAAGTAATGTAATGCTAATTAATTCATACATATTTTTAAGTAATTAAAAAGTTTCTAAAATTTATACATATTGCCATTTTTTAGTTTCTCTTAATGCGAATAGAAATTGTTTTTCAAATATTCCCAATATCTTTTACCCGTAACTGCGGCAACTTGCCAACCACTCGTCCGAAACACTATTAAGCACTTGAGGTATATTTACAAAACGTCGAAAATGCCTTGATCGACCGAGCTCTCTAAATGTGGGCACTTATCATATTCATACAAATATTTACATATGTATAAATGTTTATATTAAATTTTTATTACATATTTTTAAAACATACACTATTTTGACGTTGAAAGAATTTGTAAACAAACATGTCTTCTTCTGAATTCGCTTATAAACAGCGCAAATTAAATAAAAATACAATTATGACAAGACAAAATAACAGTTGTGCTCGCCAGCGCAAATAAATTCAAATTAATTATATGGAAATTGAATAAAAATCCACTTCAGTGTTTATATGTAAGTGTATGGTATATGCAAAAATTATACTTGAAGTAAAAAGTATTTTAAGTAACTAAATAAATAGCACACAATGAACTTTCTCATGCACTGTAGCCGTACGAATCGTTTTGTTTAACTATAAATATTGTATCAAAAACACACAAACAACGACACACAGCGTTTTTCAACGTTCAAAGGCCAGAGAAATACTGAAAAACAAAACAGTTCCATACGTTATGTATAATGCAAAAAAAATATAAAATAAAAATTAAATATCTACAAAATACATTTTCATACACTCTTGCATGAATATAACAAAACAATACCAGCGCGAGATCACAGATACGATTTTTTTTCGCACTCGACCAACCTGGAATGGGAGAAGAACAAGAACAACAACCATACAAAAAAAAAAAGACGAAAAAAAAATCAACTTTTTTGACCCCCATATAAACAAACCACCCACCCCCAAAAAACAAATACATATGCACATTAATATCTATATTGTGTTGTGTTGTATTGTGTTTACACTGTAGTATCGTTACGACCAACCTTTTTTCCATAGTGGGACCGATCACAATATGAAAATTCTAAACAATTTTCATAATTGATTTAAATATTTTTATTTATCAATGCTAACCACCGATTGGCTGCCCCTTACAATGCAATTCAATTGGTTTAACAACGAATCTGTTTCCTCTGGCTACTGAATACTACTATTGCTATTTTTGCTGTGGCACAGATTCCAGTACTTCTGAGAGTAGTTGATTTCCGCCGCGTTAGTAAGAGTAGTGAGTAAAATGCTTATCATTGTAATGTACACCGAACAGCCACATTGTACATATTCGTACATTATCCTTGCATAGGGTACCTGGTCTGAGAGATGATCTTTTGTAGACATCAATGATAACTTACGAAGGTTTAAGCAGAGGGAAAAGCTGATTGATCTGAAAACTTTAGCTTAGTAATGGGATGGGAAAAATCCATTCTTCTCATTTAGGGATAAAGACAATCTTATAGGTTGTCCAGTTTGGATGCATCTGAACCTGGAGATTTACTGCCAATCGCATGTGATGTTGTGTGATCGAAATATTCTTGATTTTTTTACACTCAGTCAAGTGTCCTGTTTGTCTTAAAAAAATGTTATCATAAAAACCATCAGCTCCGGATAGTTCATTTTTAGAGTTGTATCTTCGCACTTAAAGATACAGCCGACTTAGCGACTCAAAATACAGCCGACTAGTCGTTTAATTTACGAATCGAAAATTAGTCGATCTTGAATTTAAATATCCGGAAATTTTTGAATTTTCTTTTTTTTTTATGAAAACCCGCTCCTACTCTTTACTTCCTATAAACAAATTTCTTAATAAACTTATAAATTTTTTAAAGGTATCAAAGCAGTGTTACCTTAAAAATAGAAAAATATAAAACTATATGTATGTACTTTTGTTGAATATTATAAGTTTATACATTTTCCAATTTCATCTTAATTGTGAAGAAAATATCATTTAGAACACATTTAGAAATTAGATTATTATATACTTTTTATACCCTCCACCGCCAAGAGTGGTGAATGAGGGTATATTGCATTTGTTATTCCGTGTGAAACTTTTTTAATATTCATCTGAGACCCAAAAAAGTATATATTTTCTTGATCCTTATGAAATTCTAAGTCCATGTTCGTCTGTCTGTCTGTCTGTCCGTCTCTGTAAAACACTCTCACGTCCCAGCTTACAACTTAACTAAACGAAATTTCCAGAAAAATATTTCTTATTTTGCAGATAACTTTGGTATTGAAAATCAGCAAAATTGGGTTAAGCCAACCAAAGTTATGGACCAATATGTGAGACAACATCCATAAAAATTTGATATTTTTTGTATATTTTATTGCAATATTTTGAAATATATTGCAGATAATACCATGAAATTTTATATACGTCGTTTTTATGGTAAAAGAAGAAAGTGTGCGAAATAGTAAGAATCGGTCCATGATTTTTCATAGCCCCCATACAAAAATCTTCCCTAAATATTGCTCAATTATACATAAATGCCTTTTAAATTCGAATATCAAGACAAAATTGAGCCAAAATTTGACATAAATAATCTTTATATGCAAGTAAATTGTTGTACTAAATTTTATGGTGGTCGGCCCAGAATTGGTCATAGCTTCCATACAAGGACCACATCTGGAAAAGACATTTGTCCCTATATATACTGTCTAAATATCGGTACCGACTCAAAACTTTGCACAGGTCATTTACATATATGGTGAATTTCACGTCAAGTGACCCAATTTTAAAAATCGATGTCTTCCGATTTGGATGAAATTTGCACCAAGATTAGTACTAATGGATAGTAGGCCAGAAAATTTTCAGCTCTAGCAGTCCAGAAATGCCGGAGTTAGAGGGGGTCAAAGTTGGACATTTTGGTCATATAGGGTTTTTTTAAATTAGTGTAACTTTTTACCTATTGGTCCTAGCAAAAATTGTCCAAAGGACTGTAGATAGCTATTTCTTCAATCATTTCAAAATTATTTTTTTTTTAATTTATAAAAATTTTTTTTTAAATTTTTTTTTTTAAATATTTTTGACGTGAAATTCACCATATACAAAAATCATCCCACAAAATTTTGTGAATTTCGGTCTATTTTTAACCGTATGCCCCATATAAAGCTCTCTTCTTGGGTACCATTCCAAAATTTTACATAGATCATTTACATACATGCCTAAAGCAAACTGCTGAATTTTGAGAATATCGGTCCATATTTGACAATATCCCCCACATAAGGTTATTATGTGAAATCCACGTTAATGCTAATATATATCTTAAATATACCGTTATTATGTTGCAATTCCACGTGAAATATCCTCATATGCTTTAAAACAACTGTTCCAAAATTGAAAAAGATCGGCCCATAATTAGTCATAGTTACCATATAAGAACAATTTCCAAAAAAACAAATAAACTCACAAAAATGTCTAATAAATATCGATATCGAACCAACTTTTATATAGATCAGAAATTTTAATCCAGAAATCATATTAGTATCGATTATACGGCAATTAAGCTACTGGATTTTGTAGCTGTCAGTCAATAATAGCTCCTGAATTAAGTCCACTTCCGAGCATAACAATTAACCATACAACTCTTGTAAATAACGCTATTGTTATGAAATTCAACCAATATAATAATAAAATACATAGAAATCACATTAGTGGATACTGGATTTAGAAGTCATCGGTCCATAATTGGTCCACTTCTACTATGCCACCCATAAATCGTTTGTAAATAATGTTATTGAGATCATATTCAAACAAAAAAGCCTCATCTTATACCTATCTTATCCGTTTTTATAATCTGTTTCTTAACTTGTTTTGAAAATGGAAAAATGTTCTTTTAATTTTATAAATTGTTAAATTACAATCAAGATTATTATGAAAATCAAACAAACTCTGTTAATTACAGTAAGAATCGGTAATTACATCAATTATAAATGGTCGAAATTAGATAAAATTTGAAAATATTTAACATAAATTATGTTGGTCGTAAAATTTTCTTTCAAACAATATATCAAATACTAATAAAATTTACACTAAGACTGAATAGAAAACACAGAATAAGAATATTCTAGTCCTATAACCAGTGTAGTTTTTCTATTTATTAGCACATTTAGGTGGAGGTATATAAAATTCGGCACAGCCGAATGTAGCACTCGAACTTGTTATAGACCTTATCTCCTCATATTTATATTAACAATTTAAGAATATATTAAAATTTCCAATTTTTTTTGTTGACGTTCTAAGCAAATTAAAATGGGCTTATACATATGTTAACAAAAAAATGTTAAGACTTTCGTGTTATCTTAATATGCCACTGGTGGAAACAAAGTACCTGTAAAAAAAACTCGCTATAATGTCCCCAACCGAACTCGAAGCTATCACATACATTAACTTCAATTCAAATGTGTTCAAATTTATTCGTCGCGTGCCATAATCAGCACACAACAGATGTCGTAGCACATGTGAACAAATAAAAAAATTAAAAAGAAAACAAATGTCGAGTAAATTTGAATGTTATTCTACTGAGTTTAAATGGTTTTGTGTAAGTGTGCCTAGGTAAACAAACAATGTTGTTGTACATTCAGTGTGTTGTGATGTTATTGTATTTGGTATTTGTGTATTTTCCTCTCCATGTTTTAAAATATTTTCTTAAATTACTAAAATGAGCAAATCGCACTATTAAATGTGGAACAATTTCCAAAACACAGAATAAATTCACATTTGTAGCACAAAAGGTAGAAGGAAAATAAAAATTAAGAACAAGATAAATTTGCCGTTAATCTCTTATTCAATTTAATACTAATATAAAAATATACGCAAACACATATCCACACACACTATCTCTCTCAGATACACTCATACATTTGGATATTTTCCTATTTACTGAAAAATATTTACACAAAATTTAAACATATGTTGATAGAAATATACATATATGTATGTATTTTTATTCTTATTGTTTAACAGATTAATTTTAATTTTATTTAATGAATGAGTATGTATATAATATTTCTTTTTATGACTGGAATTGTTCACGTTTTCTTTCAACATCTATTGTGGCATCTCACCTTTGCCGACATGATTTTTCTTGTACATATACTTTTTACTGGCGAAAAAAAAATTTGTTCGCTATTTAATTCTAACAGAATTTTCGTTTTTCGGTTCTAAATTTTATGGCTGATTTTAGTCAATTTTGTTAAGCTAATTAAAATGTTTAATGCTTTCTTATTTGTTTATTAGTTTATTTTTCTAAAATTAATTTGTTTTATTGTATTTTTCAAAACATTTTTTTATTTTATCTTTACGAAAGAAGAAAAAATCTTGATTACCGTATTTATCTATTCAACAATTTCAATTGATTTCCTACCACCAGAATTTAAGCAAAGAAAGTGTGGACTTTGTATTGATATCCTGCTCTCAGGGGATAAAATCTATGCGCAAGACATACATAGTATATTTATGTTGAGGCGTTGCCAACTAACATGTACTATTAAATATACCGTTAAGTTGGAATTAAAATGTTCTTTAATATTTACTTTATAGATTTTAGATATTACGCTCGAATGTAAAAATGTTTTGAGGACTTTTAGTTCATTTATTTTTAGAACTTGTTTCAAAATCACTAGTCCTAGAAAGACTTGAGAAGAGTGATAGATGGGTGGGAGTTAATATCAAGCGATTGGTGTTGTTGTCGCTGGGACACTTAAATTAACTCCCACCCATCTATCACTAATGACTTGGTGTCCTGAAATATTTGAGTCATTCCCTAATGATATAGCAACTACTTCTACAACCCATTCTAAGGAATAATATTGAAGCTCCGAAAGAACTTTATGGACCATTAGAAACAATTTTAATTTTATTTTATTTGCTCTGAGCTATTAATCTAATTACATTAGTAGTTATAACGGAAATATTGTGTTCACCGAAAAAAATTAATATTTTTTCTCCAAATATTTTGCTTCCCCAAACTAGTTCAAAGCATGCCAATTTCAAATAAAAACATTGATGGATATATTAGTTGTAGAACATTTTTTTTTTAAAGGGGTGTCATTTATTGAGTTCCGAGGGTGACAATTTTATTGATTAATCAACTGGTTTCAGAACAGTTCCAAGGAAGAGATAGGGCTTCATAACGATTTTGTAGAACTAGTTCCAAAGTTTTAAACTAAAGTCATAATTTCCAACACCAGTTCTACTCTGTCTACTATGGAGGGATTTGGGGATGTGCTTTGTATATTCAAATTCAACGGTAAGGTAGGAGTAAATCCTTCCTTTTGTGGAATTTGACTATGAATGGGACTATGAAAAGACACTGCAGGTTTACTGATATCTTAATACAATATCGTGTTGAATGGAGTCATCTTTAAGAGATTAGTGTGTGGACGTAATATAAACCTCATAGCAGACTATACAGCTAAAAGAAGGCATACGATTCACAAGTATCTTGGAATTATAAGACCGAAGACATGAGACTATCCTATAATATTAATATCAATAGAGGTTTAATAAGCTCATATATTCATGAAAAATGTCAATTTTACGATTTGGGATATTTACGACGGTTAACAATTGGATTTTCAATTTTGGAATGAAAACCATCACGTTATGGGCTTGAATGCGATACAATTGGCTTTGCGATAAGTCTGAACGCTAGAATCTGATGATCTGGTAAGACTCTGGGCATTGCAGTTAACTCTCTTGGCATTAGAGCAAGTCTGTTGTTATTTCTGCGTTCACTGCATGTGATCTGGACAAAGAATGTTGGGATGCGTTGAATATGAATGAGCAAAATATTCTAACAATCAGCTAACAGAATTTACACGAATTTCTGACATTACTTTAGCAAACTGCTTAATTTTGCTCATATTGTCTAGGTTGTTTAATGTTAAGAAAAAATCTCAAATAAAGCTAATCATCGGAACATTTTAATGGTTCGGTATATAAACAACTTGAACATTGACTATCACAATAGAATTTGATTTGGATGGGTCCAGTGGAACCTCAACTATCATTTCAATAACACATGACGTTAATCTAGAGAATTTTATATTATTCACAGTTTATTTTAACGTATAATGTTAAACATTAATTATTTACGGTTTTAGTTTAATTAACCCTTTAACGCCTAAGACCGTCTATAGAATGTCATTAGTTGAGTATTAAAAAAACGGGTTTTTTCGTTTAGCCACTAAGACCGTCTTCCTTGTTTTTGTCCTGGAGCTTTCCTGGAGTATTTTTTTTTTCTGAATTGGAACTGAAATTCGTAATTTTCAGATAAAATACATGCTAGAACAAAAATTTATTTCTGCAATTGGAACGTATTTTCAATTTCAGGTATTTAAGGGTTAAGGTTATAAATAAATTAAATTTGCTTAGAAATACAATGGGAATTAATAATGTAATATGATGTCGGGCAAATGTGCAAATCTAGCATGTCAAAAAAAATGTTAAACCACATTTTGCAAAAATGCTTTGTTTTTGTTATGTTAACTAAAAAAATAGATTGCGAACGAATACACATTATTTATATTAGAAAAAATTAACAATTTAAAGGGAAATAAACAACAAAAACATAAAGAAATCATATGTATTAAATTAAATTATTGTTTAATTAACAATTAAATATAAAATATTCGAAACCGGTCGAATTTTCAAAATGAACACTTTAATATATACATACGTATAAAAACATACAATATCGATTCATTAAGATTGGCAATATTAACAATCTCAATACGTTTAAATGAATCTTAAAACATTTACATTTTAAATAATATTTATAATATTAGTTGTACCTACTATGAATTTCTTTAGCACATAAAAGGTACATTTTTAAACAATTAAGATTTCACTCATTTACATTTGCCTTAGTATATTACCCAAAAACACAACCCTGCGCAAGAAATCTGACAGTTACGCTGTCAAACTAAAAGTCAATTGGTTTCGTCGGAAAGTTTTCGTGTTACATCATTTAAGAAAAACAAAGTTTCTAACAAAAATAATATAAATAATTAAAAATAATTCGTGAAAATAAAGAAAAATAAGTGCTGTTGCCATTTCAACTTGGTTTGGAAACCAGCAACAGCAGTGAGTATCTAAAAAATATAGAAAATACTAACAAAAATACAATGACCGAAGAATCAAATAATCAGGTTAGTTGAGTTTCAGCAGTACGTGAGCAAAAAAAGAATAAATTTTAGACAGCAGTAGTAGCTTTATTAATATTTAAAAGATACACAATATGAAATTCTAAAAAACAAATTTTATTCCATAGACCACTAATTATTCTTACATGCAATTGCAATATTAGACTTCTATAACTAGGAATAGCGACAACGTCATAATTTTTGTTTGATAGTGTGTCTATTATCATTATTTTTTTTGTTAGATTTTGTAGATATTGTTTGTGTTAATGTGTGTATGAAGAATACATTTTCTTGTTTTTTCATATGTGCGCAATATGATAAATATTTGATTCATTTAAACAAGATTCTGCTGTTTGTTTGCAATTTAGCAAATTTAAGTTTATATAGTATATGCCGGACATACTAAACACATTCGCTGTTTGGACACGGGTGTCAGTTATTTGGAGGGGACGTTTAGATCTTTTACGTTTTAATATTTTCCTTTTTTTCCTTTATTAATATTTATTTCTGTTTAAAATTAATATTGTTACATACCTATGTATTCAAAAAAAATATGTACATATGTTTCACTTCACGTGTTTTAAATTTTTTGTTGAAGTTATAATTGTCAATTGTTGAAGTATAGAACCAGCTGTTTGAATAAATGCATTCTTTGTACTCCATTCCGGTGTGGTAGTATCTACATAGTTGTCAATGCGAGCTAGAAGATTTGAGGGCCCTATATCCATTATGTCAGTAAAATTAGAAGTATGCAAGGTGAATTTAAATACTAGGTGATAGCGTAGCGCCAGCTGATTATTCATGGTGAATTTGAAAATGCCAAAAAGTTATATAAAAAAAAAACTTTTTGACAGTGACGAAAGTTTTTCATATAGAAAAATGCCTGTTGTTCTTGCCTTGTTGTAATTGTTGTAGCAATGCGGTCACCTGGTATTTAATTTCACCATGGAAGTATGTATGTATAAACAATTTTAAAGTTTTCGGTGGCTTATGAATGTCAATTTAGAAAAGAGATTGATTTAAAGGGACCAAGTATGTCAATACTAAATAACCGATTGTCTTTTTGTAAACCTATTAAATTAATCTAACAAATTTAAACTTTTGTCTTTAAAGCAGAATATAATTGAAATTAAATATCAAGAACAAATACCTATCTATGACTCAATTAAATGTGCAAAATATCTATATTGAAAAAAATATTTATTAAGTAGAGATAAGACTATAATATTTCTACTAATGGGGGGATAAAAACCTAATTTTGGTAAATAATAAATGCAGTATCTAGTTCATTATTAGTATAGGTATAAATTGCATTTTTTTTCGTTAAATATTTATACATATTTTTATTCTTTTTATGTTTCTTATTTCATTTTGAATAAGACCAATCGAAGCTAAACCAAAATATTATTGAAAGAAAACAGGTACTTGCAAAGAAAATACTACATTTAATAAAGCAAAATCCGGGTCTCTAATACACAAAAATGGATGCATTTGTTAAAAAGTGACGTTTTGTCAAGCAATTTGCATTTGTGGTCTGAAGAGCAAGCCTCTTGTCACTTCTAATACGTCTTCAGATATTTATACAAAAGAAAACCTTCAGAGCCTTCAGACTTACTTACGTGATCTCACTTTAAAAAGTTTCGCCAGAATTTTCTCCCTATCATTGGTCTGCAATTGGCTGTATATGATTGCTGTCGAAGAACTTAGTGGACTTAATAGATAATGTCCCCAGTTTCTACTAATTAAAGAATATTGGGCTATTGACAAATTAAGATTAAAGCGGAGTGATAATGTAGTTATATTCTAAAAAAAAGTAGCTTTTTAGCCTTTCTTAAATGAATTAAAATTAAATTAAATGAGTACCAATTTGTAGTTCAAATGTAGTTAATAGCTTTTTATTAAATCACATTTGAATTTTCTATTCGCTTTAAATTGTACACTGTTTAAGTTTGTATGTTTTCTTTTTTTATTTTTACAATGCATTACGAATGTCTCCTCACATAACTTAGCTGCTAATTTTTCATTATTATTATCTTTAAATTTTTTTAGTATTTATTTTGTTTTTATTTATTTAATTTTATTATTTTATTTTCTGTCTTTTTTCAGTTTTCATAGTACTAAATTTATTTACCAACCCCTAAAAAATCAACAATAATCAGACTCAACATTGATTTGGTGTTATCAGGACAGCTACGCAAATATTTAAAATATATAAATATATTATTAAATTTGGAGAAACCGCCTGTTAGCTTGTCAAATACTTCCCTGAAATAGCTAGCCCATCAAATTTGCTTTTTTACTTGTTGGATTTTGTTTTAGTTTATTTTTCAAAATCACTACTTTGCCAGTTTTATTTGAAACTCCGAAAAACATAAACAATACAAATTGAAATAAAACGAAACCATACTGTACATACAGAAAAGCAGAAATATTTATTTAGATACATAGCTTTTTGTGCTTGTTTTACAATTGATCTTTGATTTATTAAGTTTAAGTCAAAGAAATATTATCTATATTTCATTCATAATAAAATAATATCTGTAAGAAACAAAACAAAAAAGCAAGATAAATTTCTTTTGCATATTAAAAAACAACAATTTATTTTCGTAAATAATGGCGGCCTATTTGAATCGTACACTTTCTGTGGTCACTGGTAATGGCGGCAACGGCGGTAACACTTCTTCCAATATACAAAATAAATCATTAAATTACGATCCGACTGCGTTGATGTCCGAAAATCGTATAATGCACATCAACGTTGATAAATCACCCTTACAGGTATTTGTTAGAGCCAAAAAGAAGATCAATGATATCTATGTGGAAATTGAGGAATATGTCAATGAAACAACACAATTTATCAATGGTGAGTATTAGATATAAATCGATTTGTTGTGTGATTTCATTATATAAATCAAATCTGTTTTAATATTAAAGCCTTACATGCTGAAGCAGATATTGTCGACAAAGCAGAACGTGAACTGTTTGAAAGTTATGTGCTTAAAGTGTCCGGTATACGTGAGGTATTGGCTCGCGATCACATGAAAGTGGCCTTTTTTGGTCGTACCTCGAATGGCAAAAGTTCAGTAATCAATGCCATGTTACGTGAGAAAATCCTACCTAGTGGTATTGGTCATACAACAAATTGTTTTTGCCAAGTCGAAGGCAGTGACAGTTCAGAGGCTTATTTAATAAAAGAGGGTTCAGATGAAAAACTTAATGTGGTGGTAAGTAAACTGGCTGAAGTTCTCAAAGAAAATTCCCAAATTATATGATTGTTTTTTCTTGTTTAGAACATCAAACAATTGGCCAATGCTTTGTGCCAAGAGAAACTCTCCGAAAGTTCCCTGGTGCGTATATTTTGGCCACGTGAGCGTTGCAGTCTTTTGCGTGATGACGTAGTCTTCGTCGATTCACCTGGTGTTGATGTTTCAGCAAATCTAGATGACTGGATTGATAATCATTGTTTGAATGCCGATGTCTTTGTTTTGGTCTTGAACGCTGAATCCACAATGACCAGAGCTGAAAAGCAATTCTTTCACACAGTTTCACAGAAACTATCGAAACCCAATATTTTCATACTCAATAATCGTTGGGATGCTTCGGCCCATGAGCCAGAATCTCAAGAATCGGTACGTGTTATTTTTTGATAAATTCTTGTAGCAATTGTGATTTTTAGTTTTTAATTTGTAAAAATTTGTACTTTGTTATTTTATTAAAAAAAAAATATATGTACATGTATAAAATAATTCACCCCAAGGAGCTTGAAAAGGTAAACACAAAAACCTTCTGGCTAGCCTAGCTTAGCATTATTAAACACATTTAGTTAGCTTACAGGCTTTTTTATACCCCATATTTTTGTTATAGTTGAATACAAATATAAACCTAGTATTAATTATATCGTTATAGGTTAAAATTCAACACACAGAACGCTGCATTGATTTCCTCACTAAAGAGTTGAAAATCACCAACGAGAAAGAGGCTGCCGAGCGTGTATTTTTCGTTTCGGCCCGCGAAGCTTTGCAGGCCCGCATTGAGGAAGCCAAAGGCAACTCTCCCAGTCAGGGTGCTCTGGCTGAGGGCTTCCAAATCCGCTATTTTGAATTTCAAGATTTTGAGCGTAAATTCGAAGAATGCATTTCAAAAAGTGCCGTTCAAACGAAATTTGAGAAACACAGTTCTCGCGGCAAAACACTTTCCGGTGATATGTGTTCTATGCTGGACAATATCTTCGAACGCATTGCAATATTCCGCAATTTGAAAGTGGATCAAAAGACTTTACTCACCGAACGCATCCAGGGCACCGAAACGGAAATGATGAATGTTACTCGCGAAATGAAATTGAAAATTCACAATATGGTCGAGGAAGTGGAACAGAAAGTGTCGAAAGCCTTGAATGAGGAAATTTGGCGTTTGGGTGTTTTAATTGATGAATTCAATATGCCTTTTCATCCGGAACCTCTGGTATTGAATATCTACAAAAAGGAATTGAATGGTCATGTGGAAGCGGGTTTGGGTTCCAATCTTAGAGCCAGATTATCAATGGCTTTGGCTATGAATGTGGAGGCAGCACAACGTGAAATGACCGGTAAGTATATTATACGAAAAAAATATGACATAACGTCCTTTGAACAATAATCATGCTTATTGTGTAAAGTTTTTGGCGTATAACGACACCTTGCATTGTCATAGTAAAACGTCAAATTTTTCATACGCCAACGCCTAATATTAAATCTAATAAAGATATTAATACTTATACAGTTAGAGTCATTAATATCCGGTATTACTAAAGATCAGTCAGTTTTGGAAAATTTTTGTTGTGACCCTTTTGTATTTAGGATGCAATATGTTCAACTGATTAATTTTAAGGTACATTTGCATATTTTTATAATACAAGAAATATCTCAATATTTATTGAACGTATAGCAGTGCCCTATGACACCAAAGCATTTTTTCTTGTCGGTTTTAAAACCAATTCTGACAATATTGGTTTCTATGAAACCCCTGATTGTGAAGGATAATAGCTTCTCAAACATGATTAAAAAAACCTTTAGTATTTTTTAAAAAAAAAGCTTCTTCTAAAGTACTATTATACTTTACTTATTTTTTTTTTGTCTGTTGGGATTCTTCTTGAAGTCTCGATTTCAACTCAGATACTGTTATTGTGTGTTTGCGGATACGCCGGTCCAACTCATTCCACAAATTCTCAATCGGATTGAGCTTTAGGGACTGAGCAGGTGGTTGGATACCCTTGTAGACATAAGAACGAAGGAAGAATACACTTCATAAAGCAGTCAGGTCAACCAAAAGATTTACTGGGAGGAAAGTAAGCTCAATTGTGCGATAAATTAAAGCTAACCCACGCTTAAGTGCACCCAAGTTAGTCACTGAGGTTTTTCATGAGTTCCAGAAAACATTATCTGAATCCACCATCCGAAAAACCATACGGCAAAAAGGTTTCCATGGTCGAGTAGCGCGTCGTGAGCCACTGGTAAATGTAAGTAACGAAAAGTTCGTTTGAGTTTTGCCAGGGAGTACCTTTGCAAGCCTGAAACTTGGTGGGACTATGTGATTTTTGCAGACGAGAGCAAATATACATATTTATTTGGATCCGATGGTCGTGTAATTGTGTGGCGGAAACCAAATTTTAAAACCAACCGTAAAGCTTGGAAATAGACATGTTATGGTGTGGGGTTGTATGGGAGTTAAAGGGTTTGGAGAATTAGTTTTTAACGGAATTATGAATGAGGATTCATATTTAAATATTCCTCGTCAAAATTTAAAAGATAGTGTCAGTAAGCTGGGCGTTTTGGAGTCGTTATAATTCTACCAAGATAACGATCCAAAACATAAGTCGCGTTTAATTCAAGAATGGCTACTTTATAATTGTTCTAATGTTCTCCAACCATCTGTTCAGTCCCCAGATCTCAATCCGATTGAGAATCTGTGAAATAAGTTAGACCGGCGTATCCGCAAACACACAATAGCATAAGTATCTTAGTCGAAATGGAGACTTTAAGAAGAATGGGACCAAATTCCGGTAGCCTATACAGCTGGCATATTGAAAAACAGCCAAATCGTCTCAGTGAAGTTATTAAACAAAGGGGTTATCCAACAAAGTACTAATATTAGTATTAAAGTGTTTTTATGCGTTATTTGTTAAGTTCTCTAAAGTGAAAACTGAATATTAATGACGCACAATATATTGGCTACCTGATAAATTTTTTAAAAAAAAGTTTTTTTATTATACTGTTATTGTTTTTTATAAATACTAAAGTGAATTCCCAAATGTTGTTAATAAATCAAAAAAAATATTATAAAAATATGCAAAAGTGCCTTAAAATGAATCAGTTGAACATATATCTTTAGTAATACCGAATATTAATGACACTAACTGTATATTGAAAACATTGCAAATTATCCATGAACCGGTTAAGTTGTCACGCTATTCTGTATGAAACGGTCTCACCGACGACTTCTCAGATGGTCTTACAACATTTTCATACATTTAAAATAAACCTCTGTATTATTTCCATTATTTCAGAACGCATGCATGCTTTGCTACCTAATGAAAAAATAATGCCCCCCACAAAAATTGTTGCACGTTCTCAGCCTTTCGAAATGTTGTACTCGTTGAATTGTCAGAATTTATGTGCTGATTTCCAAGAGGATTTAGAATTCAAATTCTCCTGGGGTATAACAGCCATGATACAACGTTTTACCGGCAAAGTACGAGAGCGCAATAATTATAAGAAACCATCAGCCATCATGAATCGCCAAGGCAGTGTTGTGGTAAGTTTTGTATTGAAAAATAATGTTGTTTGTTAAATGTTTAAATCTAATATAAATTTATTGTTTTAGCAAAATCCTATATCACCAATATCACCAGTTAATGATACACCATTGTGTCTTATACCCACACCAGTAGGAAATATTACCCAAGAACAATTGTCGATAATATCACGTTTTGCATTGACCTCAATCGGATCTCAAGGCACAGTGAGTGGTCTTATTGTGGCTGGCGTTGTAAGTTTCAATTTGCACGTATTATTAAAGAAAAACAAATTACACACAAATTAATTAAAATTTACTGCTTTATTTTCTTCATTGTAGATGCTCAAAACTATTGGTTGGCGTGTGTTAGTGGGAGTTGGTGCTTTATATGGCTGTATTTATTTATACGAACGTCTTTCCTGGACTAACTCAGCCAAGGAGAGAGCCTTTAAGTCTCAATATGTGCGCCATGCTACCAAGAAATTAAAAATGATTGTGGACTTAACATCGGCCAATTGTAGTCATCAAGTGCAACAGTAAGTTTTTCTTTTCACTTTTTTTATTCAGTTTTAATTTTACGTATTTTTTTTTCTCAGGGAACTATCTAGCACATTTGCTCGCCTGTGTCGTACCGTTGATACAGCCACCACCGATATGAACGAAGAGCTAAAAACATTGGAAGGTCAATTGACCGTGTTGGAGTCCAATCAAAAACAATTGAAATTATTACGCAACAAAGCCAATTACATACAAAATGAATTGGAAATATTTGAAAATAATTATATTTCATTAAATTAGTACACAACCAACCAGCCTCCTTAACTACATCATAAGTCCATGGTGTAAACGCTTGAATAACTATTGGATTTACAAACTTTGTGTGTAAATTTCTTAGCGAGATTCTTTTTATAGGCATTATTAAGAATAAATTGTCGAAAAAACTTTAGGTTATTTGCATGAATTTCGAACTATAGAATATTGAGAAAGTAAAACAAAACAAAAAAATAATCAACAATTTTAAGAAATTAAACATTTAAATTCTATTTATATTCAAAGCTTTATGTTGATAATTTAAACAATCATTTTATAATTTAATTATGTTGCTTTATATTATGACATTATATTGTGTATTATATTTTTTTAATTTAGTATTTGAAATTTTGCTCCTCCTGCGAGCAACTTGAAACAAATACATACATTGTGTTGTCTGAAATAAACCAGGCCAGGAGCCAGTTATAACGGTGGTTTTTATTTTTATTTAGTAAAACAACACTATTTTATAGTACATAAACACACACCCCCCTCCCCCGCTCATTCGAGTGCAATTATTAGAAGTTTTTTTTTTTTAAATAAAACTTGAAATGATTTAATTTTTTTTTTTTTTAATTTTACATTTATATTTGCATAAAATGTTTGTTAATTTATCAATATTGATTATACTGTAATAAATAATAAATAAAAAGAAGAAACAACAATTTATTCTAAAAAAACATTTAAATACAATTATTGATTTATTTTACCCCCTGGCCCACGATGTCGAACGATAACGTTTGCTTAGATACGACGTAAGACACAAACTTTTTATCGTATCTATTTTTTACTCAATAAAATTTGTTTATTCCACAATCAATTAAGTCTTATCTAAGCGAACGTTATCGTTCGACATCGTGGGCCAGGGGGTTAGTGGGAGCAACAATATGTCATGCCTAGCAGATTAATCTTAAATGTCGTGATTTTACTAACAGCATTGTAGGATAAATATATATAGTTGAGCCATTCCTATTCGATATGGAGGGTTATTTGTGTATTTCGTTTCAAAAGCATACATTTTCGAAATACAATGTATAAAGTATACAAATTCGAATGATTTTTTCGAAACCTCTGTTGTTAATGACAATACCTAAGCCGTCTCCATTTTCCAAATTATCCTATTTAAATATAATAAATAAATATATTCGCATTTAAATCATCATAACTACCGGTTAATTTTTCAAAATTATTCGTAAATTTTAGCTTTTCCTCATATGAATCCAAACATTTTCAAACTAAAAGAACTCAAGAAAAGATTCAATGGAAACGGTTACGTTAATTTGAGTTAATTCTGTAATAGGTACAATTCAAATGGTTTTGCTGTAATTTCGGTAACGATATTTTAATGTAATTTCTGTCCTACTTGAAATAATTGATAAAGTTATAGAATTAATAAAAATAAGAAACAATGAACTCAATTAGGGAAATATAAATATATATTTTGATAACTTAAAATTATGTAAAGAATAACGGTACCGTTAATTTGTGTTTAATAATTGGTATTTTGGTAACAGTTGTATTCCGGTAACTTGTTTCTTTCTAAAAATAAAGTTATATTTAAAAATGTAAAACCTTCGATCGTTTCTTTTAATAAAAATACTATTACGTAGGTTTATGTTAGTTTTTATTACAATATTTATTTATACATATGTATATACTTATTAAATAAGAATTTCTTGTGAATGCTGTTTAAAAATAACAGTAGTAATAATATGCAACCTTTTATATCTTGTTTAGGTTCTGATAACTAAATTACATAATTTGTTGATTTCAACATTTTTCAAAAAATTTTATAATTTGTATAAGTATTAAAATATTGGACCAAAAACTTTTACGATGATATATTAGTTTTTACACTCTCTACACCATTATAATTTATTTGTATATATATTTAGTTATAAAGATTTAACAAAAATTTCATAAAATTTTATTCAAAATTACGTCCTTTAATCTTATAAAATTCACATAATAGATCGAGCATTTTATATGGATAATGTATAAGAAGAGGTTAGTGTTTATACGTTTTAAAATAATAAATATTCGCCCCCTCCCCTGTTCTATAAATCGAGTGATTTCAAAAACCTGCAATAATTAATAATTGTTAAAATAATCGCACGAATTTGTACATTGAATCAGGTTCGAAACTAAAACGAGTGAATCATGAGTTCGTTTTACAGAACACCAAAATATGTGAATTTGTTTTAAAATTTTTATATAAAATAAACATTTACAGAACATTGTGGAAAAATAGTATTTTAAATCAATAATGGTTGCAAATGCACCTGGGGCGTTACTCTATATTGCGATGCGAAAGCAAATTCGATGCGTAAGAGTATCAATTTGTACGCTTATCGCGTGCAGGGGGTCTTTAGATTGCTAGAAAAAATTAACTTATTTTTAACATACTACCGAATTTCACCACATGATGTTATATTTGATTTTTATCATATACCTGAATATTTATTGGTTATTTTCATTTAAAAATAATTGAATAGTGAATTAAAACGGACGGAATTTTGAGGTGGTTTTGTTTTTTACATGTTAACATTTCTTTTGGTTATCTCTCTATAAAAACGGCAGAACCACCGTTTAACGATATCTACCTTGTTCTCTTAACTCATTGCAGGGGCCAAATTACCGCATTCGATATCGAGTAAAATTGATCGTAATTTTCTTATTTGAGATTATGGCATTCGATATCGAGCAAGAAATTTAGTACATTTTATCATAATTTCGATATCGAAATCATTTTTCGATACGATAGCTCATTCGATCACGAATGCGGTAATTTGGCCCCTGTTCATTGTCGTGTGAGCTTATCCGAAATTTCAATGATCTGAACGTCGCAGTGCCCCGAAACGCCGCTCAACACTACAGGTTACATAGCTGAAGGCTCTCCCTAAGCATGTCAGACAAGACCTACGTATACGCGAGGAGTGCATACTGGAGTATGTGCAGGAACCATTTGATCGCAACTCGAATATGACGACGACACCAATTCCGCGCTAGCAGGATACCGCATGAATATCGTAAGGTCACCCACCCACCGTTGATAGCAAACATCGAGAAAACTGTGCAGCGTAAATTAAGTGTCCTTTTGCGACAGCCTTCTGGTCCCGCATGGTCAGAGTCCTCCTGACACTCTCCACATATTCAACTGTCCTGCAACCTGTTGTTGTTGTAACATCAAAAACAGTTCTCAGTGATACTAGAAATATCTCGATATTTATTGAACGTGCAGCAGTGCCCTATGACACCAAAGCATTTTTTCTTGTCGGTTTTAAAACCAATTCTGACACCCCTGTTAATGTGGGTGTTCTAACAGATTCAATCCAATAAATTGCGCTACTTCCAATGGGTGAGTCCAGAGCCATAATTTGTTATGTCCTGAGGATCTGTGGACTCACCAATTGGAAGTAGAGCAATTTCTTGGACTGGATATGGTAGAACACCCAAATTAAATTTTATTAACTGTTTCAGCTACTACAACAACAGGTTACAAGACCTATCAGCCAAAGGTGTTCTTGTAGGGCTTTTGGCCAATCACTAAATATTTGGGAACCGACTACGTGTCCTTTAATGATGATTGAGAAACATTTCGATCGATTCCAAAAACATTTTTGAATAAACGGGCTGTTCTGTATTTCGAAAAGTCTACTTTTTACACAACGAGCGATGCAAACAAAATATCATTTTGTGACTTTCCTTATTATGAACTTATTTTTGCAGAATTTTTTATAAATACTGCTTTTGAATAGGCATTTATGAACCATTCCGGGAAGACATTTGTATGGGAGCTATGAGAAATAGTGGACCGATTCCTACCATTTACAAAAGGACTTGTCCTTCTATAATAAAAACTAAGTGTGCAAAATTTTATGATAGTATCTGCATTATATTTAAAGAAAATAGCAAAAAAATATCTGAAATATGGGCTGTTTTCATAAACGCAATATGCAATGCAACATTTCATTGCATAGAGTTCATAATAGCATTTAGAAATATAATTTAAAAATTTTTGTTTTAAGATTCTCTTTAATAGTCTAAAATCTTTATATTTTATGTGATAAAAGTTTCTAAATTATATTCTAAATGCTATTATGAACTCTATGCAATGAAATGTTGCATTGCATACTGCGTTTATGAAAACAGCCATAAATATATCGAGGTTGTCTGAAACTTGGGTCTATAACTCAAATTCTACTGGACCAACAAACCAAGAAACAACGAATGTTCGGTTACAATTTAATTGTTCTATGTCTTTTTTTCGAAGCTCTATCGTACCTTCAACAGACGGACGGGCATGGCTAGATCGTCATATTTCATTGTGTTACAAACGGAATGAAAAACTTAATATACCCCCATCTTTTTGGTGTTGGGTATAAAAACAGAAAATCGTAAATTTTATAATATTTTCTTTTTTAAACCAGATTTATTAAGCATATGCAATAGTGCCCATACTTTAATTTCTCTGTAGTGCTGCAGAAAATTATCATCGCCGATTAAAGTTGCTTACAATATGTTTGTTTTTTATTTATACTTTAAAAAAAATATGTAATAAATTTTTTTATTTATTTTATTTTTATTATAATTTTTTAATGTACAGATACAAAATATGAAACAAATTAAAAAAATATAAACACACAAATTTGAATATTAAACATAAAAAAATCACAATATTTTAACTAAAAAATATTTTTTTCTTTTTATGTATTTGCACATACATACATACAGTGTGTCACACTAATAAATTGCCTCCTCATTTTCAAGAGAAATTTGTTTTTCATTAAATTCATTATAATTGTAAAAAAGAGGTAAAAATATTTGTTTCTTTTTGGTGTTGATAGAAAATTTGCCCATAGAAAATTTAACAATGCGGGGCATAAAAGTAATTTGCATTTGGAAATTCCAGTTAAGCTTTTTGTGTTTTTTTTGGTGTTTTTTCTTAATTGTTTTGGAATTTTTTTAATGTTGTTTGCTACAAGGTTGCGTGCTATGTATTTTTCAATTGTTATAGGTATGATCGTTAAAAAGGACCGAATGGAAACTAATTTAACATGTAGGAAGGAAAAATTATTTTACAGCTTTAAAACTAGGACAAATAAATTAAATACATTTGTAATGTGTTTAGTAGATGCTGTCAAGCAGTCAAAAATTTAATAAATTGGTCTATAGTGGCAGAATCATTTAAAATTTACCACAAAAAGGTTTTCGAAAATCGTTGAATGCAAGGAAGGAAAGACTAATACCCATGGAAAAAAAGCACAAACCTACATTTATTCCGACTAGATTTTAACGACCATCTAAAAAGAACACTGTATACCAATGTAAACAACGAAAAAATCAACAGGGTGCTGAGAGCCATAAATATATAAACAGATTGATGTGGTTATCATTCGCTGATATTAATAAAAATTTTGCGTGTCGACAATATGTTTTACTCTATAACAAAAGCTAATGCAACATTTTTGATTCAGATGGTCGACGTAGCGTCTAGTTGAAACCAAATAAAGCCTTAAGTATAACAATACAAAATCAATGGTTAATTATAATGGTAGTTCAATGTTGATATGGGGCTGCATTACTGCCAATGGAATTAGTAATTTTTTATATAATGATGATATTATTAACCACCATGGCAGAGCAAATCCTAGCTCAAGAGCAAAAAAATTTATCTGAAAAAAAAAATATTGTTATTTTTAACACTATAATGGCCCGAAATAGACAGTGTTAGATGTTTAAACTTAGCTTTTGTACAGTACCATATACTTGTCAACAACACCTCAATGCACGGACTTGAAATCGTGGAGGTATAAAATATTTTTTTCTTTTCTTTTACTTTCGGCATATTAAAAACAAAGATCTTCACAACCAAGGGCAATAAGGAAAAAATGATTACTAATAACAATTGGAATATGTATAACACATATCTTTTTAACAAAATAAATAAAACAAATCCATGAAAAATTAAAAAAAAAAAAAAAAAAAATAATATGAATTTAAAAATTGAAAAATACTCTTGTGACCTTTAAATTATGAAGCAAATTACTAAAATGCAACAATAACTAAATAAAAATTAATATTTTTAAAGTTTTTTTTATCTATTTTTCATATTTTTATGAATTTATCAATTACAAACAAAATTAATTTTTTTACTTCACTTTTACAAATTTCTCATAAAAAAGAGCAAGCAAAAAAGTTGCGACACTGTATATTTATATGAAAAAAATAAAGAATCCGAAATAAAAACAAGCAAATTTTTTTTTTGTTATTTTTTTTTTGTTTTTGTTTTACACATTAAAAAATAGTTTTTAAAATTAAAATTCAAGATTGTTATTTTAATAATTAAATATAAAAGTTAATTAAATTAAACAAAAATTCCTACACAAATTACATAATACATACAAAACAAATAATTTCAAGTAAAGAGGGAAACTATTTAAACAAAATTATTTAATTTTACTGTGTCTTTTCCTTTTTTTCTAATATTTTTTTGTTTTATTTTTGTCAATAATGTTAAAATTATATTATAAAAATAGTTTATAGTTTTTGTTTAAAATTTACGACAAAAATTTCACTACAAGAAAGAAAAACAACATTTAAAGATTGTCTGTTTGTCTACATACTCAAAATTTTTATATAAATTTATAAAGAATTTAAATAATACGGTAAAAGAAGATAAAGACAAGTTACATACATATAGTACATATGTCGATGTTTCTGAAAGAATTTATGATAGATTATACAAATAATAAAGAAAGAATACACACAAATTATATAGTTTTGGTAACAAGTTTTAAAAAAAGTTAAAGGCGAAGAAGGATTAAGATTAAAATTATACAATTTTCTACATGTGTATCGTTGCTGCTGTATAACGAGCCTCGCCACGCCTCCAAGACCACTGACTGGGACGATACTGAAATATAAAAGTAGAAATGAAATTAGATTTTTATTTAAACATACACAGTTAGTACTTTCGCCACATGATTATGAATGTGAGATGATGTGAATATACAGTGGCGCACAGCTTATTTTATGCAGTGCATTTTTTTGTTTGTTTTCAAAACTACATAAAAAGAAAACTAAAAGGAACATAAGAAAAAAAACTGCCGTTTAAAAAGGAAAAAATTATTTATTATAAAATTATAAAACAAATAAAAGTGCTCGTTTTTCATGTCACAGCTTATTTTATGCAGGCACGTATGGGTTTCAAAAACTTGAAATTAAAACCGGCAATTACACGATTTAATATTTGGTGTGATGATAGTCTTGTCATAGAAGCGACTAGTTTTTGGGTAACACTCGGCGAAATATTTGACCACTCTATCAGTAGCGTTTTTGTTAGAAATTTTCAAATGTGGGCAGTTATTTATTAGCCACGTTTGGTAAAATCGAAAATCTGATCCTTTGCCCAGGTTCTCTGCGATTTCCAACAAGTTGTCCTTCAGAATCTGAAGATACTTAAACTTGTTCATGGTTGTTTCAGCAGCTTTAACTTCGAAGGACAGTTATGAAGCTGATAACCTTGGATTTGCCGTTATTTTTCTTAAAAAGTGTTGCTCATTATTTTATTTGATACCTTTCTGCCATTGATATATTACCCGATTTCCATGGATGAAGAGCTTAATGATTTTTTGAACAGTGGAACCATGCTGTGAGTGGCCATTTTGGAAATGATTTAAAACCAATTTTCGTTGACTCATATGATCCAATTTAAATGACAATTGACGTTACAAAGTCGGACACACAATACAACAGAAAATACTGATAGAAGAAAAACGAAAAACCAACAACGCTGCATTGATATATCGGTACAGTCGATATTGACTGTTTTGATATATTAAAATGTACACTTTTGCAATAAATATTTTTTGTTTGTTAGACTTTAACTTTTTTCGATTAAATGACACCAATTTCATTTTTAAGTTGTTATTAGTTTTCCTTTTATGGAGCTTTGAAAACAAAAAATCCACTGTATATATTAAGCTGTGAGCCACTGTACATTGGAAATAAGAAAAGTTAGATAGTTTTTTTTAGTTTACAGACAAATTCTTACATTATTACAAATCTAACGAAAATAAATAGGGTTAATAAATGTTCTTAAGACTATTGAAAATAATATGTAACTTATGCCCAAATTTTTAAAGTCGAATAATAATGAATAACTACGAATAAGGGCGCAGGGCTTTTACTTAACACGAACTGACACATGAGTCGCTTTTAGACTACCAGATCAGTGTAGTGTTCTTCAAGCTGAGATTTTAGCAATGGGTAGAGCCGTAAATTGGCTAATGTTTTATCGAGTATTCGGTGCAGATATTCGTATTTATACTGATAGTCAAACGACCTTAAAACTCTTTCCGGTGTCTATAAGCCATCCAACTTGGTCCTTAAATGCCAGCCATCTCTTAATGAGGCGGCGAGACATTTCATAGGGAACTGTATTGCGGATTCATTGGCCAAGCCGGACTCTCAGTAGAAGAAACTGATCGATTGGTTGGAATTTCACTTTCTTTTAGCAAAAGTTGGGTTCATGATGAACTCTACAAATACGTTCAAACTAGGTGTTTGCTTGAGACCACCTATGCGAGAGCAAGGGCCATTGGCGCAGAACTGTAACAATGATAGACATGCCATTTGGTCGGATACCAAATGTAGTAGCACTGATCACAGGTAACTGTCTGATCGATATTCATGCTAGTAGGTTAAATCTTATAATGACAACATCATTACAACATAGAATGATAAATAATCTTCCTCATACACATGTTACATTGCTGCAGTGATGTAGAATATTGATAAGAGTCATAATTGCTGTCCTGGTTTCATGATAACTGTAAACAAATACATATTGCACTTAATATGAACAAAGCTGTAAACTTATACAACATCAAAGGCTTAAGTAATTCGACTTACTCCAATTAATGAAGCGAATTTCAAAATGCACAGACGACTTCAAAGATAATTTACTCACAAATCTGTTCTGCCACATACAATTTCTTAATATTACAATATTGATTTTATTGTTGAAAAACTTTATTATTTTTTAGATTATAGCGCTGTTTCAGTGCATGTCAGAGTTATTCATTAAAAAACAATAAGCCACCCAATATGTCTAGTTTCGGAACAAATCTTTGAAGTTTAAAGAACAATTTAAAACAAAAATAGGTATACATTTTTATTAAATAAAAAAGAAAAGCATATAAACTTTTTAAATAAATTGTTAATGTGTTTAGCTCATCTTCATTAATTTAATAATTAAAAAATTTTAAACAAACGTGAACAACTCTATTAAGGTAAAATTGCCTAAAAATTTAGTGATATTAGATAACAGAAATTTAAGTAATAAAAGAGTTACATTAATACATATTAAAACCTTTTAACTCATGCAGTTAAGAAAACATAGATTTTGTAAACTAAAACTTAAATATGTGGTTAGTGCCATTATGAAGATGAAGTGAAATATTTGTTGGTGAAAGTACAAAAATAAACTACTTTAACATGAAGTTCTTCCTATAAAGTACAGTCAATAAAATAAATTTTGTAAAAATAATTAGATCTTAAACTTTTTTTACAAAATTTGAATACCAACTAACAGTCTTTTTCACAATAAAATTGTACAAAGTGGCTGCAATATATTCTCAAGTTTAAACTTTATTATGAATACAACTGTAGGTGTCTGTCTCTTTGCGATAATGATGATAAAATTACACTATTTACGCTGTTAGTTTTAAATGAAAATAACCGCATTTACAAACCTGGCGATATTTGGACTGCATGTAACAATAAATAATAGTGGTTAATATATTTATGTACACACATTTTAAATCTTTTAATAATATTAATCACTTTAAGCTGAGTTTAATTAAATATATTCAAATTGTTTTTGATGACGAAAACATACCTGTATAAGAAGTTGGCCACTTCTTGTATGAGGATTTCTATAGGCATAAAGTATCCATAGTAAGGCACATGACACCAAACATATGGGCACAAATACACCCAATGTTACGCCCATACTTTTACGTTCGGCCGACTCATCAATCATCGATTTCATTTGTGTGCCAGTATGAAAATCTGTATTGGATTTTTCCAATGGTGCCTCTGTGGTTGAGGGTTCTAAACCTGTAGGATTATAGGGTTTAAATGGATGTAATGAATCATCTTTGTGGTTACTATTGTTATTGGTGTTATCATCTACAACTGTTGTAGATGTTGTTTCATTTTGATTGGCATTATTACCCTTTTGACCGATGGCAGGACAGAACTTTTCTTCGGTTATAAAGTTACGATCACAGCCTATAAGAAAAAGTTTAAGATTTTCGTTTATTTAAAAAACGTTAAAGAGGTAAAAGTAATATAGAAAATTAAAATTTTTGTTTATAATATTTACCACGGGCAAGCCAATCTTGTTTTTTGCGGTCTGTACCGGTGGAACATCTGTTTAAAGTTGGACACCATGTACACTGAAATAGAAAATTTTAATTATTTAGGTTGGCTATTTGTATAATTTAAGCAATAAAAACTGTTTGGATAAAACTAAACTCATTCTTAATAATGCTGGACGTATTTGTGTAATTCCATACGAAAGAAAACATTTTCAAAATACAATGTATAATGCATAAAAATTCGAACGATTTTCTTTTTCATATCCTGAATTTTATTCGAAACGAAAGCTGTTTTGAATTTGTATGAATTATGTATTGAAATTATCTATCTATATTCCTATTCCTAGGGAGGGCGTTGTGTCACATGACCCCAGAAGTCCACAGAGGATATTATGGCATGTTTTCTGTTTTGTAATGTACTTATTTCTTTTCCCTAAAGCGTTTACCTATAAATAATATTCTAAGTAAATTCTGCATAAACATAGATTTAACTTTTGATCCCTTTGCATATATTTTCCCAGAAAACCCCCTCAATTTATTATAATTTATTCTTGGCATTTATAAATCTTATACTAGATTTCATAAAACAACAAAGAGCACTAGACAAAAGGAAACAAAACAATAAAACAAACAAGAATATATTTCAATATTTATAGTATAATTTTACATGTACGGTTGTAAAGAAAAAAAAGAATACTTACATTAAATGCAGTGACATGATTTACACATGAGGCACAGTCGGTATATTCAAGACAAGTGGGTAAAGCTTTCAAAGTGATGATTGTGGAATTTGTAATCTCGGCATTGGCAAAATTAACTCTATGATATTCATAAATTGTTTTTCTACGAGCGACTATAAATTAGTAAGAAAATAAAAAAAAAACACAAGAAATAATTAAAGAAATCAACGTCATTTAAAATGAAAATATCAAAATAAAAAAATAAAAATGAAAACGAAGATATAAAATTACTTACAGTAGACAACCTTGTCAATAATATAGGCATCGGAAAGACCAACTTTGACCGGATGTTTGTCATCTTGTATGGCATTAACCAAAATCGGCACTGAGAAATATGTAAAAACAATATCACCATTTTTATGCAATGTGGTACTGAATGTAAATTTGCCCACATCTTGTTTGTCCTGTAGATTAACATTTTCCCAAATAACAGTAAAACTGGTGCCTAGAATTATATGAAGGATTCAATATTTTTCATGTTAAATTTTGTTGTAAAAAACAAATAACTTACCGTTGTCATGTAAACGCACATATGAATTATTTGATAGGCTTGTATCGAAATTGGCCATAAGAGGTGCTATATATTGTGTTGCCGCCAACCAGGAATGTACATAGTCGCCGGTATATATAAAACCGCCGGTGGCCACGGTAACATTTCTTACAGGATGTCCATAGAAGGGAAAATCAAAACCTAAAACAACAGTCTAGAAAATATGAATAACAAAAAGGTTTTATTAAACTAATGGTAAGGTAAATATATATGAGTCAATTAAAGTTTTTGTTTAAAGGTGAAATAAAATGTTTACTTTTAATATAGAATAATTACACAATAGGACAATTTCGCTAACAAAATCTTTGCTGGTAAAAATGTGTATTTTGCTGAAAATCTTTGTAGAATGGAAATCTACACAAATATGTATATGTTTAACTTCTGAATTAGGGCCATATCATTTAACGCGATCTTTCGCGCATACACAACAACATTTATTATTGTCAAAAAGTTCACAATTTCGCAAGGGTAAACAATAGTGACGTCAATAACCTCATTGTATTGACATCAAATCTAGCACCTACATCGAGTTTGACGTGCTCATAACGTGTTGTTATACGATTGTAGTTTGCATTTTATACCCGATAGACTATGCGATAGTGTGCCGGATTATCAGTCAGAGGGTTGCGGGTTCGATTCCCGCCAAAGACTCTGGGTATTTTCTGCAGACAAGCCAAAAGCTTCGCAGAAGCATAGACAATTTAACTTTTTTGTATGTGCAAATATATGGTAAGTTTTTTTTGGATTTTTTTATGTAGATTAACTCAACAGGAACTTGCTTTATGTTGTAATTATGTGACAATCGTTTTCTAAGAGCTAGTTTTTACTTGTCAGTTAAACTCAGCTTAACACACTGTTATATTAAACCTCAAATATATTTTGCCGGGATTTAACTACTGATTGTGTTTTTCAGTAGTGGATTACCTCCTGCCAATTTTGTTAGCATTGCCGTACTGTTCAGTCAAAATACATATGGCATTTCTCCTAATTTTTTATATAAATATGGCAATATCTTAAATTTTCGCAAAAAAGCAACCGCGTCAATAACAGTATTTGAAAACTTTAACTTTGAAAAAAATTAAAAAAATGGATTTAATGTGTGGTCCAATTAGTTCTAAAACATTATATGCGGATTGTTTTGTTAAGCGAAATTTTTGAAAGAATTCTGCGTCGGTATATGTAAATGCAGAAATGATTTGGACGTGTCCTTATTGTTCGTATCTTTCTAACAATTGACATATTTAAGTTATTATATGTATTTGAATCACTTAAATCCTCACTAGAATAATCCATTTTTTTAATTTTTGTTAAAATGTCGTAAATTTCTTTTCAATTGTTGAATTGTTTATTTTATTTTTCAGCTGTTTGTATTTTGACTTTTTATATCTAGGTTTAACTCACCAATGATGCTCAGTTAAACCTAGATTATAAATCAAATAAATAATAACTGAGAAACACAATTTTTAGTTTAATCTAGGTTTAAGCAAAAAATGTAGATTATCTTTATCCCAGAAACTAGCTCTAAATGAGTCAATATTAATGCAATAACAGTTGTAAAAGCTGAGTTTATAATATAGAACCGCCGCATTACCTAGCTAAGAACTAATTATTATCTTTAGCAAAGTGTAACTTTAAATTCGTGAAGGTCATCAAAAAATGGATCTATTTTATTCTAAATTCGATCTATTCCAGTCTTTGTAACTGTGTAAAGAATAATGAATTATTACACGTCACATCAGTTAAAATTTGGCATATTTAATGTATGCCACAAGTTGTGATCTTAATTACTTTATAAAATAATTTACCACTTAAACTAAAACTTAAAGCATGTGTAGGAATTGAGATTTTGGTAATTATTTAAACTTTAGGTCTTTTTTATAAAAAATTTAAATTTTATTTCAATATTTCGCTACTCTTTTGATATAGGAATATTATCAATGAAATTATCAGCCCAATCATGAATAAAAATTCCGCGGGAGTTTTTTTCCTTTTCCCATTTTTCCTATTCAAATTCAATGTTTAAAAAATAAAAAGCGAAAAAACTCTCGCGGATTTTTTATTCATGATTGGGCTGTATATATTACAAATAGTAATATTTGTACAAACTAAGTGTAAATTACCTCTGTACCAAGTGGAATTTGAAATTTGGCGTACAAAGACTAATGAGAAATGGCATACATATGTATATCATGCTGATCTGCTTCTAAACAACACATACTGTGAGTGTCAAAATAAAGTCAACATCACATATTATTTAAAAAAAGCTTAATTATATTAATACAAATATTATTAGAAAACTATATTGCATTTTTAGTAAAAAATTTAATTCACAAATAAAGACACAAAAATAAAAGCATATACAAATTTAATTGATTTATTGCTCAAATAGACCAATTTTTACGCTTCAAAATAAAGTAAACAGTGGCATCATCCCTATGCAAAAAAAAACTCTGTCATTCCAAAAGTATGACAATTCTTTTAATTTTTCTTTGTTTGAAAGTAAAGTGCCGTTCAAAATAATTGCAAGTTTTACAATTTATCACTGCAAGACATTCATCAATTGAGACTTAGCAAATCATAATAATAGTGCAGAACTGGATTTTCCAACAGGACAATAATCCTAAGCATACCTCAAAAATTGTGAAACAGTGGTTGCTCAATCATTGTCCAAAAGGTTTAGGGCATGCTCCGCAGTCCCCAGACCTCAGTCCAAATGAGCACCTGTGGCAAAGAAATATTTCTTGCAAGAATATCATAAAGGCAGTAATACAGGATATATAAAACGAAATTTCGCATGATTTCACCAAAAAACTCGTTGATTCTATGTCTAGAAGATTGTCAGCTATAATATAATAATAACGGTAAATGGACTACAAACAAAATATTAAAAACAACGTTTTACATAATTTTAATATACCTGTTTACTTTATTTGGACGCGAAAAATCTGGTACTTTTTCGTTAAAATTTAGTTTTTTTTTATGTTCCTTATTTTTCTAGTTTTTGTTAATAAGTTATATTAAGTTCCCTATGAATTATGTATTATATGTAATAAAACATTTTTTTAAAGAATATTAGGTGTTTACTTTATATTTACGCACACAGTGTATCTATGTCAATAAAAATTATAGATTAAGCGAACATTTTTATATTTGAACAATTTTAGTTGATTGAACAATTTTTTTAAACGCATAAAAATGAGCGTTGAACTTTATGGAAGGGCTATTAAAAAATAATAAAGGTATGTTCAAACGGTAAATTTTACATAAAAAAACACTTACCATGGCCCTACGGTGCGATTGTGACAACATCCAATTTGGTGTCATATTTTTAATTTCATTCCAATATGTGTCAGCCTTTTCTTTGTCCACAACAATAGTGCTATTATAGTAATGATGATGATCCTATGAAAACAAATAAAAAAAGAACAAAAAAAAAAAAAGAAAAACTTTAATATACTTCAAAGAATAGCTTTCATTATTATACTTATTACCTCAGTTAGATTCACCGTTAAGTTGCTATTTTTCAAAGCATCCAATGTCTCATTCTCGGGCACATCGATGGTATCAATAATTTTCTCGTCTTCAGTTTCTTCTTCTTTTTGTACAGCCGCTCCTACTGCAGCGGCTACTGTTCCAGCTACTGTAGCTCCGGCCGCAACGGTTGCACCCGCTTTTGTTAATGTTGCTGAGGCACCGACAGTTGCCCCAACGGCTTTTTTGGGATATTGATTCGCGTTTTTCTTGGCATCACCAACATCACCATCATTGGTTTTTATCGTTTCCGGCTGTATTGTATTATTGCTAATTTTTGTTGTTTTATCCGTCATATCCTTAAGTTGTCCAGTCCCGTTGACACCCAACAACGGTCGATTGCTGTAGGGCACAACAACCGGTGTAACTGGAGATGCAGTGGCATTGAGCTGTGCTGATGCTATTGCTATTGTCGGACTTGGTGTGTTTTGAACACTTTCATATTGAGTCTTTTTGTCATCTAGAAAAAGAAAAAAAATATAAGTTAATAAATTCATTTAGTAAACAAGTTTAGAATTTGTAATGTAGACAATAATTTCTTTAACTCATTAAAAAAGAAAGTAAAATAAATATATTAAAAATACCAGCATTTTATTTTATGTGTCATAATATTTCGAAACCATTTCAAACTAAGTACATAATACTAATTATGGTTGGAATATTGCCTAAAATTAGATTTTTTCAAAATTCTCTGAGTTTAAAAAATAGAAATTGTGGCTTTTATTCAATCGGCTATTAATTAAAAATCAAAGAAAAATCTCAAATTCTTAGAATCTATTAACAACATGTTGCTTATCAAAATATATGTATCTACTTATTAACAAGTGTCGTTTAAATGTCTGTAAGGCTTTACAACAATTCAATGAATTAGCTATTGGTGATTGTGATTATTATGTTTCCTTCTAAAGTTTAATTTTAAACACAACAATAAAATGTTATTATTTTTTTTTTTTTTTACTTTTTATAATTAATAAGGCATTAAACTTGCAATTAAAATTAAACCTTTGACATTTAGAATAACTATTTTTATGGGCATTTATAAACACCTATTTATGCAAATATTACTACGCACTTTAAATGTGTGCAAAATATACCATAATCTCATTATCAAGTAAAAAATGTTAAAGAGAACAGAACAGAGTAGAGCAAAAAGTATATTTATTTGTCATCATAGTGGGGAACAAATTACAAATATGTACTTAACAATATGGAGCTTGTAAATTCTGTGTTTTTATACTTCTTTTTTGCTATAATTACAAATAGGAAGTTGAATACTTTACTCAAACCTATTACAATTAACATTAATAGAAAATCGATTTTCTTTTTTTAACGTTGATACTTTCCTTTATTTTGTTTTTGCCGCATTTAAAAGGCCTACATACTGAACATGCGATAAATATTGGTTAGGGGAGGAAGTAGTGGAGCTAATGTCAAAAAATGTTGGTGCTTAAACAGTTGACGGAAAAAGCTGAACTAATATATTAAACTGTAGGACGCTTAATAAAAATGTTAGATTACAAACATTTTTTGCAAATCGTAAGTAATTAACTTTCAAAAACAAATTTTAACACAAAAAGTATTCAATTAACAAATAAGTATTCAATAAAATTAATTTCATTTTAAGGAATTGCTCAACAAGGGCTGCATTTAAATAATTGCCAGTATATAAAATAATATATTGTGGTATAACCAAAACGACATGGAATTTGTCTTAAATGAACACAAACCAATTTCAGTCTTGAGTTATGACCAACCAATACACAATTTTATCAAAGTAAATTAAAGAAGGCAGGCAGTCTATAAGTAAATTATAAATCAAATGCAATGGCTGTGGTTTATATAATTCGAATTGGGTCAATCTTTAAAATAAATTTATTTTATTTCTAGGGCAGCAGTTTCTAATTTGATCTTACATTCCAATCGGTTGATGGAGAGACTCAATGACTGGAGCATGCATAGAAAATACTTATGGTATGGTCACACACGGCAAATATTTACTCAAAAAAGCGTAACCACTTGTTTTTGTACAAATTTGTTTGGCGTTGTTTATTCTTACAAGAGTTTTGCAAGAGCAAACAACATTAAATAAATTAAGACCAATTTTTTTTTTTAACAAATAAACGAGTTCAAAAATATTTTATTTAGTGGTTACGTCTTTTTCGGCAAATATTTGCCAAGTGTGACCGCACCTTTACATTTCGGTGGTTTTATATTGAACGTCACTAGATAGCGACTATTTACATCGATAGGTTTAAGCACCGCTAAATGTTTCAAGTGCCATGTGGTCAATTCCAGTATAGCGGGAAACTGTAATGATGCTCTACATGAGTTTGTTATATTCTGTTCTATCGGGTATTAAAATGTAGAGAGAAATGAACTATTGTCACTACTCATATCTGAACGGTTCTTTGCTCCTGGGAAAACTACGAAGTGTCAAGTGCATTATGGTCCAAATTAGACAAGATAACACTAATGGTGTTAAGAGTTAGTTAGTCTTAGGACCTTGGAAAGCGTTAAAACGGGCCACTGTACGATAAGGGCTACAATTAGTAATTAGATTAATTGCACTATTTTTTACTACTTTTTTGTAAAATGTGCCAGAACGTTTTTGGAGCATATCATCTGTTATTGAGGATACTACGGTGATCTGGAAGATTTAACTGGTTTGTAGACGGAGTGTACAGAGTAGTGTTAGAGAAATCCCAAGAATGAAGAAAGTGTGTAAATATGGTAGATTTTGTTTCTTTATTTCAGACACACATCCTTAGTCATCATTCTCCCACTCTCTTTCTCTTAATATCTTCATTTCAACTCAGCGACATGTGTATTAAGCGGTAGATTATTCTCCGGGAAAGATGAGAAGTAGTAAGATTTTGCTTTTTATATTTCTAAATTGACTAATTATTGTTAAATATAATAATTTTCTTTATAGGTGCCATTATTATTATGGATAAAATTTAAATCCTAGAAAATAACTCTAAAAGAAATAATTAAATTGGATAATTCGGATCTTAAAAGTCAAGAAAAATTGAACTGCTTAAAAGTGCTCTAGAAATATGACAGAACTGTTTCTGTAAATATTTAAATCTGCAGTCTGTCAATTGTACTGAAATGAAATGTATGTAGTAGTATTCTAAATGCATAATTCTAAATATTTTTTTTTTTTTTTGACCAGCAATGAGGGGATGACCCCTACTTATGCAATGATTAATGATTCAAAGAGGAATCCTCGTATTCAGTTTAATTCCTAAACTTAAACTGGTTTTAATATTTTATTGGAAACACTTTACAAGTCATTAATGTGCAATACATAAATTTATGCACCCACCTAATAATTAATACTAGCAAACGAAACAGTAGGACATGAAAATTACAATATTTAATGGAAATAAAACACGCTTTGTTCTTAATAAATGCGTGAACGATATAGAACGGATAAAATGTAATAAAAACAAAGTATACATATATATGTATGTACCACGAAAAATACAAATAACTAAATAAATAAAACCATAAAACCATAAAAACTACTACTAGTCCATTTACGTTTGAATGGAAATGTTTTGAAAAACTTTTATGTTTTCCAATAAAATAAGACATTTCCTCAAGTTGAAGGATAAACCAATGTACAAAAAATTAGCCTGATAAAGAATGAAAAAAAAACACAGTTTGTAAAAGTTTTTCTGATTTTTTTTTCAAACAATCTGGTCAAATAGTTTGAACCTTATGATAAAAAAAGTTTTCTTTAAAAAATTAAATGACACTGATGGACTACAAAAAAATACTGAATAAATAATTTTTTTATTAAATTATTTTTAGAAATTTTCTGTACATAATAATTCCATAAAATTTTAGAGGTTTACAGATGTTTGTAAGTAAATGTGTTATTTTTTCATCTGGTTTTATAGTGTATTATAAGAGATAGACTGTAGCAAATGTTAGAATGTGCAAATATAGAAAATAGTAGACAATTGTTGTGTATCAGTAGCTAATGAACTTTAAAAATCAAATTAATCTGTTTATAATATATTTCATCATATGGCAATACCCTGTACAAATAAACATTTGGACTTTATGGTCCATATTTGTACTCAGCTGCTTGACTTTGTGTATCCCCATCACCATCAGCATCATCATTTTTTATTCAATTAGAAAATTGTATTCAAAACTATATACTAAAAAAAACTACATAATATGTATTAAAAACTACCAAGCAACACAATTTAAATTCATACTCATTCATATTTCGAATTGAAAGACGTGAGACGAGAAATAAAATTTTGTTTTCACACTCAGTTGGGGATGATGATGGGCAACAATGAGCGAACCAGGGGCTGTTAGTGGGGTTTGGGAGTGCAGGTAAAACAACAAGCAAATTTGTATGTTAAAATTAAATTAATGCAAATTGTAATTGGTGTTACTTTCTTACACTAGAGTACGAACGAAGCAAAAAACGTGAAACAAATTTGCGATGACAAAAAAAATTCAACAAATGACCTTCGACAGAAGTGTCTAAATGAATGAGTGCAAGAATTATAAGCACCTGACCTAGTTTCCATTATTGTATTTCATTATCTAGAATTGTTTGAATTAAACAAGAAATACAACAACATTTATTTATTTAATAATATGTAATAACGGAATACGATACTTTTAACGTAAGATAGTTATTTAGAGGCAATATATATATATAATAAATATTATAGCTTATTCAGTTCAATGAACTTAAAATTATTTGTTGCGTTTTGTATACTCTTATTTAAATTGAATCAGAATGGGTTCAGTGGCAAAAAGCATTTAAAAATTTACAAGTCTTTAGGGAGCACACGCGTGCACGTGTGTAATAAATAAAATTTATGGTTTATTAGAATTTGTTTTAAACAGTTTAAATAAACTTGTAAAAAATCACATTGTAAACAAACAATATATTATATACATATATTTTTAACTTATTTTTATACCAAACACCAAAAAGATGTCCGTTTGTAACACGTAGATCCTTATAAGATTCGAAAACGATCTAGCCATGTCCCTCCGTCTGTTGAAGGCACGATAGAGCTTCGAAAAAAGACATAGAACAATAAAATGTCTACCAGACATTATTTGATCCAACGAAATTTGGTATTTGGTATTGAAAATGGGCAAAATCGGTCCAGTAGGATCCGAGTTATAGATAACGTTTCAGACTACCTTGATATTTTTTAGATACTTTTTGTAATTTCTTCAAATATAATGCAGATAGTATCATGAAATTTTGCACACTTAATTTTAATTATCGAAAGACAAGCCCCGTTGAAAATGATAGGAAGCGGTCCACGCTTTCTCATAGCCCCATATGTCTTCCCAGAATATGGCTTTATGGTACATTAATGTCTATAGAAAAGCCGTATCTAAACAAAATTCTGCAATAATAAGCTTCATGCAAAGTGAAATCTGAAAATGATATTTTAGTTGCATCGGTCCATATTTTGACATAGCCCCATACAAAGAGCACTTCCGAAAATCACTTAAATGCTTAAAAAACTTTAATAAAAATCACTAAGAAGTTGAAATTCAACACATTTAAATCGTCATACCAAATTTCATGATGATTGGTCCATATTTGACCGTAGGTCCCATATAAAGTCCACTTCCAGAAATAACTTAAATGCACATAAATCTCTTATAAGAAACAGCAGCAAGTTTAAATTCCACACAACTAGTCCATACATATATAGAAATATTCATACCCAATTTTATGATGATCGGTACATATTTATTAATTTATTGTGTGTTAAAGTAAATCGCTTTATGCTACACGCTTCAAAAATATAAATAAAGTGTAAATTCTTGATTATAACTGGAATATGCATAAAATTCTTAAGAACTTAACTTACAATTGCTATATGTATATTACAGACTTGTATGGACAAAAAAAATTTCAATTTCCCCATCCTAGAATTGTTCTATGGATTGTAGAAATACGAGTACGTTTTGAATAGTACCTATGTATTAGTAATTTAGGATAACGTAAACTGCAGCAGCAACTGCTCGAAAGGAGGTGCATTGACAAGGGAAAATATGATTTTTTTTAGTTTTTGCAAAAATTTTGATTCCGTACCAAAAGATATTAAAAGGACCAATGAATTTTACATTAGCGTGTCATTGAAAAGATGTTGTTCATTTTCGACTACTATTCAAGTTTTGATATATACAGTGTACTCTCTCTTAATCGGACGCCTAAGGGACTGACGAGTTTGACCGCTTATGAAAAGTGTCCGTTTATGAGAGAAACACAAAAAGAGTAATCAATAATCTGTTATATTGTACATACATATATTTATCTTTAAACACTTTTATTTCCAAAACAAAAACATACATATAAAGATAAGACAAAATAAACAGAATTTTCATTTATGTTCTTGCGAAAAACGAAAAAAAATTTTTAAATAAGGCAAAGTAAACAAAATATTCATTAATATTTTTGCGAATAAAAAAGAAAAAGCTTAAAAGAGCAGATATTCAACTGGATTTAAAAAAGTTCGAAATTTTAGCTTGGCGAGTTTTTCCTTTAATTTCAATATCTTGGACACGCATTTGAAGATCAGTCAGCATTTTAACACTTTTAAGGTCGCTGTGATATAACGAAAGCCCTTTAAGTTTTCTTATGACTAAATAAGCCTCTTTATAAGAAAATAACTTGTCTTCAATTTAATTTTCTAGCTCATCTTCAGACGAGCTTTTCACCATTTCTTCGGAAGCTATTAACATTTCAGTACTAAGGCTTTCCACATCTTCATCATTAATAACTATGTCATTATCTACATTGATATAATCTTCGACCTCAACATGTATTTGGCTCTGAACTCGATTAACGATATCGAAGAACAGCTATCGTCATTTCTCTAAAAACCGCTTTCCTGAAGCAATTTTGCACTGTAAAACTGTTTGGTTATGGGGGAATAAAATGTTATACATCGTGGAAAAAAGTGTCCGCGTCCTGTTATGGGAGGGTAGTCCGCTTAAGAGGGAAATATTTTTAAAATACCTTACAATTTTTTTGGTACTGAAAAAAGTGTCCGTATATGGGAGGTGTCCGCTTATGGGAGGTGTGCTTTAGGAGAGAGTACACTGTATATTATTTTTTTCAATAATACTTTATTTTTATTGATAAATTAATTAATTTTCGATACATTGTCTTATAAAAAATGTAACACTTTGGACGCCTTTTTATAAAAATCAATGAAAAGCTTGCATCAGAAAAGTTATTTATATATTTACTTCATAAAAGCAAAATAATATATATAATTAAATTGTCGTTTTTAAAGTATAACTTCATTAATTTTTTGCTGACGTATTATTATAACCTGTATATAATTACTCTTCTATAAACTTATAACATAATGCTATAAAATTAATAAACTACCTTCGTATTTACGTCATATTAGTATTTACTTGTAAAAGTACTACAGCATTTATATTGAAATCTACTTTAGGCATTTAAAGTCTGGAATATTTTGCTATGAAACCCAAAATGTATTAAAATAAACCAAGTTAATATGCGTACTTTACACTATTTCCAATTTAGGTGTAAGTTTCAATCAAACTTAACTAGGAATATATTTTTTAAACAAGTTATGGCACGACAATATTTCAATATGTTTCTCAGTTAGGATTTAATTATTTCTAATGTTTCAAGATGCCAATATGCTCTACTCTATATTTCGAATCATTACATTTATATTTTGATTCAAATAATTGAAAAGAGTTTCCATCATTAAATGTGTATAGTGGTGCCCTTGGAAATAGTGTACAAGTTAAAGATATGTCTACAACAACCGAATTATATACAAATATCTCTCTCATATTGATTACAAAAAAATACACACAAAACAAAGCAAAAAAATATAATAATTTAAAACACTTATAAACTGGTTTGTTTCGTTTTATATTTATTTTGATAAATGTGGAAAAAACAAGAATTAAAAATACACTAACAATTAAAACCATATTGTTTTTTTAACGATGACTACTATAACATTTTAAAGGACAGGACATAGAAAAAAATTCTTTCAACTTTTGTTTGATTTATATATATTTTAACACAAGCACACAAAACAAATCAAGAAATCTTAAAAAAAAAACACTTGTTTTATCTTTGAGAAGTACAAACAAATAATTTAAAAGTAATACTTAAAAGATGTATAAGTACATAAGAGTTGTGAACGGTGTGTTTTCATAAGCGTTTAGTCCTAGTACATAACACAAACATTTAATATTAAAGAAAAATAGTCAATATTATTCGTCTACAATTCTGAAATTTGAGTGAAATGCTCAATTTCTTATACTTTAATGAAGTTAGCACATGGTGTATTGTGAACATATTTTTAGCACTTATGCATGTTACATTTATTAATGTTCATAAATATTGGACTTGGAACGTTTGCACTCTAAGCTTAATTTAGAAATCATTTTTATTATTTAATTTAAAACATTTTGATGGCCGGCAATCTTAATATTGTAATTCTTGATCGGATTCTCAAGATGAAAAACTTTCCCAAGAAAATACAGTAGACGCTCGGTTATATGAATAGCCAGTTATGTAAACATCCAGAATAGTGAACAACAAAATTTAAACGAATGAGGTTCTAAAGAGTGAACACAGCCTATCTCTATTATGTGAACAGCTTTCAACCGTTGATTTTTTTTAAATGTTTGTCTTATTAGAAGTATGTTTTTCCCCGAAATAAGTGAAGAACCTGCAACCGTTGATTTTTTTTTAATGTTTTGAGTGTTGAGTTGTTGAGTTTTGAGTGGTTGTCTTTTGAGATCATTAGTGTTTCTTACATAGTGCATCGAAGATGAAGCGCAAAGTGTTAACGTTATCTAAAAAAAGTGATATTTTGGCAAACTTGGGCAAAGGCGCAAGCTTTACTTCTCTTGCACATTTGAATTACTTATTTTATATTCTCTCGATTATGTGAACTTCTCCATTTAGTGAACAGGCTATGTTTGAATTAGTTCATATAACCGAGCGTCTACTTCTAAGATTCTAAAATGGAAAATGTTTAGACTCCGACTGATTTTGCAATATTTTCTTTTGCAGACAACGGACTCCTATCCAAAGATTTTCAAAAACAGCATGTTATTAAAAAAAAACGTTGCCCGCATTGTTAGAAATATCACCTTAAATATTTTATACTAAATATTTCCATATGTCAATTATAAAAACTAGAACATGACCTGTTTTCATGTTATTGACCGGAAATATTTTTTTTTTGGTATCGTCGGAAAGGTAATAAAATGTATAAAAATGTGAAATTACAAAACATTACAATATCATTGGCTGGAAGTAATTAAAAAGTTACCCGACATCTGGTTTTTAAATAATAGAATTTTTATACCCTACACTATCATATATTAGATTTGTGCTTTGTCAAAAATATTAGTTTAAAACCCACATTAAAATATATTAAAATCTTTGATATTAAACAAACCATTATGGCTGAAGTGCCTTACTTTGATACCTCACCGCGCTACTCCTAAGAGTTGTCAGCAAGTTAGAAATGGCAAATATACCTTTAGTGGAAAAATATACATTTATCTATTTATTTATTCATCTAAAATAAATAAGATAAATATAGTATCATTAAAAAGTAAATTTACTTAAATAGCTAAATTAATTAAAAAATTGAACCTTAGTCTTAGTTCATGGTGTTAAGAAATTAGTCTCATTCCAAGAAATTCTGAAGAAACGTCTTTGTGATTATAAAACCAATATTTTCCACTGTACTCAAATATAATTTGGAATTTATAACTCAAAGTATGTTTCCAACATGATCACTCAAATGGAACAAGATCGCTTAGAGCATCTGAAAGATGTCGTAGATGATAAAACTAATTATCAATATATTGAGAAATTTACATTAATCTAATATTACAGATTCACAATTGGTTTCCAAAATAATATATGTACAGTCAGAGTATTTCGTAAAATCTTAAAACCTTCAATATAACATTAAAAATTTCATACATATTTATTTGATGTTTAGATCAATTTAATTTAATTAAACGGTGTTTTAAAAAACTTTACTTTTCAATTTAAAATACATATATCATAATTTTTGTACAGAAGTGTAATCCCGGATCTGTTCTCTATAAGACCTAAGTTAGTAAATATTAACTTTAATCTTAGATTTAAATAACACCTCTGTTTGAAATACCCTGTGAAATATGTGTAATAATAACTGTATCTATTACTTTTTTTGGTTTGTTGTTTTGAATTCTGTTTCGGTTTTGTGTATCTAGGCGAGAACGTAAGTACTTTGTTTTACACCTGAATTAACATTCTACGCTAACGACCATGTGGATGTAAAATTTTATGGTAAACCTAATGTTTATGGTGATTATGATAATTCCAATGATGATGATTTACTTTCTTGCACGATTTTCTTTCTCGAGCGTAACCATCAGCAGTTAAATTGTATTTAATTCAATGATTCAATGCTTTCGGTTGTGTTCTTAAGTGTTTCTATTTTTTTATTTTGTCTGGCTTTCTATTGTTTGTTTTAATACCCTACACCACAATAGTAGGATTTGTGCTAATGTTTGCAACGATCAAAAATATTAGTGTAACACATACCTTAAAGTGCATCGATCGATTCAGAATCACTTTCTGAATCAATTAAATGATGTCCGTCAGTCCGTCCGTCTGGTTGGTTGTCCATGTGAACCTAGTGCGCAGAGTAAAGGGCGCAATTTTTAAGATATTTTGATAAAATTTTGTATGAGACTTTTGTTCGGTCCAAAGACGGCAGATCGGTCGGTCTCATATAAGGCCTACTTCCGAAAATCAATTTAAAGAGCATAAACCTTTTAAAAATTTTGGTATAACAAATAACGAATGATATTCAACAAATTTGTTTTATATATACACAAATAATTCGGTCCAATTTTATGGTGATTGGGCCATACGTAGTTATAGCACCCATATAAGACCCCCTTTGAAAATCACTTTAACATGTATAAATCTTTTAAAAGTATGTATGTATTTATATCGAGATACAATTTAACACATTTATAGGTCCGTTTGCCACTAAATTTCGGCCCATAATAGGTCATAGCTCCCTACAGGACCCATTTCTGAAAAGGAGTTTTTGCAAATATACTGGGTGCAGGGTATTATATGGTCGGGATTGACCGACTATACTCTCTTGTTTATTATTATGTTTACTACGTATTAAGAAATACAATTTTTATATATTAACAGTCTGTTTTTATAAGACGTAGAAAACAACAATTCTTTTATTCAATTTTGTTTTGGAAAATATAAATGTAAAACTCTTTTTCGGTTAATCTAATATTTATTTCAACGGGTTTCCAAATAATCGGTAAACTTTTGTCTTTCTATTAAGTTTTTTATATTTTAACAACAAATAAATAATATACATATACATATGTATATTTACTTGTTTCTGTCTAAAATTTGGGATTTTTAATTTATTTAACTTGTCGCGGGAAATTACAGTTTTTAGGGGTTTTATTGTTAATTTCAACAGTTCGCATGTTGTTATTTAATTTTTTGAGTTAAAGTGAAATCATTTATTCGTACATATTCTTAGCTTATTGTGAAAACGTACTAAGTCTATTTTTATTAATAAATATTTTATGATTAAAATGCAATAATTTTTTAATTAAGATAGCCAATTTCGAACTAATATTATTTAACAATAACAAATACATAATTATAACAAACAAATTTTCGACCTTTCTCAATATTTCTGTTAAAACAATAACAAATTCTATGTACTTGAAATTATTTGTCAGTTTATTTTTCATCTAAATTTATCATTTATTTGTATTGTGTTTTTTTACTTTGTTATCTTTTGAACTTGTTATTTCTTTCTTAAGTGTGAATTTTCTTGAAAATTTTTATTTGTTAAGTATTTGTTCAAGTTTAAGCATACTAAATTCATTTATATTTCAACTTAAAAGCTTAATAATAAACAACAAGTTATCAATTTTCGTCATAATTAAAATAAAAATAATATTGTAGAAAAAATTCGTGTTTTATTTTAAGCTGGACTCATGTATTAGTCATTAATTTGTTGTTAGTAATTGTTGTTGCTGCTGTTGCCGATACCGGCTTCTTATGTATTTGGGGATTTCTTGAAGTCATTAAAGTTCGTAATAAAAATCTTAAATGACCACCGTCTTCAGCTTCGTACTGATGGGCTCTTTTTAGAGCATTTTCCATGACACGAGTCATCTGAGCGATGAAGCACATTTTCAATTAAATGGTTTTGTAAACAAGCAGAACTGCAGAATATGGGGTATTGAGAACCCAAGAGTGGTTCTTCAGAGACAATTACATCCACTTAAATGTACAGTATGGTGCGCAATTACGTCCCAAAGAATTATTGGACCATTCTTTTTCGAAGATAACGATGGAAATGGTGTAAAGGTAAATGGCGAGCGATATCGAGATATGGTCCAAAATTTTTTAAGGCCAGCTCTTTCTGACAATCGAGAGATGTGGTTCCAACAAGATGGGGCCATTGCACACACTACTCGAGCCACTATGCAGCTCCCCTTCGTGACTTTTGCCCCACCCTGTACATATAATACCGGGTAAGTGTTTTTGAATCTCTGTTGACTTATACTCCTTAACCCTCTAATACTTAACCATGCCTCAAGGCACTCATCACAAAAGTGACAAATGTAACTGCTTTTTTATTCTTAAAGCTTATTTAACAGTTGCTAATAAACGTACTAAAATATTTTCAAAGACTTGAAAGCTCAATTCTCTATATATTTTGTTAAGAAAATGTTAAAAAATGGTGCAAGAATTGTAAAAAGTCTCAGAGCAATGTTTTTGGTCGAAATGCAAAATTCCCTTATGCTGCTCAAACTACAAAAATTGTTTTTTCATTATCATAATTACAAGTAAATTCCTTTTCCATTTATTTGCAACTAATGTAAAATATTTGCAAAAAAATCAACAAAATATACCTTCTTAGAAATGACTACATAGTAAACCATAAATTGTATTAACTTGGAAAACGTTTTTTGAAATCAGATGCCTAAATTTATTAAAAAAAATGTTGGGCTTTGTTTTAGAAATTGGCTGGTTAAATTAAACTTTTCTTTTTTAATCAAGAAGTTATAATTACAACTGCTAAATTTAATTGCATTTGTAATTATTTATAATTGATTATGTGCATGTTCAGCTTGTCTAATGAGAGCGTCATTAAAATTTATGCAGTTGAAGTTGTAATCTATGATACATTAAAATCAGAAAACAACAATTTCACAAATTGCATAGCGAATATAACAGTTGATTAAAGGTAAAAATTTTACATTAAGGACACAGAAAAGGTTGACTAATCCAAACCACTTTTTTTTTTGTCGACTACAACATATTAAAATTAATATATTTAAGTACATATCGATGACTTAAACACATTATCAGTAGATATTTTTGGCTACGAATTCTTTTAATGCGTTTACTGCGGCTATACATAATCATAGATATTTTTGGCTGCGAATTTATTTAATGCGCTTACTGCGGCTGCGGTTATTAGCCGACTATGAGTCATTCAAATTCCTCTTGACCTTACTTTAAAGTTTTTATAGAAACATAGTATAAAATAAAAACGCAAATTGCAGATTTGGGTGAGTTCGAAAATGCAAAAATTTTTGGAACATCAACGCATCTAAACTCGAATTAGCTCATTTTCGGTTGAAAACCCAATGAGCCTAGTTTGATAGGCTGATAGTCATCAATTTTCATATCTGCTCCCTCTTTATAAAGGGTGCGAAGAATACATCCGTTGGCTCCTGGTGAAACTTTTTTGTCTTCGTAGGACCGCCGGCACACAAAACTTTTATCAGCGTCTGTGCTCATAGTGAACATCCTAAAATGTCCATAAACGCTCAGCCTATCCGATAAAATCCCCGGACACCGCCTTACTGTTGCGTCGGTGGTAGCACTCTGCTAGTCGATACGTTACTAATGCGGTAAAACCTAATTCGATCAACCATGCAGGCTTGGTACAATTCCACTCTTTGAAAGGCTCTGAAAGTTCAAACGGGATCCGATCCCGTCGAAACCCGTTCTGTGGCCGGTTCAGACTCAGTCTACCTTCAAGCTAGATTTCCTTGTGCCACGAATATGCAAGGAGACCATACTAAGAATGATTCGTTGCACTCTGAAGCATTTCCATCGGTATCCACGGTGTCTAAATTAATACCCCATGCTGCAAAAATCCTTTCAAAAGCACATTCACAATCAGGCCAACAAGTCGATTTGGTGAAACACCTGCAGATGAGCACTCGGAGTGTAAATGGTCGTCACCCAATACAACACTTAAACGGAAGCGATTAGGGGAAAAACGTTCCAAAAGCATGCCTACACGGCATCTGGCAAGATCGTACAAGGCATTCCCACCAAACTTGGAAAGTTATTAACCGCAACGCAAGTGATAGCACCATTTTTTAATTTTTTCGAAGCAATACCTCTTACAAAAGTTTTACAGAGGCCGAGATCTATTGTCAAGACCATCCGACACAAAGGATATCCAAAAAATTGTGCAGGTCAGTGACTGACATGACAACAATGCAATTAAAAAACACATTTTGTGTGAAAAGTAGTCAAAGTTACTTAAGCTATTTTGTAGGTATGCAAAGAAGTTTTTTAATCTCTTATTATCAGGGGTGTCATAGAAACCAATACTGTCAGAATTGGTTTTAAAATCGACAAGAAAAAATGTTTTGGTGTCATAGGGCACTGCTACACGTTCAATAAATATCGAGATATTTCTGGTATCAATTCTGACAATATTTTTTTTTTTTTTTTGGTTTTAAAACCGACAAGAAAAAATGCTTTGGTGTCGTGCTACTAGAAATATCTTGATATTTATTGAACATGTAGCAGTGCCCTATGACACCAAAACATTTTTTCTTGTCGGTTTTAAAACCAATACTGACAATATTGGTTTCTATGACACCCCTGTATATCTAGATTTTGGACAAACACTTTGAATAAAAACGTTTCCGATTGTTTAAAAGTTTTCTCCAATTTGAGACAAGACTTTTCTGGCCATGTTAAAAATATTTTTCGCCTGAATGTTACTTGAATTAAATTGCTGCCCGACTTTAAGTTTTACAATCAAAATCAAAATGTATTACTTACTGTTTACACTTCCACCCATGAAATTTGTTTAAAATTGTTTAAATGATGAAATCCAACACACTTATAAATAATATTTATATATTTTAAGCGGATATATGCAAAGAACGCATACAAATGATTTAATTCTTTTTATCATAAAATACTTTATAAGCATTTTTATTTTTTGGCTTATCAGTGAATAATTATGACTTGATACGTTTTATAAATGATTGTATTATTTTAAGACTTTCAATTGTGCCAGGTTTTTGTTTTTGAAAATAAATACCCCATCATAGACCACTCGTTTTAAACCCGAATTATGCAGCCGTTCATTTTAAACGCAAACAATTTATATACATATTTAAATAATTTGCAAAATTAACTCGAACTAATTTAATTTAATAAATAATGGTTCCAGCAGTGTTAGTCAATTTGAATCCAAAATAAAATCAAGTTTAAAGTCTTTTAAAATTTTAATGAGAATAGATCTGTCCGTCATTCATATACATACATATGTATAATTTAATTGTTTCATATTTGTACTTTAAGCATTTATACAGATTTTTGTATATGTATATTTATAATGCACTTTTCACTAATTACTTGTTGTTATTATTATATGTACTCGTACATTTATTATTTATTTACATGTACATATGTACATTCAAACAACGTATTATTGTTTGTTTAACTTTATCTTATCGGAGCACTTTGTTTTTATATTCCATAATAATGTTCCAGTCATTTGGTATAGACAAAAATCTTGATTATTTTTGATTGATTGATGATAAATAATATATAAAAATTTATTATGTGATAATATTTTTTGTACGTTTGTATAAATATTAATATTTGTTTAATTAAATAGAAATAGGAAATTCCGGAGCCATCATTAAATGGTACCACGCTTTGGTTTATAATATAAAATCTGAACTTGCATTTATAATATTGTATATAACAGCATTTTTTTTGTTTAAATCGCTAAAAAAGTTATAAACAATTATTTTACAAAAAAATTAAATTAGTATTTTAATTGTCAGTTTTAAAATCTAGCTGTCTACTAACTATTATTTACAAAATACGTCTAAATATTATTTTTGAATACACAATTTTTCATACATGTATGCCTCTTCGACCTGACCACAAAGCCACTGTTAGAAAAAAGTGGGACAGCTGAGCGAATAGACCGCAACACGTTTTGAAATTGCAATGCTCAAACTCATTAAATCGATTTTTTTACTCTCTATCTATTCCCCTCTTTCCACCATAACTTTTTATACTCGTAGTGCGGTTAAACTATTTAAAGATAAAAATAATTTTAAAGTACTTCAGGTCACATAAAAACTATAAAGTTTATTTTCAAATAAACTGTAAAAGATTTGTAAACAAATGATTTTTATTTATACACAACATGGAATATAATAGTTTATAATAGTTTTGTTAGATATATTTGAAGACATGACTGTAAGCAATATACGAATATTAAAATCACTTCTTTTTAGAGCAAAAGTTACGGAAAAGTAACCATGTAGAACTGTGTTATAAAAGAATTTTTAGTTTATCGTTTAAAACAAATTAAATAAATAATTGGACACAAATAGCATAAATAGTTGTTATTGTGGATTTATAAAGCGTAAATGGCCTAGAGATTTGGAAAGGCTTTTTGAAATCCAAATCAGCAAATTGAAAACAGATTCCATATAGTCCGATTTTATATATAGATCAAAGTCAAATTAAATACCAGGAGTTCTTTACTCCAGGTACATAAACTTTCTTTAACAAATTAGAATAAATATTTAGAAATAAATTCCTGAAAATGTCAGCTTTAAAGTTTCTTTGGAAAGAAATTTTAGAATACATAAAGATGTACACGAATTAAAAAAGAAACAAAAATCGATCTTTTAAGTACATAATTTTGTATGTTTTTAAGCAGTTTCTTAATCGTGGATTCTTGAAAAATAGTAATTTGAAAACCTGACAAAAAGTAGTAGACGAATTTACCAAAACACTACACGGAAAAGTGAGCGTGTAGATCTGGTTTATGGGTAGATTTTTCGTTTATTGTTTAAAACAGATTATATATGTACGTAAGTGAACACATGCGTAAAATACATTAATAAATACAAACATATCAGATCAGTTGTGGGATATCTAATGATGCTATTAATTTTTGCAAATGGAGGCAACTGCCAATTTTGTTTTAGTATTTGTAAAGTAAACAAAACATACGTCGGTAAGTTATGAAACGCTGAAAACTCGTGTCTAAATATTTACGGAATAAATCGTCAATGATTTAACATGAACGACTAGGTGCATTTTTATCTGAATATTTGCCCTAAGAACGGGACTTTTCAATAAACTTTACATGGAACTAAAATCTAAAGCTAGCCTTTACTGGTTATTCACTAACCAATCAAAATTAAACATAAAGTCGTCATGTATAAATTTTAAAATCAAATTGTATACATGGAATCCAATTGTGAGTAACGGTTAGCTTTATTGATCTTATAAAAAATGAGAACATCCACAAGGTTCAAGATAGACATTCCTAAACTAAAAAGTCATCTGCATCCGCTTCTTTCATAGAGGTAAACATGATCAAAGATTCGTAGAGCGGATCTACCACTCTGCTAAGATGATGTCCATTTGTTCATCAAGATTCTCATAAGATGTCTAATTTAAATTGTTAAAAAAGTTGATGAAACATTTTGAAAGATACTTTTTCGGGTCGCCTAAGGTTATATTTTTTTCAAGTCTCGGAAATAAATATTTTAACAAGCCACTAAACCTAGAAGTTCACTCCGGTTGATTCAACTATTACTGAGTTGACAATCTTCGGCCGTGTGAGTCCAGAGTCATTCCAGACGAAAATTCAATTTTTTAGCATCACTTTCTAATGACCATGAACAATGGAGGTGCCCACATGACCGACACAAAAAAACTTAAAAGACCAAATTTTAAATAATGATGAAATTATTATGTTGATTAATATTAAAGATGTCGGGTCATCTTGATATTATCTAGTTCGGCTTTGTTATCGGGGTACAAACAGTAATACATAAAGTAATATTAAAATTTTGGGTTATATTTTATTTATCCTTCAATATCGTCCGGAATATAGGGACTTAATAAACTGAGAATACGTGAAAATGATCGCAGTTTTTATAAAATTTACTTTGTATTCAATTCACCCTGTTCAAATAGTATATGAGGGCAGAAAGTTGAAGTAGACGTCATCAAAAGCAATAATAAGTATTTAGCTTTTAAAATTTACAAACGAAATCCGATTTTTCTAAGCTTTAAGTTTACAACTCGACAATGAAGTAAAAGTAATGAATGGATTGTCTTTTTAAACAAATCTGAAAAACATCAAAAGACTCACAGTGGATCCAATTTCAAAGTAAATGAATTGACTCTGTATCTTTAATCCACTAATTTCATTGAAAAAGTAAGTGAAAATTTTTGAGTCTGATCCAAGTTTTAAAAAGTTTATTTTTTTCTTGTTAATCACATCAAATGCAAAAATTGGCTTAAGCTAAATAATGAGTAATTTCCTAAACAAAATGAGTAACCTTTTAATGAATATATCATCTCAAACAATTCACCTTTTCAAACAAATCGAAAGTGTTGTATATATATAAACCGATTAAACAGTCCAACCCTTTTTCATCGATCAATGATGAAAACTTTTTGTACCTACATAAACGCAAAATTATAACGCTTAAACTGAACTATAACAAACGTGTTGATGAGCTCTTTTTGTAAAGGAAGTTGAATGACTATAAAAACTACGGCGACCTAGAAGACGACTTAAGACATACAAAGACCAAAAGAAACCAAACAAAAATTAAAAAAAATATAAAATAAAAACTAAAAATTGTAAGGAAAACAACAGTAACATTATAAACAAGAAAATATTGTATACTTTTATGTAGACAGCAGAAAAAATATAATAATGTTTGTATTTCTGTAGATATTTATTTATTATTATTTTTTTGTTTTATTTACACAATGACCACAACGATTAAAGAAAGAAATATCTAAACATGAAATAAAACAAGTGTACATATAGAAAAACATTTACGAAACTACTGAATACTATTACTGCTACTGCTACTGTTGGCGCGGCTTCCAGGTTTTAATGGGTAAATGCCGGTAGTAAGTGTATTTAACGTTGCACATATCTTACCGGTTGAAATTATAAAAAAATAGTTGTAAAAGTAACTAATAAAAAAAACTACTACATACATATTTCTACTTATTCAAATTTAAGGGACTACCTCGCCCAAATATATTGAAGACAAAGAAATTATCTTAGGAATTTTTAACATTTTTAAGGATTTTCAGACTTGTATAAAGTCCATTAACCTGGCCTACAAAATGTTCTATGTTTTGCTTATGATTTATAGGCGTTGTAACGGAACAAGTACAAATAGTTCTGTCCATTCTTCTGCATAAAAACCAAACAACATAAACTGCATATGTACATACATATGTATGTATTTTTTCTAAATCAAAACAAATAATTGTATGCTTGGTTGCTTTAAAAATAAATATAAAAACAAACAAAATGTTGTAGGTATGTTATGCAATCTTACATATGAATTTATCAGGGATATACTATTGGTCCGCAGGTACACAAAGAAAAATGTGTTATAATTCTTACTTTGTTTAGTTAGTACCCAGCATACCATTTTAGGAGCGCTCCGAAAAAGGAGTCAGAAAAGAGTCCAACAAAAGAGCATTTTCGGAGCGAAAGAAAAATTTGCTTGTTACTGTCCTGAGTCGACACGCAGTATGACTCAGAAATTCCACTTAATTATGTGTGTACCAAAGCGTTGTTCTCCTGCTATTTGTGCTTTGAACAAAAAACAAACATAGCTGTACCACACAAGAATGATAAAAACAAGATTACACAGAGCCCGAGAAAAACCTCATAAAAGACTCTTTTCTGGCATTATCTAAGAGCTCTTTAAGAGCCCAAAAAACCCCTCAGAAAAGACTCTTTTCTGACATTATCTAAGAGCTCTTTCTGACGGACCATTTTCGAACGTAATGACGCTCTTTTCTGAAGGTTTTCGGAGCAATTATGATTGTTTTTTGGGCTCATAAAGAGCGTTAACGCTCCGACAAAGGTGTCAGAAAAGACTCTTTTCGGACTCATATGGCTTGCTGGGTATGTAATATACATACATATGTACATATGTATGTAAACCTTAATTTTCTTATTTTTTGACTGAAAACAATACAATTGTATACAATATATTGTATATTAATATACGTATGTCTATGAATGATATATGACATACATACATACATATTAATCCCTACAAGGACGTTAAAATAATGAACATTTATTTAATTTAGAGAGGGAAATATATTATTAATATTCAAAACATTATGTCCAACTTTCCAATTATGTCATCAATAATTAAAGCATAAATCAGTTTGTATGACAAGACTATCATAGCAAAACATAGTATATGGTGGCCTACCTTTTTAAGGCCCATTATTACAACTTGGTAATAGTTAAAGGTATGATGTTATCGGACAGATAAGAAGTATTTGGTTATTACAAGTTTACTTTAATCTAAAACCAACCGATAAGCTAAAGGGAAGATCATCTTGCCTTTAAATTTTATAGTGAGGTATGTGGTTGAAGTTGCCATATGTTCTGGAAAAAATGTCAAATTCATGAAAAATAAATTAATTTTAATTTTGTTTTGCCAATAAATAATTTGATAAACAAAAATGGAAAACAGACGCTTGATTTATATTTTTTTCACAAACGTTTTCACAAACACACACAATTTACTGTTTCTTGTCAGTAATTTGTCAAAAGTAATCGGTTTTTCACTGGTATTGCCATATTTTAGAAAAAAAAATATTTTATTTTACAAGGAAGTTGTAATAACGAAAAATCTTAAAGGTCAGTTTATTCCTCACTTTAATTAAAGTTACCTATTACTATTAAGAACATTAGAGGCAAGTTGTAATAATGGCCCTAAAAGTTTTAAATTTCTTTGACGATTTCTCATCTGTTAAACATAATAAAAAAAAGTTTATTTAAAGAAAAGAATTTACTATAATACAGACAACGAAACTCAAAAGTTACAGATAATATAACAAAGGTCATCAATTAGATGTACGATAATTAGATAATAATTGCAAAAGAGAAAATGTACATTATCTGTCTAGGGTTAAAATGATAAAGAGCTTTACAATAAGGCTGGTCGGGTTTGAAAGTCTGTGGTGTCCATGTTGTTTTGGAGGCGAATGTAAAATCTTTTGTTTTTTATTTCAGTTACTGATGTCAAATTTCAATGATAAGTTACACGATTAAGCAACACATGAGTGTTCTTTAGTCATCATCACCATATTTTACATTTGCTTGATTTTTCAGAAATCGTAGATATAGTATGTATGTATGTGTCAATAAGACGCAAACGACCGATACACTTAAAGTCAATATAACACAAGCCTTCGCTCAAAATTAGCCGGCAGAGTCATTGTCAGAGATTTCTGATTGGCAAAACTCATAATGGTACATCAAAAGATGTGGACGAACTCCCAACGAATTTCTTAGAAAATGCATCGCTAAGCTAAGGAAAGCATTATCGAAACAGGCAACGATTCACGAACTTTAAAAAACTTCTCAGAATCTATTGTAAGTCATAAAAAATACTGTGAAAGATTTTTATAGAAATCTTTACGAAACAAAAACACTTTTTTCCGATTTATATATTTCAAGCTCAAAATTTAACTTCAAACAGTAAATGGTAGGCATATTTAAGATTATGAAGTAAATTTACAAAATCAGTTTAATTGATACCGATGTAAAGTATGATGTCGGACAAATGTCCACCTTAAAGAAAAAGAAGATTTTTTTACAGAAAAATTATGCGACAGCGAAATATGTATCTCATACAACAAATGAATTATTTGCCCGGCTGACAGCTCAATTCTTGACATTTAATCTTTTGATAGACTGGTATAATGTGTTTATGCTTCTAGTAAAAAAAACGTAACCACTTTTTTTAGCACAAATTTATTTGACATTATTTATTTTTAAAAGAGTTTTGCAAGATCAAACAGCATCAAATAAAATAAAACTAAATGTTTGTTGTGTTTTGTTCTAAATAAATGAAGTTTTTTTTTAAATAAACGATTTCAAATATTTTATTTAGGGTTTACGTCTTTTTCGGCAAATATTTACCAAGTGTGGTAAAGTTGTTGTTAAAAAATATGTATAAATGAACTTTTTAAATTTTCTGAAAGTAAACTTTTTGTTTCAACACTGATTAGATTGGCAAAACCATATTATTCTACTCTTCAAATCAAATTCTCGCCGTTCAACTTAGCCACTTGAAGTTTCAATGTTTCAAAAGATGAGTTTGAAGCACGTGTTTTAAAGTTTGGAAAAGAAAAAGTGCTTAAAAAATTGAAGGTATTTGGAGGTAAAGAAATTTGCAGTTACATATTTCGAAAGAGATATTTTTAAAAAAAATATTAATCAAATTTTCTTAGATAATATATACATCATTCGAAAGATGTCAGTTTCTTCTTTCCAAATCTAGTAAGAAATTGAAAATCGGGTCATTATCAACAAAATTACAGGCTTATAAGTGCAAAGGTACAAAAACCGGTTTTTTAACCGTAAAAACGGATTTTGGAGGTGTCGGGCACATTTCACTATTGGAATCTTGTTTTGCTCGACAATCCCTACAAGAAAAATAATATCCGGTCCCAGGTTTTTCTATTTCATTAAATTTTGTATCACTGTGTTATTTATAGAATAACGGTAATATGTAATTTTTTTTTGACATAATATTTTTGAATTTATCTATTGTAGAAAAATTTGCTATTGAGTAAAATTTAATAGTATAAAACATTCTTGAAAATCTTCGATATTTTGTGATATTTATTATTACTTGGATTTTAATTATACTTCTTTAATTACACAGTACAACATCAGAATTTCATTTAAGAAGCGGTTAAAAATGCCCAGCTCTGGCCTGTTCTTGCGGCATATCGGTATATAAAACTATGTTTTCTTTACGTCTGAGGTGTAGGGTATGTTCAGCATTTTTGTAGATAATGGTATGGCAAATATTTTTTAGAACATATTAACCCTCTAACTCTCCCCTCATAACGGCATTTTTGGCTTTATTCTAAGAAATTGTAAAAACACCCCGAAAAAGGGGAAGGGCGGAGATGAAATGTTCTACAAAAATGTTGGCCATAAAATTTTACTATATATGTATGTCAGAACACACCAAAACCCTAAACTTAACACAAACACTAAAAACCAATAAAATTCAAGATTGTCCATTAAAGGTTAATTTAGTTATTGTTCACATATGTGGGTCATCCCATCTCTGGCGGGAAGGTTTGACACTCCAATACTGAATTTAGTTTTTAACTTTTAAAAACAATTGTCAAAAATCAATGTATGTATGTATGTACAAGTATGTACCCTGAAGGAAACCTGGGGTCAAGTGTCTCCAAGTCACCACCTTTGTTTGGCGACATTGTCAACAGCATTGTCACAATGGTTATTATTATACAATTATTTTTGTTCAATTGTGAGTCCCGATAGACTACGCGATAGTGTGCCGGACTAAAAAAAACTTTTACTTAGTCAGTATTGACGCAGTCTACTGGTAGATTTCGTAGGACAAGCCTGTGCTAAATGTCAAAAGTAGATAGCATTAGTAAGGGTATAATTCGTCAATAGGTAATGGTGACATCGTCAATAGGTAATCAGTATAATTTTACTATTGACATTTCCTGCAGGGTACCTATTTAAATAATAAAAAAATCGGTATCGTTTTACATATGTAAAATATTTGTGCATGTACTTTTCTTTAAGTGTATGTAAACACTTGTTCGGAGATACGTTTTTTTACGAGAGTTTGTTTACATTTTGTCGTAAATCGTGTATTTGTTGTGTTTATAAAATAGTGTTATGAAAACAACAACAAAAAACCAACAGTGAATAATTTTGCTAAGAGGAAGTAACAAAACAAATACTCGTACACCATTCGATTACAGTTCATTTTGTTATTATTTTTGTTGTAATGGCAGACAATTGTATTGAAATAATCAACACAGAAGAAAAAAACTTTTTTATTATTTTAACAGTTAGATTTTTAAACATTTCATAACAAAATACAATTATAAAATAAATTTTAAGGTAGTAGTACAAATCTAAAGAGGAAGAAGGTACCGTTGAATATTAAAACTGAATATTATATTTTATTTCATTTTAAATTTAGTTTTAATCTACACACATACATACATATGTATGTGCATATGTACGGACAATGTGAAGAAACCCATAAATAACTAAAATGTCTATAAGTATAATTTTCTATTAAAAATACAACAATTTAAAACAAAGAATTGTATTGATAAGAGTTCATACTCATACAATTTAAGTAAACTATTAAATAGTAAACAAAAAGTAAAAATGAACAAATTATATTACATACATACATACTCACTAAGTAATGACAAGAACAAAATGATCAAGTGGTACCTACTTTAAGTAAATTAAACTTTTGTTTGTAATAATAATTAAAATACACATGCCTATACCCATCTGTGGCAAAAAGTTGAAAAAATGTTTGAAAATATGTAGTAACAAATCTAGTAAGCCTAAACATTTTTAATTTATTATAATAAATTATAATGTTAAAATTAATCTTAAGTTCAGAATATGGCCGAATGACTTTCTCAATTTTTTCTGACTGTTTTCATTATATCAGTATAAAGATTTTGCCAGTACTTTGACAACTTTTAACCAAACAAAATCATATCCTATCCCTTTCTAGATCTACACTTTTACTATTTTTGCTATTGCCTAGTTTGTACCATGATATAACTTTAATTATTGTTATTGCTTTATTACATATTGTATTCGAATTGCAATTCAATCAATAACAAACTCATTTTAATAACCAATAATTGCTTTCATAAAGAAGCGGAAACTATCGATATGAAAATCAACAATAAAAAAATTTTCCTTGTTGTAAAGGTTAAGGTTTTTTCTTTTCTTAATACATTTAGAAATAGAAAATTATTTGAAAACAAGAAAAAAGAATTGTGTCTGTTCAAGTGAACCTTGTTATTAATTAGTATTGTCTTTTTGTAAAAAAAAAATAAATCAATACCGCTACAAACTGTGTTTGTAAAAGTATTTAAACACTTTGCTAAAGGATACTAAGTTCAATTTGTAATAGTGGTTCGTGATAATTGTAGTTCAACAATATATTTTCGTATGACATTAGCAGTTTGAACTAAATATAAAAAATTAGCAAAAAGTATGCACGTTCATTTCAATAAATTCTCATTCGATATTAATATGATTTTATCAAAACTACCCTTTCATGTCTATTCAACAACAAAGGCATAGTTTATGGAGTGTTAGAGAAACATGTCGTAAAGAGTTTTTAATGCAAATACCGAACCCAAAGTCACACTTTTGTCAGTTACCATTTGAAAAATGCGCTTTAAACTATTTTATGTTGTTTACTAAAACAAACTATTAAGTTAATAGGTCTATTAATTGACACTATTAACACAATTCATACAGAGCATTGTTTTGGTTCTAAAAACATGTGCAATGACACTATCGTTGAATGCCATAACAAATTTTAAAGTGTTATAATGTTCATGGACTTTGGGAAATTGTCCATTAATAATAATATTTCAATAACTTATTCGATTTTGAGAGTGAAGTATCTTTTTCAAAAATTCGGGGCGCTTCGATGATTCCTCCTACACTTTTAAAATGGGTTTATTACAACATTTAGACTTGCAATGATTAAAGTAGGCCCTATTTGGGCAATCTCAGAGGTGATTGCAAGATTATAATTCTTCATTTGTTCAAACGTCCAAATGTAAAGAAATTTATAAAATTTATAAAAATTAATTTCATGTTTCATTTACTATTCGTAAATTCACTAAAACCAATAAGTTTACAAGAATTCTGCAAAACTACTCTTTCATATACCTTGACAATATCTACATCTTAACTCTCAAGAAAACGAATGAAATATCGTCAACTTTCCGAAAACTTAAATTCGGAAGAACGTCTCTCGAAACAAGATGGTAGTTTGTTTGTTTTTCCAAGACGTATTTTACAAGAGCTGTCATGTATATTTGAAGTTTATTTAGAGTCATCACTCAAATATACATACCGTTGGTCTCATGTAGAAAGGCCCTAACTCGCTATTTTTTCGAAATTTGTTTTTTTTGCGATTCCAATGCATTTAACGCAAATACACCTCCTCACAAAAATGTATTGCCATAGTGTAAAAAATAACGCTTTTATAAGCAGTTGTACAAAAAAAGTTACATGTTGAATATTACCGTTTCTATTATGTTTTTACCTTCTCCTGTAAACTTTCAAATATGCGAGTTAGGGCCTTTCTACATGAGACCATCGACACATACTATGTACATAGGTAGCATAATTATTATCCAACGGGATTAAATCTTCATATCTAAACCGAAAAAGTACGATTTGTTGGTTTAATTAGGCTAAGTATTAAAATCGACATTGAAGTTTCGGATCTCAAGATTTTCTTATGGATAGGCCAAATACTAATTTTATTCAATCCAATTAGATTAATGCATTAGTTCTCAATCGATTAACTTCAGTAATAATAGTTACAACAATAACAAATTTGTAAATCAGCGAGATAAATACATTTGCTTTCGGTCGGTTAAGCGTTTGCTGATATATTTTTTTTTTCTTGGACCAGCATTCAGGGGACGACCCCTACTTATGCAATGCATTGTGTTGGAACTAGGAAAATAGGTTATGGGAAGGAGGATAGAGGGAGTAGTGTTTGTGCACATTTGACTTGAATTTTCCCATATTAAAAGTGGCAGGGAATACTTCTGCTGGTAGTTTGTTCTACATACGTACAGTACGGCTAAAGAACGAATTTTCCCTGTAGTGTGTTGTGCGATCCACTGTCCAGTCGACCACAAATGGATGAGCCCTGACTGAAGAACGTGTATTACGTAAAAAAATACGTGTTTCAGGAACAACTTCCCTGATTTCAGCAGAACACATTCCATTATAGTATCGATAGAACAGTGAAACACAACCCACAATGCGACGATGCTCCAATGAATCAATAGAGTTGGATACCCTACTGTCACCGATAAGCATCTTCGCCCTCTCCTGTACGCGGTCGAGTAACTCCAAAATAAACTTCGAAGCACCGGCTCATACAAGAGAGTTGTATGTATTCCATTTTCGGACGAATATAGGTGGTGTAAATAGTAAGAAGATCAGATGAGTGAAGTATTTTCTACACCGTTTTAAAAACCCAAGGCACTTGAACGCTTTTTTTGACACTTGAAAAATGTGTTTGGTCCAGCTGACATCACACTGGATTATCATGCCTAGAACGTCAAGAGCGTCTGATTCCTTAATATTTACACCGCACATAAAAACAGATGAAGCAACATGATCTGTTGTGCATTTGTGCGTTAGTTAACAACACTGAGTCTTACGTGCGTTAAAATCGACTCTGTTCGCACAACCCCATTCCGAGATTGTCTCAAGATCTTGGCTCAGCGTATCATTCATATTTTGTCTCATTTTCCCAATCTCCAAAGGGTTTGGTCTATGGTTAAATGAGTATGAATGCCAAATGCTGCTATCATCTGCAAAATAATAGATAGGGTTTGAAGTTTGACAAAGGTCATTTATAAAGATGAGAAATAAAGTGGGAGAAAGAAAGAAAAAATTAAAATTTTGGAATGAAGAATTTGAAACGGTTATATTCAGCCACGAAAAATAGTTTAATTTTGATGGTCTGACTGTCACCACAAATATTGGCGTGATACAATATGCCCAAGTGAGACGTGCTTTAAGCGAAACCACGATGTTGGATCTCTGATAGTGTGGGCTGCATTTAGAGCTCGAGGCAAGTTCCGAATATGTATCGTGCCAAGCAAAATGAATACTGAAATCTATGTAAATATACTAGAGAATAATTTAATATACTTTGTAGCTGAGTTTTATATGGTGATAATTGGACATTCCAACAAGATAACACTTCGATTCATGTCGTACGTAAAACAAACAATTTTTTAACACCCATAGTTTACTAGCATTAGAATGGCCGTAAGTCCCGATCTCAGTCCAATAGAAGACCTTTGGGGAATTCTTTCCGCCAAAGTGTTTTCAAAGGCATAACAATATACAACTTTAAAAGATTTAAAAAATGCAATATTGACAGAGTGGGATAAAATTGATATAACAACTCTAAAAAACTTGGCAGAATCAATGCTTCGTAGGCTGCAACAAGTTTTAATACAAAAGGGGAATACCATGTCGTATTAATATTGTAAATATTTTTTTAAAGAATAAACATTTTGTATTAATAATAGTTAATATTATTATGATTAACATATAAATATTTTCTATGAAAATCATATTATATTTTGTTTTTTATGAAGTAAAATAAAAAATAATTTTTTTTTATTAATTTTAAAAATAAAAATATTTATTAAAAAAATTTTGTTAAAAATCTTTCTATTTTATTAGTTCGGCTTGAGGTCCTTTTATTAAAAATATAAAAACTATTGTTCGTTTTTAATTTTTATTATATTTTATTTATTTTCAAAACAATCAAAAATTTAGTTTTTTAAATAATAATTCTCTATAATTATTTGACATAGGTACTGAATTATTTTTAGTTGTGAGTTAAAGAATTTAATTTTAATCCACCCTCGCATCGTAAAGTAAAAGCATGACGATACATTTAATTATGTATTCCCACAATTGTGATGTTTAAATTAAGGATTCGTAATAAATGCTTGTAAACATTTTTCCAATTTTTTGCTTTGATTATGTTTGGTATAACTTTTGTCTGGAACTAATTACATGAAAAAGGGTGTTTCAAAAAGAAATGATGATGAATACTAAAAACAAATTTTAGTATTTTACTGAAAACCAACAGTTACATATTCTGAATAAGATATGAAGTTACCACTTCCATATTTACAAACTTCTTCGGAAAACAACTAAGAAATCCACATCTCTTTTAACAGCACTCTGTATTTTCGTTTTTGTTGCCAATTAGACATTTGTACAGGTGTTTAATATTACATTTATTTAGCGTACTGCCTGCTGCCCTGTCTACTTCTCTACACTCTTCTTAAAAACAAATTAACCAGTATTTTCTAAAAAAAAAAAACAAATATCTATCGCCTTAAACTTTATGGCTTAAAGCAGGGGTTTCCATTTCATAGCTCAATTGAGCCTACCACTACCAAGACATATTTTTATGCTCTTCAATTCAGTCGTCGATGTGACTTCGACAAGTGCACATGTCTAGCGGATGCTATGTTATTTTTTTCAGGTTAACAGATGATGACACTCAAAAAATATTGTGCGATCAAAAATGCTTTTGGTAACATACATAGCAAATTATAAAATATGTATATTACTAACATTTTTTTGCGGCTTTAAATAAATAGATTCTCTCAATTTTATTACTCTCTCGTACTCACTAATACATAAACAAAAAATTTTTGGAAGCCCCTGGCTTAAAGTTTGATATCATATCAAATTTCTCAATTGACACACATCTACAATGCCGCTCTCGCTCTCTATCGTACACATTTCATCAGAGAGAAAAATAGCAGCAACAACGACAACTACAATGAAATAAAAGATGTTCCATTTACCGAGTTTGTAAATTTATTTGAGTTATGTTTATTGTTGTTGTTTTTGAATCTTCAATTATTCTCGAACGTGTATAAAAGTTTTAATTAAACCACTTAACATTTTCTTAATTCATATTTTTTTCTAATTTTTGTTCGTTCATATAAATACGCAATTTTATTTAAATTATTATTATTATTATTTGTATGTGCAATATAAAAATATTTTATTTTAAATAGTTGTTGATGAACCCCTTTGTTTTGTTGTGCATATAGTCAATAACTCTTACAGAGATGCTTCTCCATCTCTATTATGATTCGTTCCAATAGATGGGTATGAATGCTGTTGTTGTTTTTGTTGTTATTGCATGTACTTTGTGCATATGGTGATGTATACATGATATTGGACTTATTCAATATGACTGACGACCAACTGCTTGCACATGCATCACCATTCATTTGATGGTTGTACATACAGTGATGTGAAAAATAATAAGGACACAAATGTTCAGCAATAATATTTAACCAGAAAATAAGTAAAATGAGAGAATTGCTAAAAATAACTGTACATATTTTTAGGTAATATATTACAAAAACGAGTTCCATTATGTTTTTTAAAATTGTTGTTTTTATTTTAAATTTTTTTAATTAATTTAACTTAAAATACAAATTCACCCCGTGAAAAAAAATAAGGACACTTCGTGTTATTGCCTAAAAAATTATATTATATTAAAAAAAAGAAGAGATCCACAATTAATACTGTTTTCCAGTGGTTAATATTTTGTTGAGGCGCCGTTGTTTTTTAAAACTGCTTGGCATCGTCGGGGCATAGAGTCAACAAGGTTTTGACAGACTGAAATCGGTATATCATTCCACGCAGTCTGAATTAATTGCCATAGCTGGTCGCAATTCGTGGGGCACTTTCCTCTAATTGAAGTTTTCACCATGTTCCACAAATTCTCTATCGGATTTAGATCGGGAGACTGAGCAGGCCATTCTAATAAATTGATCTTATTATTCACAAACCACGTCTTGGTGCACTTTGCCGTATGTTTGGGGTCATTGTCCTGTTGGAACACCCATCGCAGTGGCATATTTTCTTCGGCATAAGGAAGCATACAATTTTGTAGAATGTCAACATAATCTGTTGCTTTCATAATGCCCTGTATACGATATAGTGACCCAACACTATAGTAGGAAAATTACCCCCAAACAATAATGTTACCACTGCCGTGCTTTACCCTCTTAATAGTGTATTTTGGGTTGTATTCTGTATTAATTGGTCTTCTTACAGTATGAAGACCCCTTTCCGAATTAAATAAATTAATTTTTGTCTCATCCGACCAGAGAATATTTCTTCATTTTTCTTGAGGCCAGCATGCGTGCTCTTCAGCAAATTTTAGCATTTGTTGTACGTTCTTCTTCGATAACATTGGTACTTTTCTAGCACTATGAGCTTTAAGGTTCTCTTTAGTTAGTGTTTTTCGAATTGTTGATGAGTCAATCTTAATGTTTAAATAATTTTTTATCTGTTTCGATGAAATAAATGGATTCTTTTTTACACATCGAATGATTCCACGTTTTACTGCAGGTGTAATTTTTGGTTTTCTACCACGTGTTTCTCTAACAGAAATCCATTTGACTGCATTTTCTACCATTGTTTTTGAAATTCCAAGCAACCTTGAAATTTTTCTATAAGAATTTCCATCTTTATGCAAATCTTTAATAGTTTTTCTTAGTACTGGGTCACAGTGCTTAGATTTCCCCATTTTCCCCTAAAAGACTACGAAATTAAACTGTTTTTAAGTTTGAATTGAATTTAAAGATTCACTAAAATCACTTTTCTTACCTATTGTACACAAAAAATAACTTTCAAAAGCTTTGATATTAATTTATTTTAGTTAATCGACAAACTGTCCTTATTAATTCGCACAACCAAAACCAAGTGATCTCTGCCTAACAACCTAATTTTATTAAATGTATACAAATTCTATGAATTTTTGTAACGGAACTTGTTTTTGTAATATATTACCTAAAAATATGTACAGTTATTTTTTAGCAATTCTCTCATTTTACTTATTTTCTGATCAAATATTCTTGCTCGACATTTGTGTCCTTATTATTTTTCACATCACTGTATGTATGTATGTATTTTGTTTGAATTTAATGTAAACAATATTCAATTTTTCTTATTCAATAATATCGCCACCATATGAAGCACATTTTGGTTGGAATTACAGAACCTACAAGGGATACAGTCTTTGGTTGATTGGAAATGTAGAATTTGTCTTTTTTTATTACAAAAATATTTACAGTTTCTATACATTTTTAAATAGTAAGAATAGCTATTTTTTAAAAATAATTTTATATATGTATGTAAATGTATTTTAAATTGTTGTGTTATCATTGAATCATTACAATATTGTAGAACAGTTTTGTAAATTGTAAATATTTCTTAAATATTGTTCTCTTCCTATAAGTAAATCCTGGCAGCTTTTCTGCAAACTGGTTAAAGAGATTTCGAAAATTAAGAACATCCTATCAATGCAGCCCAAAACATTCCTAGTTTAGAATGAAAAAAGGTCGAAAGTTATGGAAAAGATGTTAGATTTTTTCAAACGGGAATAGTAGGGCGTGTTGAAGAACCAAACTATCGAGAAAGGAATCACACAACTTCTATAATCATAACCATAAAAAACAGCAGAGACAGATTTTACCTTTACCGGCACTTTACGGACTCTATTTCAGAAAAGTATTTACCTAATCCGAAAAAGACCAACACATTTTTACCATTTGCCTAAAATATTCGTATGCACTAATAGTATGGAGAGGAGCAATGATCGTTTACACAACAAATCCTATAGCCTGCGCAAATACAAAATAATACAGCCTTAAATTTATTGTTAAAAACCTTGGAGATAATTGCCGGCATAATAGTAAAGTGTCAAAAACCAAACAGAGGAATAAAGTTAAACAACTCAGAACGTTGAAATTTTTAGACCCATCTGTTATTCTGATGACGTCGTGATATTGATGAGAGAAAAGGATCCAACTTTTTTATATGAGGTAATCCCAATAAAATTTGTTTTAATTCATGAGTTTATTTGAAAACTTCTTTTACTAAGGACTAATTGCTGCAGAAGTTTAGTTTTATATAATACGATAATGTTTAAATTAACAAAACACTTGTAACATTAAACATTGTCAAACAAATTTGTGCTAAAAATAATGGTTACGCTTTTATGAGTAAATATTTGCCAGTTTAGACAGGTAGTATTCTAAAATACATTAATTTGTCGACCTAATCATCTAAACCTGTGCCTTTGAAGTACCGAAAACTGTCAGATAATATGATCATAGATTCTAACTCCTTTTTGTATTTTTTTTTTATACATATTTGCTAATTTTTACATTTGTATACAAATGTTTGCAGATAAGAATTTCTTGAAATTATTTTAATATACACATAATTTTAATTCCCTGAAATTTGTTGCCTTTTTCATTTATGTATGCACATTGTTGTGTTTATTGTCATCATCGTTCAACGTTCGTCATCAACAACATCATCATCAGCAACCAACCACCAGCAGCAATACATACCCATAGTGTAAATATATTGCAATGCAGCTTATAGCAGCAGCAGTTTTTGTTGAAGTAGCCATAGTGGTAGTGCAGTTATTGGCTGACTGACTGACTGCCTAACTACATCATCCAACCCAACTAGGCAAAACATTTAATCGACTACTGTAATTGTACGAGTATGGGAATGAGTATAAGTACGTACAATTATTACCACTACAAACAGCAGTGAAGAAATCAACTTGTAATGCACATTATTTTTACTAGCTGCTAGTACAAGTATGGCTAGTTAATCATTTATCTACTTGTCGGTCTTTCTCTCTATAAATCTGAATCTGTTTGTCCGTCCGACCATCTGCCTGTCTATCCATCTGGCTGAGCTTTCATCCATTAAATGTTATAGAAACAAATGAATAAAAATAAAACAAAACCAAATAAAACCAACAAAAACAAAAAATTTATTTCTGTCTCATTCAGCATTTGGTTATGGCACTATTAAATACGAGTACCAGGCGTCCAACAAATGTATACAGTAGTAGTAGTATGGACTTGTGGCAGTAGTAGTGCTAGTGGACTTCCACTGAGACTTCAGTTGATCTCGTGTTCATGGTGAGTGTTACAAATTGTTTTATATTACAAGTGTTTAAATATTCTTTAGTGTATCTAAGCAGTATGAATATACATATGTATGTATGTATTTAGTTATGATTTGCTGTTGTGTTTTATGAACAAATCTCTTACACTAAAACACTTGAGAAAGTCGTTTAAGGATGAACACTTGAATATTACTACTTTATGTACATTTTTTTCATTACTTACAAGTAGTTCTAAAAATTTTGTAATAGAAATACCTAAATATTTAAATTTTGGCTTAAAGCCAAAGTATAAGTAAGCAATTGTAACAATTTTATAATTGACTTTGTGCATTTTTATGTAGCTTGCTTTATAAATTTAATTTATATTTTCAAGAATAAACACGAATTAGATAAATACTCGTATACGTATTTCTACTCCCTACTAATATGATCAATTTGATTCTTTTATATGGATATTAGCAATCCTTTACATGGGTCTTTATGGGCCAACTGTTACAAAATGCAACATTGTTATTGCCTATTACATTGAACTTGTTGATATATGTAGAACATTTAATAATTGTTACAACGAATTAATTTTCGTTCGAAAACTCATTATGAAAAAGTTGAATCATATCTCGAATGCGTGATCCTTTCGTGATTCGGTAAATGGATTACGCTTTTAGAGTGCACTGTCGGACAAAATAAAGTACGATTTTGTAACCTTCTTCATTCCTTTTTGATATTTTCTTATACATGTTTATTCACAGTCCTGTTTTTGTTGGGATATCTGAATTATTAACAAAAACATTGCAATTTTATAAAGTCGCTCACTTATATTTCTGATGTAAATACCTATGTATATTGCGCAAGAAATCGCCGCGACATAATAAAGTGCTGTTTTCTGTTAACATTATCATAAGAGTTGTATTCCTGATTTTTTTGAAGTACATAAATATTAGATAAAATAGTAACTGAATCACTTTATTTTGTCCGACAGTTTATGTTAAAAACTAAATTTTACCCTATTATTGATGATGTTGACAATCTGACATGTGGCTTCAACAAGGAGACAGCCACCGGTTTAGAACAATGAATTTGTTGTAAACCGATTTTCCATATCGTATAATTTCACGAAATTCACTTGTTAATTGAGCGACCAGACATTTTGCGTAAAAGTGATTGAAAATGTTGGCAAAATGTGATTGATAAATCTACGGCGTATGCGTGGTCTTTTTGCAAATCTGTCCGATATCATTATTAATTGTCAAAACTTACTCTTTCAAATACAATTAACACTTGAATGATTTTCATATAAATTCTTTGTTTTGAAAAACAAAGTTGCTTTTAGACGAAATTTTGTATGAAAATTATTTGTATTTAAATATTAATATTTTGATACCAAACAAATATACAATTTTCCATCTCTGGTGTAATAAATACTTTTTAAATAAATTTTTTAGAGTTTAGATTTTTACAGGTTGGTCCCTATCTTCATACTATATTGTGCCATTTTATCTGCATGTAGCAGAGCTATTGTCATTTTTTATAGTTTGCTTTTTCTAACATTTTCTTTTTGTTTCTATCAATTCTATATCAATTCAATGAACAAAAAATGTAGTGTCAGATGGGCTTTATATGGTGTTCACACATGCATTTTTAATTGCAATTTTTAATTAACGTCTAATTGAATTAAATTATCCATACAAAATTTCAATTAATGGTGTTTTCTTTTCTGAAATAAAATGTTACACCTTTATTATGTACATTTTTATAATGTTTACCCCACATTTTAAATATGTCGCATTTTTAATGGTCAGAATAGAACATAAAATTACAACAATGTAAGACTATTTTCATGTACAGCTGTTTTTTTTTTTTTTTTTTTGTTAAAAAAGAAGAAGCAGATAGCTCCCTGGTAAGATCGCTTGAAATAAGACAATTAATATTTATCAAAAAGACCAATGGCACCTTCCCGACTAATACGCAAATTCTTCTTAAATTATAAAAATTATATATATAAACATACATTACATACATAAGAAGTAGGAGATATTGACATATGTACATACATCAACTTCAGAGTATTCATTAATTACGTTCTTTACAAAGCCTTTCTCTCACGGTTGTGGATTTCTTTCCATAATCATATAAAATATTTTATCATCATCAAATGATGAAGATGAATCCAACAAGTCCATTTTGTATATTTTTTTTTTGTTTCTTAACACAAATACACATTCATAAACAAAACAAATGTCAGCTGTTTTATCGTGCGATTCTCCCCCTCTAAAAATACAAAGTGTGAAAGGTGCACCATTTTTTAAATTTATAGTGTGGCATTTATAGAAAAGAACACACTTCACTTTAGCAGTCTTGACATTTTTTCAGAAAAGAACACAAAAAAATTAAAAAAGGTGCGAAATGGGAAAAACGTGTGACATTTTTGCCAGAAAAGAAAACGCCATAAGATAATTATCGAAACCTATAAATTTGAAGTTTAAATAACCATAATCAGTGTTGCCACGAAAAAAAATTTTTTGTAACCAACATTTATGAGAAAAATAACCAAATTAAAAAAAAAATAACCAAATTTAAATGCATGTACTATTTATTTATTTTTTGTAATTTTAACTATAATTTGTACTTTAAGGTAACGAAAAAATACCTAAAACAACGTATTTTACAACACAACTCTAATACTAAAAAATAATTTTTTTTAAAAAACTAAGCGTCATATTTTGCAAAAAGTAATGCAAAGAAACATAAGCTAATGCTACAATTTGTAAAATTTGCTGTAGAGGGTGCTGTAGCTTAATTGGTTAGCGCATTTGATCATTAAGCATGAGTTGGTATTTGTAGCCCGGGTTCGATTCCCAGCCGCTGCCACTCAAACAAAATCAGTTTCTGAGAATTATTAGTTTTCTTTCTATCCATTATAACTAATATTTATCACAGCGCCCTCCTTCGGTGGTATAGCATTCAAACGCCACCGAAGTAAAATAAATAAAGGCTACAAAATCAAGCTTTAACATTAATGCGCCTACACACCACCAAAGGCGCTGCAATTCTGCACTAAAAACAAACATAATGCGCAATTACAGAGTTGTGATATAAAAAAGCTTTCTTCTTTCACAGGTGGTTCACTTCTTCAACTATCCCCTTTCCAAAGAAAGTAACGCAATTATATATAGGCATATTAATTGCCTGAGGTTACTTCTCTTTAAAAAAAAAAAAAAAAAAAAATTTAAAATTCCAATACTTTACATTAAGTTTTGCAAGTTTAATTATTAATTTTTAATGTCTTAAACAAAAATAAAAAGTATATAATAGAAACAAAAAATTTTTCATTGGCAATAAAATAGGGAACTAGAACGTTATCTCTTATACTGCATTTACATCTACGCAAAATCTACTAGATTTCAGTTTAAATCTTCAAGGAAATCTTTGCCGTTTACACTACTGTTTTTTGTCATATTGTGGGATTTCATTTTCATAACAAAAACAGCTGACTAAAAAGGAAGGAAAATTTTTAAATTTTTTTGTGGCAAAAAATGAGCTTCACAATGAGTTTTTTGTTTTTAAAAAAGTACACAACAATATACTTACACTTTATTTACTATTTGGTGCTCCATTGCCAATTATCTTTAATAATTATTACGATTTTAAATTTTGCCGCAACAATTCCAAAAAATACCGCCCTTTGTTTGCTTTTTTTTATTGTCAAAGTGTCAAAATTTAATTGAACAGTGTTGCGTTTTTTAGTACATTAATAGGAAAATCACGGTTGTATTAGTAAGTAGTGCAAGATTTTGAAAGATTTTGGCGAAATCTAGATTTGGTGCATTTTGTTTTGTATGGGAAATCTCATCAAAATCTACCAGATTTGGCTTGAAATCCCGTAAGTAGTAGATTTCGCTTAGGTGTAAATGGCATATTAAATACTAAAAAACATGTAATTATATTACAATAAATATGGAGATCACTTTTACTTAAAATGTCACAGCTTGAGTTTTAAAATTTGTCTTTGGCAGACCAAACAAAATGGGCATTTTGTTGATTTTTGCACAATTCTTTTGCTTGCAATATATTACTAATTGTCTTAAAATCTAAATTATTCCTAAATTTTGTTTTTATCAAACTAAGCTGAGAAAATGTTCTTTCAGCTGCAGCGGATCTGTGGGGTAATTTCAATAAATTTTGTACGAAATTTACAAGTTCTTTAAAACACATAGTAAATATTTTCAGTAAAAAAAATAACCAAAACAGAAAAAATCTACACATGTACACATTGAGAAAAAAAATAACCAATTTTGGTTAGAAATAACCAAAAACGGCAACGCTGACCATAATACCTATTTACCATAAAATTTAATTAATGTTATAATTTTATACAGCTGAGAAATACGGTTTGAAAGTTTTAATATAATTTTCTTTAATTTGCATGTGATTTAAATTTACGTTTATTTCAATAAAATAGTTAAGTCATTGTAAAAGACGTCTTGGCTTCATATTTTTCCATAAATAGAAGTACTTCAGATAATGCGAATTAATTTGACAATATTCAAGGAAATGCTGGGTCTTAACATCAACTACAATTTCTACCAGGATAATGATCCGTAGAATAAGGCTTATAATCTAAGGTCATGGTTGTTGTATAACTGTCCGCATGTTATGGAGCCACCTTCACAGTCCCTATGTTACCCCATCAATAATTTTTGAAGTTATTTCGATTCCAACATAAAAACAACATATCATAAAAACCAGAGCTAAAGCGAATTCTTGCAGAGGAAGGGGAGAAAAAGGTCCACCATTTTCTCGTAAAGTTGTGGAATGCACGCCTACAGCAAGATAGATATGGTTATCAAAGCAAAGGTATTTTTAATACTACTATCCATTTTTTATTATATTATTAAAAGTGTACGAGTTTGGCTTTTACACAAATTTATATCATGTAATTTCATTTATGTTAATTACATGTTATTGGAAATAATGTATTTGTTTCGCTATTAATCAACTTTTTTTTTAAATATTTTTTTTTTTTCAATTTGGGCCCTTTTTTTCTCAAAAGAAAGCTTATACAATTTACTTTAAGGCCTTTTTAATCGCTTAATGGGATGCGAGTGTGTGGCACATGTATCATTTTCATTTATATATTAATTTTATTAAATTATTTATTATTATTAGATATTCTTATTTAGTATTATAAGTAATAAATAGAAAAAAAATTTAAATAGTGCATTTTTTTATAGATACCCCACTTGCATCCCATTAAGTGACCACAAAGCTCTTAAAGGAAATGGTTTAGTTTCTTTTGAGGAAAAATATAAAACTCCATTTGGAAAAAAAAATATAAAAATGGGGGAAAATGATACATGTGCCAAATATTGAAAAACCTATTCTTGAGTTAAAAAATAATTTTTTTTTGTCTCTGGCCTACTATCCAATAGTACTAACCTTGGTGCAAATTTCATCCAAATCGGAAGACATCGATTTTTAAAATTGTGTCACTTGACGTGAAATTCACCATATGTATGTATATATATTGTATAATAAAAAATGTAGTTTTCAAGGGAGCTGAGGCCCCTTGAAACCAAAAAACTGCCCTGCCCACTTAGTAATGTGTGGGTACTCAAATTAAAGGTAATTTGGTCACGATTGCAAATATGTATTTTGTTTTTGTATTCGCATATTATTTTCCTCTTTAGGTTAATTTAAGCATTTTTTAGGTGCAGAGAAGTTTTAGTTAGCGAAGCCGGTGTTTGTAATGCCATAGAGGAGAAAATCCTTGCGCCCGGCCCAAGTATGCAGAGAAGCTTTAGTTAGTGGAAAAATTACATATTTCTATGAAAACTAAAAACGTCCATAACTCGAAAACTAAGCGTTTGCGCCAATTTTTTTTATTTATTTTTTCTTCTTATTTTTCAATTTTCTATTACCCTACGTACTTTTTTTTATTTGGAGCTGCGTCGGTAAACTAGATTTGTTCCACCGACTTAAGCCAGAAGCTTAATCCCTGATCAAATGACATTTATTTTCAGCTCTGGCCCCCATCAACAATCATTATTTTTCATCACTGATGTTGGTTATTGTCAACAAAATATCACCACAATTCATAAAATAGCACTTTACAACACTGTTTTAATTGCACTCCTCCAACTCAAAGAAGAAAAAATATCACGGAATATCAACAGAACAATAAAACACCGACTGTCAAATCATTAATTTTTTGTTGTTGTAGGTATAGTGTTTTCTAAATTTCTAAACAAATAAAATAAACACTAACGATATAATCATGGTGCAACTATACACATCATTTCAAATTAGATTTTATTAACATTATTTGACACACGAAAGCAAACAATTTTCCATATCAAATACCAGTAAACTATAAAGCCAAAAATACCCCCACATTACTCAACATCTAAACAAAAAAATAGACTACCATCGGAAGAATTTCGTCAATGACCCGCTGCTTATATTACATTTTGGTTTGATTTTGCTCTTTCGATTTACTTTTTACGTTTCATTTTCATTATTTTTTTATAAGGTAGAAAAAACTTATTTTTATTGTTGGCATTTTTTCATATTTGCTGATTTTGTTGCTTTTTTATAATATTCACTTTTTATTTATTTGGTGAATTGTTTTGTGTGCCTTTACAGATTTTTTTTGTTAATTATTGAAAATTGTATTGTTTATCATAAACATATTTCAAGAAGAGGAAGAGTATAATACTGGTTGATGACGATGTTAATTAAGTTAAAATATAATTAAAGGCAAAGTCAACAAAGAAATAAAAAAATGAATATGCCAAATAACATCAAATGGAAATGTTTCACAAAAAAAACAACCGCAAAATTCGTTCACATTTCTTTATAATTTTACTCTTTTTCAAAACTTTTGGGCACAATTTGTATAATTAATTACTGGAATTTGTTTTTATTTATTTATTCACTTACTTTCATATTGTGGATTTGTTGCACATAGATTTAAATTGTAAATAATTAAAAAAATTGTTAAAATTCCGATCGAACGAGCACCGACTTTCGCCATTTTTGTAAAACTGAAGAACGAAAATGAGTAAATTACTCGTTTGTGTTTTTTATATTCAGTGATGACCAGTTAGCGATTTCTGCTTCATTTGCAGCCAGAGATGCCAACTTTTCAATGGCAAAACGTGCCGACCGAGCAGTCAAAAAGAGCTAAAAGTGCTATATTAAAAATTAAAAATTTTTCTGTTTTATTATTAATTTTTGTACTTCAAACTCATTTATATTAAACAAATTAAATTTACATATTAATGTTTAATAAAATTATTACTTAAAAATTGTATTACAAATATTTACATTACAATATGTATCATTTCAATAAGTAGAATAAAAAATATGAAAAATGTGTTAAATTTTCTTATCTTCTGGCCATATGTTTGTTTTTATATAATATTTTGATATTTTATATGTTTCAATTGAATATATTTTTACAAGCACACTTGCTGGCAAATCGTAACTTGAACAGCATGCGCTACACCTTTGTAAGCCATATTTTATATGAATTAAGCTAATTTTATTCTTGAAAAAATTCAGCGCACTTTCTACTTCAGCATTGGAGTATGGATATAATAATAATTTTAAGACAAACAATGACAATTTTTGAAAAGGATTCTAATTAACCGAATTCTTGAATTGATGCACATCGATCCAAAATTAATCGGTTCTATCTAAAATTTTCCACTGGTATAATCTTCAACTTCTTTAACATCATCTTCAAATTCTTTTATTACATTTACAGTATTTTCAAACTATTAGCCTGAATAAAAAAACTCTTCTGTATTAAATTCTGTTTAATCATATATTTATCTGATTCACTTATATGAGAATCATCACAAGCCTTCTCAAAACTATATATACACATATATATATTTGCAAAAAATGTGTACAAATATTATCTTTATAATGAACGAAAGACGTAGCAAGAGGGTAAAGACGGGAGTATTTACTGATAGATGCAAAACGTGTTAAACGTGCCAATATCATGTTTGAAAAAAGGCCGCGATAGCTCTTGTTTTTAAAAAGAGCTAACGGAAAATTTTACGTGACGAGAGTTATTAAAAAAAAACTAAATCTAACCCCAAAATATCTAAGTTGGCATCACTGTTTGCAGCAATTTAAGCCTTAAACACATTCGAGACAGCAGGCTACCGACTACAATATGTCAAAAATAAAATACACACGTTTAGATAAAAGTGACTATATTGACGACAGCAGGCAACACGACTGCAGGTTGTTGTCCATGCTGATTTTTTCGTCGCTGTCAAATTAAACTAATTTCTAATTTTGTTGGCGACAAAACAAAAACAGTGTTGACCATATAGCAAAATGTGTAAAGCAAATTAAATAAAATAAAAAGCAAAATACAAAATTAAAATGTTATGATCATTTATGCATCAAGAGTTGTTAAATGTATCAATAATATTATATTAATAATAATACAAATGAGTGAAGTTTATTAGCATATTTGGTATCATGTACATGTTTTTCATATTTCATAAAAAAACGCTACTTTAAAAAAAATAAAAGCCTTAAGTGGCACCACTGAAATATAAATGGATTACTACAACAGCTGTTTACATTTTCATTGTTTTGTTTGGTTAAAGTTTGTAAGTGCTTTATTGTTTAATGGCGTTTTCTTTTCTGGCAAAAATGTTACACGTTTTTCCCATTTCGCATCTTTTTTAATTTTTTTGTGTTCTTTTCTGAAGAAATGTCAACACTGCTAAAGTGTAGTGTGTTCTTTTCTATAAATGTCACACTATAAAATTAAAAAATGGTGCACCTTTCACACTCTGTATTTTTAGAGGGGGAGAATCGCACGATAAAACAGCTGACCAGTGATGCCAACTTTTGGGACTCAAAACGCGTAAACATTTTTGAAAAAAGGGCTAAATGAAAAAAAACACATCCAATTTTCTTTTTTTACGCGTTTTGAGTTACTAAAATCCGGCTAAATCTAGCCCGAAAAGGGCTAAGTTGGAATCGCTGCAGCTGACATTTGATTTGTTTATGAATGTGTATTTGTGTTAAGAAACAAAAAAGATATATACAAAATGGAAAATATTACTACTTTGTTATGTGCTGAAAAAATTTTGGATGACTTGTTGGATTCATCTTCATCATCTGATGATGATAAAATATTTTATATGATTATGGAAAGAAATCCACAACCGCGAGTGAAAGGCTTTGTAAAGAACGTAATTAATGAATACTCTGAAGTTGATGTATGTCAAATTTCATAGGACAATATCTCCTACTTCTTATATATGTAATGTATCTTTTATATAATTTTTATAGTTTAAGAAGAATTTGCGTATTAGTCGGGAAGGTGCCATTGGTATTTTTGATAAATATTCATTATCTTATTTCAAGCGATCTTACCAGGGAGCTATCTGCTTCTTCTTTTTTAACAAAAAAAACAAAAACAGCTGTACATGAAAAAAAAGTGTTACACTGTTGTAATTTTATGTTCTATTCTGACCATTAAAAATGCCACATCTTTAAAATGTGGGGTAAACATTATAAAAATGTACATAATAAAAGTGTAACATTTTATTTCAGAAAAGAAAACACCATAAGATTTATTATTTTTAATGTTTTTATTTACTTTTTTGTTGTATTTTAGTAATAGCTTCTATAAAATCAATAAAATTCTCTTCAGCCAATATGTTATTTAAAAAATTCAAAGAACAAATTTATTTTTTATTAAAACGTCAGATTTCGGGATCAGCTGATGAGTATGTAGCTGTCGTTTTCAAAATAATTAATTAGCTGGCTACAGGGCGGCATAAGTACCCAGCGGCATTTGCACTCGTGTAGTCGTGTAGCCTGCTGTTTCGAATGTGTGTAATGCTTATTAGATTTAAAGGCTTTACGAGGCATTTATTCGATAACATTCGAAAACCCATATTTGTATGGCCGTTTCATGGTGAAAAATCTTCACATGTAACTTGAAATACTTGACGCTTATTAAAATGTTTACAGCCATACCTAAATACCGACGGAAAGCGTTTTTTAAATGTCAAAATTTCTCATGCTCATACATTATGTATGGAGCATACCGAAGCAACGCGGCAGCAACGCTTTGCTATTGAAAAATCCGATTTTGACAAGGAGTTTCACAGTGAAGTTAAGCTATGTGTCCACGATTGTCAGATATTACAACGTTGTCATATCTACCAATGTGCTATCAATATACTGACATTGAAATATTTTTAGCAAAAGGTACATTGTCAGTTTACACGACTGTAAGAAAACTAACAGTTTCATTTGCACACAATTGTCACACAATGAATTTATCTGTCAACCGAAATTGTCAGTTTACACGGTTGTTAGACATTTTCTGCACATTTTTCGGACAACGTTGTAATATCTGACCAACGTGGACACATAGCTTTAGTTGCAAAAAAAAAAAAACAAAACAAAAAAAAAAAAGAAATAAAACAACAATATCCAGCAGTTACAATAAACGGATCGTTTTATTTATTTGTTTGATAACCCTGATTTTATTGTTTTGACATAACGTTGCCGCTTTTGTTTAGGGATGGGCTATCAGCGCTCAGCGTAAAATACGTTCTGTTTTCCGTTGGTATTTAGGTGTGGCTGTTAGAAAGCAATAAACGCGTTGACGTTAAAACGCGAGTTGTGGACCTCCAGCTTTATGTCGCCCTGAAGCCAGCTACTTAATTATTTAGAAAACGACACTACATAGTCAGCAGCTGATCCCGAAATCTGACGTTTTAATATATAAGTGTGCCAAGATATCGTCGATTTTATTTATTTAAAAACCGGGAAAATAAAAACCCGGGAAAGTCAAATATAGAGCAAATAAAATACACAAATATTGGGTATTTTCAAGTAAGCTTCTGAAATATAATCTGAAGTGTCCCAGTCAAAAACGATACAGATTTTAAAAGTAGACACATTAAGGGACAAAATAAGCGAACCGTGCAAAAAATCGTAGAAGCCGTTTCTCCACAAAATGAGTGCGTCCATATTGGTCAAAAAAATTGTTGCTGATTTATTACAGGGAACTCTGATTAGTCCCACTCAAAAACGATACAGATTTTAAAAGTAGACACCTTAAGGGACAATATAAGCGAACCGTGCAAAAAATCGTAGGAGCCGTTTCTCCACAAAATGAGTGCGTACATATTGGTCAAAAAATCGTCCCTTAAGGCGTCTATTTTTAAAATCTTTATCGTTTTTGACTGGGACACTTGAGATTATATTTCAGAAGCTTACTTGAAAATGCCCAATATTTGTGTATTTTATTTGCCCGACATTTGACTTTCCCGGTTTTTAAGTTCCTAAAATCGACAATATCTTGTCGACGCTATCTCGGCACACGTAATAAATTTGTTCTTCGAATTTTTTAAATAACATAATGACTGAAGAGTATGTTGTTGATTTTATAGAAGCTATTACTGAATCATAAACATTTTGGCGCCATAAAGAATTGACTTGCAAAACAACTGGATGCAATTGCTTTGTCAGATGAAAATAGAACATGCTCTAATTGAAAATTTTACACTGTATATGGAGGCTGACATTTGCAAAAGCATTTTTTTGTTTGCTTTTACACGACGTGTATGCATTTTGTAGTGGAAAATTTGACAAATACACTGCAAAATGCATACCGTCTAAAACCAGCATTAGTTGTCAATTTAACCGTTTTAATTTTTCCAACTTGGCAACTTTAAAAAATTTCTTTAGCACAAATTTAAAATAAAAAAGAAAAATAATTTCCCTCTTGTAACTGTAGTCTGTGCTTGTAACAATTGAAAATCTATCCTGTAGCTGCATTTTCTCGTCATGGGTCGCAATGAGAACTCCAAGAAAAAACAAAAGCAACATGTACCTAGTGATACAAATGATTCTGGCCACGGAGACAGTGAGATAACATTCAGCGCATCCCTAACACCAGTGGAAGCAATGACTTCGCGAGATTTTCATTTGGATTACAATGCCCATATCGAGATGATGAATCAAGTGCTTAAAGATACCGTTCGTATTGACAACTTCAAGGCGGCAATTATGCACAATAAGCATTTGTTTAAAGGCAAAAGCGTTTTAAATATTGGCTGCGGCACTGGCATTTTTGCGCTGTTTGCCGCCAAAGCCGGAGCGGCTAAAGTCTTTGCTGTTGATTCTTCAAATGTTGTTTATTACACACGACAGATTGTAGAGGCCAATGACTATGCAGGAGTGATTGAAGTGATAAAGGGTAAAATAGAAGAAGTGGAGTTACCAGTTGCGGAGGTGGATATCATTGTGTGTGATTGGATGGGTTATGCGTTACTATTTCAATCCATTTGTGATTCTGTTATATTTGCACGTGATAAATGGTTAAAAAAACCTGGCGGATTAATATTTCCCGATCAGGGAAAATTGTATATGGTGGCCTTGGAGGATACTAAACACAAAAATGGAAACATTAATTGGTGGTCAAATGTATATGGCTTTAATATGAGATGTTTGAGAGAGGTGGCTTTAATTGAGCCGCGATATCAAAGTATTAGACCAGATCAGGTGAGGTTGAATGCAAATTTAAATTTACTATTTTATTATATAAGTTTCTACACTTTCAGATTATGAGTAAACAATTTCCCATTAAATCGTTAAACCTTAACACAGCCACACTGGATGATCTGAAGTTTCGCAGCAAATTTATGTTACCCATACAAAAGTCTGGATATATGGATGGAATTGCTCTTTATTTTCATGTACATTTTACTAAATCACACACGCCTTTGGGTTTTAGTACGGATCCGTGGTCTCCGCGTACTAATTGGTTACAAACAATACTATTTTTCGATCAATCATTACCGGTTAATACTGGCTCTTTATATTACGGTGGCATCGAATTCGCTCCTAAACCCGGTAATCTTAATGATATAGTTGTTAATTTGGAAATGCTACTGGGTGACCCATCACAAGCCGATGTCGAAATTGAAATGTCTTGGCACTTTAAATTATCCACAGCAGCCGCAGTTACAACATTCCAAACGAAAGATAATGAAAATAAAATAAAAGATATCAAAAAAACAAACGCAGAAGAGAACTTAAATAATAACAATAAACAAAATTCTAAAGCTTGTGCCGATAACACAAATGTGCATCAATATACTAAAAATAGTACTCAAAATACTTTAACAGATCAAAAATCGATTGTATGCTCTGGTCTAGTAGTGACCACGGATAGAGCAAATAATACTATAACAATTGGCAAACATGATTATCCTTGTCGCAAGAATAAACGCAATAAAAGTAAGTACCCAAAAAAGGGTTAATTGATTTTTCGATTACTATTAAAAATTTTCGATTACAAATTAAAACATTTATTATTATTGAAAAAGTTCGTTAACTTGCTTTGTTTGTTATTTGCTTAATTATTAATTTTTTATTGAATTTTTGTTTAATTATTTAAAATACTCATTACTTTATGTTATCTATTTTGTAATTTATTTACTAATTTTTAAATTGAATTTTTAACGAAGTTTATTTAAACATACTTTAGTTTTAAAACAGTAAGTTAACGAACATTTCCAGGTTTTTTTTTAAATTTTACTAGTTTTATACCATTATTAGTTTTTCATTTATGCGTAAATTGAAATTGCAGTGTTTATACATAAATTGTTTTATTAAGCATGGTTTTATTCTACTCATAATCAAGTCTTTACAAAACATTTTAAAATTTTTCTAACACCAATAAGATTTCGATTAAAAAATTCAACGGAAAAACTAGAAAATCAAAATTAATTTGTTAAAAATTTTAATAAATTCCCTAAAACGAATTCGTTACAACTTGGGAATTATCTAAAAATCAGTACTAACTTTTAGAAATGTAAATTGTTATATATAAAAGGAAAAATTAAACAAATATTAAATGCGTGTAGATGAAAAACCTATTTTGTACTTATTGAACATTTTTGATACAAATACAATAGTACATTAAAAACAATTTATAATAAATATATATTTCTATATGTATGTACCAGCGGCCTGTATGAGGTCAGTTCTTATGAAATTTATTAATAAAATTTTAAATTGGAATGAAATAAAATTACCATATAAATATGTATTTAAAAGTTTTTTCAGTCTCATGTTCCTTCCTTTAATTGGATCTGGAAGTATTAAAATTATTTTATATTATTTATTTATATTTTCTGTAATGAAATCATTATCAAATAAAATATATTGTATTAAATTCTAATCCGTTTTTGCTCTGTACGTTCGTTTGTCTATGGGTAGGCGCTAAAGTCCAAAGTAGGACACAAGTTTTAAATTTTTAAGCAATTTTGTATTAAACATCAGCGAAAAAGTTTTAAACTAATGTGAAAAATGTCCTCAGTAAATATTGTCATTAATGTCTGTCGGGACCACCATTAGGTTCAATGTTTTCTGAGCATTCGGCAGGGACAGTCTTGCGACGTTAAATGGAATGTAGGTGGAATAAAGTTGAAAGCTGTCAATGTAAAAAAAGACAATGACGTTTATGAACTCTATGCAATGCAGTGCTGCATTGCATACTGCGTTTATGAAAACAGCCTCTATTTGGACAGCCAGTTTTCCACGTTAAGGATACGTCTGCATTCGACTGAGTTGTTAAATTCAATGCTTACTTTCGTAGTCCATGGAGTCCGTGCCACTCGGTCGATTTTGAAGTTGATGACCGCTATTTACATTTCTGCAGATGGTCTGCAGGCATTTAGTCGTCAATATTTACACCAGATGAAAATATACCTCAATGGTGTCGTATACATACTGAGAAGTGCATGTAGTTTGGCAAGATACATATATGTTTAAGAATATGAATAGCAGTGTCAAGCCTATATTTATATTGCGGTCATTTAATTTATGTCCTCTCTACACAACAAACGTTTGTCTGGCATTTATGTGGAGTGGTGCAATAACAATAGTGCGCCGATTGAGACCATTAGTGATCTAATTAGTATCTAGTAGTTCAAAGCGTTAGTTGGGTTGTGGGATTCCCTGAAGCTCTATGTGTGTATTTAACAAGCGAAAAATACCATCAAAACCAAAAGCTTAGATGTGCTGCTAATGTTTCATCAATACGAGTGTTTCTTAGTTTTTTGGATTACAGCTGTTTTGTTTCGTATCTGCAAGGTAGAATACTTAACAAGTTGTTAGCATAACTATGTTGCCCATTTCATGCTAACTGTATGCTGTTTATAGCTGCGAAGTCTTTGTCGATTGTGTAGTGGTTATGTTTGTCTAAGGGTTGAAACGAAAATAATCATTCCTCAAAACTTTTACAATTAAAACCTCTGAAATTAAATAGAAGTTTTCACATACTTTGACTGTGGCTAAGTTTAAGTCTGTATTGGCCTACTGATACAACGTTACACCAAACTCGGATCGCAGGTGTCACACTAAGGATCCGATTTGAAGAAATTACAGCTTATCTTCACTTTTGTGATAACAACAAGACTGTTGTATGTTGTATGACTCAGAAATTCCACTTAATTATGTGTGTACCAAAGCGTTGTTGTCCTGTTATTTGTGCTTTGAACAAAAAAAAAAAAACATAGCTGTACCACACAAGAATGATAAAAACAAGATTACATAGAGCCCAAGAAAAACCTCATAAAAGACTCTTTTCTGACATTATCTAACAGCTCTTTAAGAGCCCAAAAACCCCTCATAAAAGACTTTTCTGACATTATCTAAGAGCTCTTTTTGACGGACCATTTTCGAATGTAATGACCCTCTTTTCTGAAGGTTTTCGGAGCAATTATGATTGTTTTTTGGGCTCATAAAGAGCGTTAACGCTCCGAAAAAGGTGTCAGAAAAGACTCTTTTCGGACTCATATGGCTTGCTGGGATACTGCGTGCCGACTCAGGACAGTAACAAGCCAATTTTTCTTTCGCTCCGAAAATGCTCTTTTGTTGGACTCTTTTCTGACTCCTTTTTCGGAGCGCTCCTAGAATGGTATGCTGGGTAGTTTCAATCCATGAAAGCTGCCTTTTCAGTGGTAACTAAATCTGGAAATCATTTTTTAATATCTCTTCATAGCGCGAAGGTTGGAAACGCTGTTCTCACTATGCTTCCAATAATTATTATAGTAGCACAAATGTTTTTTGCATTCAGTGCAACGTGTTACTTTTGCTTCACTATGTGCAGTGATTGCTTTGAAATCTATCACCCAAACATACAAAAATAATAAATTTTTGAGATTTATTGTGTTGTAGTTTATATTTTAAATAAACCCGAGTTTTAATTCTTTTCTGAAATTTATTAATTTGGTATAAATAATTCCCTTTCAGCCCATAGCAGAGTTGTAAACGAATTAATTCGCGAATCATTCATGGAATGAATTGGTAAAATTTTGAATTAATTCTTTTCTCCAAAAAATTAATTGAATTAAATTTGAATCAATTAATTTGAATTTAGCGAACATGAATTGTAATTAATTTTCAATTCAAATGAATTGGAAATGAATTGCAATTAATTTTACCATTGATTTTGAATTAATATAATTGAGTTAGAAAAAATGAATTGCAATTCATTCCCAATTCATTTGAATTGATTTTGAATTAATTCAAATGAGTTAAAATATGAATTACAATTCATTTTATTAATTCATTTGAATTAACTCGAAAAATGAATTTGTTATACATTTCCAATTTATTTGAATTGAATTGATTCTGAAAAAAGACTAATGCAAAGATAATGCATTCTAATTTAATCTAATTAGCATTTATTTTGTAATTAAAATAATAGAAAAATTAATTGATGCCTATAATTCTTCCTAATTTCATCTTTATTTGTAAAATATAATTACATTTTGTTAAATAAATATTACTTAAATATTAAAGAAATATTGCATACATAAGTATTACTAAAGTGTTTGTACTTTAATTTTCGTGGGTCACAAAATTTCATAAATTATTAATAGGTTTTAAATGCTGAATGTCTTGTTATTCAGCGTATATCAAAAGCGAAATAAGTAGTACTTGAAGAACCAAACTCCAAACGCCAAGTTTACTTCAATTGAATGCAATTCATTTTTGATTTGATAAATTTGAATTACAAGTCTTTGAATTAATTCTAAATCATTTCAATTCAAATGAATTAGAAATGAATTGCGATTCATTTTACCAATTCTTTTGAATTAAAAAATGAATTGCAATTCATTTTGCCTAATTCAAATGAATTGCAACTCATTTTGCCCAATTCATTTGAATTGGAAATGAATTGCGATTCATGTTCGCTAAATTCAAATTAATTGATTCAAATTTAATTCAATTCTTTTTTTGTTGAAAAGAATTAATTCAAAATTTAGCTAATTCGTAATGAATTGAAATAAAAAAAGAATGATTCATTTACAACTCTGGCCCATAGTTGCCTATATTTAACCATCGCCTATATTTGCCTTCGCGGGCAATTTTTTCGTAACTACTATTAATTAGATCATTAAATCAAAGGGTTAAAAAGATTCTTTGACATTCTTTGAAATGCGGGCATGTGAAGAAATGAACCGTCACTATAGTTTACTAGCTGATCCTTTTTCTAGGCTTAACTCCTTCTACAGGGACCATAATGGGAATTTTGCCTGAACTGGTTGGGATTGCGAAGTTACTTGTGAAGTTTTATGTAATTCTCGTTTAAGTTGTTGTATTTTGAGATGGTTAAATTTAAACACAACAAAAATATGCTCTGAATGCGTAATTATGAGGAGCGTTTCAACGTCTCATGAATGGAAGTGGTTGAACAGTTTTGAAGCCCCATACTGTCAACGGCGACGAAAATCATCTATATTTTTATACAACATTACTCTTTCCACCACATTAAAACGTCTTATGCAGCTGCAACAATCGTCGCTTTGCTTCCCTTCCGAAGAGTATTGCAAAAATCAGATATAATCTATACTAGCAATTATTTTTGTTTCCAAGAGTAGTGGACATTTTTTTAATTGTTTTTTGTTTGAAAGTATGTCTAATAGTAAAGTGCCGCTAAAAATAATTTCAAGTATATTTATCATTAAAAGAGATTAAGTTGTGACGTTATGTAGTGAAAAGTTAACAATGGAAAGACAAACATTAATTGGGATACGGCAAATCATAATAGACATGTATAGAAAAGGTGAATCCTAGCGTGAAATAAATAAAATCGTTGGAAGGAAGTATAATGAACACAATACCGTAGAAACTTTGTTTGAAACAAAACGACAAAAACTGAAGTAAAACCTATAGTAAGAGCAAACCCAACATATAATGCTGTAAAAACTGAATAAAAGTTACGAAAACTTCTGGAAGACCTATAAGCGCGAGTACGATTAGATCCAAATGGCCTACATGGTAGATTGCCACCTAAGATATTGTGCTAATAAAGAGAATCTTAAAACAAAAATTTTAAAAATTATATTATAAATGCATTAAAATGTATTTCCAAAACTGTATTTCGATTTCCAGCACATGCCTGAATATTATTTTACCGATTAAAGTAAAGTTATGTGTCCACGATCGTCATGTATTACAACGTTGTCATATCTAGCAATGTGCTAGCAATGTACTGACATTGAAAAAATTTTAACAAAAGGTAAATTGTCAGTTTAGACGACTGTAAGGAAACTAACAATTTCATTTGCACACAATTGTCACACAATGAATTTATCTGTCAATCGAAATTGTCAGTTCACACGGTTGTCAGATTGTTGTGTGGCATTGTCAAATTAGTTTTGTAGCTCTGTGTGTGTGTTTTAAATTTTAAATATTGTCATGGAACAAAATAGAGCAATTGGAACCATTTTATCTGCTTATGTCCTAATGCACACTTTAATTTAATTCTTTAATTTTCTTCTACTTTTTTCAAAAAATTTATTAATGCACACTTGTTTATTTATGTATATACAGAGTTGCATTTTAAAATAATTTCTATGACAATGCTGCCATTGGCAGATGCATAAACTTTGCTCATATGACAATGAAAGACAATTGTCTTAAAACAATGACAATGACAAAATTGTGTGTTTACACGATTGTTAGATGTCTGACAATATTTTTGTCTTCCAATGTACTGAAAATGCTTTTTCTTACAACGTTGGAAGACAATAATTTTAAGTTTACACGGTTGTTAGACATTTTCTGAAAATTTTTCGGACAACGTTGTAATATCTGACGATCGTAGACACATAGCTTAAGAGATTAGATATTGAGATATTTGGATTCAAAAAAACCCTCCAAAATATGGCGCACCAATAGCAAAGCCTTTAGTACCAAATATGTTACCGAGACAGTAAAACATGGCGGCGGCTCAGTAATAGTTTGGGGTTGTATGTCGGCATGAGAGGTGGGTAATCTTACATTTATAGAATCTACAATGAAAAAGGATGATCATCTCGACATTTAAAAAAACAATGAAGCCCCTAGTGTAGAGAAAATAGAACTAGCGCAGAACTGTATTTTCCAACAGTATAATGATTCTAAGCATACCTCCAAAATTGTGAAAGAGTGGTTGCTCAATCATTGTTCAAAAAATTTAGATCACCCTCCGTATTCCCCACACCTCAATCCAATTGCGCACCTGTGGGAATTTCTTGACAAAAAATTAGGACAAGAAATATTTCTTGCAAGGATAACCTAAATGCAGTAATAAAGAATGAATGGAACAAAATTTCGCTTGATTTTACTAAAAAACTTGTTGATTCTATGTCTAGAAAATTGTCTGCTGTAATAAAAAAAAAACTATAAACAAAATATTTATTACAATGTTTTACATAATTTTAATATACCTGTTTATTTTTTCGGCTCTAGGACGATTGGGATTAAAATTCGGTTATGTCGGTCCATTATTTCACCTAACCCCACACAAATGTTCTCCCTAAATAGGGGTTTATCGCTCATAAATGTTTGATTTATGCACATATCCAAACAACATTTGCCACAAATAAGTTGTACATGAAACCTAAGCCCACTGCCGAAAATCGCTTTATTTATTTATTTATTAAAAAAAAAAAAAAAGCCAATTAGGCCAAAATAATATTACATAGTAATACAATAAACCTAAGTATAAAAGCAAGGTTAAATATTCAATAAATTTTATGTTACAATACTATCAAATGGGCTCCCCAGCCGTGATAAAAAAGTGTAGATAGGTATGCCAAGATTTAATAAAGAAAAAGAGACAAATGAAATACGGTCCAGTTAGGGATAGTTAGGACAAGAATTACATTAATAGAAGAGATCACAAAGGGTCTGAAAAATATTGCAAAAGTTTTACTTTGAAAACATTATTAGAGTGCGTAAAAATTCGCAACTCTAATGTCAGACTATTCCAATAGCTTGTGATCCTAACAACAAAAGACCTACTGAAAAAAGATTTAAATATCCTAGGGGGAACAAAGTGAGGATTTCTGTTGCGGGAAGAAAAAATAAATGCATCGCATATAACAGAAGGTCTACCAGTTTTCATAATTTTGTAAAACTTTAGCAAATTGCGAAACTTTACAAATTCACTAAAAGGACAACCAAGAAAGCATTTCACGGACTCGGAAACATGTTCTCTACGTTGAATGTTGAAAGCAAATCTAACTATCGAATTCACCAAGCGCTTCAATCTAGTAAGACACAATCCGATAGTGCCGGATACAACTTCAAAACAGTAACAAATCTGTGGCATCAGGATCGCATGTGCTAATTTTGTTCTAACATCCTTAGATAAAAATAGATTAGTACGATAAATCCTACGTAAAGAACCCCAAATTCTACCCGACACAGAGTCAATATGATTCTTGAAGGAAAGTTTAGAGTCTAAAACCACACCCAAACATTTATGATGTTCAACAAATTGTATTAGATCATCACTTAGGAACACATCTAAATTAGGAAAGAAACGATTGGTAGGACCGAACATCATGGCTTTAGTCTTAGTTGTGTTAACCTTTAATGAATTGGCAACCATCCAAAGTCTAATATGGTTCAAATTAGAGTTAATATCATACTCAAAGACTTCAACAAATCTTCTATTACCTCTATATAAAAGAAAAACATCATCTACAAACAGAAATGGTTTACAATTGCTGGTTTGAATAGCGTCAACAATGTCATTCACGTAAAGCACAAAGAGGAGAGGACCCAAAATAGATCCCTGTGGGACACCCGTGTGGAGTGGAAGTAAACTAGAAGAAACACCATTTACTACAACAAATTGCGACCTACCAACCAGATACGACATTATAAGCTGACAGGCGGACCTAGAAAAACCAATTTATTGAAATCAATAGAGTTAAAGGCTTTTGATAAATCCATAGAAATCAAAACACTCAACTTGTCGCTATTGACATTCTCTCTGATAGAATCAGTAAGGCTAAGTAGAAGAGAAGTGGTATTGAGACCATATCGATAGGCATATTGGGAATTACTTATTTTAGTAGAAACCAAGTCATTCATCTGGGCTTTAATAACATTTTCAACAACCTTAGATAAAGGAGGGAGTATAGAAATAGCATAACTCTCTTAAAATGTTGGTATCGAAATAAAGTTCAACACAAAAAAGTTTCACATATCATATAGGTCTCATATGGCGCCCATTTCTGAAAAAAATGTTCTTAAACATATATACATATGCATGTATGTGTAGTCGAGCTTGATTGACTATACCTCCTTACTTATTATAATTGTAATTATTTTCAAGAATGCACTATCAGTTATTTTTCAGAATGCAGAATGGAATGCATTTCAGCATTTTTAAATTTCGCAAAATGTATATTAATGCCAGCTGCACAATATAATTTAATATTGTTTATTGTAGTAAGTTCTGAAAAAGTTAAAGTTATTTGTAATAATGCAGAATGGAATGCACTTCAGCATTTTTTAGAGTTGTATATACATTAGTATCAGCTTTAATCACCATCTATTTAACTCAAATGTTTTGTAAAATACTTTTATTGAGTCAGATTGAAGTTTACGAGCTTTTTCAGTGCACTATTATCATTGTTGTTTGTTTTGTTACACCCTTAGTCCATTAAAATAGACATTTTAGAAGCTTGGGAAGAAATTTAATTTTTAGAAATAAATTATCCAAATTAAAATTATACGAGAATAATACGAGATTGAGTATCTCTATCGTTTGACTTAAGTATATGTATAATTTCTAAATCAACATTTTCTATGCTTGTAATATGCTTTCATACATTGATTCATGCTACTATGTACATCCCTTCCAAAACCTATGGGGTACCCATTGCATATTAATATTAACCAATTCAAGAATAATTTTTTTATGTATATTTTAAATTTATTTAACAATTTTTTAGTTAAAAATTTGTATCTTCATTGTATACATATGTGATTGTGTTTGTTTGTAGGGATCCAATATTTATGTACAACAATTCAATTTAACACTTATAAGTTTCCATTTACATATAAACATCAATATTGATTTTTTTCCAACAAATTTCGACTCAAACATGGGGTATTAATTTATATTACTACTAATACAGATGTTTTTAAATTGTTTAATAATATACCATAATTATGAATAAATTAGGTAAATAATCAGGCTCGAGGTATGTGTATTTACCTAATTTATTTAAAATTTAAAAGGTCGAAACAAAAACATATTTAGTTACACCATAATTATTTTATGTATTTTTATTGTAATAATAACTATTAGTTTTTGTTTAATATATTTTATATTTATTATTTTTATCATTCTTTTAGATGCTACAAAAGACCTATAAAAATACTTGTTTTATTTTAAAGTTTTCACACAAAAAAATATTGAAAATTAATTTTTTAAATAATAATTTTAAATGGGTTTTTTTATAAACCTCTATAAACTAAAAATAATTTATTATATATTGAATACCTAGAGCAAACATGGGGTTCTTTATGTTCTTTGTTTTAAAATAATTTAAAAAATACACCTTAACAACAGTTACTTTCGTTCCGTGTGTTTTGTAGTTATTAATATTAAATATTAACTATTACAATTTTTGTTGTATATAATGTTTACATTTATGTAGTTATAATATAGAGCAATGTTAACTTTTTATTTTTTATATTTCCGCTTGTTACTAAATTATTTATTGACTTTATATTGTTAGTATGTTTTGTATGTATGTACTCGCATTGTTAATAATATATTTATATATTTTTTAATAATCTTTGTTTAAGTATTTCGTTTGTTGTGTCTCTTTGTTTTTCTCTTGAGTTTTTTGTTTTTTTAAGCTTTTACACAGTAAAGAATAAGTTTATTTAAACAAAAAACTACTGACATAAAAATTAAAAAAAATATTAGCAAATTCTTTGCATATAAACGAAAAAAAAAACATTTCCTCAATCTAAAACTTAAAAAGATTGTGTTTTTGTAGAAGGTACAACTGAATAAGTTTTAAGTTTCTTATTGAAACAAACGTCCCTTAGCTTTCATTTGTAGTTATCTTCATTTCTTTTAAAATTGTCTTTAAGATGACATTTCTTTTAAGTCAAATTATTGTTAAAGTGTTGAATTGAATTTTAATTTTAATTGAGGCTCTCCTTATTGTTCACTTCTTCATCATAATCGTTTTATTTTTTTTGAGCAGCTGCAATTTCCTCAATCTTTTTTCGCCTTTTACTTAACAAAGGATTGTTCGATTTATCCAAGGCCTTGATATGCATCTGCAATAAAACCAAATCACATACAGTTTTATTATTTTTAAGCCTTTACTCTTTTTTAACATCTCACCTCACTCACCTGATCATAATCTACTCTCATTGTGGCCAAAGATCTGGTCATTTCCTCTTGCACCTCAGGCCATGTTTCCTCTCCCTCTTTGAGCATACGTCCTGTACATAGCGGAGTCATGGGCACTTCTGTATACTGGGCAATCCACTTATTACGCATTACTTCTTCGATTGTCAAACGTTTACTGGGATCTACATTTAACATGCCTTTAATTAAGTCCTTTGCCGATTGGCTGACATTTTTCCACTCGGGATTGGGAAAATCATATTGACCGGTGCGAATGCGTTTTTTCATGCCGGGCGATATGGCCATACCATTGTTACTGTAGAATGGCGGAAAGCCACAGAGTAAAATGTACATAATAACGCCTAAGGACCAAATGTCACAGCTTTTGTCGTACTTCTCGGGACCCAACACTTCGGGAGCTGTAAAAGGAGGGAAATGTTAATTAATTAATTTACCAGAGCTTAAGTGCTAAGTTATAAATGTACTAATATAAAATGCATGTTATTCGTAATTATAGCACTAACTATTTCACCCTATTTATGTATGAAGGTTAAAGTTTATACATATTACTCTATACATAAGGATCTAAATGTCCTCGAAATTGAGCGGTTTAGGTGTAATTTACTAAAAATCTGTAGCTCTAGTGCCGTCTAAAGGACAAATTTCACTGCAACACTCTTTACTTCTAATAAAACTTTTATGTATTGTAAAATGTTGTCCAATTTGGTGCTGTAATTCTTGAGTATATAAGACCAGTGGTCGGCACAAATAGAGCTTCTTATATTTAAAAATGTTGCACAAAACGAATTCCTTTATTATGTTTTATGTTTATGTTTTTTTAATCATTAATTTGTTTAGCTTTGTATAATTTTAACGAATTTCGAATAGTAGATTGCGTTCTGTCCCTGGTGGATGTGAGTAATATTCACTGATATAAATATACAGTGGCTCGCAGCTTATTTTATGCAGTGCATTTTTTTTTTGTCTTCAAAGCTCCATAAAAAAAATTAAAAGTCAAAAATCTCGAAGTAATTTTGTATTGTAAGGAAACTTTTTGCAAATAATCAAAGATGAAATCATTAAATGTCTTTTATTGTTGTAAGAAAAGCTCTGGCAAGATATTGGGTTTGAATCGATTTACAGTTAAAATGTAGAACAATGAACTGGGTCGCAAATTTTCTCTGATGAACTTGACCTTTGGGTATCTCTCAGATTCTCTTATATATGCACCTGTTTCACAGCGGAAATTTAGAACATTGATGTAGCTTGCTCAACAACTTGCTGAAATAGTATGAGGTCTAGAACAAGAGGTTATCCGAGATAATGAAATTGCAGACGAAGATACTATTGCTTGCGTTATCAAATATTATTGATGAATTGGCTAACACTTGTCCTGTCCTCCTGGCTTTTGGTATACACTCGATTAGACTTATTTTAGGTTACTTACGGGAAACTGTGATTGTATTTGGGCGAAGAGGTGTAGGAAACTCTCTGTTTAAATTGTACCAAATGGTTCTCACGAGATCACAATATTTATTTGAAACTATTTTTTAATCTTTTAAAGGTATCCCAATGGGCATAAGGGCCTTCAAGTGTACTCATATATAGCAAGCGATACATGAAATTAAGCTAATGAAAAATATCTTCATGATGTCAAATTTTGAGTCATCAAAATTGTTTATTTCCCAGCAACAAAACCCTAAACAAGATCCAGGGAGGTTACTCTCTATTGCGATGTGAAAGCATATTCGATGCGTAAGAGTATCAATTTGTACGCTTATCGCATTATTATTTCCATTATATAAATATTTCCTCTGTAACACTACTCGATCACAAAATTGAATATGTCAGAAATTACCTTAAACCAAATGTCGCCCTATTGAAAGACATTGGATAATAATTAAAAGTAAAATATGAAAGCGTAAAGTTGTCTTCCATGAGAAAAAGGATTTTATCAAAGATAGCAACACTACCAGAAATCGTATGCAGGAAAAAATAAAACTTTTGAGAGAAGAATGAACCAAGATATTATAAATACAACTTACCAACATAATATGGCGTATAACATGGTGTCTGTAGTGTATCCTTAATAAGGGTTTCTTTGGCGAACCCGAAATCTGTTAATTTCAAAATTGCATTCGGATGTGGCGATGTGTACAATAAATTTTCTGGTTTCAAATCACGATGAGCGATATCACGACTATGCAGATAATGTACGGCCACACAGATTTCATGCATTATTTGAGCAGCCTCTAGAAAAAAAAAACAAACACGATACATTAGCGTACAATACAAAGTGTTTAATCGAAAGAAAAATATATTTACAAACCTCTTTCGGTAAATGCACCATCAGCATTATCTTGTATACGCTGAAAAAGTTCGCCACCCTCCATACTAAAATATAGATGGTTACAAACAAAAATAGTTATTAGATAAAGTATGTAATCTAATAATTGTATATACAAATAACAACTACTATACGTTATCATCATTTAATTAGAACATCATAATAGTAATTACAATTGTGCAACAATCTATCTATATACATATCTATTTATCTATTTATGTCTAATGATGATATGAATGAGATAATGTTCTCTACCCACCATTCCATAACGACTAAGAGACATTTATTACCAGCATATGTATTCTCATAGACATCAGCAATATTGACAATATGACGGCAGCCACTGACACGCCAATGTAGGTCTACTTCACGTCTCGCTTTAAGACTGTCCAATAAAACCTTATAATGGAATAACGCAATAACATGCATACATAATAAATTAAACAAAAGTAGGTTTCAAATAATAATAAATTAAGTCCAATTTGCATTCGGTTTTATTACATACATTAGATACACCATCTCCAAATGTGTTTTTCAGAAATAATTTTCAAATTTGCAAATTTTTAGGTAATTTTTATGCGAATTGTGCTTTTTTATGAAGAATAGTATTTTAATGTTTAGGGTTTCAATGGCCTTTTTTGAAAATATATTAGAATACCAATAAAATAATGCATATTGATGTGCTGAATAAGCAAAAATCGGAACCAACGATTTAAATACAAGATGTCAGTTTAATTTGCTTAAGAAAGATTCGTCAATTTGTTTATGCTGGAAAATGTTAAAAATTCTCAGTTTTAAATCTCAACATTGAATTTATCAAAATCAAAAAGAACTAAGCCTTGAAATATAATCATAAAGTAATGTTTACAAGCAAAGTTACGTTGATGAATTATCAGGTTATTTAGGATGTAAAATCTAAACTTTATATTATTAGAGACTCTCAAATATTTTAAAGTATAACATGAAGATTTCAATAAATTCGGGATCACTGCATGACAAACATTTGAGAAAAATTCTAAGCAAGGAATATCATCGGTGGCGATATAAAACTACGAATCAAAAAGTTGGGACCTATAACAGCTGAGATATTTCCGATGAAATCTTCGTATGTACGAAAGAATACTCCGCTACTTGCAGGCTTCTCATAAACTACAGCTTGCGACTATAAGAGTCTTACTTAAACAAATAAGTGCTGCTTTTGGAACCATTTACCATTTAAATAAATAAAAAAAATATTTAAAGCATTCAAATGCTGTCTAAATGGCAAAATTCAGGCTACAAATTTCCTCCGTATAAGGAAATTTGAGGAAATCAGAGGAGTGATAAAACCACGATCATGGAGTTGGGACCCTTAACCTCTAATATATTTAAGATGAAATCTTTGTATAGACGAAAGGATACTTCATTTCTTCCTATAAACTGCAGACGGTACACATAAGTATATAACTTAAAAAATAAGAAATTTTAGAACAATTTATGTGCACGACATTAAGAGCCCAAGGGGACTGAACCTATGAGACATTTACAGTCTGCACTAAAAACCATTTCTAATTTAATATCTTCAAATCACTGTCGGTTTATAAGACCTTATTTTAACTATGCTAACCAACATTCTGTTGTTGTAAGAGTAGAATCTAACCGATGTATTGTAGATTAGAAATATAGTGTGATTCATTTACAGTATATTTAGTATTTATTGACAATTCATCATTGAAATATTCATACCACAACAACGTTTCCATATTATTTAGTTGCTTTACGATAATCAGCTTTCTGTACAAAATATTTTTCGCGCACTTCAAGGAACATATCATAGATCTTCCCTAATTTAGCGTTCTGGCCTTTCAACTAGCCGTGTTTGGGGATCTACCGATAAGCCAGCTACGTTTCAAGACATGGAAGCCAAAATTACTCGCTTAATTCGCGTAGTATAGATAAGACGATCGAAAATAAAACCATCTGAATGGACCACCCACAGCTTAATCGCAGCTAAGATTTCAATGAAGTTATATTTTAATAGTAAATGTCAGATATTGTTTTTGGTCATAATAAAGATTTCGTTATCCAAGTTAATAAGCCCATTTTTTTAACTAAAAAAGCATCCTCAAAATTAAATTTAGAATTAGAATTGTTCAATTGAATTGTTTCTTCAATATGTTGTACAATACTTTGAAAGTTTACTGGGAGAATATGGTCCTAATTTTAATATTTCAATGTAGGAAAGAAACGCGTTTGGTGTAATATCGGAGGATAAGTACTCAAGCCCTGTGCCTATAGTACTTAACAGGTTAAGTTTTTAAGATTTTTTAGTGGAAATTGTTGTAACTGAAGTACTTTAGATAATTTTCTCGTCATGTAACTGATGTGATATTGAATTTGATACCACGATCTTTACTTAGGATATTTTTTTGAAAAACAGAGACTAAATATTATCAATAGAATTGAAGAAACTTAACCGATTTTCAATAGATTTAGTAACTAACTTAATTTCATTTGGAAATGGTATACTACATATTGAATAAATAAATATTTTTCAGAATGCATGTGATTTACTGTGACTTAGCTGGTATGAGCAGAGTATATACGAGTATATATACTTATAAAAAAATACCTTTAATGCATATTTTTGATTTGTTTTTCGATTTGTACATTCAACAACTTTTCCATTTATACCCAAACCCAACACGGTATTAGAAATTTCATAGTCATCGACTAGGGGCGTGGTTTTGGGTGTACGTTGCTGTAGCTGCTGATGTCCAGCACTTTGACTCATTGGTGGTTTGGCTATTTTAAACATTTTACTCTTCTTTCTTACTCCTCAATAACTATAACTTGTGTTTGCAATCTGTAAAAAAAGAATTGGAAATGATTTCGATTAAATATAAAAAAGTTTACATAATTTGTATATAATGCAAAGTAAACTAAGCAATAATTTAAGTAAAATTCTAATTTCGTATTATTTATTTTATTTTTAGTTTGCCCTTTTAAAGTTTGTTAGTTAATGATAAATAAAGAAGTATATTTATTATTATTTATAAATAATTGTCCATCTCCTTTAACTTTGATAAAGTTATTTTCTTTTTATTGCAGGAAAAATTAAAAATAAAATTGAATATAATTGCTTTAATCACTTTCTTTTGCACAAATAATTCAAAACGAAATTTGCCTTGGTTACCATATTATCCGATAAACCCAAACCATGTTAGATCTAACTGCCTGACATCTTCCTACTTTCCGTTTTAATTATTTTATTTTACTTACTTTTTACTTATACTATTTTACTTTTAAATTTATTGGGTTATTTTCCAATATAAAGTATTTCATATTTTAATTATTTTCCTTTTGATATGTTTGCAATATATATATTACCATTGACATGTTTTATGTGTGACCCTATTTTCGAATTACATACAAATATTTATTTGGGTTTTCTTACTTGTGTGCTGGCTGTATCAAGGATTTACCATATCATGCTAACATGTCGTCAGTATGTGCTGTTCATGTCCTAATTGCTTTGTTGTACAAAAAGAAAGAGGAAATAAAAAGGTCTTAAGGATATTTTGAGATACCCTACTATTGGTGATACTTCAAATGACACAACATACCTAAAGATATAAAATTTAGAAAAAGTAAAGCTGGAATTGTTACCTTTAACAATAGATCGACCAAACAGCTTCAATATATGTATGTTGTTAGAGATTGATTCTCTTATAATCTGTTTTAGCCTACTCTATTTCATACTTATCTAAATTGACATATAAGTCTTCAAATGTATGAAGTTTTATGTTCAGATCATAAAGAATTAGAAACTCGCAATAATTTGGACATAAGAACTCACTGCTTTATCTGTGGAAATAAATACATATATCAAATGAAAAATAAAATATTCATCCTAATATATTCCTCATTTGATAAAGGACTGGACTTGTAAATACGAAATCATCTTACCGGAAATAGCTCCAAAATAGAAATATATAGAGGGCGCTAGTTCCCTTTATTTATAGGCTATGTGAATACCCGAAATGGGCATAGGTCTACTTAATCTAACCAAACATTTGCAAACTGTTTGAGAATGACGCTTATATCAAGGACCCAGAAGAGCGGTCTTTGTATAGCATAGGACATTTGATGTTGTTATACCAAGTAAGCATGACGTTGTGGAACAATCATGGTTTACTAATGGATCCAAACAAAATAAATGTTGAAAATTGATCGGCCATTTGTGCACCGAACTTTTAAAAAATTAACCTGAAATGTTGAAAATATTTTACAGAAAATATTCAACATTTAATTTTTTTACAGAAAATGTTCAACATATCAGGTTAAAAGGATACAAGGATGAAATATCTGGTAGCCAAACTTTTCTCAAGTCTTTATTATCCTATGTGATAATGTTGAGAGTGGTTATAGATAATTTTGTATATTTGACTGTATTAGAGAAGCGCTAAAAGTTAATATTGTGCTGAATTCCTTTTCATGCCAATAAATCTGTAATCGAACGAGATAATTGTTTGGTCAAACTAATCCTTTGCTTTCCCAATTGGGTACGTTCAAAAAAGATTTCGAAATTTTCTGGGTTGAGACGGAGTTTTTTCGCCAATTGAAAGTCATATATGAGTTCAAAGAGAAAAGGTTATATGTTACTCTGACAAGGCAAGCTATACCCCCTGTTTTGTGAAACTACACCTCGCATGTGAAATATGTAAACTCTCATCTATCACTTTCGTTGTAGAGCCATTTAAATTTAATCTCCCTTTATTCTACATTTTTATAGTGCCAATGCATGAGTAAGTGTATATCTACATATATAATCGAATAAAATATTTCTTATAATGACATAGTTACGGTTTTAACTCTAGTTTTACCGATATGGCATTATAGTAGAATTTAATATGAAAAAAGTCATACAAACCACTTGATCAACTTTAACAAACTTTTGAAAATATAAAATTTATCTTGTGACTTTATCTTGTGACTTTATCGTTAGTCGACTCTGCCTTAACACAAATTCTGTACTTGTTTCATAAAAAAGACATATGTTACCGCAATATACATTTTTATGTTCAATATTTCACTTGAAATTGACTGTCCTTTTCTTGGCAACACAAAAATAATAAAACACAGAGCACAAAAGGTCAATAAGTTCTATTTCAATCAGATTCAATATTTAAATTAAAATTATTTAAATTTTCCTTAAGTTTTATTGGCAACCAATATTCGTTAGTTATATGTAACAAGATTATATTTGAATAATGCTGAATTCATGTTCCAGGAAAATGATTACAGATATGACTACAATAATGTATCTTTTATCCATATGTACGAGCACGTAGGCTGTTATGTGTTTATATGTTTCTATCTATTTATGTTTTCCCAGAATAATTAATTTGATGAAATGCTTTTTCTATGTGTTAAAGCAAACAGTTAGTAAAGATACATATTAGTTAGAATTAAATCGATGGAAAAATGTCTAAAAAAATTAATCATTGAAGGAAGGAATAATGTTTTCCAGGTACTTAATACATATTTAATGTAATATAATTATAATTTTATGTATATAGTTATAATAAATTTGTAATTAAATTAGAATTGCATTGAATTTTACTGGAATTTGAAAATTAAAATATTTGGCAATGTTCTTTCTCTTCATAAAGTATTGTTCCCATAAACTACACACATTAATACTCATTAATTAATATATAAGAAATTCTAGCCACTTAAAATAACTTTAAACAAATATTGGTATATGTATTTGCAATCATAACATTATCACAAATACTTAACAATACAACCAAAATATGATCATATCATGTAATCTATTGCAACATAGTTATTAAAGGGTAATGTGGAAACATATTATAGTTGTGCTGGAATTATAATATGATTGTTTAACACATGATTATATTGCATTTACCAATAAACTATTTAGTGTATAACTTAAAACTGCGGGACTTATAATAGAATAGATTTTGATGGGACCATATCTATCATTTATTCTCACAAAGCGTCATATACGGGAAGTTTTTCTTAACTTTTTTAATTTAAAACAAGTTAGAGTGCTATATTCGGCTATGCCGAATCTTATATACCCTTCACCTTTGTTGTGGATGCATAATTATATTATGCATAATTATGTCGATAAACACGCCATCTGTTGATGAATTTGTTCGTAACAATATTAATACACTTAGTTTTTTTGATGAAATTTTCAGAGGTTGTTTTGGATTTTTGCTCATATCTCCGTTATTTATGGACGGATTTTACTGATTTTAAATAGCAAACTTCTCGAAAGCATGTCTGACAGAATTATTGAAGATTTGGATCCCTAAGATATCTGGGGACTTCAGAAAATTGATTTCAACAGACAGACGGAAATGGCTTAATAAACTCCGCTATCTATAAGGATCCAGAATATATATACCTTATAGGGTCAGAAAAATATATTGTGGAAATTACAAACGGAATGACAAACTTATATATAAAAAGTGCCGCTGAAACTCGTTGAATCTTATGGGATAAGTGTTCAATCGGTTTCAATGTGCGGTTCAGAAGTGGCAGTTTTGACACGGAAAACAAAGATCGGCCAGGCTAATCAAAAATGTTTGAAGACCAAGAATTGGACTGGAATTGGATTGGGCTTGTCTCACCCGCCATACACATAGTTCTGAACTTGGAAAATCCGACTAGTATTTATTTGGATCGATGCAGAACGCTAACTCTGGCTAACAATTGCCAATACTTTGAATAAATTTATGTTGTACAAATGTGCCTAAAAATTTCAAAAAGTCCCGAATCCAATAATAATTATAACAAGGGATTAAATTTTTATTTATGATCCTAATCATTATTAATATTATGAATATAATTTTAAAGCAAGCATCAAATCCAATCCTAATATGACGCTGTTCGATTTTGATCATCACAGCCATGTTCTTTCTTTGTGTGCATATTTTTTTTATTTTGCTATAGCAAAAAATCTTGATTTTTTATAATATAAGAAATAGCTTATTTAAATTAAACATGTAGATTTGAATTCAATGCATAAAAAAGACAGATGCACTACAGCAATTATAAGTAAGATATTGGTTGATGGTTTCAATGTAAAATGAAAGATCTAAATGACAAATTATATTTAAAAATATGTAGATCAGAATTGCCTAAACTTTGTAAATTATTGAACAAATATGTTTTTACCAACCCCATACTCCCAACTCAAATTTTAACAATTTTTATCAAATTTTATAAACGCTTGAAATATCTGAAGATACAGTAGCAGTTAAACGGAATTATGACGTCAATATTAGTACAACAACTTTTGACATCTAAATTTAGAATTCAGTGGAATTCACAATTATTTCAAAAATACATTAAAAGAGCGCTGTGTTAAATAACTCTTAGCAAAGGTCACTTAAATTTAAAAAAAAATCTTTATAATTTAGTTTAAATTAACTTTCCTAACAACTTTATTTTTAATTTTTATTTTGTTTTCGTTTTAAATGCATTTAAATAAACCATTTATAATGACTAAATAACAATAACAGAAATGATGCCGCAAAAATACAATAAATACACAAGTTAAATTTTCAATAGTAGTAGTAGTAAGACCATAATGGCGCTGATATTGTTACTGCTGATGAGGATGACTCAGCGCGATCATAAAAAACACATAAAAAACATGTGAACTGTGACTTAGAAAGTGAATACTTTTTTGTTTAAGGTTTTATCGAGATTAAAAAAAAAACAACGTTACTAAATCATGTGCTTGCTGGTGGTGCTAGAGCTGTTCGTACCTCCATTCGACAATTAGTCTTTATACCCAGCAATTCTGACTAAGAGTACCGAAATATTTGCTACTGTTGGTAACTAAAATAACTATT